>CM077097.1:11288526-11888526 GCA_039513925.1 Platanthera zijinensis
CCAAAAAAGATTTGAAGAAGCAACCACAACATCAAAAGAAAAAAAAGAAGAAAATAACAACAATATCAATCGGTCAAGATGAAGAGAAGAAGAAGAAATATTTATAAACAAAGAAGCGAAAAAATAATAAGAAGAAAACCAAATAAAAAAGAAGATTCACCAAAACATCATAACTCCCTTAAAAAGACGGGTTTTCATTCATGCCTAAATTTCAAACTAATGAAAACCCAAATTTTTGCTTGAATGTCAAATATGTCAAATAATGACAAATGATTGAACACAAGAATTTGAAGTTGGAAAACCAAAACAATCCAGTCTTCCAAAATCCACCAAATTAATGGAGCCTTGTTTGACTTATTTATATGATAAATATGAATCATTTTTTGTTATATATAAAACCATTGCTCTCCAAGTCTTTAGATATTTGTGTGTATATATATATTATTTTATTCTAAAAAGAAATATTTATTGAATGGAAGTCTTGGAACACTAGTTAAGCTTTCGGGGTCATGCCCGAAAGCAGTCTCTTAAAAAAATACAAGATAAAATTTGCCTACATATTATCTTTGCGATAAGACCTTTCCTCGCATCACTCACTACTGGGATGCTTTGTGCATGGAGTTGTTTTTTATTTATTTAAAGAAATATTTTTAGAAATATAAGAACTTCAAATCGTCCAATCCAATTTTGGAATGAACCCACTGACGAATCATGATTTCCAATCTCATGAGTCACGAAACATACTCCCAGTATCTCAACTGATTCTTCTTTATTTGGTAACGTGTTTTCGCGGGCATTTGGAGCAAACTTCGCTGGACCGCAGGTAACCAACGACCTTCGATGACATTTTCTCTGTATGGACCCGCCGTACCCTAAGAAACGGAGGGAATATCCCCATTTCGATCACGAGCTTAGGGCCTCTAGTTTGAAAGCCGTGGACCTTCCCGCCACAACCGAGTCAAACAAAGACTTAGACTCAATTGGGAACGGTGGTGGCGGTCATGAACGAAGAGTTAAATAGTCATTTGTTAAGGATCACCTAACTAACATAATCGGTTTTGAACATGATGAAAGTTCACATTTGTCATACCAAACAATCATTTTATGACAAATATACATTTTATGACAATGACAGTTTTTTTTCCAACCTCACCGGAACAAATAAGCAACCCCAAACCCAGCCTTTAACTCCCATAAAATGTTGAAAATAGCCCCCACCGTACCAAACAGAGGCTTAAAATCCTGATCATCAAAAAAAAACCTGAAACCCTCTCGTCGCCCCTACCTCATCTCCCGC
Organism: Platanthera zijinensis; assembly: GCA_039513925.1. Taxonomy (NCBI): domain Eukaryota; kingdom Viridiplantae; phylum Streptophyta; class Magnoliopsida; order Asparagales; family Orchidaceae; genus Platanthera; species Platanthera zijinensis. The sequence goes on from CM077097.1 coordinate 11,289,824, forward strand.
TCTAGCGACGAAGGCTGCTAACTCCTGCTCTACCAGCTCCATCTCTCAAGATGGCTCTCCTTCTTCCTACAATATCCTTGATCACACTCAAGAGGACTTGGTGAAAATGGTGAAGTGAAAGTGGGTGATTGGGCGACCTGTCCGCGCAGTCTATGCGTAATGGACTGGCGGCTAGCCAAGTCAGCAGAGCGGTTGCAGATGGCTTGTTCTTTGGTGGCATGGGCATTCTGTTCGCACGAACTCTGTAGAAAGAGGCGGTAGCCAGCCAGGCCTGCTTATGCTTAGTAAGTAGTTTGATCCCAGAAGGTAACAAGGCGGATAGTTTCTCTATCCACAGAGTCGAGCAAGCCCGGACTTGGCTAGAGCTCGGCAAACGGTATGGCCGATACTTGGTCTAGCTCTTGTGGTGCGGCTGGTGGAAGTCATAGGATTCGCCAGTTAGAGCGGACAGGTGCTGGAGTTCCCCGGGGATTGGTGGACTGGGTTCTGTGTCTGTTAGTAAGTGTGGACTTGCCCTTGTGGCTGGTGGTGCGGGCTTGGTTCATTTTGAACTAAGTCCATGTTTTGCTCGGTCCGGGGAGCTTGTGCAGTTAAGCACAGACTACTTCTCAGTCCGTCAAGCTCGGCAGTAGTATCGTGTGCCTTGGTTGCGAGCTTGGGGTATGCGAATTGGAGTTGAGTCTGTAAGGCGTGAGGACTGGTACAGTATCCGCCAAGTTGGACATCTTGGCTGTTGTGCCTTGGTTGCTAACTTGGGTGTGCGTACTAGTGTTGTGTATGGAGGGCGCATGGACTTGAGCGGTGTTAGCTGATAGGCTGGCAAGGTGTTGCTGCAGCTCTTCGGCTGGTGATGGCATCCTGTCTTGGCCTTTTGGCGACAAGGCGGATAGAGGTTGTTATTCATCCTTAGTGATGCTCTTGGCGGGCTAGCTATCTAGCACAGGTTACAGCGGACTGGCTGTGTATCCGCGGCTTGTGGATACACATGGTTCTTACCGTGGGATGGGGAGGTTATCCTATAAGCTAGGACAGTGACCACACTCCTCACCATGCCTATATATAGGACCCCCTATCACATCATAATAAGAGTGAATGAATAGTAAGTGAACTCGTGGAAAGTTGCTGCGGACTGGATTTGGTATCCGTGCTGTTTGAATATTTACCGGGTTGTGCTGTGCAGGTTGTGCGGATAGCACTGGAAGGCCAGGACTTTGTTTTAATTACGGTCGGGGACAGTACGGACTCTACGGATAGCAACCAGTGGTTAATAGCAGGTCGCGAGTTGCGGCTAGGCGGTCTCTTTTTTGCAACTAGTTTCCCGGTTCAATAAGTTGTCCGCTTCTGGCGGCCTGCTCATTTCGGCAGCAGCAGATCGTGCAGTCAGGCGGACTAAGAAACCTTGTGGTTAGGCAGCTTACGGATCGGCGAGTAGAGTTCCTTCTTGCATTGGAATAACGGGCAGTCCTCGCGGCTTGGTTGTGGTCTATCAACTTGGCGGTTTGGTCAGACTCCGTAGTACAGCAGTAGAGCCGGCAGCTAACTCTTTTTGTCCATGCATTTAGGTTTGCCTTGTAATTATTTCTGCTTTCCCTTTGGGTACTTTGGCGAATCATGTCTCTCAATCTATGTCTCGCCTTGTAAAAATTGTTTAATACAAGATTCTTGCTCTTCTGATTTGCATCTGGTTTATTTGGCCTCGGATTGATTGAGTGTTCTTATGTCTGGTTTGCCATCTTCCGCTATTTCAAATCTTAACATTATATCAGAGCGAACAGAGGCTTGAGCAGTGGATCTACCGGCAGTTTGCTTCAGTGAATCTGTGAGTCTAAGTAAACAAAGTTTAAGTTCAACGGAAGGTGGTTTTGCAAGGGATCTTGGAATGGAGCTTCATACATGGACTAACTTTGGAAAGTAGAAGTCATGTATGAAAAGCAATCTTCTTGGCGAGGACCTTTGGGAGGTGTTATGTAGAGACAAAAGGCAAGTGGTTACTGCTGGATATGCTGAAGTGATTAGAACTTCGAAGGAGATAACCGTGAAGGCAGAGTCTATTCTCGAGCAGGTTATCTTATCGGAACTCTTGGACCACATCGGCGGATGTCGGTCAGCTGCGGATATTTGAAATTCCCTCGATGGGTTGTTCAACAAGGAGGTGAAGTTGGCTGCTGAGATTGGTCCCTCTACTTCTCATCAGCAAGAGAGGAGTGTTTCTCCTAGGAGTGATGGGAAGAGGAAGGAAGGACCAGGGTTGAAAGTTATTACTTCAGGTTAGCTAGTCACCTAGAGGGGGGGGGGGGGGTGAATAGGTCTATCTTTTGCTGTTTTCTTATTAACTTTTATATTTTCTTTTACATTCTTCCTAAGGTGATCTTGGTATTGTCCTTAGCACCTGCAATAAAATATAAAAACAAAACATAGCAAGCACACCGTGATTTATAGTGGTTCCCCAATTTGGTACATCCCCTTCACTCCTACCTTTCTAACTTATTTTAGACAAGGCACAAAACTCCCCAAAATGCTCCTCAGAGCTTACACCTCAGGCCCTAATCCTTACACTCAAGTTCACTTCAGAACACTACCTTAGAACCACAAAGATTCCTCGCTCAGAGCCCTGCAGTTCTCCTACAACTTAGTAGTCCTCAAACTACCTACCTCAGCCTTATCTCTAAGTCCTACATCTCAGGCTTCTCATCCTTATAACTTGAGGCACAAGGCCCTACTCTCAGAGTGCTGCAACACTCTTATAGCTCAGTACCCTTCCCGGTACCTACCTCAGTTCCCTTCTTGGAACCTACATCTCAGCCTCCTCCAAGGTCTACAACTCTATGACACACTTGTCATCTATAAATCAGTTACTCAACAGTCACCTACCTCAGGCACGATTCCCTACACTCAGGTTGGGAGGGCAGCCCTACCTTAGATCCACACTTTGATCCTATCTTAGTACCTAGTATCACGACCCGTATTTTCTCAACAATTAAATTATATCAGAGTAAGAGAAAATATGCGTTGTGATGCCACGTCTTGCAGGGGATAACTGCAGACGCTCAGGCAAGACTCGAAACTCTACAGTTAAAAGAAAATCATAAGTTATTATGAATGAAATCCAGTTAAATTAGATGTACGTATCCCTCGGCATAGTGGATCAACTAGTCCACGAGTAAAATATATTTATATGCTGTGAAAAAATACTTCGATTAAGATGATTTGACATACTACATGAGCGTAAATGTCCTCGAAGGACAACTCATGGTATGCAAGACTCTAAATTTAGTATAGTATGAAGATAGTCTTTACGATAGTTAAGAAAAAAGCATTTTTTTAGAAATATGTCATGTATTAAGTAATAGCGGTAGGAGTTTTATAAGTTATAATATCTAACATGAAACCTAGCATAAAACATTCCTAAAGAGCAATTAAAACAATCTCCAAAATAGGTAAACTAGCAATTTAAGCACAGTACTTAGTATCATAAAAGAAAACCACCAGCGGGCGTCAACAACTTGATACGAGCCCGCTGGCGAGTATGTATGTCTGTACTAACAAAAGCAAAAAAAAACTACCTCACTAGAATGAGGGAAAACTCAACAACACCACGACCACAGCGAGGCCAACTCAGCCGCAAAACCGGCTACTACCCTGAACCCGAGGTATTAAAAGAAAGAACACCTCAGTAAAGAAATTAACAATAAAATACATGTGGAAAAGGAACATTAGATGGTAATCAATGAAAGCACAAAAAGGGTTATCAAACCCTACAAGAGTAATGCTGACAACCTCAGCCAAAGAGACCAAAAGAAACTGCGAGTAAGTATAATACTTATCATTAAAATAAGAGAATTGCACCAAGTGCTAAAATTTACCAAGCTTCGCTCAAACCTTCAGAAGCAAAAGGAAAGAAAACATGTGCCAAACAAAAAGGAGGGAAGGAACCAACAACCTACACCCATGGATCACCCGCACTGGTAAAACCACAGATCTGTGTCGGCGACAAAATCAATCCCAAACTGAGCCACTAGATCCAATTGTCTCAAGGACATGAGGGTGGCATCCATGGGGTCCGATGCACCAAAACAACCTCTTACAGAGACCCAACCTGTCTCAAAGGAAATACGGTGGTGGCCAAAGGGTCTAGCACACCTAAAGCGGCCCCTCTCAGAGACCCAAACAACCACGTGCAATGATCCATCACATGATAAGACATTCAAACTACTAGTCGAAAGCATCACCAATAAAATATAAAACCCACACTAACAATCTTGGGAGGAAACACCAGCCTAAGGAAAAAGGGTCGAGTCCACTCGACACCGCGTTGAGTGAGTACCACTCTCTCAATGCCAAACACTAAGCAGGGAAGGCTTCGAGTTTACTCGATGTCGCTTTGAGTGAGCTCTACTCACTCAATGCCAAAAGACTTAGCCACAAAAACACTCACTGGATGACGGCTTTAAGTGAGTTCAACTCACTCAACGCTGTCAATGCTAAACGGCCAACAACGCTTAGTGATTTCACCACACTCAACGCTTTTGACTTAGAACTATCTAGGTAGATGGCATTGAGTGAGCTCACCTAACTCAATGCTGTCAACGCTTTTACTTAGAAAATAAAAACCAACTAAGCTGGTGGCGTTGAGTGAGCTTAACACTCAACACTGTCAACGCTAATAGCAACACCAGACGGTGTTGAGTGAGTTCAACTCACTCACCGCTGTCAATGCTTTCTAACTTTGAAAAATATGCCTAGCTGGATGGCGTTGAGTGAGTTCAACTAACTCAATGCTGTTAATGCTTTCTGACTTAGCCTCCAGACCAAAAAGCTAGGCGTTGAGTGTGCACAACACACTCAATGCTTCTACACTTAGCCTAAAAACTAGACTTCTGTGCTAAGATACACTCAACGCCAAGGGTCAGAGACTTGGCAGAAACATTGCTCTACCCAAACTAACCTTGCTAGACTTCAACCACTAGCCCAAAATCAAAATATTTCCTTGGAATGAAAACCTGCAATTGCTAAATATCCTGATACAGACTTATTCTATCCTATCCAGCCAGAGCCATACCAAAACCAACCCAACCAGACATTTTCTACCTACAACAAGCCAAAACTGGCCAAAACCTACAGTACACCCAAAATCTATGACAATAAATGCTACAAGGAAAACAAGAAACTACTTGTCAAGGATGGAAAAAAGCACCAGTTGCCTCAATTCCAGAAAAAACTCAGCCAACTCCTCTCCTTCTCTCGGATCTGGCAGCAGAAACACCTAACCATAAAATCTAAAGCTTTATAGGGAAGACAAGCCAACCCGCAAAACCCTAACTACAAAGACCAAAGTAGAACTTGAAATACTTACCCTAGGGAGGTAGATCCGGGCGAGAGCAGTCCAGATCTGCCTTCAAACGAGAAATCTGGGCTCTAACTAGCAAGAAATCGGCGGCAAGAAGCTCTAGTATTTCTGTCGCACAAGCTCCTTCCGCTGGAAGCTAGCCGTCGGGTTTGGGGAAGAGGAATAAGGTTTCTAAAAAAAGAATGTTATTTATACAATCTATTATAATATTATTATAATAACAGCCATTACAACCACTATTATAAGTATTATATTAACACTCAGCCACTATTATAATAAAAAAAATCAGCCACACAACACCACCAATTAACATGATATAACTTTATACCAGTAAATTAAAATAAACAGCAAAACGACGTGAAAACCGAACAACCTAAGAATCCGACGAAATCTGCACTGTAGAAAAATACCCATGATACGAAAACAACGGCGAAGTCGAAATCAACATCCGATGAATGAAACTCGGGCTAACACCTCCCAAAGACAAAACACAAGCATTCCCGAAGATGCTCCACCGAGTCACAAAAACAGACTCCGGCTAGCTAGTGAATCTTTCAACAGGCTACACCACAAGCCACTCAAGGAACCTAAAGAGCTAAGATCACGCTATAACAACATAAAAGGCCGAAAACACACCAATGTAATGCCAAACAAAGATTAAACAATCACAAAAAAACTGGGGGCATTACACCTAGGAGGGCACCTACCTCAGTAACTAATTAGTCACATACAACTCAGGCACAAAGTGCCCTATAGCTCAGATTCAGACAAGTTTAATCCTACAGGAAATTAATCAAGATGTTGAAATAAAATAAAACCTTGACTTTGAGATAAATCACAGAGTCTACCTTCCTAGACTGAGCAGATATCAGTCCAGTCCTCTTGCTGTAGAAGGAATTTGACTTCTTCTATATCTATCTCCTTTTCTACTACACTGAAGAATAGCTATCTGTTGTTAAAGGTTGACAGCCCTTCATATATCTATCTCTCCTTGCTGATTAGATGAATCAACTACCTTATTCTGGAAAGAAAAAACTTGATGAGCTGGAAAAAGCTTCAGCTATCTTTCTCTGCCTTTCTGGCTAGCTCTGTAGGACTTGGATTTCAAGCTCGTTGATAATACGTTTTGTAGCCTAAACTATTATCGTATTTTTCTAGTTTATAATGTACAAATCATGTCTTTTTTGTTTATCTTTTATCCTTTTTATGTAAATATTTTTGCCACAAACATTTTCTTGTCCTTTTGCAGGTTTTCAGAAAATTGGTCAAAAATGACCTTACACGCCCCCCCTGTCACGCCCTCCCTGGGCGTGACCTAGGGCGTGTCACCCAATCCCGAGGACTCCTGCTGGAAGGGTTAGAAAAATGAACAAAACGGCTATCACGCCCCCCTGACACGCCCTCCCCGGGCGTGTCGCCCTCTGCTACAAAGCCTACAACTGCATTGAATGCAGATTCTGCCATAGCACGCAATAATACTGTCATGCCCCACGTCACGGGCATGACCTGGGTCGTGACATCAACTTTTTCGACGACCGACGGATTTCCGACCAATGATTTCGACGCGCGACGTACATGTCACGCCCCACCTATACGGGCGTGACCTAGGGCGTGTCAACTGACGTACAGAAGCAATCATCCCTCCCGCCAAAATCCAGAGTCCGAGGTCAACTTCGTACATGTCACGCCCCTGACACGCCCCCTTAGAGCGTGTTGTAGGGCATGACCAACCCGAGAATTTTTCCTATAAATTCAGACCCCCCCTCCTTCTATTTCAGCATGCTTTGGTTGAGTGGGGGAGGTGCTGCCCCTTTGTTTCTTGATTTTTTTAGGTTTCTCTCTCTCTCTCTCTCTCTCTCTCTCTCTCTTTGTAATTTTTGTTTAACCATAGTTTAGTTTTTAGTTTGCCTTAGCTTTTGTTGTAATCTTGCTTTTTCTTATTGCTTAATATAGGGCTAGAATAGGACTTTAAGTCATGCACTTGTAATTTAAATTTCATTAGTGTAACTTGCTCCTTTTAATTAATATAAGTGCTCTTCTTACTAGTGTTCCTTTATATGCTTACTACTCATCCCCCCTCCTCCACTCCATTATGATTAACTAATCCTCCTTGTACTAGATCTTGATGATCTGAGGTTTGAGCGATTAAGTTATGATGTTTTAATTAATCTTTTCTTTTTAGGTTAGGGCCTTGAATAATTCTTGATTAATCATGGGTTGGAGGTATATTATCGATATATACTTTCCACCTTTGCTTTCATTCTGGACTAGCCGAGAGGCCAATAAAATGAAGTGAGCATTCAAGAGTAAAGGGAGTTGTACGTACCCCTTGAGAGAGGCAGACGTCCAAATCTCCCGGATTGGAGTAAAATCCAATAGTGGGGTTCAAAGCGTAAAGCGAGTTTTAGGCCTCTGATTTAGACGAGAGTCGGTCGGACCTTCCTAAACTCAGTTGGGCACGACTTCGAGAGAAGCGTGTTCAAGCTTTCGGAACCTCCACGGTCAAGGACCTTTATCCTATTAAGTTTAGATTTTTATCGTATTTTCTTAATCGTCTTTAGCCGAGGTGATTCTTGATCGAGTGCATTTCCATTTCATCTTTTCAACCTTTCGTAGTAATCACCTATCTTGTGCTCTTTAATCAACTGCAGTAGTTTCCTTTCTAGCAAAGTTCTTTACTTAATAGCTCTTTACTTAATTGCAGTAGTTCTCTTTCTAGTATAGCTTTACTTCCTTCCTTGTAATTAGATTTTCTAAAGCCCTAGTTTTTCCGTCGATAAGATAATAGTTTTCATGTGAGTAAGCATACTCAACAGTTCCCGGATTTCAATACGACACTTGTGTCCCTAGATACAATTCAATAGGTATACTTGCCTCATTGGATTTCTAGTTCGGTTGCGTTTATTTTCGTCGAACCCTAGCGCGCAACACTCATCGGAGAAGATGAAGTCCATCCACCTCTCTTTTTGTTTTCTATTTTGTTTCTATGTTTGTATACCCTAATCCTTTTTTCTTCTTTTCCTTTATATCTATTGATTTGAATCAACGACACAATTATATGTAGGCCCCTCCAAGGATGGTCTATGACACCTCCCTTAGAAGCAGAAAAGTAATACTTTCCAGCACTGCTGTAGCTTTCAAGTAATGGCAAGAAATACTCTGACTGCGCTCGACAAATGGTGAGCTTTGTTCGATGAATTTTGAAATAAGTTCGACGAATTATGAACTGAGCTCGACTAACTCAGAATCTTCAAACTTTCACTTGAGCTCGATGAAAGTTGAGCTGGGTTCGATGAATTCTGAAATCAGTTCGATGAATTCTGAAATGAGCTCGATGAACTCAGAATCTTCAAACTTTTACTTAAGCTCGACGAAAGCTTAGCTCAGATCGATGAACTCAGAATTCAATTCGACAAATTCTAAACTGATCCCTTCTTTAGAAGCGTAGAGTGAACCTGCCTCACTCAATGCTTCTTGACTTAGAGAAATTCTGCTGGCTTTATCTCAGCAGTTCCTTCTCAACTGTCTCAGCAGTTTCTTCTTCACAGTTGTGACTATCTTCTATCTCAGCAGTTTCTTATCAACTGTCTCAGCGGTTTCTTCTCAACTGTCTCAGCGGTTTCTTCTTCATAGCTTAGAATATCTCCTGTCTCATCAGTCCTGCTGAGACTAACACTTCTGTCAACTCTTTGCATTGAGCTTCTCAGCTGTCTCAGTTGTTATGCTGAGGCAATCATCTCATCTGTATCAGCTGTCTCAGCACTTTTGCCTTAGTCAAATTATCTGACTTCCATCTTACTCATCTTGTTCACCTGTCGAATTAAGGACAACCTGCATTCATGAATTCAAGCACACATTAAATACATTATGCCCCTTAGCATGATTGGTGATGCCTCTTCAAATCCTGAGGAACATTGTGGGGCACAATTCCCAACAATCTCCCCCTATTTGAAGAAGGCAGAACACCCATCCATGCAAAGGTGCATCAACACAAAAAGTATCATATAAGGCCTGATTAGACATTATCATGACAACTAGCCATCCAAGTATAGGATAAATTTCCCTAGATAAGATGGCTTAACACTATGATTGAATAACCAATAGTACTGATGGATTATCAATCATTAACAATATAAAAGTATGATTAACACCAAAAGCTTTATTAATCATTTACAAGGTAAACATTATGATTAAGATCTACCTAATCATAAACTTAGCCAAACAATAGTAGCAAACTTGTAATTATAAGATATCTATGAAAGAACAACATATTCATTAATCACAAATATATAAATGAGAATTTCATGCACATTTATAACATCAATATAGTCAGGGCCAACTCATATTAATTTTATTGATTGAGATTTGATATTGATATACCGTTGATATTCATTACAAGACATTAATCAAATAATTAAAGAACCCTAAGTCTTGCAGCCTCATATCAGCTCTTCTTTGATGAACATGAATCAGCATCCTTGGTAGCAGTACTCTTCTTCAAGTTTCAGCTTTGTTCTCCTACCACTTGAAGTAAAGGAATGGCTTTGGAATATATTGGGAGTCATTTTCTTAGGGTTGCTCTTCCTTACCAGAATTTCTTTGAATACTCTTTCCCTTAGGGAATTTTTTTCAAAATGCTTATCCATTTCTCAGAAGGATATACACAATCAATATTCTTTAATATTTGTCCATGGCTTACCCAAGCATTGATAATGATGGATTCAGAGGAATCACTTAGCTGTTCATGATCTGGATAATCTCTGTTCTCAGCTCTCCTCTTTTCCATGAACTCATCAGCCATCTGAGTTCCTTCCCTCTTTCTTCTGGCAGCAAGTTGTGCATCCTATGTAACTCATGCTTGTACTGGGAAGTCTAGGTCCTCTAGCCTTTATTTTATCCAGGAGGGGCAGGTGCAGTGCCACCCTGGTGCCTTGAATTATATTGAAGGCTTGATCTTTAATGAGTGATGCTGCCTTAACATGGATACTCTCCCCCTTTCTGCCTTCTTCAGAGATGTTCTTTTGTAGTAAGGTGGTGTTGGATTCACTTTTGTTTGATATAGATTGGAATATTCTCTTATTGTCAGCAAGCAGCTCATTTTTCAGAAGTATTGCCTCCTTCATAGAGTGGATAGCAACATTGCTGACATGCTAATATACATTATATGTTGCACCCCAGATCACCTCATCAGTTGCACTCACATAATTCTTGATATATCCTATGTCAGCTATAGAGAATTGTTGGCTTGTTTCCATAGATTTCATGAGGGTGGTTAGCTTTATGCTAGCAGTTCAAACCATGTCAAACAAGGTGGTGACCTGCTTGTTTAGGTGAGAAGATTCTTCTCACTTTCCTTGACTTTAGTCAATAGTTCCTCCCTTAGCTTAGCAAAATTTGGTCAACATACTCCTTAAGGTTGTTGTGGTTTGAGCATCTATGAGTGCTTTAATTAGGTTTAGTAATTACTCATTATATATTAGGGTAGTTAAGGGATGGTTCATAGGAGGAGGAGCATCTTCCTGAGCAGGGACCTGTGAGGGCTCCACCTTAACTAAAGCACCTATAGAAGGAAAAATTACCTTAGATAAAAGTTGTATTAACACTCCCATTTAAGAAGGTATGAGTATTACCTGTAGTAGGTGCAGACTCAACAATTTTGTTGACAACATGATCTTGAGTTGTCAAATCCATCAGATCATGCTCCCCCTCAATTTGAGCATCCCTAAATGGGATTGACCCATAAAGATAAGTTTTTAATGCCTCAGGAGGCTCTTGGTTACCTTCTGTAGTAGGGATATCTTCAATTGCAGCTACATCATCAGTAACTGCCATATCTGCCTCATTTTCTATAGCAACCTCTTCTTCAATAGCATTTTTTGAAACTTGTCTTGACCTTGGACTGGTATGGATTTTATCAACATGCGCATCACTGACTTGAAGTTGGAAGTTTGCAGAGGATTGACTGAGTGATAAGTCAACCTACAGACCAACATAAGCAGGATAGGAGGTTCCAGGCTCTGGTTCAGACCTGGAAGTTCTTTCTTCCTCAGCTGGTTTCTTCCTTGTGTCCCTAGAGGAGTCCATTATTGTTGAAGGTTGGCTCATTGGTAGGACCTTAGTGAATTTGTCCAAAGTTTTTATTTCCATTCGTTTTAGGTAGTGAATCTTACTTCCTTGTTCCTGCTTGAATATATCAGGGTATGTGTTCACTAGGTATAAGGAAAGAATTCTAAATATGTTTGGAGTGTGCAGGCAATCTACCATTCCCTGGTAGTTGAGAGATGACTAAGAAGTCTGTCAATTGAAGTTTTTCCTAGTCATGACATCAAACATTGACCTAGATATTGTGTCATGTGATCCAGGTTTGTAGATGACGGATTTCCCTACTATATCTGCCAACAGTTTGCCTCTCTGATTGTAGAATTTCCTCTTGAGTGACCTATGTTTCGCATCACTGTATCCACACCACCTGAGAGCTCTATCTTTGTCCGTGATTGTGGGTTCTTCTTCCTCGCTCGGGTTGACGGAGGTTAGATGTAGGGCTTAGCCTAGTCTCTTAGGGTTTACCTTAATCTTGATGTCCTCAATCTTAGACTTAAGTGAGTTTTGAGAAGAGGACGCCTTAATGTTGGATAAGAATTCTACAACCTCTTCTCTAAGAATGGTAGAGGGTTCCGAAAGGGGTATTCAAAACTCGTGGTCTCAATCATTTTTTAACACTTCTTTAATCTTTACAGAGGCATTATTGAATCCATTCCTCACAATTCCATACCCCTCCTGGAGCTCCTTTGAGATCTTCAGCGCCATTGAGTCAGTATGGCAAGATGCTGACAATGTTTCGGTCTCGACGACTAGGGTTAAAGCTTTTAAGAGTGGTGCAACTTTTCGTTTCATGTCGCCTTTATATATAGAGTGAAAAAGTTTAATTACTTTATCATTAGATTAACCAATTAAACATTTTTAGACTTAAGTTACTACTTTGGGCTTTACAGCTTGCTCTATGCTTCCAGTTATGATACAGGGAACTTAGTGCTTCTATTATACCTCTCAGCTTTTCTTTTATTCACTTAATGCCTGATTAATTTATAGCTTCCCTCACTGTCTAGATGTACATTCTATTTGTCTCACCATTATAAAAATATTTCATAAATTTTAGTAGAATGATCTGTTATGCTAATAAGGTAGTTTTTATTAGCAGACTTATCAAGCACTGATTTATAGGATATTTGATCTAGAGGTTAAAAGCTCCAAGTTTTAACAATGCAGATCATTTTGATAGAAAAGAAAACTATTGTTTTACAACAGATGTGCTTGATTTGTATTATCCTAAGCACATCTGTCTTAGTTTATAAATCTACAAACTTAGTCTCTGTATAAAAGAGAGAGAGAGACTTACCTTGAGGTTGTTAGCCTTTAGCCCTTGAGGATTTCACTCTTATCAACCTCAACCTTTGTTCCTTGCTCCACTTGGACCATAGTCCTGGAGCAATCTACCTGTCCCAAATATTTGCCTGGAACATCCTTTTTCCAAATACCAAGTCTTATCTATATAGGTATTTGGACTATACTACCAAACAGAATTTACTTTTCCTTAGGAACCCAATACTTATTGGATCCTAGGTTCATGTTAGCTTTATTGAATATTTGCCCAACTCTCTGTCTGGGCTGAGCACCTTTCTATCCACTAGCCACATTCAGATTATGCCAAAAATCAATGGCAAAATAGCGCACTTTTACACAATAATAACATTTATGAATGTTGTATCTTCTCTTCTGCACTGCATATAATTATTGCCCATGAGAGAAGTGAGCAGCCCCAGATTTTGCTGGATGAGCATTAAATGTTGCTGCTTTCTTCTTCCTGAGTGAAGGTGCTGAAGAACTAAATACAACTGGTCTAGGATTGGCCAATTGTATTTTTGGAGCCTGCCATCTAGTGGTATTGTCTCATCTCTTTAGATAAAGTATATTTAGATCCAAATCTATTGAACTTATCCTGAACTTTATGGCTAGAGTGGACAACATCACTCCTCTCTGAGATCATGTGTCTTTACCCCACTAGTAGAGCACACATTAGATTGATCCTGAAGAGGAGGTCCAACCTTGATAGTTTTAGAAGGTAAATTTGCCTTTTGAAACACTATCCCCTTATTAGGGATTCAGATTTAATTGATGATTAATGTGATTAATACCCAGCTTCTCAGGGACTTGGCAAGTTGCCTATTTGGCAACTGAACTTGTGACTGAGAAGGGTTAATCACAATCCCTAATTACTCTATGAACTTTTGTTCTAGATATCTAATATGCTTTTCTTCTCATCTAGAAGCTTGGTCTGACACTCAAGACTTTTCTTGATTTCAGACACCTCATGAAATTTTTCTTATAAAACTCAATAGATTTATTGTTATAAAGAGTTTTATAGGATTCAGGACTTAAATCTCCTTGGCTTGCCTTTTGGCAAGAATTCTTCTCTTCTTTAGAGCATCTAGGAGTAGTCCATACTTGTTAATCAATTGATTTACATCAGTCTCAGATTCTGAGCAATCTTTATCACAGGATGAAGATGCACCAATATCTGGACTAGTTTCATAGTTAGAGGAAGATGTAGAAATGGAGAGAATTTGTACCTTGCATTGTTCTGAATCTTCTTGACTTCTTTCATCTTCAATCATTTCCATTAAGCCATGACATCCACTTTCTTCTTCATTCTCCTCATTGTCATTATCTAAGTGTGACAAAGGGGCCCTTATTCCTATCCTGGCAGCATAATATTCCTCTTCTTCTTCTGGTTCTGCACCAACAGTGATTAGCCCTATATAGTCTTCTTCTTCTGGTTCTGCACCAACAGAGATTACCCATATATAGGCTTCTTCTTCTTCATCTTCTTATTCTGAGGAGGAATAATCTGTCTAACTTTTCACCTTCTTAGCCAGAAAGTACTTATCATTCTTCCTATCCTTGTGGTGATGGTGATGCTTCTTCTTCTTCTTCTCATCTTCTTCCTTGATCCTGACTGGGCATTCATCAATGACATGTCCAGCCTTGCTGCAAAAATAACACATAACATTAGATGAAAACTATTTAATGGATTTAGGGTCATACCTATCTTTTTTGGAAGACTTCCTGTGATAAGATGCTGAAGATGGCCTGCTCCTCCAGTTCTTTTTCTTCATGAAGTTCTGAAATTGCCTGGAGAAGACAGCTAGATCTTTATCTGAGATGTGATTTTCTTATGAGCATGACTCAGATTTTTCTGAGCTTGATTCAGCGTTCCTACTTGGTGGTGAGGTAGCCTCTATTTTGATCCTTCTTGGGTCTTCTTCTTTGAGGGCCACTGTCTTATCCTTGGTCTTGGATTGACTCCCTTACTCCTCTTCTAGTCTAGCAGCCAGCTATATTTCATAGGACAATAGCTTTCCAAAGAGGTTTGGTGGAGGAGTGTCTGCCAGCTTAGCCATTTCCCTAATGACACAAATCTTGGTGTCCAAATCTCTTGTGAGAGATCTAAGGAACTTGTCATTCAGCTCATTGTTGCTGAAGACCCTACCTTAGGTTCTTAGTTCATTAACTACACTAAAGAACCTCTCAAAGCAGTCAGCCATATTTTCTGATTTGCTTTTCTGAAAGTGCCATACTCTTGGTTGAGCATTGACATCCTATCATCTCTAACTTCCTCAGAGCCTTCCATGTAGACCACAAGAGTGTCCCACATTTCTTTGGAGGTCTTGTAGTGTACAAGATTTTAAAAGGTTGAGTCATCAATGGCACTAGCTATAATGTTTTGTGCCCTTTTGTCCATGGTGGACAAAATTACTTTATCTCTGTCAATCTCTGTATATGCCTTGGGCACTCTCAGAGTTGGATCTATGATGGAAGCCTTTGTGGGGATAAAGGGACCTTCTACTACTATTACATAGATCCTTGGGTCAGATGCTTCCATGAACAATTTGACCCTTTGCTTCTAGAGGCCAAATCCTTCCTTCCTTCATATTGGCAGCTTCATGGCCCCTAGCTACTTATAGTTAATTCCTGACCCCATACTTATATCTTATAACTAACCTTGTAGATATACTCAGATTGTTAGATCCATATTAAGCAACCTCCCTCTAATACCACTTGAAATTTATTACTTCAAGGTTAGCTAGTCACCTAGAGGGGGGGGGGGGGTGAATAGGTCTATTAAAATTCTTGAGTCATTTTGATTTTTTCTTATTAACCTTTATATTTTATTTTGTTTTCTTCTTAAGGTGATCTAGAGCTTATTCTTAGTACCTGCAATAAAAAAGAAAAACAAACACATAATAAGCACATAGTGATTTGTAGTGGTTCCCCAATTGGGTACATCCACTTTCCCTCCCACCTTTCTAACTTCTGTTAGATAAGGCACAAACTTCTCCAAAATGCTTCTCTGAGCTTACACCTCAGGCCCTTAGCCTAACACTTAGGTTCTTTTCAGAACCCTACATCATAACCACAAAGGTTCTTACCTCAGAGCCCTGTAGTGCGCATACAGCTCAGTGATCCTCAAACCACCCTACCTCAACCTTATCTCTAAGGCCTACAGCTCAGGATTATCAGCCCTACAACTTAAAGAATAAGGCCCTACTCTTAGAGTGTTGCAACACTACTATAGCTCAGTACCCTTCCAAGTACCTACCTTAGTGCCCTTCCAGGCACCTACAACTCAGCATCCTCCAAGGCCTACAACTTAGTGACACACTTGTCACCTACATCTCAGTGACTCAAAAGTTACCTACCTCAGGCACTAGGCCCTACACTCATGCTGGGAAGACAGTCCTACCTCAGATCCACACTTGGATACTACCTCAGTATCCCTGCAGGGAACCTACCCTAGTGACTAATTAGTCACCTACAACTCTGGCACAATGAGCCCTACAACTATGATTCAGACAAGCATAATCCTACAGGAAATTAATCAAGATGTTGAAATAAAATAAAACCTTGACTCTAAGATAAATCTTAGAGACTACCTTGTTGGACTGAGCAGATATCAGTCCAGCCCTCTTGTTGTAGAAGGAATTTGACTTCTTCTAAAGCAAGCTCCTTTTTTGTTGCACTGAAGAACAGTTATATGATTTTGAAAGCTGACAGCCCTTAACACAACTATCTCTCCTTGCTGATTAGATGAATTAGCTACCTTGTTCTAGAAAGAACAAACATGCTGAACTAGAAAAAGCTTTAGTTATCTTTCTCTGCCTTTCTGGCTAGCTCTGCTGGACTAGACTTTCAAACTCGTCGGAGAAGATGAATTCCAGTCACCTCTCATTTTGTTTTCTTTTTCATTTTGTGTTTGTCAACCATAATCCCTTTTTCCTTTTACTTTTTTATTTGTTGATTTGAATCAATGACACAATTGAATGTGGGCCCCGACAAGGATGGTCAGTGCCACCTCCCTCAAAGAGGACAAACAGTACTTTCTGGCGCTGTTGTAGCTTTCCCACAATAGCATGAAATACTTTGACTGCGCTCGACAAATTGTTAGCCTTGTTCGATGAATTTTGAAATTAGTTCGACGAATTCTGAACTGAGTTCGACTAACTCAGAATCTTCAAACTTTAATTTGAGCTCGACGAAAGGTGAGCTGGTTTGATGAATTCTGAAATTAGTTAGACGAATTCTGAACTGAGCTCGATGAACTCAGAATCTTCAAACATTAACAAGAGCTCGAAGAAAGGTGTGCTCGGTTTGACGAATTCTGAAATCAGTTCGAGAAATTTTGAACTGAGCTCGATGAACTCAGAATCTTCAAACTTTAACTTGAGCTCGACGAAAGGTGAGCTCAGTTCGACAAATTCTAAACTGATCTCTTCTTTAGAAGCGTTGAGTGAGCATGGCTCACTCAACGCTTCTAGACTTAGAGAAATTCTACTGGCTTTGTCTCAGCGGTTCCTTCTCAAATGTCTCAGCAGTTTTTCTTCACAGCTATGTCTATCTTCTGTCTCAGCGGTTTATTCTCAACTGTCTCAGTGGTTTCTTCTTCATAGCTTAGACTATATCCCATCTCACCAGTTTTGCTGAGACCAACACTTCTGTCAATTCTTTGCATTGAGCTTCTCAGTTGTCTCAGCGGTTATGCTGAGATAATCTTCTCAGCTATCTCAGCGCTTTTGCCTTAATCAAATTATCTGACTTCCAGCTTACTTTTATTGTTCACCTATTCAATCAAGTAAAACCTGCATGCATGAATTCAAGAACACACCAAATATATTATGCCCCTTAGCATGATATGTGATGCCTCTTCAAATCCTGAGGAACATTGTGGGGCACAATTCCCAACAAAGGTGCTATAAATAAGTAGCCTGGTCACCTCAAGAAGGAGTGTAAGGTGTTCTTGCACTTGGTGAACATTGTTGATTGGTTGAAGGCAGTGCAGTGATAGTGCAACTATCTGGCATAAAATACTTGAGCACGTGGGGATGGACAAGCTAAAAGTAATGGCGGTGAGAAGCCTTGTGAGAGGCTTGCCTAGGATGTCATCCTTCAGCGATGGTCAAGCTTGCATGGGATGTTAACACGGTTTAGCTTATCGCTTTACGTTTGATAAGGCGCAGTCCAGGTGTAAGGCACCATTGGAGGTTATCCATGGTGATCTAGTGGGACCGACCATCACTGCCAGTCTTGGAGGTAGCAGGTACATGCTGATATTAGTTGATGACTATTCGAAGTATACTTAGTTGTACTTCATTAAGGAGATGTCGAACGAGTTCCGTTTGTTTGTGGAGTTCAATAAGCTTGTAGAGGGCCCGCTTGGTCTTTAGATCAAGAAGTTTAGAACGGGCAATGGAGGTGAGTTCGGCTCAACTGTGTGTTCTATAACATTTGTAGGAAGCATGGAATCCGAACGGAGATCTCTTGTGGACATACTCTAAAACAAAGTTGAGTAGCAGATTAAAAGATCCTTATTTTGACGGAGACCTACAAGTGTTGGTGTTGGGTACATTGGAAAATGTGTACCTGATTTGAAGAAGCCTAACTTAGCTCAATGATATACTTCAAGGTGTATTTGATGTTATTTTGAGTTGACATGTGCAGCTTAAGAATGTACTAAAATATAGGAAAAATATTCTAAATCCATATGTCGACACCAGAAGAAGCTGTGTCGACACTTCAGAATAATTGTGTCGACACTTGAAGAAGCTATGTCGACACAGAGAAAAAGAGTCGATAACATTTGTATCGACACCAGGAAGTAGTGTCGACTCACAGAAGTTTAGTCGACATCAACTATGTCGACACTGAGAGGCTATGTCGACACACAGAATTGCTAGTCGACAACATTTGTGTCGACACCAGAAGACTGAGTCGACACATAGAGGCAGAGTCGACAACATCTGTGTCGACACATTCTCAAGATACAGTGTCAAGAAGCTAAGTCGACATCAAGACAGCTTTATCGACATCACTAGAGGCAGTGTCGACAATTAAGTCACTTGTGTCGACACATCTTGACAGATGGTCTCGACATTTCTGACAGACAGTCTCGATGCTTTACTGACAAAGACAAAGGTAGAAGATCTGTTTAAAGACTTGACAGTGTGGGTTACAACCGGTTTACTGAAGCTGTCAGACTTGTCAAAAGTTAGTTAGAAACCGGATCAGCCGGTTACCAAGGAGGACGTCTATATATATAGACAGATTCAGAGAAGAAACATATACAACGACACATTAATCATCTATTTGGAGATAAGATCTCTGATCAAGAAAGTGCAAGGCACAGAAGAAGATCTTCATGAGAAGATCTAATAAGACATTTGACGTGTACAACCACTCAGGATCAGTCTAAGTAGAATTCTTTCAAGAATTCTGAAGTATCATCAAAGGTGTTGGATAGAAGGGGATCCAGCCATTTTGAAGACAAGAAGGAAGCTGTCAAAGGTTTCTCAAGAAGCTGTCAGGAAATCAACTCAACTATGTTCAGATTCAAGAAGCTTTGTAAAAAGCTAAGATCTAGTTGATTTCATCCATCAATTGATCAAGTGTTGTCTTGTTCCTTCTCTCTCAACAAGGGCAAGATATTATAAACTCTTTTTCAAATTCTGTATTATCTATTTTTATAGATCTGAGTTGTAATCCTATGTTATAAAGGCTGAGTGTAACGTCCCAATTCGCGCTAGGCCCCTTGATTGCGTATTTGAGTCTAGGGGGCTGTGGTGAGCCCAATGGGGGGTGGGGGAACAGGTGCAAACGTACGAGAAATTAGGAAAACAAGGCAAAATGGCATTTCTGGCTGACACGGGTATGGACACGCCGTGTCCATACCCGTGTGCCTCATAAAATTAGGCTTACCAGTCAGAGAGATACACGGGTATTGGGACACGGGGTGTCCCTACCCGTGTGCTAAGGACACGGGGTCGAGACACGGCAGTGTCTCTACCCGTGCGCCGCAACCCCAGCACGGCAGAAACATCTTCGGGGATGAACACAGCCCTAAACACGGCAGGCAACACGGCCGTGTCACTGCACACGGGTAGAAACACGGCCGTGTGCCTACCGTGTCTGCGGTGTATAAAAAGGAAAAGTTGTGAATCCCTAGCATTCATTCCCCTTTCTTCTGCCCCGAAATTTCTGAGAGAGTTCTTGGATGGAGGAGGAGGAAGGAGCTTGCCGAGTCATCCTTGGAGGAATCAAAACGCCGCCGCCGTCAAGGGAAAAACAATGCCGCCGCGAAGGAGTGCGAGGCTCACAGCTAGGCCCGGATGATAGGACCCGAGGTGGTGGTGCCATCGGCACCGTCAGTGACAGTCGTGAGTGTTTTCATGTAGCCGTTTGGCAAAACATTTTCTAGATCTTGTTCTTTTGTACAAGCCTGTTGTGCTTGTTATCTTCCGCTACTTTGGACTTAAAACTTAGCTGTGAACTGAACTGCTTTAGCTTTTACTTTTCTGTTATGGTTGGGTTGGCATAATTGTTGTGATATGGATTGTAGCGGCGGAATAGGCGTCTTGTGGTAAAGGCTAACCCGTGTGTTAGTGCTACCGCAAGGCGGCTATTTCGAGCATAAGACTCCCCTCGTGCCGTGTGTGTTGTGTTCCGGGAGAGGGGTCTTACAAATGGTATCAGACTTAGCCGATCTTCAACTAAAGCAGTCATGTAACAATGGGCCACTCCCGTTCGATTAGTCGATTTGGGGACAAACCGACTTAGCGGAAGCAGTGGTGTGCCCATATGTAATTCACACTAAGTTGTCCAACTTTGACATTAGTTTTAGCCAACCTGACCCTAGTTTGTACCTTGCGTACAGGTCCCAGCGCAGGTGGAGCCGGTTGGGGGCACTCCTACCCCTTCCGTCCCTTCACAATTCCAGCAGTCGGAACTGGGACAAACGCTGTCAGCCATATTGGATGCATTTAAAGCCCAGCAAGCTCCGGTGCAACAACAAGTGCCAAGATCCAACTGGTTGAGCACCTTCTGTGCCCTGTCCCCTCCTGCCTATCTTGGGACAGAATCGCCGGTGCGCACCGAGGAATGGCTTGATACCGTGCAGGAATTGATGGCTGGCATAAGATGTCCGAAACAGCATGGCGGTGACATTGGTAGTGACGCTGCTAGAGCTGCACGCCAAAAGGTGGTGGAAGTCCCTCATGGGCTCCATCTTCCAAGGAAGGTTGTACACGGACATCAGTTGGAACGAGTTCAACGAGGCTTTTCTGGATCACTTCATCCCTTCTTCTGCTCGGGATGGACTTTGAGAAAAATTTCTGCAGCTGAAGTAGGGATCGAATTCAGTAACGGAGTACTAGAGGGAGTTTCAACACCTCGCTAGGTTTGTCGATTCCTATGAGTTGGACGATAGAGGCTACGCGAAGCGCTTCTACAAAGGGTTGAGGGACCCCTGAGGCAGGCCCTTTTGTTTATAGCCGATGGAAGCCTGGCAGAAATCATCGACATGGCAAAGAGACTGGAGGCGGACTACATGGGATGTGGCAAGAGACCGCGGAAGGAGTAATTGAAGTCGGCCCTAGTAATAGAAGGCGGAATGATCATGGCAGAGGAAGGGGAAACCACAGAGGCGGTCGGTGGGTCAACCAGAACTATCGGGTGGAGTACCCAATTCCGCAACCACTAGCTTTACCTCCACCACCGCAGCAGCAATATTATCAACAACCTGGGGGCGACGTGAGGTGATAGTTTTGAGTGCAATCAACCGGGGCATGTCCGACGAGTGAGTTTGCCCGCGATTGATCGGGGATGCTCCTATTGCTCCCCTCCAGTAGCTCCATGGGGGGCGAGGGCACATGCGTGGCCGAGGAAGAGGACCACCAGGGAAGAATCAAGGAAATGCACGGGAGCATGTATTCGCATTGGATATGACTCAGGAGAGAAATCCGCAGGAAGTCATCACCGGTACGTGCAAAATTTATTAATATTATATGATGTTTGATTTATGATACAAATGATACGGCTATTCTGAATAGTGATTACCTTTTGGAACCTAGGCACTGTCGTGGTTAGCGGGAGACCCGCCTATACGTTATTTGACAGGGTGCGTCTCACTCGTTCATTTCGGAGGACTTCGTGAAGGACTTGGAGGGAGTGCAACACTTCACGGGCATTACTCAAAGGGTGCGCCTTCGGACGGCTCTGAGATGACGTCGTCAGCAAGTTGCGATTTCGACACCCTTATTGGAGGAAAAGTTCTTTGAAACTCCGGCTACAGTGTTAAGAATCCCGGAGTTCGACCTCATCCTGGGCATGAAGTGGTTGGACTGGCACCACGCCAGGATCAATTATGCGGAGAAGCAAGTTATGTTGAGGCATGGAGACTCAGAAGTCATCTTCCAAGGTATTAAATTCGCACCCCGTAAATTATTATCTTCAATCCAAGTTATGAAATCTTATATGGAAGGGACGAGGTCTATGTAATCTGCTTCGAGTTGAAGAAATTGACATTAGAGGTCAAGGATGTGCGGGGGGTGCGAGAATTTCCCGAGGTATTTCCCGAGAAATTGCCGGGACTACCCCCGCATAGGGAAGTGGACTTCCAAATCAAGCTAATTCCGGGTGCCAAGCCCGTCTCGCGAGCTCCATACCGAATGGCTCCGAAGGAACTTGCAGAGTTTAGAGTCCAGCTTCAGGAATTGGGGAGCAGGGTTCGTTCGCCCAAGCTCGTCGCCTTGGGGAGCGCCCGTTCTGTTCGTCAAAAAGAAGGATGGCACCCTGCGGTTGTGCATTGATTATCGAGAGTTGAACCGGTTAATGGTGCGGAACACCTATCCCTACCGCGCATTGATGAGTTATTTGATCAATTGGTGGGATCGTATTGGTTCTCCAAGTTAGATCTGCGTTCGGGATATTATCAGCTGAGGATAAAAGAAGATGACATTCAGAAGACGGCGTTCAGTTCGAGATATGGTTTGTATGAATTCACCGTGATGCCGTTGGCTCACAAACGCCCTTCTGCCTTTATGAGCTTGATGAACAAGGTGTTCAGCCATTATTTGGACATCTTTGTCATCGTGTTCATCGATGATTCCTAGTCTACTCCAAGACTGAAGCAGAACATGCCGAACATCTAACTTTAGTGCTGAGGAAGCTAAAGGAGCACACATTGTTTGCCAAGTTCAGCAAATGCGAGTTTTGGCTTCGAGAGGTCGCGTTTTGGGCCATGTGATTAGTGGGGCGGGGCTAGCAGTAGATCGGCCAAGGTGCGGGCCGTGAAGGAGTGGTCGCCATTGAAGTCAGCGGCCGACATACGGAGCTTTCTTGGACTTGCCGGGGGGTACTATCGCAAGTTCGTGAAAGGCTTCTCGAAGATCGCCCTTCCCCTTACTACGTTGACCAAGAAGGGTGTGCCGTTTGAATGGACACCCCAGTGTGAAGCTGCATTCCAAGAGTTGAAGGACAGATTGACGACTGCACCCATCCTAGCTCTTCCATCTGGGAAGGAGGGCTTTCAAGTTTACACGGATGCGTCGTATCAAGGGATGGGAGCTATTTTGATGCAAGGGCGCTACCCGGAATTATTCACCCCAGGTAAAAATTTTATTTGAAAGCATAGTTCCCTTTTATGTGTTTCACTCCCGTAGACTTACCCTGATTTCGGGGACGAAATCTTTTATTTTGTTTATAGGATTTGTAACGTCCCAATTTGCGCTAGGCCCCTTGATTGCGTATTTGAGTCTAGGGGGCTGTGGTGAGCCCAATGGGGGTGTGGGGGAACAGGTGCGAACGTACGGGAAATGAGAGGAAAACAAGGCAAAATGGCATTTCTGGCTGACACGGGTATGGACACGGCCGTGTCCATACCCGTGTGCCTCATAAAATTAGGCTTACCAGTCAGAGAGATACACGGGTATTGGGACACGGGCGTGTCCCTACCCGTGTGCTAAGGACACGGGTCGAGACACGGCCGTGTCTCTACCCGTGTGCCGCAACCCCAGCCCGGCAGAAAAATCTCCCGGGGATGAACACGGCCCTAAACACGGCAGGCAACACGGCCGTGTCACCTGCACACGGGTAGGAACACGGCCGTGTGCCTACCCGTGTCTGCGGTGTATAAAAAGGAAAAGTTGTGAAACCCTAGCATTCATTCCCCTTTCTTCTTCCCCGAAATTTCTGAGAGAGTTCTTGGCTGGAGGAGGAGGAAGGAGCTTGCCGGAGTCATCCTTGGAGGAATCAAAACTCCGCCGCCGTCAAGGGAAAAACAATGCCGCCGCGAAGGAGTGCGAGGCTCACAGCCAGGCCCGGATGATAGGACCTGAGGTGGTGGTGCCATCGGCACCGTCAGTGACAGTCGTGAGTGTTTTCATGTAGCCGTTTGGCAAAACATTTCTAGACTCTTGTTCTTTTGTACAAGCCTGTTGTGCTTGTTATCTTCCGCTACTTTTGTACTTAAACTTAGCTGTGAACTGAACTGCTTTTGCTTTTACTTTTCTGTTATGGTTGGGTTGGCATAATTGTTGTGATATGGATTGTAGCCGGCGGAATAGGCGTCTTGTGGTAAAGGCTAACCCGTGTGTTAGTGCTACCATAAGGCGGCTATTTCGGGCATAAGACTCCCCTCGTGCCGTGTGTTGTGTTCCGGGAGGGGGGTCTTACACTGAGTGTAGGAGATTTGTTCTCTGAGTGGTAGGGTTGTTTATGCCTGAGTGTAGGAGAAGGTATTTCTCTGAGTTGTACGCCTTATGGCAAGGCTGAGGTAGGGCTTATTAGCCTAAGCTGTAGGAACCTTTATGGGTTCTGAGTTGTAGGGACCTTTCAAGGTTCTGAGCTGTAGGATCTGAGGATCTGAGATAAAGGTGGAAGTTAGGTCGAATCTAGCACACTGCTAGATAGGTGAAGGGGGAAAGTGGATGTACCCAGACCTTGGGAAACCACTATAAATCTTTGTGCAATCTGTGATGTGTGCATATTTGTGATTGCTGTGCAGTGTTTGCTGAATTCTCTTATAGTCAGTAGTTATATTCTGCCTTAAGTTAAAACAAGCATTAGAACCTATTCACCCCCCCTCTAGGTGTTTAGGTAGACTTGAAAGTAAAACTATCAAGTGGTATCAGAGGAAGGTTACTCAAAGAAGGACTTAACAGTCTTAGTTAGATCCCTAAGGTAGAATCAAGAATCAATAAAAATGGGTTCTGGAGAGAATCACAAGGAACTAGGGTCAATGAAATTACCCATCTGCAGGAAAGAGATTTTTGGAATCTTGAAACAAAGGGTTAGGTTGTTTATGGAGGCTTCTGATCCAAGGATATACATCACAGTACAGGAAGGCCCATTCATTCCAATGAAGGTATCAGTTCTTGATGCAAATATTCAAACTCCAAAGAGTTATTCTGAAATGACCAAGGATGAGATCATCCTAGCAACACTAGACAAAAGAGCACAGAACATTATTGTAAGTGCTATAGATGATGCCACATTTCAAAATCTGATTCACTACAAAACCTCCAAGGAAATGTTGGACACTTTGATTGTCTACATGGAGGGTTCTAAAGAAGTTAGACAAGATAGAAAGTCTATGCTCAACCAAGAATATGAGAGTTTAAGACAAGGGAATTCTGATAGCATAACTGAATGCTATAAGAAATTCTATAGCATAGTGAATGAACTAATGTCCTATGGAAGGGTCTTCAGTACCTATAAACTGAATGATAAATTCCTAAGATCCTTGACAAAGGATTGGGACACCAAGATTTGTGCCATAAGAGATGTGGCCAAACTGGCAGACATTTCTCCTCCAACGTTGTTTGGAAATTTGCTATTATATGAAATGGAACTAATGACTAGGAAGGAGGAAGAAAAGAATTCAAAAGGAGAACATAGAGAAAGGTCTGTGGCCTTCAAGGCTGAAGCCACTAGAAAGAATAGGAGGATATCTCCATCACCTCCTAAGGAAGTTGCTGAAGTTAACTCAGAAAATTCAGACTATAAGAACTCAGATAGCAGTGATTCAGATGCAGATTTTGCTGCCTTTACAAGGCTGTTTCAGAGGTTCTTGAAGAATAAGCAGTGGAAGTAGAGGCCCTCCACATCACAGCAAGTTGATGATTACTATTAGAAGAGAAAATCATCAAGAAAGGAGAGGAGCAGAACTGAGCCCAGCAAAGCTACTACCTCAAAGATTGTTTGTTATTGCTGCAATAGGCCTGGACATGTGGTGGCTGAGTGTCCAGAAAAGAGGAAGGAGTCAACAGATAGAAAGAAGACTCAACAAAAGGGCAAGAATGAGAAATCCTTTGTAGCTAAGAAGGAGAAGAGTCTTACAGATCAATCCTCCTCAGAGTCAGAATCTGAAGCTGAAGCATACATTGGATTGTATGCAGCTAATGAAGAAGATATGTTTATGCAATTGCTAAACTCCATCTATGAACAAGAAGATCATCAATGTATGGGACTGATGGCTGGATCAGAAGAAGACATGTGCCAGAATCATTCAAGTCCCAATAAGGTACATTGTTCTTCTATAAAATCAGTTTGTAGTACTAGTGTAGAATCAGCTATATCTGCATCAAGTGATGTAGATGGATCTGAATCTGAAGGATATGTTCATCAGTTAATAGATAAGTATGGGGACTTATTGCAGGCTCTTAAGAAAAGCAAGAACCTAGTCAAAACTCAGGTTCAGGAAATTGCTGATCTTAAGGTGGCTGCATCTGAGTTTGAAAAAGTATTGGATCAAAAGTTAAATGAGATTGCCAAACTAAAAAATATAACTATTATTCAAATGGGCACAATCAAATATAACAATGATCAAGTTAAAAGTCTGGTGGCCAGACTGAGAATAGAGAAAGATTTAGTGGCTAGTTACTCTAATCCAAAATCTATCTTACATATAATAGATGAGTTTGTGGCTCAAAAGGGTAAGGCAGGATTAGGCTTCAAAGGTAACACCAGGGCTGCCCAATTTAAGAGAAAAGGCAAAGCTCCTGTCCAACCACTAAACCTTAAAGTCCCTGTTATGTTTAGAAAGGTATAAGTGCCTTCTAACAAATATGATCTTGAAAATATTCATGGTCATATTAAGACTGATTTTCTGAAAAACAAGGGTGTTAATGCCAATAGGTCTGCCCATGTTCATAAACCCAATGGTTATAAGAAATCAGTGGGTGAAGCTGCAGCAGCACCAGCACTAGACAGAAATTTTTCTGCCAAGGGTATATTTAGACCTAGATACAACAAATATGAATGTTGGTGCTGTGGCAAGAGAGGCCATTTTGCCTTAGACTGCTGGCATAACACAAGTGTAAGGAAGAACAATAGTCTACTAGTTAGAAGAGCTACTGGCAGTTTTGATATGAATGAGCTAACCTGAACAAAGGACCCAAGACTTACTTGGGTTCTAAGAGAAAGTAATTTTGTATTGCAGGTAAGTCCAAGTTGCCATGTCCCTATATGGTACTTGGACAGTGGTTGTTCAAGGCACATGACTGGAACAAAGGGGTTGCTAAAGGAGTACACATCTGTCAAGGATGGGCCTAAAGTTATCTTTGGTGGATCTGAAAGAGGGATCATCAAAGGGTTTGGTAACATTACCTCAAACCAAATTACCATCACTCAAGTGGCTTATGTAAAAGGTTTGAAACATAATCTGATAAGCATAAGTCAGCTGAGTGATCTTGGATATGACATTTCATTTGTTAAGGATGGATGTCATATCAAAAGGTCAAGTGATCAAAAGGTCATATTGACTGGGTATAGAAAGAGAAATGTTTATTGTTCTTATTTTTTATGTGAGAACAAGGTTTCTCCTATCTGTCTTGTATCTGATGATAATGCATCTCATTGTGTCAAATGGCACAAGAGGCTGGCCCCTCTTAATAACAAGACAACTGGCCAACTCTTTAGCAAAGAGTTAGTGAGGAATGGTCCTCAAGTTAAGTGTATAAAGGAAGGAATATGCTCAGCTTGTCAAAAGGGCAAACAGACAAAATCCTCCTTTCATAGCCTTGAAAGCAAGGATTCAGTGATGTGTTTATACTAGTTAATAGTCTAGGTAGGAAGGTCTACACTTTTGTGGTTGTAGATGACTAGTCTAGATATACATGGGTGTTCTTTCTGAGATAAAAATCAGAAACCTCAAGTGTCTTACTTAGTTTTGTGAAACAAATTCAGAATGAACTGAACAGTACAGTGGTCAAAATCAGAAGAGACCATGGCACTGAATTTCAATCTGAATGTATGACAAAATTATGTGAAGACTTTGGGATTTTCCAAGAATTCTCCTCACCTAGGACACCACAACAAAATGGTATTGCTTAAAGAAAGAATAGGACAATGATTGAAGCTGTTAGAACTCTATTGAGTGACACTTCTCTTCCAGAATATTTCTTGGCTGAGGCAGTAAACACTGCATGCCATGTGATCAATAGGGCTTCTATCACCAAGAGCCACAAAAAGACTCCCTATGAAATTATGAAAGGTAGAAAACCAAATCTATCCTACTTTAGGATCTTTTGTTGCAAGTGCTATATACTTAACAATGGCAAGTCTTATCTAACTAAGTTTGCTGCGAAATCCCAAGATGGGATATTTGTTGGGTACAACATCAATAGTAAGGCTTATAGAGTCTACAACTTTACTACTCAAGTTGTAGAAGAATCTGTACATGTTGTATTTGATGAAACAAGATTAATCAACAGTTAGTTGCCTTGTAGATCAAATAATCCAACATGTATAAGCAAAAGGATGGACAAGCTTTCCATTGTAGAAGCATCAAATGCAGATGAAGTATTGGAAAATGAAGGCTACTGTCCATGGGGAGGACAAGACTCAATAGAAGCTGATGACAACCAAGAGGTGCAACATAATGAAGGAGCTGGAGACATTCAACCTGAAGGAAATCTTCCTCCAGCTACAAGACATCTAAAAGACCATCCAGCAAATCAAATTATAGGTGATCCAAGACAAGGAGTGCAGACTAGAAGTAGAAATCTGAGCACAGTCCTGCACTCAAGTTTTCTATCTCAACTAGAGCCTAAGAAATTTGAAGAAGCCATCCAAGACCAACACTGGATTTATGCTATGGAAGAGGAGCTTAATCAATTCATAAGGTGCAAAGTCTGGGAGTTAGTTCCTAAACCAAGAGACCACAACATCATTGCCACATAGTGGATCTTTAGGAACAAGTTGGATGAGAGTGGAGTAATTATGAAGAACAAAGTAAGATTGGTTGCTAAAGGATACATGCAAGAAGAAGGGATTGACTTTGATCAAACATTTTCCCCAGTTGCAAGACTGGAGGCAATCAGAATGTTACTTGCCTAAACAGCATAATAAGGATTCAAAGTATACCAAATGGATGTGAAATCAGCATTCCTGAATGGTGATCTAAAAGAAGAAGTCTATGTAGAGCAGCCATCAGGTTTTGTAGATTCTCTTACACCCGGTTATGTCTATAGACTTAGGAAAGCATTATATGGGTTAAAGCAAGCCCCAAGGGCTTGGTATGAAACCCTGTCTATTTTCCTTATTGAGAACAAATTCTCAAGAGGTAAAATAGACAAAACTCTATTCCTAAGGGAATCAAAAGGTAAGATAATCTTAGTCCAGATCTATGTAGATGACATAATTTTTGGGTCTATATAGAACAACCTTTGCAAAATGTTTGCCAAACTTATGCAAGGAAAGTTTGAAATGAGCTGTTTGGGGAAACTTAAGTTCTTCTTGGGACTCCAAGTAAGACAGACTAAAGATGGCTTGTCCATATCCCAGTCTAAGTTCACTAAGTAATTAATTAAGAAGTATGGTATGGAATCATCCTCCACCATGAGAACTCCTATGGGAACAAATATTTCAATATGCAAAGATGATGCAGGTAAGCCTGTAGATGAGTCTTTGTATAGAGGAATAATTGGCTCTCTATTATATCTCACTGCTAGTAGACTAGACATTATGTATGCTAAATGTGTCTGTGCTAGGTACCAAGCTTGCCCTAAAGAATCATATTATACTATAGTCAAAAGGATCTTGAGATATCTTAAGGGCACACCTAATCTAGGCCTTTGGTACCCTAGGAATAGAGATTTTCTACTAACAGGTTATTCAGATGCAGATTTTGCAGGCTGTAGAGAAGATAGAAAGAGTACTACAGGTACATGTCAATTCTTGGGAGGAAGGTTGATATCCTGGAGCAGTAAGAAGAAGACTAGTGTGGCAATATCCACTACTGAGTCTGAATATATGGCTGTAGGAAGCTGCTGTGCACAGCTATTGTGGATTCAGCATCAGCTAAAGGACTTTGGTATTCAAGTAAGTAGAACACCTTTATTGTGTGATTCTAAGAGTTCTATATCTATTGCAAACAATCCTGTTTCACATAGTAGAACTAAGCACATAGAGATTAGATACCATTTTCTTAGAGAACATGTAGAAAAAAGAGACATCTCATTGGAATTTGTTAAAACAGATTATCAAATTGCAGATGTATTTACTAAGCCACTGGATGAAACTAAATTCAATAAATTTAAAATTGAATTAGGAATGATGGCCATAGGTTAATTTACCATAAAATTAACTAAGTAAAATGGTGTCGACACATTCAGTGATAAAGTGTCGACACAGAGAAGTCATGTCGACTAATTAGGGAAAATGTGTCGATACATGAGAAAATGTGTCGACACCTAGGGGTCAAGAGTCGACTCATCTAAAAATGTAGTGTTGACACATCCAGTATAATGGTGTCGACACTTAAAGATTTTGTGTCGACTCTTATACTAAGAGTCGACAAATAATTTCTGATGCACTACTAAGTATCTCTCGTGTCGACATATCATCAATTGGTGTCGACACAAAGTAGTCAACATTGATGTCGAGATAATAGAAGTTTATGTTGACACATTCCGACTGTATCGACACATTTAGACTATTTTTGCCCGACTTTTGACCTTCTTTCATTAGAGGTTATAAATAGGTCAAGAACGTATTCTGTCGACACGCTCACAAGGTTTTCGAGACTAAAACCCTGTGTCGACAATCTCTCTTCTCTTCTCTAAAGCTTTCTCATCTTTCCAATGGCACCAAAGGTTGAAGACAACATCAATGAGGGATATGAGTTGGTTAGGGCTGCATTCGACAATGTCGTGCAAGAAATCAAACAGGTGATTTCTCTTCTTGCTAACAATGAATTGGAATACCTTGTTTCTGAACCTTCAAAGATTTGGAAGAAATAAGTTGTCGAGTTCTATACTGCTGTAACGTTGGACTCCACTGGCCTCAAGATAAAATCTACAGTTCATGGGACTAAGATTAAAATTACTTTAAAAAGTATAAGAAAGATTCTTCATCTACCTAGCATTCAAGATGAAGAAGAGGTCCCATCCTCAAAGACAAGGGAGGTTCTTCAATGGTGTGGATTGGATCCAACCATAAAGATTGGAGCAGCCATCAATCGAAAGGGAATGAACCAATAGGGAAAGTTTCTATCTGAGATAGTGGGAAAAGTAATTTTATGTAAAGCAGGAGGCCATGATAGGTTATCTGCCATAATGTTCACTCTCATGACAAGGATACTCTACAAGATTAACACTGACTGGTCTGCAGTTGTGTTTGATAAAATCAAAGAAGGAATAAAGAAGCCAAACTTGGCTAGAATCAAGAGTCTATACCTGACTGTGCTCATTCCAGAGGTCATGCAATAGATTCCTGGGTCTAAGATTAATCATATGAGAAAAATGGACATGAGATTATTCTCCAGGTGGGATAGAGTTATGTCCAAAGATGTGCATGATGTGGACAGGCAAGACACACCTGAGACATCACTTGGACATGCTCAGGGAACTGAACAACTTCAAGGAGAACAAGTTAGAGAGCAGGATGAGGAGCAGACTGGGTCTACTCATGTCAAGAAAGAAACATTACCTGCACAGGTACAGGGGAGCCAGTTCATTCTCCTACCCAGCACATTTCTAATCCTGAACAGTTGCAGGGGGAGTCAATTTCTGAATAAGTATAAGTGGAAGAAAGAGTACACTTATCAGAAGATTTGAACACTGCTGGCCTTGATGACTCATCGTTTGCTCAAGCACAAAAGGAATTCACTCTAGATGAGTTGTTTCCTGATGATAGAATTGCTACTGATAGGATTGAGGAGGAGCAAGATGTTGAGGGGGTGTGAGTGAATGTTGAGGAAGAACAACATGTCACTGAGACAGAAGTTCCTACAACACCTCCTGAAAGAGTTCATATTGAAAGTTCTTCAGAATCTGAGATAGAAGAAGCCAGGGAGGCTAAGAAAAGGAAGCTCATGGTCTTCAAGAGAAGAAGTCAAAGCTATAAGCAAGCTCTCCAGACTGCAAGTCACCAATCTCCTACTGAGTTTGATTATAATAAGTTCATGGTGAATTTGCAAGTGAAGATGGATGAGCAAAGAAGAGCCTTGGAAAAATATGTAGATGAAATTAATAAGTCACTTCAGTTTGATCTTGCCCAAGACATCAAGTCAATCAAATTTGAGGTAAATCTGAATAAAAAGGAGATGACAGATTGCTTCCATAAGGGAGGTAATGCTGTGGTATATCTAGCTCAACAACACCAAACTATCCTTTGTAAGGTGGATGACATTGCATTGAAACAAGGATATGTTCTAGAAAATTAGCTGAGAATGAATGACAATCTGACTGAATCTCATAATGAAATTCTGACTGAGTTAAAAGATACTGCAACAAAGCTGACTGCTGCAAGGACTAAAGAAATGGAAGACTTTGAACAAAAGCTCAAAGATGCCCTAGATTGAGTTCAAACTGCAATTATCACCTCACTGAAAGAAATATCTGCTAAGCTTCAAACATTAAAACCATTCTTTAAAGAGGGTGTGAATTATCTTGATGGCAAGATAAGGTTTCAAAAGAATGATCTTAGGGATCATATTGCTAGAGAAGTCCTAAAGGGGGAGAGGGTACTCACTCCTGCTGGCTCAGAACATTCCAAGTGGGTTACTAACAGTGTTAGAGCCACATTGGGATATCCACCATTATGTGATGATGATGCAATTGCTGAGTCAGGAATACAACAAGTTCTACTTGAAGGCAATCAACCTGAGGTTGCCCAAGTCATATACCCCCATGCTGATCTTGAATTGATTCATCAGCATGTACAGGCCATGTACAGTCCTCCAAAGGAGGTTACAAATGTCATTATTGAAAAAGTAGATCAGCCAGGAGCCAATTTGAAAGTTCAACAAGATGCTCAATTATCCAAAAAGAGATTTAGAGAGCAAGCTGAACAAAGACCTGATTTTGAGCAGTGGAGCCCCACCTCAAGGAACATTATACTAACTGCCTGGATGGCTGTGAAGGATAAAATGCATGAAAGAGGATAGTGGTATAATGAAATTGAATGGGAAAAGTATGAGGCCAGGAAGGAGGCCATAGTACAGTTCAAAATAAAGGCTAAGATGGGGAGGCTACCACCTGATGCTCAAGAGCCGAGCAAGTATTTTCCCAAGCCCTTTCATTACTTTGAAAGGCAAAGGCTCAAGGAGGAAGCTCAAAAGAAAGCTGAACTGAAAGGTAAAAAGCCTGCTGATGTTGCTGAACTTACTGTGAAGGCCCAGATTCAATCAGGAAAAGGAATTGTCATCCAGGAGCCGGATCAGTCTTAGTTTAAGTTTATCAGTTCTTTCAAATGTTTTGTAATGATTTGTTTGTTAATCCAATCAATGTAAACAAGCTGTAACAAACATTTCTAAATGAATAAACAAAACCTTGTTCTGTAATCATTTCTTCATGTTCATCTTTATTCTGTGATGAATTTGTGGTTAATGTTTTGTTTATAAAAGATTCATGTTATATTATGCTCTTGTACATCATCATATTAAATTTTCATAAATGGTGTATATCATTAGCTAAAAGGGTTGTGACTTCTCCAAATAGGGGGAGATTGTTAGGTACATTGGAAAATGTGTACCTGATTTGAAGAAGCCTAAATTAGCTCAATGATATACATCAAGGTGTATTTGATGTTATTTTGAGTTGACATGTGCAGGTTAAGAATGTACTAAAATACAGGAAAAATATTCTAAGTCCATATGTCGACACCAGAAGAAGTTGTGTCGACACTTCAGAATAATTATGTCGACACTTGAAGAAGGCTGTGTCGACAAAGAGAAAAAGAGTCGACAACATTTGTATCGACACCGGGAAGCAGTGTCGACACACAGAAGTTTAGTCGACATCAACTGTGTCGACACTGAGAGGCTATGTCGACACATAGAATTGCTAGTCGACAATATTTGTGTCGACACCAGAAGACTTAGTTGACACAAAGAGGCAGAGTCGACAACATCTGTGTCGACACATTCTCAAGATACAGTGTCAAGAAGCTAAGTCGACATCAAGACAGCTTTGTCGACATCACCAGAGGCATTGTCGACACTTAAGTCACTTGTTTCGACACATCTTGACAGATGGTCCCGACACATTCTGACAGACAGTTTCGACGCTTTGCTGACAAAGACAAAGATAGAAGATCTGTTTGAAGACTTGACAGCTGTGGGTTACAACCGGTTTACTGAAGCTGTCAGACTTGTCAGAAGTTAGTTAGAAACCGGATCAGCCGGTTACCAAGGAGGAAGTCTATATATATAGACATATTAAGAGAAGAACATACACGATGACACATTAATCATCTATTGGGGATAAGATCTCTGATCAAGAAAGTGCAAGGCACAGAAGATCTTCGTGAGAAGATCTAAGAAGACATTCTGACGTGTACAACCACTCAGGATCAGTCTAAGTAGAATTCTTTCAAGAATTCTAAAGTATCATCAAAGGTGTTGGATAGAGAGGGATCCAGCCATTTTGAAGACAAGAAGGAAGCTGTCACAGGTTTCTCAAGAAGCTGTCAGGAAATCAACTCAACTACGTTCAGATTCAAGAAGCTTTGAAGAAAGCTAAGATCTAGTTGATTTAATCAATCAGCTGATCAAGTGCTGTCTTGTTCCTTCTCTCTCAACAAGGGAAAGATATTATAAACTCTTTTTCAAATTCTGTATGATCTATTTTTATAGATCTGAGTTGTAAGCCTATGTTATAAAGGCTGAGTGTAGGAGATTTGTTCTCTGAGTGGTAGGGCTGTTTATGCCTGAGTGTAGGAGAAGGTATTTCTCTGAGTTGTAGGCCTTGTGGCAAGGCTGAGGTAGGGCTTATTAGCCTGATCTGTAGGAACCTTTTAGGGTTCTGATTTGTAGGGACCTTTCAAGGTTCTGAGCTGTAGGATCTGAGGATCTGAGATAAAGGTGGAAGTTAGGCCGAATCTAGCACACTACTAGATAGGTGAAGGGGGAAGTGGATGTACCCAGACCTTGTGGAACCACTATAAATCTGTGTGCAATCTGTGATGTGTGCATATTTGTGATTGCTATGCAGTGTTTGCTGAATTCTCTTATAGACAGTAGTTATATTCTGCCTTAAGTTAAAACAAGCATTAGAACCTATTACCCCCCCCCCCTCTAGATGTTTAGGTAGTCTTGAAAGTAAAACTATCAGTTGGCTTTAGTGCAAAGGCATTACTAAGGCCTTTTAAGAGGAAGGGATGACCTGCGCGGCTCATGTCATCAATCGAATGCCTCTGAGTCTGATCAACACAAAGACTCCATATGAGTTTGTTGGAACACTGTATTACTAATTTGGATAAGGATCACTATGTCCATAGGATTGTGTCTTGACCTCATTGTATAGATTTTAAGGTCAACCAGAATAGGTCTAAGGCTTAGAATTTAGGTTTGAAAGCTGCACCCAAGACCTCCTAGTTCAGATTACAAGTGCAAAAGACCAAAGGTAATCTTCGTTGAGCTCAGATCGACGAGGCATCGAACTCAGTTCGAATATCTCTAAGCTCAGATCGATGAGGCGTCGAACTCGGTTCGACGATCTCCGAGCTCAGATCTATGATTTCTGTCTTAAGTAAAACTCCAGATCTCTGAGCTCAGATCAACGATAGTCGAGCTCAGATTGATGATTTTTTGAGAGATCAACGATTTCAAGATTTCAAATCAGACTGTTATGGAATTCAAATATCTTCAATATCCAGCATTTAATGCAGAAGATTTTGTAGCCGTTTCATCAATTTGAAGCAAGTTTCAAGGAGACTGAAAGGGAATGTTTCTTAGGACTTTCTTCCAGAGATAGTTGCCAGTTAAGGAAATCATTTATGACTGGCTAACGTCTATCTAGGTGATTGGATTTCATAATATTATTACAGATAATAGAGAAAAATAACCAAGAAGAATATCTCTCAAGAATTCTACAGGATTATGCAGTTAGAGTTTTACAGAATACAAGGATAGAATAGAGAAGTAGATCAACACACAGAGAAGAATCTCTTCTATTCTTTCAGATCTCTTCTCTGATTCAAGTTTTCCAGGCTTCATCCATCAAAGACTCCAGACACAACACATTTCAGCCTTTTCTGAAATTATCAATTGTTGGAGATCTTAACTTACTGAAGGCCTATCACCCTGTGCAAAGCTTCTTCTCCTGACCTACTGCTAATCTCAGGGGGAGCTTTGACATCAACAAATCCACTAGTCTTCTCTTTGATTGTTGATAGAGAAGAACACCCTCACTCTTTTTATTTTCTTTTACTGTAAAAGGGTTATTCAAAACTCCCTTCAAAAGTTTTGTGTTTGGTTACTGAGACCTTATCAAAACTCAGTGGTGGCAAGAAACCTGATCAAAAAATCTTGTTTGGTTTTTGAGCACCTTGTCAAAAGCTCATTGGTGCCAAGGACACCTGATCAACTCATCCTGCTGTGGATTCCTACCTAGGGTGGTAGAAGAGTGGATGTACTCAGGTTGATTTGGGAACAACTATATCTCCTTGTGTCATCTGGTTTGCTTGTGTATTGGTTGCTGTGTGCTGTGTTTTTATATCTTGCTTTACTTTGTTTTATTTACTACAAGCACAATACACTATAAATAAATTAAGTCTTCTACTGCCAATTAGTTTTTAATTTGCAAAATTATTTTAAAATACTCTATTT
The DNA here is from genome assembly GCA_039513925.1 of Platanthera zijinensis. NCBI lineage: Eukaryota > Viridiplantae > Streptophyta > Magnoliopsida > Asparagales > Orchidaceae > Platanthera > Platanthera zijinensis. The sequence continues at coordinate 11,326,609 of CM077097.1, forward strand.
ACCCCCCCCCCCCCCCCTCTCTAGAGTAAAGGTAGATCTTACCCTCACTTTCAGAGTTGATGTTCAAGATAAAGCCCAGCGTGAAGCACCTTTGTGTGTTTGGATCTACCTACTTTGTACACACTCTAGATGCTCTCAAGATGAAGCTAGTCTTCGTTGGGTATGATTACCAGAATAGGAGATGTAGGTGTATGGATCCTGTGATGAAGAAGTTCATTATGCCGAGAGATGTTGTCTTCGATGAGCTTACGTTGTATTGGGGTAGCTCAGATGTGGAGCTATAGGTGAGCAGGTCAGATGGTGGGCTGGAGATGGCTGCTGCAAAGGTATAGATGGAGCTGCCTGTATCACCAGGAGCTCTAAGTAGTTCTAGCTCCGTGTTAGAGGCGTTTTGGTCAGGAAGCAGGGGAGCAATGCTCTAGGACCTTCTGGCTCAAAGACGGTTGCTTCTAGTTAAGGAAGTAGGGGGAGAGTTGCTCCAAATGCTTCTTATTATGGTAGCAAGGGGAGCGATGTTCCAGGCAGTTCTTGTTCAAGAGATGAGGCTTCTTGTTATGGTAGCATGGGAGCATTGCTACAGGTGCTTCGATTCCAGTGCGATGGCTTCTTATTCATGAAGCAAGGGGATCATTATTCTGGGTTTGCCCGGGAATGGAGATGGTTCTGAAGGAGTAGCAGAGATTATTAACCGTGATCAGGTTCTTCGAAGATAGAAGAGGATCATAAACCCACCCGCTCGATATTGCAGAGGAAATACGGTGAGCTTGGTCTCATGTTTTCTCATAGTCCCTCAGATTGAGCGAGTGTCTTCTAGCTGTGATGACACCGCTGAAGTGAAGGATGTGTATGACGCCAAGGTTTAGTAGGTGACTACTCTCAGAGGAAACGAGGCTTGGCGCCTTGTACCCAAGATCGTTGATGGTACTCCTGTGACACACAAGTGGAGGTTGAGGCTGAAGATGATAGTAGAGGGAAGCATGGCTCCTTTCGGGAGATGCTTGAGGGATCCCTCGTAGTCCAGGATATGTAGGGCGGGGGACTATGTCTCAGACATCTTCTCGAATTCTCTATCAGAAGGACCAGGTGTAAGTTTACAGGAACTGCTGGGGTTGTTCACGACTTATCACTTTAAGGGGGAGTGTTGAAAATGGTGACGTGAAAGTGGGTGATTGGGCGACCGGTCTGTACGGTATATGAATACAGGACTGGCGGTTCGCCAGGTAGTCAGAGTTTTTAATGATGGCTTGTTCTTTGGCAGTCAGGGCTAATTGTTCGCGCGGACTGTACGGACAGAGGTAGTAGCTAGCCAGGCTGGCTTATGCTCAGCAGGCAGTTGGATCACAGAAGGTAACCGGGAGGATAGCTTCTCAATCCGTGGAGTCTAGCAATACCGGGACATGGCTAGAGCTTGGTAGACTGGCAAGGCAGATGCCTTGTTCTAGCTCTGGTGGTGCGGCTAGTGTAAGCCGAAGGATTCGCCGGTTAGAGCGAATAGGTGCTGGAGTTTGCCAGGATTAGCGAACTGGGTCCAGTGTCTACTAGTAAGCGCAGACTGGCCCATATTTCTGGTGGTGTAGACTTGATTGGTTTTGAACCAAGTATAGGTTTAGCTCAGTCTGGGGAACTCGCGCAGTTAAGCGCGGACTGCTTCTCAGTCCGCCAAGCTCGGCAGCAGTGTCGTGTGCCTTGGTTGCGAGCTTTGAGAATGAGAACTGGAGTTGAGTCTGCAAGGCATGCGGACTGGTGCAGTATCCGCCAAGTTTGGCAGCTTAGCTGTTGTGCCTTGGTTGCTAACTTGGGTGTGCGGACTAGTGATGTGAATGGAGGGCGCGCGGACTAGAGCAGTGTCCGCTGATAGGCAAACAAGGTGTTACTGCAGGGTTTCGGCTGGTGGCGGCATCCTGGATTGACCTTTTGGCGACAAGGAGGATAGAGGTTGCTATCCGGACTTGGTGATGCTCTTGGCGGTCTGGCTATCCGGCACAGGTCGCGGCGGACTGGTTGTGTATCCGCGGCTTGCGGATACATTTGGTTCTTATCGCGGGATGGGGCAGTTATCCTATCGGCTAGGACGATCACCACACTCCTCACCGATGAAGCATAATTTAGCAGCATAATTTAGATTAGTTTATTAGGGCAAAAAAATATATATTCTCGTTTTAATCTTTTGTCTTTTGTATTATTAGGTTCCTTTTAGTGTCTTTTTGTATAAATAATCTAACTTAGTTTATTTTCTATTTTTCAGGGTTTTTTTGGGCTTTTCGGCCAATTTCGCTCTTACACGCCCCTGGGTCACGCCCTACCCAGGCGTGTACTTGGTGAGTGTAACCCATTCCCGAGGCAGAAATCATCCAGAAGCTAGATCCCGAGAAAATCACCTACACGCCCCTAGGTCATGCCTATATACCACTTAGCGCGGGCATGTACCTAGGGCGTGTCATAGTGTCCCGAGGAAATTAATGCCGCTGCAGAAGTCATCGTCCCACACATCAAAGCGGTACATTACACTCCCCCAGGTCACGGGCGACCCGGGCATGTACTTGGGGGGTGTCCACCGTTCTCGAGCTGCCAGGTCATTTCCTGCCAGAATTCGTTACACTGTACCAGTCACGCCCCCCCCCCCCTACACGGGCGTGTACCATGGGTGTGTTCCCAAGATCCTGAAGCTAGTCTCCATCCCGCTAGAAATCCAATACACGAGGTCAACTAAGATTAAATGCCCCCGGTACACGCCCGACCCGGGCGTGTAGGTGGGCGTGACCCAGACAGATTTTTTTCCTATAAATACCAGGCAATTCCAAGCATTCCAGACCATGTTTAAGGGGGAGGGGAGGTGTTGCTAGTTTAATTCTTATGGTTTTGTGTTTTTCTTATGTTTTACTCTCTCTCTCTCCCTCCATTTCTAATTTTACTTTTCATGCACTGTATTTTACCTACTTGTAACCTCTTTTTATTAGTGTAATATCAGTAGTTAGCTTTCTTTTTATGAACTTGTAATCTCCATTTCAAGTTGTAATCCCTTTATGTTTTTTATGAAATTCTAGTTAGTGTTCTCTTTCTCTATTTCTCTCTCTTGTGTTTTCATGCACCTTTATTATTTACCCCTCTCTTTCCCTTTTACCATGATTAACTAACCCTCATTTGTACTCGATCGCGATGATCTGAGAATGAGTTGATCAAGTTATGATGTTTTAGCTTTCTTTTTATTCTTAAAGTAATTACATTGGATTTACTCTTTGTTTTTATTTAGTTGGACTATATTGCGGGTATATAGTTTCCATTTGGGTTTTCCTTCTTAGTTAGCCGAGAGGCACAGTTTGAATCAATCACCGAAGAGTAAAGAGAGTTGCATGCACCCCTCGAGAGAGGAAGACGTTATATCTCCCGGATTAGAGTGAAATCCAATAGCGGGGTTCACCACTTAAGACAAGCTTTAGGCCTCCGAATACGGATGAGAGTTCGGTCGGACCTTCCTAAACTAAGTTGGTCATGACTTCGAGAGATGCGTGTCCAAACTTTTGGAACCTGCACGATCAAGGTGTTTTACTTTATTTAGAATTAGTTTGTTATTTCATTTTGATTTTCTTATTTCAAAGTGATTAAAAATTGAGTACTCCTCTTTTATCTTTAGCTCTAACCTTTTATTTCTACAAGTAATTTAGTTTTCTTTTTTTCTTATTAATTTAGTTCCTATTTTTAGTTAAGTAAATTAATCGAAAAAATCATTCGATAAAATAATTGCGATCTCCTCGAAATAGAAGTAATCATTACACCCCAGGGAAATACAACCTTGATATTAATCTTTTGAAAGTTATTACTTCAAGGTTAGCTAGTCACCTATAGGGGGGGTGAATAGGTCTTTTAAATTTCTCTAAGACTTTTTGTGCTGTTTATAATTTGGTGATCTAGAGCTTGTCCTAATTACCTGCAATGAAATAAATAAACAAGCAACACAGCAAGCACACAAGTATTTATAGTGGTTCCTAAATTGTGTACATCCACTTTCCCTCCCACCTATCCAACTGATTTATTGGACTAGGCAAAAACTCCACCAATATTCTCCTTAGAGCTTACACATCAGGCCCTAAGCCTTACACACAGATTCTTTTCAGAAACCAAACTCAGAACCACAAGGATTCCTACCTCAGGCCCCTGCAGTGCTCCTACATCTCAGTGGTCCACTAACCACCTACCTAAGCCTTACTTCTAAGGCCTATATCTTAGGCACAAAGTGCCCTAGAACGTCAGGCATAAGGCCTTACTCTCAGAGTGTCGTGGCACTCCTACAACTCAGTACCTATCCAGGTTCCTACCTCAGTGCCCTTCCAGGCACCTACATCTCAGCCTCCTCCAAGGCCTACAACTCAGTGACACACTTGTCACCTACAGTTTAGTGACTCACTAGTCACCTACCTCATGCACTTAGGCCCTATACTCAGGGTGGGAGGACAGCCCTACCTCAGATCCACACTTTGATCCTACCTCAGAGAGCAGCAATCTCCTACCTGAGGCAATTAAGCCCTATTGCTCAGATCCACACTTGGATCCTACCTCAGTACCCCATCAGGGCACTAACTCGGTGACAAATTTGTCACCTACAACTCAGGCACAAAGTGCCCTACACTCAGATTCAGATGGACTGAATCCTACAGGAAAGTAATCAAGAAAAATAAACAACTGACTCAAAGATAACCCTCTGAATCCAACTTGTTGGACTGAGCACAAATTAATCAATCCCACTTATTATAGAAGGGATGAGTCTTCTTCTACAGCTACCTACTGAGGAAGGCTTACAGTCCTTCACACATCTACCTCTTTTTGCTGATTGTATGAATAAGCTAACTTGTTCACAAGGAAACAATCTTGCTGAAGTTTCAGCTATCTTCCTCCCTTAGCCTTCTGGCTTGCCTACTAGACTTTTTCCTTTCAAGCTTGTCAAAGAAGATCGAAGTCCAGCCACCACTATTTTGCTTTATGCTTCCATTCTTGTTCACGATTTCGTTCTTGTGTTTTGTTAACCCGAATCTTATTTTCTTCTCTTTCTTTTATACCAGTTGATTTGAATCAATGACACTATCTGAATGTGGGCCCAGTTAAGTATGGTGAGCGCCACCTCCCTCAGAAGAAGACAAACAGTAGCTTCCAACGCTACTGTAGCTTTCCGGCATTGATATGAAGTACTTGGACTGGGCTCAGCGATCGTCGATCTGAGTTCGAAAAGTTCTGTGTTGAGCTCGATGAACTTAAAAATATTCAACTTTAACTTGAGCTCGACGAAAGGCGGGCACAGGTCGATGAACTCTTAATCTTTAACCTTTAACCTGAGCTCGGCGATTTGCGAGCTGAGCTCGACGAATGCTGAATCTTCAACCTTTAACCTTAGCTCGACGAAATGTGGACTTAATCTTCAACCTTCAACTTGATCTCGACGATCTGTGAGATGAGCTCGACGAATTCCACTTTCTGGACTTAGAAGATTTCAACTGGCTTTGTCTCTGTCGTTCCTTCTCAACTATCTCAACGGTTTCTTCTTCACAGCTGAGACACTTCTGTCTCAGTGGTTCCTTATAGACAATCTCAGCAGTTTTTTCTTCACAGCTAAGATAGTCTTCTATCTCAACAGTTTAGCTGAGACCAGCAGTTATCTCAATGATTTGTGTTGAGATTATCAGCTGTCTCAATGGTTCTGCTTAGACATTCTACTCATCTGTCTCAATGGTCTCAGCGGTTTTTGCCTTAGTCAAATTGTCTGACTTTCAGCTTCCTCCACCTATTCACATGTCCAATCAAGGACAACTTCCATGCAATAACTCCAGCACACATCAAATAAATTATTCCCCTTAGCATGATTGGTGATGACTCTTCAAATCCTAAGGAACATTGAAGGGCACAATTCCCAACAATCTCCCCTATTTGAAGAAGAAAAAACACTTATCCATCCTAAGGAGTATCTACATAAAAACATATCATGATGAGTCTAAAAAGACATTACCATGACAACTAGCCATCCCAGTGTAGGATAACTCCTCCTAGGTTGGATGTCATGACACTATGATTGACTAACCAAAATCACTAGTGACTAATACATCACTTTCAGTGTAATAGTATGATTAGCACCAACAGCTTTATTAATCATTTAAAAGATAAACATTTTGATTAAGATCTACCAAATCATTAACTTAGCCAAGCAACATAAGTAAACTTGTGATTACAAGTTATTTGTGAAAGAATGGCATATTCATTTGTCATAGATACATAAGTGAGAATTGCACTAAACATTTATCAATATAGTGATGGCCAACTCATATTAATTTCATTGATAAATATTTGTCATTTTTACACATTTGATATTCATTACAAGACAATGATTACATATTTAAAGCACCCTAAGTCTTGCAGTCTCATCTTAACTTTTCTTTGATGAACTTGTAGCAGCATCCTTGGTAGCAGTTGTCTTCTTCATGTTTTTAGCTTTGTTCTCATATCTCTTGAAGTAAAGAAAAGGTTTTGGAATATATCTGGAGGGAATTATCTTGGGATTGCTCTTCCTTACAAGATTTTCTTTGAATTGTCATTTGAGTTCCTTCCCTCTTTCTTCTAGCAGCAAGTTGTGCATCCTGTGCAACTCTAGCATGTGTTAGGAAGTTAAGGTCCTTTGGCCTCTTTCTGTCCAGGAGGGGAAGGTGTAGTGCCACCCTGGTGCATTGAATTACCTTTAAGACTTGTTCTTCAATGAGCTCTGCTATCTTAGCATGGTTGCTCTCCCCCTTTCTGCCTTCTTCACATATGGTATTTTGTAGGGTGGTGGTGTTTTCTTCATATTTGCTTGATATGGAATGGAGTATTCTCTGATTGTCAGCAAGCAGCTCATCTTTCAAGAGTAGTGCCTCCTTCATAGAGTGGAAAGCAACATTTGTGATATGCAAATTTACATGATCTGCTAAACCCCTGATCACTTAATAAGTTGCACTCACATAATTTTTGACATAGCCCATGTCAGTTGCAGAGAGTTTTTGACTTTTATCTAAGGATTTCATGATGGTGGTCAGTTTGATGCCTACAGTTCCAGCCTTATCAAACCAGGTGGTGGCATGTTTGTTTAATTGAGAGATCTCTTCTCTATTTTCCTTGACTTGGGTTGACAATTCATCTATCAGTTTGGCAATTGATAGATCCAGATACTCCTTGAGAGTTATGGTCTGGGCATCAGGGAGTTCATTGGTATTATTTAGTATTAACTCATCTAAGATTTTAGTGGTGGTTGGTTGGATTACTAGAGGAGGGGCATTTTCCTTAGCAGGGGCCTGTAAAGACTCCTCCTCAACTGAAACACTTATAGAAGGAAACAATCCCTCAACTAAAGCTGTTTAACACTATTAAATGAGGGTATTGATAGTACCTGGAGTGGGTACAGATTCAACCACCCTATTGACCACTTGATCCAAGGATGTCAGATCCATCTGATCATGAACCCCCTTAGACTGAGCATCCTTTTTAGGGCTTGACCAATCAAGATAAGTGTCTAAGGCTTCAGGAGGCTAATGATCATCTATTGTTGCAGGGATAACCTTTACTGCTACTGTATTATTAGTATCGGTCATGTTTGTTGTTTGCCTTACCTTCTGCAATAATCACTTCTTCAGTACCATCCTTTGAGATTTGTCCTGACTTAGGACTTGTATGGATTTGGTCAACATGCATATAACTCACTTGAAGTTCGAAGTTTGCATAGGTTTGACTAAGAGATAAGTTAACTTGCAGTCCAACATCAGCTGGAGAGGAGGTTCCAGGCCCTGGTTCAGAGCTGGCAGATCTTTCCTCCTCAGTAGGTTTCTTCCTTGTGTCACTAGAGGGATTCTTTATTACTGAGGGTTGGCTCATTGGTTGGACCATAGTGAATCTGTCCAATGTTTTTTTGTCCATTATTTTTAGGTAGTGAATCTTGATTCCTTGCTCCTGCTTGAATGTATCTGGGTAGGTGTTTACTATGATAGGGAAAGAATTCTGCCCAAGTTTGGAGTGTGTAGGCAGTCTACTATTCTCTAATAGATTATTGATGACCAACAAGTCTGCTTATTAAAGATTATCCTGGTCATGACATCAAACATTGACCTAGAGATGGTGTCATTTGATCCAGGTTTGCAGATGAGGGCTTTCCCTACTATAGCTGCTAGTAGTGTCCCTTTTTGATTGAAGAATTTCCTTTTCAGAGACCTAGATTTGGCCTCACTGTACTCACACCACCTGAGAGCAGTGTCTCGATACATGATGCTTGTTTCTTCTTCCTTACTAGGGTTGTACGGCGGGTAGATGAAGGGATTTGCCTAGTATCTTTGGATTTATCTTAATCTTTATATCACCAATCTTAGATTTCAGTGAGTTTTGAGAGGACGACACCTTGACGTTGGAGAAGAGTTCCACTACTTCTTCTCTAAGAATGGTTGAAGGTTCAGAAAGAGCGTACTCCAAACCTACCGTCTCAATCATTATCAATACTTCCTTAATCTCTGGTGAGGCATTACTGAGTCCATTCCTCACAATTTCATAGCCCTCCCGAAGCTCCTTTGAGATCTTTGGCGCCATTTAGTCAGAGCGGCAAGACGCTAAGAAAGTTTCGGTCTCAATGACTAGGGTTAAGGTTTTTGAGAGCGATGTGGCTTTTCGTTACTTTTTGCATTTATATATGTAATGAAAAAGTCTAATTACTTTTTCATTTGATTAACCAATTAATCATTTTTAGATTTTATGGATTGCGCTTACGATTTCTGTTATGATATCGGGCATTTAGTGACCGATTAATTTGTAGCTTTCCTCACAGTATGGATGTATATTCTATTTGTCACATCATTGTATAGATATTTTATTTATTCCAAGTATGATGGATACCAAGCAAGCCAATAAGTCAGTTTTATTCAAAACTTTATTATGCACTGATTTATATATGTTATTTTGGGTTTGAGAGGAAGGACTACTTAAGTTAACATTATAGATGATTGTGAAGGATAATGAATCATTGTTATCTCACTGGTGTGCTTGATTAGTTTCATCCTAAGAACATCTAACTTAGTACATGAACTTGCAAACTTAGTCTCTATACAAGAGAGAGAGACTTACCTTGAGGCTTATTGCCTCTAGCTTTTGAGGATTTCACACTTAACAATCTCATTCTTTGTTTATTGCTTATCATGGAGCTTGTTCCTTGAGCAATCATCCTGTTCCAGACCCTTGCCTGGAACAACCATTGTCTAAATACCAATTCTTATCTAGATAGGTATTTGGACCAATCTGTAAAAGAAATTTATTTACCGTTAGGCACCCAACAATAGTTGGGTCCTTGGTTCTTATTAGGAGTAAAAAACAATCTTTTGCCTAACTCTCTGCCTGGACTGAGCACTTTTCTGTCCACTATCCACCTTCAGGTTATGCCAACAATCAATGGCAAAGTAGCTCACCTTCCCACAACACCAACATTTATGAATGTTGTATCTTCTCTTCAGGACAACACATAATAGTTGCCCATAAGAGATGTGAGCAGCTGCAATTTTTGCATGAAAAGCCTTACATGATGCTTCTTCCTTCTTACTTAATGAAGTTGTTGAGGAACCAAATACGGCTGGTCCAGGATGGGCCAATTGTATTTTTGGAGTCTGCCATCTAGTGGACTCTCTCATCTCTTTAGATATAGGATATTTGGATCGAAATCTAAAGATCTTATCCCAAGCTTTATGGCTAGAGTGTACAGAAACACTCCTTCTGAGATCATGTGTATTTACCCCACTGGTAGAGCACACATTTGTTTGATCATCATGGGGAGGTGAAAACTTGATAGTTTTAGAAGGTAAATTCAACTTTTAAAATACTGTCAGCTTATCAGGGAATTCAGATTTGAAATGATGATATGTGTAATTAATACCCAGCTTCCCAGGTACTTGGCAGGTTGCAGCTTTTGGCCACTGACCCTGTTACTTGGAAGGGTTAATCACAATCCCCAATTTCTCTGTGAACTTTTGTTCTAGATTTCTGATATGCTTACTCTTCTCTTCTAGAAGTTTGGTCTGACACTCAAGACTTTTCTTGAGTTCAGACACCTCATGACCCTTCTTATAAAACTCAATAAATATATTGTTATATAGAGTTTTATAAGGCTTCAGGACTTCAATCTCCTTTTCTTGCCTTTTGGCAAGAATTATGCTCTTCCTTAGAGTATCCAGGAGTAGTCCATACTTTTCAATCAATTGGTTGACATCAGTCTAAGAATCTGAGCAATCTTCATCATATGATGTGGATGCATCAGTGTTTGGACTGGTTTCATACTCAGAGGAAGATGGAGGAATGGTGAGACATTGTACCTTGATTGATCTTGAGTCTGCCAGACTAATTTCCTCTTCAGTTATTTCCATCAGCCCCTGGCATCCACAGTCTTCTTCATCCTCCTCATTGTCACTATTTAAGTGTGATAGAGGGGCCTTGATTCCTATCCTGACAGTAGGATATTCCTCTTCTTCTTCTGGATCTGCAATAAAATATATCAGCCAAATATAGGCTTCTTCCTCTTCATCTTCAGATTTTGAGGAGGAAGAATCTATCCAGCTTCTCTCCTTCTTAGCCACAAAGGACTTCTCCTTCTTCTTATCCTTGTGGTGATGTTGATTTTTCTTCTTCTCATCATCTTCCTTGTTCCTAATTGGGCAGTAACCAATGAAATGTCCAGCCTTGCTGTAAAAATAACAAATGAATTTAGATGAATTCTGCTTATTGGATTTAGTGTCATAGCTTTCCTTCTTGGAGGACCTCCTGTGATGGGATGATGAAGATGGTATGTTCTTCTAGTGGATATTCTTCATGAACTTCTAAAGCTTCTTGGAGAAGAATGTAAACTCTTCATCAGACATGTGGTTGTCCAAGGAATTATTCTCAGACAATTCTGAGCTGGTCTCAGCTTCTCTCCTTGGTTGAGAAGGAGTATTTCTTCTACTTCTTCTTGGGGCTTCTGCCTTGAGGGCCACTGTCTTATCCTTGGTCTTGGATTTACTTTCCTTCTCCTCTTATTGTCTAGCAGCCAGCTGCATTTCATAGGACAATAGCTTTCCAAAGAGTGTTGGTGGAGGAGTGTCTGCCAACTTGGCCATTTCCCTAATGACATAAATCTTGGTATTCGAGTCTCTAGTAAGAGATATGCGGAACTTGTCATTAGCTCATAGTTGCTGAAGACCCAACCATATGTTCTTAGTTCATTGACTGTCCTAAAGAACCTCTCAAAGCAGTCGGCCACCTTTTGATATTTGCTTTTTCTGAAAGCCTCATACTCTTTGTTGAGCATGGAATTCCTATCATCTCTAACTTCCTTAGAGCCTTCCATGAAGAAAACAAGTGTGTCCCACATTTCCTTGGATGTCTTGTAGTGTATAAGATTCTGGAAGGTTGAGTAATCAATGCCACTAGCTATGATATTTTGTGCCCTTTTGTCCACGGTGGACAGAATCACTTCATCTCTATCCATCTCTGTATATGCCTTAGGCACTCTCACAGTTGGATCTATGGTGGAAGGATTTGTGGAGACAAAAGTAACTTCCACTATTGATACATAGATCCTAGGGTCTGATGCTTCCATGAATAGTTGACCCTTTGCTTCCAAAGGCCAAATCCTTCCTTCTTGCAGATTGGCAGTTTCATGGCCCTTAGCTCCTTATAGTTCATTCCTTACCCCATGATTATATCTTCTAGCTACCCTTGGAGGTATTCTAAGATTGTTAAATTCTTTTTTGAGCAACCTCCCTCTGATACCACTTGAAAGTTTTTACTTCATGGTTATCTAGTCACCTAGAGGGGGGGGGGGGGTGAATTTGTCTTTTATATTTCTCTAAGGCTTTTTGTGTTGTTTATAATTTGGTGATCTAGCGCTTGTCCTAATTTCCTGCAATGCAATAAATAAACAAGCAATACATCAAACACACAAGTATTTATAGTGGTTCCTTAATTGGGTACATCCATTTTCCCTCCCATCTATCCATATGATTTATTGGACTTGGAACAAACTCCACCAATATCCTACCTAAGAGTCCTGCAGTGCTCCTATAGCTCAGTGGTTCACTGACCACCTACCTCAGCCTTAACTTTTAAGGCCTACCGCTCAGGCACAAAGTGTCATACAACTTCAAGCACACGACCTTACTCTTAGAGTGCTGCAACACTCCCACAACTAAGTACCTATCCAGGTACTTACCTCATTGCCCTTCTAGGCACCTACATCTCAGCCTCCTCCAAGGACTACAACTTAGTGATACACTTGTCACCTACATCTCAGTGACTCACAAGTCACCTACCTTAAGAACTAGGCCCTACACTATGGCTGGGTGGACAACCCTACCTCAGTGAGCAGCACACTCCTACCTCAGGAGATTATGCCCTACAGCTCAGATCCACACTTGGATCCTACCTCAGTACCCCATTAGGGCACCTACCTCACTTACAAGTTTATCACCTACCACTTAGGCACAAAGTACCCTACACTCAGATTCAGATAGATTGAATCCTACAGGAAAGTAATCAAGAAAATTGAAAAACTGACTCAGAGATAACCCTCTGAATCCTACTTGCTGGACTGAGCAGATATCAGTCCAGCCCACTTGTTGTAGAAGGGATGATTCTTCTTCTACAGCTACCTGCTGAGGAAGTCTTACAGTCCTTCACACAGCTCTCTCCTTTTGCTGATTGTATGAATCAGCTAACTTGTTCTCAAGGAAACAATCTTGCAGAAGTTTCAGCTATCTTCCTCCATTAGCCTTCTGTCTTGCCTGCTAGACTTTTGATTTCAAGCTTGTTAAAGAAGATCGAGGTACAACCACCTCTATTTTGCTTTATGCTTCCGTTCTGGTTTACGGTTTCGATCTTGTGTTTTGTTAACCCTAATCTTATTTTCTTTTCTTTCTTTTATACAAGTTGATTTGAATGAACGACACTATCTCAATGTGGGCCCAATCAAGTATGGTGAGATCCACCTCCCTCTGAAAAAGACAAACAGTAGCTTCCAGCGCTACTGTATCTTTCCCGCAACAGCATGAAGTACTTGGACTGGGCTCGATGATCGTCGATCTGAGTTCGACGAGTTCTGTGCTGAGCTCGACAAACTTCAGAATCTTTATCTTTAGCTTGAGCTCGACGAAAGGAGGGCTCAGGTCAATGAAATCTGAATATTCAACCTTTAACCTGAGCTCGATGATCTGTGAGATGAGCTCGACGAATGCTGAATCTTCAACCTTTAACCTGAGCTCGACAAAATGCGGACTCAATCTTCAACCTTCAACTTGAGCTCGACGATTTGTGAGTTGAGCTAGACGAATTCCACTTTCTGGACTTAGAAGATTTCTATTGGCTTTGTCTCAGTAGTTCCTTCTCAACTGTCTCAGTGGTTTCTTCTTCACAGTTGAGACACTTCTGTTTCAGCGGTTCCTTATCAACTTTCTCAACGGTTTATTCTTCACAGCTGAGACAGTCTTTTGTCTCATCGGTTTAGTTGAGATGAACAATTCTCTCAACGATTTGTGTTGAGCTTCACAATTGTCTCAGCGGTTCTGCCGAGACATTCTTCTCAGCTGTCTCTGTAGTCTCAGCGATTTTTGCCTTAGACAATATGTCTGACTTCCAGCTTCCTCCTCCTGGTTCACTAGTCCAATCAAGGACAACCTGCATACAATAACACCAGCTCAAATCAAATACATTATGCTCCTTAGCATGATTGGTGATGCCTATTTAAATCCTAAAGAACATTGAAGGGCACAACTCCCAACATCTTTAGTATCCTATACTATAAACGATAAGGTATACTTGCCTTTATCGGATATAGAATAAGAGAATATTATCAACTTTAACCCCTCTTCTCCGCCTTTGCAATTTAAAGTATCACTCACCGTGCCTATAAATAGGACCCCCTGTCACATCATAATTAAGACCGAATGAATAGTAAGTGAACTCACGGACAGTTGCTGCGAACTGGATTTTATATTCGCGCAGTTTGAAGATTGACCGGGTTTTGCTGTTCAGGTTATGCGGATAGCGCTAGAAGGCTAGGACTTGGTTTTGACTTCGATCGGTTACAATGAGGACTCTGCAGATAGCAATCAACGGTTAACAGCAGGTCGAGGGTATCGGCTAGGCCGTCTCACTTCTGCAACTAGTTTCCCAATTTAATAAGATGTCCTCTTCTGGCGGTCTGTTCAGTTCGGCAGTAGCAGATCGTGTGGTCAGGCGGCTAGGCGACCTTGCGGTTAGGCAACTTGCTGATTGGCGAGTATAGTTCCTCCTTGCATTGGAATAATGGGCAGTCCGCGCAGCATGGTTTGCTGTCTGGCGACCTGATAGTTTGGGCAAACTCTGTAGTGCAGCAATAGAGCAGGCAGCTAACTCTTTTAGTCCGCTCGGTTAGGTTTTCCTTATAATTGTTTTTGCTTTCCCTTTTGGTACTTTGGCGAATCATGTATCGCCATGTATGTCTCTCCTTGTAAAGATTGTTTAGTACAAGAATCTTACTCTTCTGATTTGCATCTGGCTTATTTGGGCTCGGATTGGTTGAGTGTTCCTGCGCTTGGTTTCCAGTCTTCCGCTATATAAAATTTTAATAGGACCCGCTCCCATAACAAAGACATCTTCACTCACAGGTTTATTTCGCACCACGATTAAATTCGATGCCTCCCGCGCCAAACTTGACATCACCTCCTCACTGTGAGAACTTGCCAGGAAGTCAGACTTCAAATGTTTTATACTTGCCAAGTAGATAGGCATGGGCTTTGCCCTTAGGACCAATCGCGACGGCACACAACCAAATAGGCTCAAGGCTCCACCCTATCAATTATTTAATGCGGCTTAAAATAAACGTAATGTTAATGAATTAATGCAGAAAGTATGTTGTATACCATTTTTCAATTTTTGGTGATAAAATCATCATCCTAATTTATATATGATCATGCATGTCAAATAAATTTTAATAAAAATTATTTATTTAATGGTAGCTCATCATAAATATTATTAATATGTCTAATGACATCTTTTTCCGAAGAAATCATTGACATGCCTAATGACAGTTGATAATAGTAGGTGTTAGACTCAACTATATATATTTTTGGATTTTATGGTTTTTTATCATCTCTTTTAAGCTTTAATTTTAGGATACGATGTAATTACTTGAAAGGACACTGTATTTTAATTTTTTTTTAAATATGTTGTAATATATGTTAAGTCATTAAATAAAAAAGGATATATTTGACAAATTTGAATGTTTCATCTAATGCAACTTTTTTATTTAATGTTGTGTGTTGTGTGTATATATATATATATACACAGAATTACATATATAAGCTCAAACTTTTTTAACCTAAAAAAATTTGAGCTAGTTCTCGCAACAATACATGTCGTAATTTGATAAAAAAAATATATGTATTTGGTAGCAAAAATTGAGATCTACAACTTTCATTTTGAACATTTTCCCAAAATTTGCATGGTTTGACCAAAATCTAGCCCGAAAGGTTGCTTACTCGAATTTTGAAATTTATTATTATTATATTCATTTCGAGTCAACAATCTTTCAGGCGAGATTTCGGCCAAACCGTGCAAATTTTAAAAAATGTTAAGCATGAAAGTTGGAGATCTCGTTCTTGGCTATAAAATACATATATTATTTGACTAATTCTGGCATGTATTGTGGAAGAACCAACTCAAATTTTTTTTATGATTAAAGAAGTTTGAGTTTATATATTCCAAACCTCTTTCTCTCTCTATATATATGCACACACACTATATTAAAAGAGAAAAAAAACTCATTGGTGAAATATTTAACTTTCTCAATTTACCATCTTTAATATAAAGTTTACATTATCATAATTTATGCGTTTTTCTTTAATTTAAAAAAATGCGCTCACATAACGTCAAGATTTATTCATGCTCTTCCCGCACAGGAAACACGTGCTTAAACAAAAAATTGGCATCTATGGGTTTATGTTATATGCCAAAATAAAATGCGTGCTTAAATACTTTTGCCTCCGCTGCATGAAAAAGACTAATCAAAGTTTTGCATCTTTGGGTTTACGTTATATGCCAAAATAAAACGCGTGCTTAAATACTTTTGCCTCCACCGCATAAAAAAGAATAATCAAAGTTTTGCCTATTAAATAAATTGTTAAAACCTGAAAACCCTCCCCCCGCCCCCTACCTCATCTCCCGCTCCAGCGACAAAGGCTGCCGCCTCCTGCTCCACCCGCTCCAGCTCTCTAAATAGCTCTACTCCATGCTATAATCTCCTCGCTCCCACGCAAGAAGCCTCGCTCACACAACAAAGACATCTTCACTTACAGGTTTGTTTCGCACCAATGCATTCATGGTACTTCTATATGTAGTTAGATTATAAGATAAATGCATACAAACAAATACTTGCAGTTATCAATAAAGTGTTGTTATATCCAACAATATGCTCATTAACAATAAGTACTTTTTTGTTTCTCTATTCAGCAATGTTTATTTTTTTTTTCAGCACTTCCTCATGATCATGATTACAGTTCCTCACTTCTTGATAATCATGATTATAATTTCTCACTTCCTCACTTCCTCGTGATCATGAGTACAGGTTCTGATCATTATAGATTATGTTTAGCAATGTTTATTTTTTTTTCTATAAAATTAGCAATGCTCCTCATGTTCTAAAATCATGTTCTCATTTCTCAGCTTTGAAGCTGCTTTGTTTAATTAAAGGTCTATATATCCAACTTATATAATAGAGATCTATTTATTTTCCTCTTTTTAATTCATGTGTAAAATAAAGATAAATACAATATGCTCAATAACAATAAGTATGTTTGTTGAAACCAAAAATTTGGTCTCTTGTGGAGTTCACCCTTAGGGAAGGGATGATCACACACCTACTTCTCTCCTTCAATCAAAATGACAAAGGAAGGGGACTAACCCAAGGGATCGATGCGGAGGTCCCACAATACACCCATAATTTCTTAGAGCGCTTCCCTTCCCTAGCCTAGAGCTGAGCTAAGACAACCTCAAAAAGCGCTAGAAGACTGAGAGATAAGTGAGCATGCCTTCCGAGATACCCCTTGCATCCTATTTATAGATTTTAGGGAACGGTCAGCAAACAGCCACCCTCCGTTGTTTTGACCAACTATGTGAAACCCAAGTAAGTCTGCCAAAAGCGTAACTCTGCTGTTTTTAGCAGCTATTTGAACCTCCAGCAATGGTACCCAGGTGCCGCAGGGCCCCACTGGACAGGATCCATGGATCTGGAGGTCGGCTCGCCCTAGCTCGCCATCCCGCTGAGGCTGACGCAACCTGGCTCCCGCAGCTCGCCATCCCACCTTAGGCGAGCACGAGCCAGATCACCGTAGTCCGCCAACCCTCGTTCTGAGGCACGATGGCGGCTAGGTCGCCTATGGGAGAGCGGGCTGGATGAACCAGCTCGCATGGCTCGCCCGCCTTGCTTTGGCAAGAGAAAACAAGTTAGTTTTTGTTTGCTCACACACTGTTCTGGCGTGGGCAGGTTGCCCTAGTCTGCTCACCTGGCCTAGTGGACCCACTCGGCTAATACGGGGTTGTACATAATTCCCAATATTTTTGAGCTTGACCAAGCTCGGAAAGAATCATCCAACCCACATGTTAGATGAGGCTTTGCTGAGCTGGAGAGAATCTTTTGGTGGATCCCACCATCAGGCTATAAATATACCATTGGACCTTTAGTAAAATCCCACCTTCTTCTGACCTTCTCTGTGAGTTATACCTGAACGATGCCTGTGTCCGAGGAGATGCGAGCGCGCCTAGCGGCCGGGGCAAGGGGGACTAGGGATCAAGATCTTGACGCCGCCCCATGGCCAGCGTACAGAACGACCGACCCCCTGTTTAAGCCGGTGAAAGGGAAGATCGTTAGGCCGTCTTCTGTGAACCCCCTCGGGGTCCAGCTCGGCGGCCGATGCCATGGTTTCCCATGTGGTATGCAAACCTCCCGCTTCATTCACCATTTCTCCTCTGATCCTTTTTTCGCAGGTGACGCCTCGAGGAGAATGAGGCATCAGAGGGGAGCAGAGTCGCTCCTTCCCACTGATAGCCAATCGGGTTCCCAGCCCTTAGGGCCAGGGGCACCCTTTTGCGGGGATTTCTCAGTCTTCGATTCTCCCTAGGCTGGGGAAATCTTTCGTAGTTCCTGAAGAGGGGCCATTTCAGGGCTGGCCAGGCTCCTCCCGACCATCTGCGGTGCGGGCGACCTGCCGACCCCTGGTGAGCTTGCACTTTTGCCTATTTATTACTGCTCACTCCTTCTGATTCTTCATTCTATAGGCTTTAACGTGATCTCCTCCTCCGACATCGACATGAGCGAGTGGTATTCTCCTCCCCATGAGATCGATCATATTTCGGAGTATCTGGGCGACCCACTGGATGGTAAGAGTATGAAGAGGCAAGTGACACGGCTATTTCAAAAATAGATGCTACTATTATAGGCAGTTTACAATAGGGTAGACAAGGACAAGGCCGACGCGGAGGAGCAGTTTGCAGTTCTGGAGGGAACAAGGCGTCCAGCTGATGGGGATATAGTTACTTCTCCGGGGGTGCACATTACGCTGGACGAGGAGCGGCTTAGGCATGCCATGGAGCAGATTGACCTGGCCTAATATGAGCTATTTGCGGTCCGCTAGTACCACTATCCTCGTGTGCCACCCCGATTTGGGACGCGGAGGCAGGGCTTGTGGAAGTGGATCCAGTACTGAGCCGCCTGCCCATCCTCGCTATGGATCGCCAGGCCCGGGTCGCATCCGCATCTTAGATTAATTCACGTAGTTAGGTTGCAAACTTTCTTTCCTCGGGACATATAATCTATTTGTAATAATTCGAGACCTTTTCGCCCGTCAGTGGACTCATTTTTGTTGCATCCTACCTTTATTGTGCTGCTACTTAGTTTTCTTTGGGCTGGTGCGGATGAGCTGCTCTTTCCCTCATACCCCTTTTTAAGCGGGCATGAGATTATGTAATTGGCTCGCCTAACTCGCCTATCATGTCTCAGCGGGAGCGAGTCGGGTGCTCCTAGATCACAAGCCTAAGCGGCTCGGCCAGTATTTCTAGCGGGGTGCGGATCGCGGGTGAGCGTGGCTTGCTGTCGAGTAGTCTTGGCGACACATCAGTGAGCTTATACAAATCCGTGGTGGGTCTAGAAGTCAAAGCATCGGGCCGCATTTTGCTATCCGCACTTTTCCCGCCGGCGGAGCATTTTTCCGCCTTTTTTCCTTTCAATAAATAGGCCATGCTGATCCAATCTTACCTAATGCATTTAAGATTTCACCTTTCTATGCTTCCTGCAACTCCAGGCTCACCAGCTTCCTTCGAGAACTACTTCGTCACCCTTAGCAAATTTCCCGCGAGATGGGTGGTGGTAGCTGCGACGCGGATGGGCGGAGTAAGTGTGTTTGGACCTTCTCCAAGCACAACTTCTCCCATGCCGCCATTTCTGAATGTGAGTTCTGTGATGCCATAAGCAACTACATACCGCTAGGCTTTGTGGCGAGGCGACCTGGGGAGGGGGAGAAGATCAACGTCCTCTCGGCAGAGGAGCTTTATATCCCACGACACATTTCGAGGCGGGCCTCCGGCTTTCTCTATGGCTGGAGGTCCGCCAAATACTGAAATACTTTAGGGTCATCCTCGGGCAGATGACCCCCAACTCCATCACGGTGGTGATCAAATTTGCGTGCTTCCTGCGGGAAGATCGGATCATGTTCAGCCTCATGGTCTTCCACAAGGTGTTCTCCTTCCGGGCCAAAAAAACGGGACCGTTTACTTCTCCAGCAACCATGTCAAGGTGCGGGAGATTGTCAACAAGAGCCACAAGTGGCTAGAGAAATTTGTTTTCATTAAGGGAGAATTCGACAATGTCTCTTTCTCACCTGTTTAGCTCAGCGAGGCGAGCTACCGCACCCCTTCCCTGGGGGGCCACAAGGTCGAGCTCTGCAGGTTCTTCTAGGGGAAGAACTTTGAAGTCGCGTTCCTTCGCAGGAACATAGAAAGCCTCACCCCCGTCGCACGCGGAGTAGCTAAAGTACTTACGCTTCCTTCTCTCCTTTTCATTAATATCATTCTTCTGTCTTAACTTTCCTTTATTGCAGGCGAGCGGGACGTCCCCTTGCACCCTCCTTATGAGAGTGCGCGACTTGCTTCCAACGAGCTCGCTCGTGCCGAGGTCGCAGCCGCCGCTCATCACGAGTCCCCAGCCTCTATTCCACCAAAGCTGCCTAGCCGCGAATCGCTTCCACTGCCGCCGCCGCCCATGAAATTGAATACTACGGGCAACGCACCTCCCGCAGCTCGGGAAAAAGTTAATGCTCCGGCGGGTCAACCAGTTGGAGATCTCTCCCCCGTGGCCTCCTCATCCTGTGGCTCCCCCGGCGGGGCGGCCAGCACCTCTAGGCCGTAATAAGAGACGCAACCTACCGTGACGCCGGTGCAAATAGGGCACCACAACTTCAGCCTCGGCGAGCATCCTTTATATGAGCTTGGAATTCCCCTTCTCCAGTGGGACTTGGAGACGAACTAGGCTTTCATCTCCAACATGCTGCCAAGATGGCTAGAGTAGGAGTCCATCAGTAGGGAGGCCTACAACTTCTCGTTCGGCCTGTACACGCGAGAGGATGTCGCGATCTACGATGAGGAGACCATGCGGGTCCTTGTGCACGAGAGCGCACGGGCCCAGCTCCGCGGCCCTGAGCTACCCCACATGGTGGGTGTAACATCCCTCAGACAACTAGACCCCCTAGGAGTGGTTTTGTCATGACTAGGTCATGACAAAACCCTAGAGGCCCAAGAAGACCATGTGGACTTAGGAATAAAGGTGTTTGAGATGAATGGTCTGCAAATAGTAGATTCCTAAACCCTAGTTTAGGATGATCATGAGGCTTCACCATCACTCCAAGACCCCACCCATCTTTTAAAAGGGCCCTAAGGGTCCATTGGAGTCAACCCAGGATGACCAAGTTGACCTAGGATCATATTAGGCCTAAATTGGGCAAGGTTCCCTAACTAAGGACAATGTGCCCTTAATGAGATCAACCAACCCTACTAAGGTCTTCCTAGACTTAAAGTGGAGTCAATGGGTCACCAAAGACCCATTGGAGTCAACCTTAGAGCTTAAGTTGACCTAAGTCAACCCTAACCCTAAATGGGTCAAATTGACCTACATAGGGTCATTTGACCTTCCCTTAGCAAAGTGGACCCCATCCATTCCCTCTTTAACCATACAGTGAGGTCAATGGGTCACCAAGGACCCATTGGAGTAAACCCTACTGGCTAAGTTGACCCATGTCAACTCAAACCCCAAAGTGGTCAAAGTGCCCATAATAAGGGTCAAGTGACCTTCAAGGTTCCAAGTCAACCCTACCCATCCCTACCTAGACCTTAGGGGAGGCCAATAGGTCACCAAGGACCCATTGTTGGTGACACAAAAGGTCAATTTGACCAAAGTCAAACCTAAGCTAGGTCAAGTCAAACTTAGCTCAAAAAGGGCTAACTCAAGCTGAAGCCCCTAACCACTTGGGCTAACCACTTCCTAATCACTTTATAATAGCTTAGTGGGATGCATTTATGCTGGTACCATGAACAAATTCGTCCATGAGGGGCAGGATAAAGAAATCTTCAATTCCACTTAAATAGAGGAGAGAGAAAAGGAGGTAATGGCCATTCATGGCTTAGGGATGCCAAGGGCCACCCTTATTGGCTGGATTCAACTCCTCTGGTTAAGAGGAGAGTTTCCAGCCATTTCTCAGCCACCACAAGGCAGGATCACCCCCCCCCCCCCCCACCACCACCACTTGGCCGAGAGCTTCTTTTAAGGCCATTAATTTCCATTGGTGCATGAACACTCCTCTCCCCATTTAACTCTTTTAAAACCTTCACTCTACTACTAGGAGTCGTTTACACACCTTACCTGAAGGAGCCCAGCAGTACAATGTGCTGTTGCAAAAACCGAGCAGCGCCACCATCGGAAATGGCTTCCCAAATATCAACCCGACTCTAGGCCGCAAACAAGGTCCTCCCCTTCTTCTTCTCCTATAGGTTGATCATAGGGATCAATTCGAAATAAAATCGGGCTCAATTAAGCCCGATCGAAGCTTTCAATTTCATTGTTTTTCCGTGAAAAATGACTTGTCGGGATCGCCGGAAAAGGGCCCTCCAGCGGCTGTGCCGCCGCTTGACGATTGCCACCACCTCGACAGAGGTGGTGTTGGTGGTGGCCGGCGGTGGCAGCTAGAAGTAGCTCTTGGTCGGGTCAATCCTACCCATTGGCTGGAGGAAGAAGATGAGCTAGAGCCGCTAGATCTTGCGTCAAGATCCGTATAGGATCAACATATTAATATTTCATTTTAATGAATTCTGTCACACATATTCAGTCCCCTTGTAAATTAATTTAAAAATTTTAGAGGTTAAATCAGTGAAAGTGGTTAACATATAAATTGTAGCCTTATGGGTCTACTTTAATTTAAAATGGTTTTGAATCAATTTGGACATCTTGTTTTACCAGGGCACCTATTTTGGTGGGGTATATACCCAGGGTTAAACAGAAACAAAAATGAGTGCCCCCACTTCATCCCTTATCCAATTACCTGAAATTTGGACAGGGAGTCACCCTAATCTATTCCTAGGTCCTGCCCAAAAATTAGAATTTTATGGACAAATTTTCCATAGTTTTTGAAATTATTTAAATATCCTAGGGTAAATTAATTAGGGGACCTAATGACATCCAAACCCTCCCAAATTTTGGTGAGTGGTTCTTGAGGTCATTATGAGGATCTGTATAAAGTTTCACATCTTTTTGAGTTGATTTGGATGGGAATTGAGAAAACCCTAGCTTTTCCCTAATAAGGGGTATTTAGGTAAAAAGTGCACTTTGAGGTTTGGGTGGTCAAACCACCTCAACAGAGGCTGAAATTTGGGCCACTATTTTGACATGTCATTTAACACCCTCATATGGGTTATGGGGTTGTTTGGGGTTGAATTCCCTAGGACCCAAGTTCAAACACTATGTTTGGACTTTGGGGTTTGAGAAGGCATGGGCTCAAATGCCCTTGTATGGATTGAAATTTAATAGAGAGGATACTAGGGTAGCTAAGGTCCTCTGGTAATTATCTTAGAGGAATTGGAGATGGAAAAATCTCTCAAAACCCTAACCCTAGTTTAGGGCACAACCCTTATACATGCAAGATAGGCCACTAAAACTTAATGAAAAGCCATGAAACTTGGGTAGTATGGTTATAGGGTTAATAAGAGCCTCTGGTGATTTTATTTTTTATTTTGAAACAATACATTTAGTACCTCCTTTATAGTACATGGAATTGCCCTTGATAATCTTTTAATTATTATGATCACATTCTTTAATAGTAAGTTATGAAAATTGGGCCTAGGATGTTTTAGGTCAATATACTCATACTTGAATTTTATTATAATTTTTAGATGTGTATTTTTAGTACTTTCTTCATAAGATTTTAAGAATGCAATGATATTTAAAATTTGATTCAGAGCTTAATAATGGTTTGAAAATTGTGGAACTCATTTAAAAGTGTACTTAGGTCAATATAAACATGAGGAAATTTTACCATAATTTTTAGGTGAATATTTACAGTAGTTGTTCCAATAATGTAAGAATGAGGATTATTATTTTAAATAAAAATGTGAGCTAATTATTCACTGAGAAGTTTGGAAATTTTGTCAGAAGTGTTTTTAGGGCAAATTAGCCATGCTTGAATTTTATTATAATTTTTGGAACTATATTTACAAAATTTTCTTCATTACCTGTTAATTATGTGATTATGTTTTAAATTATGGATCAAGGAACAAACCTTACTTAAAAATTGGGATACATTGAATTTATATTAAATAGTCATCTTTTATTTATCATAAATTTGTGGAGCATTTTGCATGCCTAAAAAAGGTACTTCATGTTCAAACTAAGGTATTTGGATTTCTTAAGAAATTAAATAAATTATCAAGTAAATTAGTAAAATTATGACATTCTGGATTTAGGCTAAACATGTCATGGTACACCCCTAATAATTATTATAGGGATATTGGATGATAATTTTGAGTACCTCCCATTGTATATATCATATAGCTTTGGATGGACTGCGTTTAGTAAAACTGCGGAAATCGTGTTAACATGGGGAATGGTCATAGGGAGATGGGATTTATGTTTACTGATTTTGGTATGTGGATTGGAGTATACCATTGAAGATGGGGAGAGTAGGTAGTAGAGTTGTCTAAGTTTAGGTGGTACCCTGGATCGACAAAAAATCGTCTACCCTGGGAAGGGAGGGAGAAAGCAAAAACACCTTAGGGTTAGAACCAGTGTAATACTAAAGGGATCATGAAGCGGGTATTAACCAATAATAGTAATTGCCTTGCGAAAGGGAGCTTTGGGCTTCAACCCATCGTAGTTCCTAGTGCCCTTTGAGAGCCCTTCACGGGGTATGCCGGGGGCAGTCCTCGGCTAACCTAAACTGTAGGCAAAATAAACTGCAAGAGTAAATAGCATAACTAGAGATTCACTTTCACTCACCTCGATGTATCGATATGTTAGGTTGGGTCACACAGGCAGTATCCTCGGTGGTTTGGTTATGGGCAGGTTGGCCCGATGAGCTTAGGCTCGATTATTGGTTGTGACGGAAGGGATGGTCCGGGGAGATTTGGCTCGGAAGCTGATACATAAGATTGAATGTACATAAGTATAAGTTGGTGGGTCTTTGGTATTGGAGGGTCAATGCACCGACGACAATACGTCGACTCGGCAAGTGCGGTTTAACACTTCGCCAAGTAAAGTTCGGTGTGCCAGCCGGCAAGAGTACGCAGGAGCTCCGCTTTGTGCACCAGCATCGAGGCATACGATTGGTCTGACTGGTAGTGCAATTACCAGTTTAGAGGTGGGCGAGGCCCAACGCACCGCTTCTGTTTACCACTATGAAGGTATCCTTGGAGGTTAGGCTCTAGAAAGGGGGAACTAAAGGTCTGTGTGCACAGAGTCGGGTGGGTGAGTTGCATTTCCATGATCATAGCATCAATATTGTATATAACCCCTGACATCTATTTTATAAAGTGGTATGGGATGGTTTATACAATAGGCCCTGCAAAACGACCCCTTGGTTTATAAGCTCGCGTGAACGTGCATCCAATTTGAAATTCTTATATATTGTATTTGCATGAAATATTCTGATAGCCTCTAACCTTGCAATAGGGGCAAAGGTTTGGTCATAATCAATTACTTCCTACTGAGAATAGCCTTGAGCTACCAATCTTTTTTTGTTCCTTACAATAGCTCCTTGTGCATCCAATTTGTTCCTGAAAACCCATTTAGTTCCAATGATTAGGTAGTCTTTGGGTCTTAGAACTAAATCCCAAACTCTGCATCTCTCAAATTGATTGAGATCCTTTTGCATTGTAATAATCTAGTGGGGATCTTGCTCTGCATCTTTTATGGATTGAGGTTCAATCTGAGATATGAAGCAATTATGCATCAAATCTTGGTTGAGTTGATGCCTTGTTTGCACACCAACTGATATATCTCCAATCTCTGGAGATTTATGATGATCTCTAAGTGTGATAATATCTGTAGGAGGAGTTAGTTCATCAACAGCTTGGAGAATTAATTCCTCTTGTGGAATTATGTTAGCTATTATTGGTTTAACTATTCCAATAAATTCTTCTTCACTCTCTTCATTAATCTATAAAGAGAGATGCAATGTAACCTATTGGGTGAGGTTTAAGTCATCCAATTTCTCACATAGAAGGGGTACCTGCAATGTATCTCTGGTAGAATAATCCTACTCCTTGTAACACATATTAGCTTCATCAATATTTATATGTACAAATTCTTCCATTTTAAGGTTATTTCTTAAATACCCTATAGGCCTTGCTAACTTGGGAAATCCAAGAAAAATTCTCTCTACAACTTTGGCTTTAAACTTTCTAAGATGTTTCTTGTTATTATTATGAATAGAACATCTACAACCAAATACTCTAAAATAATTTATTTTAGGTTGCTTGGCTTTAAGAAATTCATAGGTAGTCTTGCCCTTAAGGTTGTGTATTAAACTTCTATTCAGAACATAATTTGTTGTGCTTATAGCCTCTGCCCAAAAATATTGGGGCAAGTAAGAATCTGCAAGCAACGTCCCTGCAGCTTTAATAAGGGTTCTATTTTTCTTTTCTGCTACCCCATTTTATTAAGGAGTTCTAGGAGCAGAAAAGCAATGCCTGATACCTTCCTTATCACAGAATTCTTGCCTTATCACAGAATTCTTGCATAAGAAGAGATTCAAACTCAGTGCCATGATCACTTCTGATCAATGCAACTGGAGAAAAGTACTCAATCATTATGCTCCTAAGAATGTCTATAAGAACTTTAAAGATATCTGACTCTTTTCTCAGAAAGAACACCTAAGTGAATCTAGAGAAGTCATCTACAATAACTAGAGTGTAAGATTTCCCTCCAAGACTTTGTACATCAATGGGTCCAAAAAGATCCATGTGAAGCAAATACAATATTCTGGGTGAATCAATCTTATTAATTGATTCAAAACTATTTTTATTCTGCTTGCCTAATTGACAAGCCCTGCAGATACTTTCCTTCTTTTAGGGGCCAGAAGGTAATCCTCTAACAAGATTGTCCCTAAATAGTTTAACAATATTTCTTAAATTTACATGTCCTTGTCTTTTATGTCATAAGACATTAGTATTATTAATCTGATTAAATAAACAGATTTTTGAAATAGCAGACTTAAAATTTACTACATATATGTAGCCTACTCTAATTCCTGTTAGAATAATTTCTTTTGAACTAGAAGAAATAATGCATAAAGACTTGTTAAAGGTTACCTGATAACCTTCATCACATAACTAACTTATGGATATAAGGTTATGCTTGAGACCACTCACATAGGCTACCTTCTTAAAGGTGATAGCTCTAATTTTGACATTCCCATATCCTTTTGTTTGGCTACAGTTTGAATCTCCAATGATCACCTTTGGTCCAAGCTTTGACTTACAATCAGTTAGATTTCCCATGCTTCCTGTCATATGTTTCGAATACCGACTATCCAAGTACCATTGTTGCTTTGTGGTACGATAGTCCATCACCTTCATGAAAATAAATTAGGTGTTCTTGACCTATGTAACCTTGGGTCATTGATTATTCTCAAATTTATAACAATAAATGAAAGAAAATTCTGGTTGATTTTTATATCTTAAGGGGTAAAATCTTCTAGGTGGAATTATCCATTGAGTAAAAGGGTTAACAAATTTTTGTTTTTGATTATTCTTTTTACAAGGATTAAAATTTCTGTTAATGTTTTCTGGGTCCGACGAATTCCAGTAAGTTCATCGATCTGCGTTCGATGAATAGGGATGAGTTCGTCGAACTCCGATCAAAGAATGAAAATATTCATTTTCTGTGCCCCAATTTCATCGATCGCGGTTCGACGAACCATGTTGATTTCATCGATCGTAGTTAGAAGAATGGTTATATATAAAATCTGCGTTCAAAGTTCGTCGATCTGAGTTCGACGAACCATATACATTTCGTCGATCTTGGTTCGAAGAAAAATGTTGAACATTGTTTTTATTAAAACATTTCTTTTTCATTTTCTTTTGTTTAGGTTTTTGAAACACTTCAATTTGTTGGTTATTATCTTCTATTTTTTCTTTACCTTTTTCAGATATGAATTTAACAGGGGTACAAAAATATTTTTCATAAGAAGCGGAGGCTGACTTGATGAAGCTCCTAAGCCTAGTTTGCCATTAAGCCTGACATTGACTGTGCTTGTGATGTCCATTAATTTGATGTTTCTCCCATTAATGGATTCTTCAAATTGTTTTGCCTCATTTAGTTTAGTTTTTAATGAAATAATTTGTTCTGAAGCTAAGTCTAGTTCATCTTTTAGTTTGATGTTTTTAGAAAACAGATTGTCATATTCAATTTATTTTTCTCTGAGAAGTTTGATTTCCTTCTCAGATTTAATTAAGTCATAACATAGAAGTTTGAATTAAGTTTTAAAATGATCAGAAGTGAAATCAAAAGAATCTATTACCTAGTCCTCTTTTGATTCAGATTTTGATGTTGATTCTTTAGCTACTGAGTGACTGCATGATTTATCAATTGCCATCAAGTAGATCTCTCTGGCTTTAGCCTCTTCTTCATCCTTACTAGAACTGGATGAAGTTTCTTCTTCTGAGTCACTCCAGGTCTCAGCTACAAATTTTCTCTCTTTCTTATTCTTGTATTTATTAGAGGAGGGCTTGCTGAAGTGCTTCTTAGATTCTTTCTCTTTTCTCTTGTCCTTATTTTGAGCCTCTGGACATTTTGTAAGAATGTGTCCTGGCTTCCTGCATCCATAACAGACAATTTCCTTGGTAAGAGTCTTGTCATACCTTGCCTTGTCCTCATTTCTAGTTGACATTCTTTTGAAGTCCTTCTTAGCCATTGTGTAGAATCTTTTAGCTAATAGACTCATTAGCTCTTCATTGGCAGGTAGTGCTTCTGATTCCTCAGATGCCTTAAAGGCAATGCTTTGCTCCTTCCTTCCTGAGGTAGAAGTATTTTGTTCAGCTTCTTCCCTTATTTTGATAAGTTGTTCATAAGACTTGAGCTTGCCTAATAATGACTCAGTAAAAATCTCTTTTAGGCTTCTGGCCTCCTTGATTGTCAAGATCATAGAGTCCCATGTGCTAGGGAAGCACATAAGAATCTTATCATTAATTTTTGTTAATGAGATATTCATGTCCAAGTTCTTCAGCTCATTGATAATCAACCTGAGTCTGTTGTACATATATGAAACTAACTCTGACTCTTACTTCTTGAAATTCTCAAATTATGAAATGAGAAGAGATCTTCTATCTTTCCTTTCATCAGCAAATCCTGCTACCATTTGGTTGAGGGAATCCCAAATGGCTTTTGTTGATGTGCATTCAGCAACTTTTTGAAATATGTCATCATACATAGTTTGAGCTAGAATGTTCATAGCTTTGGCATCTACTATCTTAGCATTCTTCTGAGCTTCTGTCCACTCAGGTGGTGGAGCAGAACTGGTGCTTGTAAAGTTTATTGGAGATGGAGAAAGGGAACCTGTAAAATAGAATTGTAGATGTCTATTTCAATAGAATTCATATATAATCTAATCCTTGCCTTTCAAAGTGCAAAAATGTTAAGATTGCACACTGGAGGTCTGGTGCTAGAGTACTCCTTATTTTGTGCCATGATATAAAAAGACACTAGAGTAAATGAGATATATCAAAGATCTTTTAGTTCAGGTGTTACCCTGTGAAACCAAACAACCTTACCCTTTGATTCCAATTGAAAGTGAAGAGATTGATCACACTAACTCTAGAGGGGGGGGGGGCGAATAGAGTATTAAAAATCTTTTGATTAATTTTTATAGCGGATTAAGATAAGTGATAACTATGTGTAAATAGGCAGAAATAAAACACAGAAAATCACAACACAAAAAATAACAAATAGAGCAACCAGACGACACAAATATTTTATAGTGGTTCCCCTAAAACTTGGGTACATCCACTCTTTTACCACCCCGGTAGGAATCCGCTACAGGTTTTTGATCAGTCGCCCTGCCACCACAAGATCTATTTTCTAAGGGAGACCTTGCAACCCCTTGAGCTTTCGACAAGGTGCTCAAAAACAAAACTAAGTCTTTTGATCAGGAGACTTAACAACCAAAGGGATAACTTTTGAAAGGAGTTAAAAACCCTTTTATAGTGAAAGAAAATAAGACGATGTTGTTCTTCTCTATTAATAATATGAGAGAAGACTAGTGGATTTGTTGATGTTATCAAAACTCCCCCTGAGATGTAGAATAGTTTAGGAGAAAGGAAGCTTTGCTCAAGGTGTAGGCCATCAGATTGCTTGCCGAACTTCAGGAAGCTTTTAGACAGATGTTGATGGATTGTGTCCTGAAATCCCTGAAGCAAACACTGATGAAGAACTGGAGTTGTATAAGAGTTGCTATTCTTTCATTTTTATGCAAAATAATTTTCTGTCACAGCTATCTCTCTATGTCTATTCCTATCTTGCTGCTGTCTACCTTGAAAAGAAATTCTTATATATATTCCTTGCAGATTTCAGCATTTGAAATTTAAATTCCTTTCTATGATTGACTGCAGAAATTCTGGGAGTTGAATCGCTAGAAATTGTCTTAAATGAATTTCCTCAACCATCCCAGTAAATAAGATAAGTAATAACTCTGTGAAAACCATAATAAATGCTGTCATAGAATGACTATATTCATAAGAATATTGTGCATTAATTATCAGGGCATTACAGACATATTATAATATAATTTGAAATTCTTATGCCTTAGTTGAACTGAAATCATCAGAGAATAGTCGAAGTGGACTTGGGAGAAAATAGTCGAACTCAACAAACTTTCGTCGACCTGAGATCCAAATTCATCGAACTAAAATATGCTTGACCGTCTACCTGAGATGGCAGATTAAGAGGTAGAACATCATCTAATGGAGCTCCAATTTTGTCGAGCAATAAATACACTAGCCAATCTGAGCTCCAAGTTCATCGAACTTAGAAGGCACTTCATCGAGCAGAGAATCTGATATAAGCTCACATATTGTCAATCTCAGCTGGACTTTCGTCGAGCTCAACTCAGAGAAGGGACTCTGAGTTCATCAATCTTAGATCGACGATCGTCGAGCTGAGTTTAGCTATCGTCGAATGCCTTTTCTGCCTCTTAGAAAACTGCTTTTCTCTGGATGTCCTCTATCTCTAAGCCTTCTGAAGGTGAGAAGCAATCAATCTAGGTTTGTTGACTTGACCTTGACACTGATAAAATCCTATGACCCAAGACTATACATGTTGTGTCATCTAATAATCCTAATAGTGAATCTAGCCCAAATCAACCCTAAACAAAGGTGGGGTTCCAACATACCCTTCTAGGTAAAATTCAATCTTTGTAGCCCAGCAGAGAATTAATTTTGATAACTCTCTTAAAGTGGTCACAGATAAAATAAATGCTCTAGAGACAGAGATGAGCAGAGGCTTGGCTGAAATTCAGCATAATACTGGTTCCCTCAAACACCTGTTCTAAATAGGTGGAAAGCCTTAAACTACACAATTACTAGCATTGGTCAAGTCATGGACCAATCAGTTACTCTAGAAAATAATAAAATTCAATTAGAAAACAATGCTCAAGAGCATAATTTCAAGACATGTGAAGAAGTTGACAATTTCAAGGATGATGCCATCAACACCCCTCTCTATAGAAATCAGAAATATCTAGAGAAATCAGTCAAGAAATATCTAGAGAAATCTTATAGTACCATGAAAACTCTTTTGGAAGGAAAGCTTACAGAGATACATACTGATGTTCAAACCCAGATTGATGGTGTCAAATTTCATACGTATGATACAAAAGTTTGGATGTATAACAAAATATTTTTAAATTTCAAGTTGATCCAAATGTTGTTCCTCATCATCTCAATCCTACTGCACAAAATCCTTCTGCCCAACAGCCCTTATTCTCTCCCAGATCTGAACATTATGATGCTCCACCTTCTAAAATCTATGCTCAAGTATGGAATTCTTAACAAGCTGATATGCCTCCTCAATTACCTCCAGATGTGCAAATTACAAAAAGCAGAAAGTATGGTTATTGTGCTTCTACAAGCAGATCCACACCTATGCCAGAACATGTTGTAAGAGAACATGCTGAAGTTTGGAGCCCTACTTCTAAGTCTATCACTTTGGATACTCAAAGATTAGTTGTGGATTTCAAAGAAAAAAGGATAATTACTACTCTCACTCTAAATGGGAATAGTATGAGAAGTCTATGACTCTAAGAAAGCTTCATGATAGGAAGTATAGTCGTGAAGATCCCTCTTCTCCTCCCAGGCCAGCCAAATACTTTCCAAATCCATTTATGTATTTCCAAAGACAAGAAGAAATTCACCAGAGACAGCATCATCAGCTGACCAAGAAGTAATAGAAGAAGATCAGAAGCTTCTTTATGAGATTTTGTGGAATTGGATTTTTCTTGGACAATATCTAAAATAAATAAAATCTTTTAATTTTGATGATCTAAATTTTCTATAACATGACATTTCTCATTATTACTTTGTTTATTAGTTATTTTATTTATTTATCTTAATGTAATTCACCTTAGTGTATAGGGTTCTGACTTCTACAAATAGGGGGAGATTGTTGAGTATTGTATCAACAATAACCTAGATTTGCATGAAGCCACTCTTAAACTAAGATGAATTAAGTTTGTATTAGATACTCTTTTCAAGTTAAGTGTGTAAGTCCCCGAAACTCAAAAGAGGAACGGGCGGCATTTGAGCCAAGTTTGGGTCTTGGTAAGGTGAACATAGCCTGTGACATAGGCGTGTCACATGGCCGTGTCATGCTCGGGTCGTTGAAGCGAGGTCGACGAGAGTTGAGTGCTGGGAACATGGCATGGGACACAGGCATGTCCCAAGGCATGTCAAGCACACGGCCGGTGATACGGGTGTGTCACATGGCTGTGTCCTCTTCAGGAAGATTTAGTCCTGTGTTGACTGAGGGACATGACCCGAAACACGGGCGTGTATTGATTGACACGGGCGTGTAAAAGTTGACACAGGTGTGTTTAAGCCCATGTACTATTCGGGATGTGATGGTTTCAGCGCTGATTAAGGCATACGGCCCATGACACATGCGTGTCCATGGGTGACACGGGCGTGTCACAAGCCGTGTCGCAGACCGTGTCTTATTCTAGATTTCCTGGTTTATGGCGAGTGTGGAACATGTCCTTGGACATCGGTGTGTCGCAAGACGTGTTAGGCCCAGTAATTTGACTTTAAGTGCAAATCGTGGCCTTCCATTTCCTTTTTTTGGGATCCAAGGGCTCAGGTTGGTCTATGATGGGATTTAAGCCGGGAATAGGGTTTATACACCCTCATTTCAAGTGAGCATTCTCTTTCTAAGACTTTTGAGAGAGGGGAGAGCAAGGTGGAAGAGGAAATACGGCCACTGGAGAAGCTCCAGAGCCCCAATATCGATCCGAGTCCAAATCTGCGAAGGCGAGGCCGATACGGTGCTTTC
This sequence comes from Platanthera zijinensis, assembly GCA_039513925.1. Lineage (NCBI taxonomy): Eukaryota > Viridiplantae > Streptophyta > Magnoliopsida > Asparagales > Orchidaceae > Platanthera > Platanthera zijinensis. The sequence goes on from CM077097.1 coordinate 11,359,727, forward strand.
CATCTGACTAGATCGTCATGGCGCCGAAGAGAAATGCTAGGGTAATGATTCTCTACTTGGACATGTGAAGTCCCCTTTTCTTCTTATATAGGAAGCCATCTCTCGCGAATATGCGATGAGTTTGAGGTGTTCCTTCTGTGTAGACATGAATACTTCCAATTGTTTTGCATGTTGAGTGCGGAATCGAAGTATGGACATAAGCATGGTGTGTGAAGCCTACCCGGACAAGTTGGTCTGGATCGGTGATGTTTTATTATGCATGAATGATCGGATAATACACCGTGTCGATAGTTATTTTCGGGTTTTCTACGCGATAGATTGCATCAGGGAATCTTGGGGATTAACTCCAAGGTGCACCCGAAAAACTAGGCAGAAGCGTGATTCTGCCAACTTGGTGGCATGGGAGCAAACTTGTACATAACTGGGTTATGTAAGATTTTTGTAATCATTTTGGGACTCGAGGAAGCTTGACCCGCACATATGGCTTAAATTGACGTTGCGGTGTGAGCAACGGGTTAGGCGGAACCATAGCCGCTCTATGTCATTCGGTTAAAGAGACCTAATGTACATGACACTTACTGTTGGCATAGATGGAGGGTCTTAGGCTTAGGCCTGAAGGACCAAAATTCTTGTGAGATTAACCGTCCTAGAGGCGGTCGTAGACCGAGTTCACCGTGTAAGTTCCCTGAGAGCACAGGGCGTACAGCCGTGTATGCCTATGCCTGTGGTGAAGTGTGCTTAAATTATACTTTCGTTATCCCATTTGTTATATTAATGCACTGCAGGGAAGGAGCACCGCCACCCAAGTAAAGGGGTGGGGTTGTTATAATTTGGTAAGGTTTAGCTGACCGTTGCTTTTGTTTGCCACCGTGCGGTGGAATATTTCTTGCAGGTGTTGCGGAGCCGAGTGGCAAATAGCGGGCTAAAGCCCTTGTTGCAGTGCTGGCCCTCGAAGGCCGAAGTGTATTGTTTAATTTATACTCATGTGTGACCGGCCTGCGTGTCGTTATATGGAAGTCACGTTTTATTTAAGTGAACTTTTGTAAGGCCATAAGACTTAGAACTTGGTGTTTTTGTACGTTCATTCCTAATTTGGTTCGTTAGTGGACATTAATGCTTTTAGCTAGGTTCTTTCATTCCAACTTATTAATTTGCTTTCGCTAGAATGTACTCTGTGTAGGACGTGTGATTGGAAGAATGGTTTTATTGAGTAACCCACCAGTCTATCCGTGGTATATGGCGTCGGGCCCCGGCCAGACCTACTGCTATATGCTATATGACGGATAGGGGTGTTACAATTTGGTATCAGACTACCAGTTTTGGTCATGCTTAAATGAATTCATGGGTGAATTCTTTTAAGGGGTGGTTAGCACATATGTGTGCGTCATCGTTATAACATAAAAAGAACCCATGAATGTCCACTTAGGTATGAAAATACACATGTTTGAGGAACCCGCGTGTTCATATAATTGCTTTTTGCAATATTATTCGGTCACTTATTGGTGTTTTATACGACTATAGGTGACCAGGAGTGGTGCAGGGCCGTCAGAACGTCCGGTTCTTGAGTCAAGTAGCGCACCAAACATTGAGCCTGCAATACCTCCCTCGGCAGAAACCATACGATTGGTGGCTTAAGCGGTGTTCGCTTTGATCAATGCTCTGTAAGACCCCCCTCCCGGAACACAACATACGGCACGAGGGGAGTCTTATGCCCGAAATAGCCGCCTTGCGGTAGCACTAACACACGGGTTAGCCTTTACCACAAGACGCCTATTCCGCCGGCTACAATCCATATCACAACAATTTTGCCAACCCAACCATAACAGAAAAGTAAAGCTAAAAGCAGTTCAGTTCACAGCTAAGTTAAAGTCCAAAAATAGCGGAAGATAACAAGCACAACAGGCTTGTACAAATAAACAAGAGTCTAGAAATGTTTTGCCAAACGGCTACATGAAAACACTCACTACTGTCACTGACGGTGCCGATGGCACCCCCACCTCAGGTCCTATCATCCGGGCCTGGCTGTCCTGCTGCATAGTCCGCAGCTGCTCTACCTGCGGGGTTTCCTCCTAAAAAGGAAGACGTAGCAACCGTTAGTCATAAGACTAAGTGGCTTCACATCCGCTCCCCCGGCGACTCCTCGGCACCGGGCGGAGAAAGGAACAAGGTACAATATGTATATATATAAGCAAGTAAACAAGCAGGTGACTGTAAATATAGTGGAGTATAAACTACGCTACACAACTAGCAGTTCTACAAATATCAATAATATATGACAGCAGGTATAATTAATCAGAATAGTAACTTAACTTATAAGAGTGCCCATACAAACTTATAAGTTAAGGATCGGCTTAACAGTAAAGTAACTCATCGTATAAGAGTGCCCATACAAACTTATACGATGAGGATCTTGTGTATGCAATGAATGACATGATATGAATGTTATGCTATGACCGAATCATGCGCACGCACATGCAAGTTGCTATGTCGACACAGACTTGAAGTTCCCACTTTTCGAGCAGGTAGCTAACCTCTCAGGCGTCGTCCGTCGTGGCCAGACGGCGACAGTGGAGCGGGCGTCTCCACTACTAGGTGGTATCACACTACCTATCCTAGGCCCCCGTACGCCTCAACGCTAAGAACACAACAGCGGAGCTCACATGCGTACTACGGCTCAGAAGGGGTCTTGGGTAAATGTGCACCAAGAACACAGCCCAACCTGGCCTTTGATTTCGAACCGGGTGGAACCTCGGAAACGCACGAGGTGCAAGCCCAACCGTTCTCATGGAACGGAGGAGATCTCGGGTTATGGACACCAAGTATCTAACCCTACCGCCCAAAGTCTACTCATTGGCTCCCATCGGTGTGACGACTGGCGAACCCGTAGACCTGCCACAATCATTATCTCAACACCGCGACACGATGAATCGTCGCACATCACATGCCCCAAAACAACTCACTCGATGCTACCCGTAGGGAGACTTCAACTCTAAGCATCGGTTGTTAATAAACCCCTTGGGCTCGGATTACAGTTACAAAATATTCTTCACATAGTGTTCATCATGTTCACGCCCACCTATTCAATGATTTCACCTCAACACTACGTACATTAGATATGTTCAACGCCAATTTGTATAAATATATCCTTTACCAATAGCAACTCCTAATATCTAGCCTTCTCATCCAATCCATTTCTCTACCATGCATGGTTATCCCTTATTACACTACCAAATGAGTAACCATACTAAATTATAGTAACAACGACATTATAGTTATATGGGAGCAAGATATCACATGAGCAAATCACAATCATTGCAAGAGTGCTAACATTATAATTTAACAAGTGCATTAACATAGGATAGTCCAATACTAAAACTGGGATTCCCGGAGCTACAGGAATCCGATCACAATGCACAACCCCTCGTTGGAAAGGTATTCGCGAGGGCTACGACTTTCGTGTTGAGTCGATCGCCCAGATCTGGTCGCAACATACCAGAAATTCAACTCGAATACGTACAGGAAACAGTTTCCTGTACAGGAATTTTCCCGAACGCAGCGGACTCGAACCAGCTTTCCCGTGGCTACAGGTATCGCATGGAAACGAGCAACCCCTCGTTGGAAAGGTAACTTCAAGGGCTACGACTTTCGTGTTGAGTCGATCACCCAGATCTGGCCAGAACACCTCCGAAATTGGCCACGAAGGTCGCCGCGTGCAGAAATCAGATTTCTGCACGCATCTTAAGGCGAGATGAACGGCATCCGTTCATCTTCTTCCTTGCAACGACCTCGCATAAACTTCTCCAGAAATCACACCCAACCTTATTTCTCCTTTCAAAGCCAAACCCCCAACGAAAACCCCTCTCATCTCCACTTTGAAGGATGAGAAGGTTGAGGGAGACTAAGCCTAAAACCTAGGCATGGCTTATCCTAAGAACTCTCCTCCTCACCATCAAGACTCTATGGAGTCGATGTCTCTCCTATAATAACTATAGATCTAGCACCAAGGGAGAGGGGAGGAAGCTCACCTCAAGTCCAGCGGTACCACCATGGCCGGCCATGAGCCTCGCACTCCTTCGCGGCGGCATTGTTTTTCCCTTGACGGTGGCGGCGTTTTGATTCCTCCAAGGATGGCTCCGGCAAGCTCTTCCTCCTCCTCCAGCCAGGAACCCTCTCAGGAATTTCGGGGCAGAAGAAAGGAGATGAAATGCTAGGGTTTCCCAACTTTTTCCTTTTTATACATCGCAGACACGGGTAGGCACACGGCCGTGTTCCTACCCGTGTTCAGGTGACACGGCCGTGTGGCATGCCGTGTCTAGGGCCGTGTTCCTCCCAGAACCACTTTCTGCCGGGTCAGGGTTGCGGCACACGGGTAGAGACACGGCCGTGTCCCGACCCGTGTCCTTGGCACACGGCTAGGGACACGCCCGTGTCCCAATGCCCGTGTACCTCTCTGACTGGTAAACCTATTTTTATAAGGCACACGGGTATGGACACGGCCGTGTCCATACCCGTGTCAGCCAAAAATGCTGTTTTGCCTTGTTTTCCTCATTTCCCGCACGTCCGCACCTGTTCACCCACATCCCCCATTGGGCTCACCACAGCCCCCTTGGCTCAAATACGCAATCAAGGGGCCTAGCGCGAATTGGGACGTTACAAATCCTATAAACAAAATAAAAGATTTCGTCCCCGAAATCAGGGTAAGGCTATGGGAGTGAAACACATAAAAAGGGAACTATGCTTTCAAATAAAATTTTTTTACCTGGAGTGAATAATTCCGGGTAGCGCTCTTGCATCAAATTCCTTGGCTCCCATGTGCACTCTTCCTTCCCGTGATTATACCATAGCACCTTCACCAAGGGAACACTTTTGCGGCGCAAGGTCCTTGTCTCGTTATCAACGATCCGCACCGGCTCCAGTCGCACAGACCTATCAGATGCCACGGCACCATCCGCCGTGGGGATATACTGTTCAGGTCGCAACAAAGCCTTCCGAAGCGACGATACATGGAACACGTCGTGAAGGTTCTCCAGCTCCGGTGGTAACTCCAATCGATAGGCCAGAGGGCCAATCCTTTCCACTACAACATAGGGCCCGAGATACCTTGGGCTGAGCTTCTTGACTCCACGTACTCGTGACACTCCGTGCATCGGTCGAATCTTCAGGAACACCTTATCACCCACTTGAAACTCTACCATACGGTGCCTTGCGTTGTAATATTTCGCCTGTCGGCTTTGAGCCTCTAGCATTCGATTCCGGATCAACCTTACCACCGCGTCCGTGTCATCAATATACTCATTTCCCAATGTCTTCGGATCTTCGTCTTGCACCCAGGACAAGGGTGTTCTACACCTCCTTCCATACAAAGCTTCATGAGGTGCCATTCCAATACTAGCTTGATGACTGTTATTATAAGAGAACTCCACGAGAGGTAAGAGCCTCTCCCATGGTTCTCCTTTATCTAGCACACACAACCTCAATAGGTCCTCCAATGTTCGGATGGTTCGTTCAGATTGCCCGTCCGTTTGTGGGTGAAAGGCTGTGCTAAAGGCGAGGCGCGAGCCCAAATAAGCCTGTACAGCCCTCCATTCTCTTGAAGTAAACCGACCATCCCGGTCGGAGACGATCGTCTTTGGCACACCATGGTACCGCACAAATTGTTCCACAAAGAGACGCACTAAGACGCCCACTTGTGCCTCCTTCTTCATTGGGATAAATCGGGCTACCTTGGTCAACCGGTCAACTATCACCCACACAGAATCATTCCCCGAGCGCGAGCGAGGTAACCCGTGGATGAAGTCCATGGAGATGTCCTCAAATTTCCATTCGGGGATGGGCAATGACTGTAGCATTCCACCGGGGCTTCGGCACTCTGCCTTCACCATTTGGCAGGCCACACAATGAGTAACAAAGTACTTGACATCCCTCTTCATGCCCGGCCAACACATCGTCTTTCTCAAATCGGTGTACATCTTCGCGATCCCCGGGTGCACCGAGTACTTGGAGCAATGGGCCTCCTTTAGAATATCCTCCCGAATGTTGTCACCTTCGGGGATGTAAAGCCGGCCACGAAAATGGACGAGGCCGTCTTTTAGGGAGTATTCTTCCGCAGTCCTATCCTCCATTGACTTGAAAGCCGGGGTTAAAGCCGCATCCTTCTTTTGTTCCGTACGGATCCGGTCTCGTATGTTGCAAACTATACTCATCGCGGCCAAATATTCGGTATACTCTTCCGGTTGATTCTTAAAGACCAAAGTGATTTCCATCTCTTGCAGCGTCCGGATTAACTCCATCCTCATCAAGCGGGATTCCGTGCTCGCTTCCGGCGCTTTCCGGCTCAAGGCATCAGCTACGGAATTAACCTTCCCGGGGTGGTAGTTCAAGGTGAAATCATAGTCGCACAAGAACTCCAACCACCGCCGCTGTCTCAAGTTTAACTCCTTTTGGGTGTGAACGTACTTCAGATTTTTGTGATCCGAGTAGATCTCGCAGTGGACGCCGTATAAATAATGCCTCCACATCTTCAAGGCGAATACCACCGCTCCCAACTCTAGATCATGCACCGGGTAGCTAGCTTCATGCTTCTTCAACTGTCTTGAAGCATAAGCGATCACATGCCCATTCTGCATCAACACAGCTCCCATCCCTTGATACGACGCATCCGTGTAAACTTGAAAGCCCTCCTTCCCAGATGGAAGAGCTAGGATGGGTGCAGTCATCAATCTGTCTTTCAACTCTTGGAATGCAGCTTCGCACTGGGGTGTCCATTCAAACGGCACACCCTTCTTGGTCAGCGTAGTAAGGGGAAGGGCGATCTTCGAGAAGCCTTTCACAAACTTGCGATAGTACCCGGCAAGTCCAAGAAAGCTTCGTATGTCGGCCGCTGACTTCAATGGCGACCACTCCTTCACGGCCCGCACCTTGGCCGGATCTACTGCTAGCCCCGCCCCACTAATCACATGGCCCAAGAACGCGACCTCTCGAAGCCAAAACTCACATTTGCTGAACTTGGCAAACAGAGTGTGCTCCTTTAGTTTCCTCAGCACTAAAGTTAGATGTTCGGCGTGTTCTGCTTCAGTCTTGGAGTAGACTAGGATATCATCGATGAACACGATGACAAAGATGTCCAAATAAGGGCCGAACACCTTGTTCATCAAGCTCATAAAGGCGGAAGGGGCGTTTGTGAGCCCAAACGGCATCACGGTGAATTCATACAAACCATATCTCGAACTGAACGCCGTCTTCTGAATGTCATCTTCTTGTATCCTCAGCTGATAATATCCCGAACGCAGATCTAACTTGGAGAACCAATACGATCCCACCAATTGATCGAATAATTCATCAATGCGCGGTAGGGGATAGGTGTTCCGCACCGTTAACCGGTTCAACTCTCGATAATCAATACATAACCGCAAGGTGCCATCCTTCTTTTTGACGAACAAAACGGGCGCTCCCCAAGGCGACGAGCTTGGGCGAACGAACCCTGCTTCCACCAATTCCTGAAGCTGAACTCTAAACTCTGAAAGTTCCTTCGGAGCCATTCGGTATGGAGCTCGCGAGACGGGCTTGGCACCCGGAATTAGCTTGATTTGGAAGTCCACTTCCCTATGCGGGGGTAGTCCTGGCAATTTCTCGGGAAATACCTCGGGAAATTCTCGCACCACCCGCACATCCTTGACCTCTAATGTCAATTTCTTCAACTCGAAGCAAATCACATAGACCTCGTCCCCTTCCATATGAGATTTCATAACTTGGATTGAAGATAATAATTTACGGGGTGCGAATTTAATACCTTGGAAGATGACTTCCGAGTCTCCATGCCTCAACATAACTTGCTTCTCCGCACAATTGATCCTGGCGTGGTGCCAGTCCAACCACTTCATGCCCAGGATGAGATCGAACTCCGGGATTCTTAGCACTGTAGCCGGAGTTTCAAAGAACTTTCCTCCAATAAGGGTGTCGAAGTCGCAACTTGCTGACGACGTCATCTCAGAGCCGTCCGGAAGGCGCACCCTTTGAGCAATGCCCGTGAAGTGTTGCACTCCCTCCAAGTCCTTCACGAAGTCCTCCGAAATGAACGAGTGAGACGCACCCGTGTGAAATAACGTATAGGCGGGTCTCCCGCTAACCACGACAGTGCCTAGGTTCCAAAAGGGGTAATCACTATTCAGAATAGCGCGTATCATTTGTATCATAAATCCAACAAGTCATATAATATTAAAACAATTTTGCACGTACCGGTGATGACTTCCTGCGGATTTCTCTCCTGAGTCATATCCAATGCGAATACATGCTCCCGTGCATGTCCTTGATTTCTCCCTGGTGGTCCTCTTCCTCGGCCACGCATGTGCCCTCGTCCCCGTGGAGCTACTGGAGGGGGAGCAATAGGGGCACCCCGATCAGTCGCGGGCAAACTCGTCGGACATGCCCCGGTTGGTTGCACTCAAAACATATCATCTCACGTCGGCCCCCAGGTTGTTGATAATATTGCTGCTGCGGTGGTGGTGGTAAAGGTAGTGGTTGCGGAGTTGGGTACTCCACCCGATAGTTCCGGTTGACCCACCGACCGCCTCTGTGGTTTCCCCTTCCTCTGCCATGATCATTCCGCCTTCTATTACTAGGCCGACTTCAATTACTCCTTCCGCAGGTCTCTTGCCACATCCCATGTGGTCCGCCTCCAGTCTCTTTGCCATGTCAATGATTTCTGCCAGGCTTCCATCGGCTATAAACAAAAGGGCCTGCCTCAGGGGGTCCCTTAACCCTTTGTAGAAGCGCTTCGCGTAGCCTCTATCGTCCAACTCATAGGAATCGGCAAACCTAGCGAGGTGTTGGAACTCCCTCTGGTACTCCGTTACCGAATTCGATCCCTGCTTCAGCTGCAGAAATTTTTCTTCAAGTCCATCCCGAGCAGAAGAAGGGATGAAGTGCTCCAGAAAAGCCTCGGTGAACTCGTTCCAACCGATGTCCGTGTACAACCGCCCTTGGAAGATGGAGCCCATGAGGGACTTCCACCACCTTTTGGCGTGCAGCTCTAGCAGCGTCACTACCAATGTCACCGCCATGCTGTTCGGACATCTTATGCCAGCCATCAATTCCTGCACGGTATCAAGCCATTCCTCGGTGCGCACCGGCGATTCTGTCCCAAGATAGGCAGGAGGGGACAAGGCACGGAAGGTGCTCAACCAGTTGGAGCTTGGCGCTTGTTGTTGCACCGGAACTTGCTGGGCTTTAAATGCATCCAATATGGCTGACAGCGTTTGTCCCAGCTCCGACTGCTGGAATTGTGAAGGAACGGAAGGGGTAGGAGTGCCCCCAACCGGCTCCACCTGCGCTGGGACCTATACGCAAGGTACAAATTAGGGTCAGGTTGGCTAAAACTAATGTCAAAGTTGGACAACTTAGTGTGAATTACATATGGGCACACCACTGCTTCCGCTAAGTCGGTTTGTCTCCAAACCGACCAATCGAACGGGAGTGGCCCATTGTTACCTGACTGCTGTAGGTGAAGATCGGCTAAGTCTGATACCATTTGTAAGACCCCCCTCCCGGAACACAACACACGGCACGAGGGGAGTCTTATGCCCGAAATAGCCGCCTTGCGGTAGCACTAACACACGAGTTAGCCTTTACCACAAGACGCCTATTCCCCCGGCTACAATCCATATCACAACAATTTTGCCAACCCAACCATAACAGAAAAGTAAAGCTAAAAGCAGTTCAGTTCACAGCTAAGTTAAAGTCCAAAATAGCGGAAGATAACAAGCACAACAGGCTTGTACAAATAAACAAGAGTCTAGAAATGTTTTGCCAAACGGCTACATGAAAACACTCACTACTATCACTGACGGTGCCGATGGCACCCCCACCTCAGGTCCTATCATCCGGGCCTGGCTGTCCTGCTGCATAGTCCGCAGCTGCTCTACCTGCGGGGTTTCCTCCTAAAAAGGAAGACGTAGCAACCGTTAGTCATAAGACTAAGTGGCTTCACATCCGCTCCCCCGGCGACTCCTCGGCACCGGGCGGAGAAAGGAACAAGGTACAATATGTATATATATAAGCAAGTAAACAAGCAGGTGACTGTAAATATAGTGGAGTATAAACTACGCTACACAACTAGCAGTTCTACAAATATCAATAATATATGACAGCAGGTATAATTAATCAGAATAGTAACTTAACTTATAAGAGTGCCCATACAAACTTATAAGTTAAGGATCGGCTTAACAGTAAAGTAACTCATCGTATAAGAGTGCCCATACAAACTTATACGATGAGGATCTTGTGTATGCAATGAATGACATGATATGAATGTTATGCTATGACCGAATCATGCGCACGCACATGCAAGTTGCTATGTCGACACAGACTTGAAGTTCCCACTTTTCGAGCAGGTAGCTAACCTCTCAGGCGTCGTCCGTCGTGGCCAGACGGCGACAGTGGAGCGGGCGTCTCCACTACTAGGTGGTATCACACTACCTATCCTAGGCCCCCGTACGCCTCAACGCTAAGAACACAACAGCGGAGCTCACATGCGTACTACGGCTCAGAAGGGGTCTTGGGTAAATGTGCACCAAGAACACAGCCCAACCTGGCCTTTGATTTCGAACCGGGTGGAACCTCGGAAACGCACGAGGTGCAAGCCCAACCGTTCTCATGGAACGGAGGAGATCTCGGGTTATGGACACCAAGTATCTAACCCTACCGCCCAAAGTCTACTCATTGGCTCCCATCGGTGTGACGACTGGCGAACCCGTAGACCTGCCACAATCATTATCTCAACACCGCGACACGATGAATCGTCGCACATCACATGCCCCAAAACAACTCACTCGATGCTACCCGTAGGGAGACTTCAACTCTAAGCATCGGTTGTTAATAAACCCCTTGGGCTCGGATTACAGTTACAAAATATTCTTCACATAGTGTTCATCATGTTCACGCCCACCTATTCAATGATTTCACCTCAACACTACGTACATTAGATATGTTCAACGCCAATTTGTATAAATATATCCTTTACCAATAGCAACTCCTAATATCTAGCCTTCTCATCCAATCCATTTCTCTACCATGCATGGTTATCCCTTATTACACTACCAAATGAGTAACCATACTAAATTATAGTAACAACGACATTATAGTTATATGGGAGCAAGATATCACATGAGCAAATCACAATCATTGCAAGAGTGCTAACATTATAATTTAACAAGTGCATTAACATAGGATAGTCCAATACTAAAACTGGGATTCCCGGAGCTACAGGAATCCGATCACAATGCACAACCCCTCGTTGGAAAGGTATTCGCGAGGGCTACGACTTTCGTGTTGAGTCGATCGCCCAGATCTGGTCGCAACATACCAGAAATTCAACTCGAATACGTACAGGAAACAGTTTCCTGTACAGGAATTTTCCCGAACGCAGCGGACTCGAACCAGCTTTCCCGTGGCTACAGGTATCGCATGGAAACGAGCAACCCCTCGTTGGAAAGGTAACTTCAAGGGCTACGACTTTCGTGTTGAGTCGATCACCCAGATCTGGCCAGAACACCTCCGAAATTGGCCACGAAGGTCGCCGCGTGCAGAAATCAGATTTCTGCACGCATCTTAAGGCGAGATGAACGGCATCCGTTCATCTTCTTCCTTGCAACGACCTCGCATAAACTTCTCCAAAAATCACACCCAACCTTATTTCTCCTTTCAAAGCCAAACCCCCAACGAAAACCCCTCTCATCTCCACTTTGAAGGATGAGAAGTTGAGGGAGACTAAGCCTAAAACCTAGGCATGGCTTATCCTAAGAACTCTCCTCCTCACCATCAAGACTCTATGGAGTCGATGTCTCTCCTATAATAACTATAGATCTAGCACCAAGGGAGAGGGGAGGAAGCTCACCTCAAGTCCAGCGGTACCACCATGGCCGGCCATGAGCCTCGCACTCCTTCGCGGCGGCATTGTTTTTCCCTTGACGGTGGCGGCGTTTTGATTCCTCCAAGGATGGCTCCGGCAAGCTCTTCCTCCTCCTCCAGCCAGGAACCCTCTCAGGAATTTCGGGGCAGAAGAAAGGAGATGAAATGCTAGGGTTTCCCAACTTTTTCCTTTTTATACATCGCAGACACGGGTAGGCACACGGCCGTGTTCCTACCCGTGTTCAGGTGACACGGCCGTGTGGCATGCCGTGTCTAGGGCCGTGTTCCTCCCAGAACCACTTTCTGCCGGGTCAGGGTTGCGGCACACGGGTAGAGACACGGCCGTGTCCCGACCCGTGTCCTTGGCACACGGCTAGGGACACGCCCGTGTCCCAATGCCCGTGTACCTCTCTGACTGGTAAACCTATTTTTATAAGGCACACGGGTATGGACACGGCCGTGTCCATACCCGTGTCAGCCAAAAATGCTGTTTTGCCTTGTTTTCCTCATTTCCCGCACGTCCGCACCTGTTCACCCACATCCCCCATTGGGCTCACCACAGCCCCCTTGGCTCAAATACGCAATCAAGGGGCCTAGCGTGAATTGGGACGTTACATGCTCAGCCTGCAAGACAAGTGCAGCAGGCTTCCCCTGCTGTGGAGCAAGTCCCGCTTCAAATGGAGGAACTGAGGAGGGTGGAGCAAGTTATAGTGGAGCCATTGATGCCCTGGAGAGCAACTGAAAAGCATCTGAAGGATGTTTTGGGCTTCAATCCTGTAGTGTTCTCGGGGACGGGAACCCCAAGCCAAGCTGAAGATTTGCTCTCCCGAATAAAGAGAGTCCAAACAACTATGGATATAGAGGAGTGGCAGAAGTCAACTATATCGACTTTCTTGTTAGACGATGATGCAAGAATGTGGTGGGAAAGTTTGGAACTACACCACTTGTTGGGGAGGCAACTCACGAACGACTCGATGGAGGAGTTTTCGAGACTGTTCTTAGCAAGGTACCTTCCATCGACTTAGAGGATTGCGATGGAGAATGAGTTTCAGAAGCTGGTACATGGAGAGAGTAGCGTGGATGAGTACCTCCACAAATTTACATGCTTGGGTCGGTATGCAAGCGCTACATTCGCCGATGAGGAGCGAAAGACAAACTGATTCTATGAAGGTCTGAGGGATGACCTAAGGCTACTGCTCTCGGGGCCTATGACGCAGGTTTTTCTAACCTTGGTCAATACGACCCGGTCATTGGAAAAGGATATGAGGAATGTTCAGGATAAGAAGGACTCTACTGCTAAGAGGACAGAGGTCAAAGTGTCGACTACCTCAAAATCTAGTTATCGTAAGTTCGGTAAGAAGGCTAGAACTTCGGGTCCAACCCCTTCTTCTAGTGCTTCGTGGGCAACTATAGGCCGAACCTGGGGAGCATTCTATAATCATGGGAAGCCGGGGAATTTTGCCCGTGACTGTTGGAGAGGACGTCCAAAGTCCGAGAGGAAGCCGGGAGCAACCTACGAGGAAAAGGGGAAGGCGGTGGAGTCAACCGCATCCCATTATGCTCCAACTCAACCAAGAGTCTACAACCTTGTCCAGCAGGAGGCCATAAAACAAGCGGATGTGGTAACATTTACGGTTTAAATTTATAGCAAGTTAGCTTTAAATACATGTTACCTTGCGCATGTTAGCTTACTACTGTTTGTACTAGGCTTTGTGTTGATTTTCGATAATCCGGCGAGAACACTCTTTGATATGGGAGCTTCACACTCCATTTTATCCGAATGATTTATATCGCGCATCGAAGTACCTTCTTCGATGACAAAGTACAAACTGAATGTGTTGTTGCCTAACGGGTTTTCAATGCGCGCGGATAGAATATGTTGTGTAAAGATACAGATTGGGAGTCAGGAGTTTGACTTGCAAGCATCATTACTACCGCTGGTGGAGGTCGATGTAATATTTTGTATGGACTGGTTCTTGGAGCAGTAGGCATACAATGATTTCAATCGCAAGGAGGTCAAGTTTGGAACGGGTCGCGATACGACTTTTGTAGGCTTGAAAGGGTCGAGCAAGACATTGATGTCTGCTCTTCAGGTGGTTAAGGCAGTTCGGGCCGGTGCAGAGCGGTTCTTTACGCTCGTGGAGGCTTCGAAGCCTAAGCCTACTTTGGACAGTATCTCAGTGGTATCCGAGTACCCTGATGTATTCCCTGATGATCTCCCTGGAGACCCACCGCAGCGACAGATTGACTTAACAATTGAGCTAGTGCTAGGTGCCAAACCTGTGTCACGCTCTCCATATCGATTAGCGCCTAAGGAGATGGCCGAACTGAAGGTTCAACTGGAAGAGATTTTGGAGCAGGGTTATGTGCATCAAGGTTTGTTTCCTTGGAGCTCACCGGTCCTCTTTGTTAAGAAGAAGGACGGAATTTTGCCGCTCTGTATCGATTACAGAGAGCTGAATAAGTTAACGGAGAAGGACAAGTACCCGACCCCAAGGATTGATGATCTGTTCAATCAGCAGGTTGGGTCATCAATGTACTCTAAATTGGATCTTAAGCCCGGTTATTATCAGCTGAGGATAAGGGATAGTGATATCCCCAAGACAACATTCAGCACGAGATATGGGCATTATGAGTTTACTGTCATGTCGTTTGGGCTGACTAATGCGCCATCAGTGTTCATGGATCTGTTGAATAGAACGTTCAGAGAGTACTTGGACCACTTTGTGATCGTTTTCATCGACGACATATTGGTGTACTCAGAGTGCGAAGAGGATCACATCAAGCATTTGCATTTGGTGATGGAGATGCTAAGGAGGAACCAACTATACGCAATTCTCCAAATGCGAGTTTTTGTTGTCCTCGGTGGCGTTCCTTTGTCATATAGTCAGTGGAGAAGGTATTATGGTAGATATGGCGAAGATAGTTGCGATACGTGAGTGACCTGTGTTGTGTTCGGTAGCGGATGTCCGGAGTTTTCTGGAGCTTGCCGGCTACTTTAGGCGCTTTGTAGAGAACTTCTCGCGGACTGCGTTGCCCCTCATGACTTTGACAAGGAAAGATCAAAATTTTGTGTGGTCGCCAGAGTGCACGCAAGCTTTCAAAGAATTGAAGAGTCGGTTGACCACGACACCAATTCAATGTTCGCCGGTTGGGAACGAAGGCTTTGAGATCTACAGTGATTCTTCGGGCAGTGGTTTGGGTTGTGTTCTGCTATAGCACGGGAGAGTGATATCTTATGGCTCGCGCCAGATGAAGGTGCATGAGAGAAATTATCCGGTCCATGACTTGGAGTTAGCTGCCGTGATATTTGCTCTAAAGCCGTGGACACTTTACCTATACGGGGTGAAGGTCAATATCTATACCGATCACAAGAGCCTGAAATACTTGTTAGATCAAAAAGATCTAAACATGGGGCAACGGAGATGGATGGAGTTCATGGGGGACAACACATTCAAGATTCACTATGTGCCTGGGAAAGGCAATGCAATTGAATACACATTGAGTGGCAGGACTCCTGCGCGGGCCAACTGGTTGTCGGTTCATGATGAGCGGATGATTCGGGAGTTGGAGGCATTAGAGATCTCTTATGTAGACAAGAAGACTAGTGTCGAAGTACAAATGTACTAGACAGAGGTGCAGTATGACCTGGCTGATCAGATTCTGCAGGAGCTAGAGTTAAATAGCAACATTAATAAAATCTTGGATGAGGCTTTGGATGGGTCAAATTCAAAGTTTAATGTTATTGATGGACTGTTATAGAAGGACAGTCGTTTGTGCATCCTTGATATGGGTAAATTGCGGGATGAATTGATGTACGAGGAGCATCATACCAAGTACTCGATTCACCCGGGGAGCACAAAAATCTATCAGGATATGAAGTTGTTCTGGTGGTCAGGATTGAAGAAGGACATGGCACTTTACGTGGCGAAGTGTCAAACGTGCTCCTTGGTGAAGGCGGAGTGATAGAAGCCTGGAGATTTCTTGAAGTCTTTGCCTATCTCAGAGTGGAAGTTCGACGATATTTCAATGGATTTTGTGCATGGTTTGCAAAGATCGCAGATGGGGAACGACGCCATCTAGGTGATCGTAGATCGTTTGACGAAGGTGTCGCACTTCATTCCGAATAAGAAGGATGATTCGGTGGAGAAACTTACGAAACTGTATGTGGATAACATTGTTCGACTACACGGTGTGCCCCGCAGCATCGTGTGCGACCAAGATAGACGATTCACGTCCAATGATTGGTGGCTGGTGCAGCAAATGATGGGAAGCAAGCTGAGTTCTAGCACGACCTTTCATTCGCAGACGGATTGTTAGACCAAGAGAGTTAATAGAACGATGGAGGACATGCTCCGCATGTGCGTCCTCGATTTCGGGAAGTTGTAGGAAGATCACCTGTACTTGATGGAATTTTCGTACAACAACAGATACCAAGCGAGCATTTAAATGGCGCCCTTCGAGGCCCTTTATGGAAGAAAATATGGCACACCGTTGTCATGGTTAGAATCGGGTGAGACGAAGATTTTCAAGAGGCTGGAGGTGGAAGATGCAACGTCATTGGTACGAACTATTAGAGATCGGTTGGTAATCGCTCAGGACCGACAAGCTAAATACTATAATTCCAAGCATGAGAATGTGGAGTTCACTGTTTGCAATTGGGTGTATTTGAAGATCATGTCGTTCAAGGGTGTCTCTCGGGTACGACGCTTGAAGAAGCTAAGCCAGAGGTACCTTGGACCATTTGAGGTTCTAGAGCGGATTGGCGGAGCAGCCTACCGACTGAAGCTATCAACGGAGCTTAGTGGTCTACACAAAGTATTCCATATTTCGGTATTGCGGAAGGCATTGCAAGAGCCTTCGCAAGTGATCGCGATCGATCAAGTACCGGTTTAAGTCGGGTTGACGATGAAGGTCAAGCCCGTACACATTGAGGGCTTGAAAGTAAAGCGACTGCGTAATAAGGACATCAGAAAGGTCAAAGTCCATTGGGACAACTGCAGTCATGAGGAGCTTTCGTGGGAGAGGGAGCAGACCATGCTCGAAGAGTATCCCGAACTCTTCTTTTCAGGTACTGTTTAAGTTTGAGTACTTAAGTTTGAGTACTTAACTTTAATTTCAGAGCTTTAAGTCTTGAATATATCAAGGATTTCAGACTTTTTATTAAGAAAGAAAACCCAAGCAAACCTAGAGAAGTCATCAACAACCACAATGGTGTAGACATTCCTACC
This sequence comes from Platanthera zijinensis, assembly GCA_039513925.1. Classification (NCBI taxonomy): domain Eukaryota; kingdom Viridiplantae; phylum Streptophyta; class Magnoliopsida; order Asparagales; family Orchidaceae; genus Platanthera; species Platanthera zijinensis. The sequence goes on from CM077097.1 coordinate 11,376,862, forward strand.
TAGATTATAAACTGGCATAGGACCAAACAAGTCCATATGCAGGAGGTATAAATACCTTACAGAGTATTTGATCTCAATGCCCTTTAAAGAAGCTTTGGTCTGCTTGCCCTTTTGGCATGCAAAGCAAATGCCTTCCTTGGTGCATTTTTTATTAGGACCATTCCTAACTAGCTCTTCACTAAAGAGCCTGTTAATGGTCTTATAGTTCAAATGAGCTAGTCTCTTATGCCATTGTGCACAATATGAGACTATGCCATTGGTGATCTTACCATAACCTTTGGTGACTCCTTTGTCTGAAACACCAAAGATAACTTTGAGTCCATCCTTCACTTGAGTATACTCCTTCAGGTTGCATATTATTCCAGTCATATGCCTGGAACATCCACTGTCCAAGTACCATATAGGGGTATGAGCACTTTGACTAATCTTGTCTGGACTAGCCTGACCCTGGTTGGATTCCTCATCTAACATAGCCATCAGCCCATAAAAAATATTGGCAACTTCAGCCACATAATACTCCTCTGAGTCACTATCTAAATGTTATAGAGGGTCCCTGATACCTATCCTAACATAGGATCGTCTTTAGCTTCATCTATAATTGCTGCTAGTAGCCCAATGAAGGCTTCTTCTTCTTCATTAGACTCTGAGGAAGATGAGTCACTTTGACTCTTGCTCTTTTCAGCCTTGTACTAGTCTTTCATGTGATGTGAGGAGGAGGAAGGTCTGCTCCTCCAGTGCTTCCTCTTCATCATCTTCTAAAACTGCCTAGAGAAGGCAAAAAATTCTTCATCAGACATATTGCTGTCTAATGTGCTTGGCTCTGTGCTGTCTGATTCAATGGGCCTCCTTGGAGGAGAGGAAATCCTCTCCTTCTAGATCCCAAAGCATTCTTTTCTACATATTGGAAGCTCATGAAACCCAACTCCTTATGGTTCTCTCCTGAACCGATAAGTATATTGTTATTCTACTCTTGGAGATCAACTCAGATTGTTATGTCCTTCTTGAGTAATCTGCCTCTGATACCACTTGAAAGTCTTTAGTTTCAAGAGTAGCTAAACACATAGAGGGGGGGGGGGAATAGGTTTTTCAGACTTTTGATACTTTTCCTTGCTTTAGTGTGTTGTGAGTTTGATTAAGTTAACTTTCAAGACAATCACACAACACACAAGATTTATAATGGTTCCCTAGATTATGGATTCATCCACTCTTCCTCTCACCATTCTAACAGTGTGTTAGACGAGGCCCTTCTCCAAACTTGGTTCCAAAGTGCTTATAACATAGATACCTCAGGATCTCTTAGTCTCTTCCAAGACCTACCTCAGGCCCGAAGCCCTACAACTCAGAGCAATCTTTGCTACTACAGCTTAGTGATCCAAAGATCACCTACCTCAGACTAAGTTAATAGTCCTACACTCAGGCTAGGAGGATAGCCCTATAGCTCAGAGAGGAATACTCTCCTACCTCAGATCTAAAACAGATCCTACCTCACGCAAATTGCCTTACCTCAGATACAGTCCATGATCCTACCTCAGACTTGAGCACAAGTCCTATAACTCAGGCCCACAGGCCCTACCTCAGATCCACACAAGGATCTTATCTCAGATCCACACAGGGATCCTACCTCATCCTTTATAAAAAAGGCTTACACTCAGATCCAAAGGATTCTATAGAGAGAGTAAAGGTGTTGATTATGACTAAACACTAGAGAGAATTTCTCTGTATCTACCTTCTTCTAAACTTAAGTAGCTAAGTCCAATCTTCTTCTTCACTGCTCTAAAAAATGTTCTTCAGGAAAGATCTGCTAGAACTGTTAAGTAACTGCAGCTAGGGTTATCCCTTCCTGCTCCTTCTTTCTCAGAGATGTTTCTCTGAATTTGCTGTTGCAGGTGAGAATGACAACAACTATCTTCTATCAACTGATCTGCTGCAGCTAGGGTTAGCCTTAGCTGCTTCTTCTTTTACCTCAGAGAAATTTCTCTGAACTTGTTGTTGCAGGTGAGAATGACAACAACTACCTTCTTGAACTCTTAGATCAGAATTTTGAACTTGTTCTTTAGGCTCTGCAATAATGTCAAGAGGAAGAAGATGAAGTTCCGCTTTTCCAAAATTTAATTTTCTATTATCTGATCTATCGCTTTTTATCTTTGGTCATCCAATGGATCTTTGAGCAGTGGGACCCACTGTAGTTATTGGCTGTAACTTTGCTTTATTAGTAAATGTCATACATTAGGTGTGCGGTACCATATGTCGCGTACTGTAGACTTCCTACAATGATTTTGAATTTTGTTGATGTTAGCATCTGTGGACTTTGCCAAATTCAAGCAAATTAGTATAGGCATTGAGTGAACAACATTCACTCAACGCAAAAACACTTAGACAGATTTCTATCTCACTGGACTTCGAGTGATTAGTCATAACTCAACGAATTTGGACTTAGCCAATACTTCTATTCAGGAAGCGTTGAGTGAGAGGCCTTCACTCAACATTTTACTCCTTTGACTAACTTTCTGTTGATAGGTGTTGAGTGCGTTGAGTGAGCCTTCATCACTCAACGAATACTTGACTTTCCTGTCATCTTGATGAGGCGTTGAGTGAACAGCCTTCACTCAATGCTTTTGTAATTAGCAGAATTTCTTGTTGAGCTGCCGTTGAGTGAACTGCCTTCACTCAACGCTTTTGGACTTTTTCTATCTATATCTTCTGAGGCTTTGACTGAAGCATGTTCTGTCGACACTTTCTGAGCTTGCATTGAGTGAAATGGCTTCACTCAATGCTTCTGGACTTAGCCATATTTCTTCTATACCAATACCGAAGCATTGACTGTCTAGGCTTTACTCGAAGCTTCTTTCTTCAGGCGTCGAGTGAGCCATCCTCACTAGACACTTCTGGACTTAGCCAGATTTTATCTTTGCCAATGCTGAAGCTTTGATTGTCTGAGCTTTACTCGACGCCTCTTATTATATGACATTGAGTGAACTGCCTTCACTAGACTCCTGTGGACTTAAACAAAGTTCTGGTTTGTCAATAGTCAGGCTTTGACTGCCTATGCTTTACTCAGCACTTCTTGACATCTTGCATGGAGTGAACTTCCTTCACTCAACTCCTGTGGACTCAAACAAATTTCTGTCTTCCCCGCATTCTTCTTTCTGTCCACCTGTCACTATCACTTAGACAACCAGTCTAATCATTGTGATAAAGAACATCCTGCGCATATTGAACTTAGATCATGCATCAAATACATCTATGCTCTTAGTATTGATGGTAATGCTTCTTCAAATCTAGGGAACATTGAAGGGCAATATTCCCAACACTTGGCAAGTATCCACTTAAGGGGACCTCAACCTCTTCCAAAAGTCCATTTCCAGTACCCCCTGGGGGCTATTTATAGAGAAATCCTGGTGGGGTGTAGGAAAGTATCCTGCCTCTATTAGCGAGTTAAAAGGACTATTCGCCCATACTCGCGAGTTACTAAACTCTACTCGTCCAAGCTCGTCTTTGCTCACCCAAGCTTGTCTATGTTCGAGGCAAGGTCTGCGAATAGCCGTCTCCTTTAAAATCTCTGATCTCAAAGAATTACAAGTTATACACAATCCCCGTTTTTTCAAGCTTGGCTCGAGCATATAAAAACAATGTAAGACTTGTAGTTTGGAGAGAAGGCACTAAACAATACACTGTACGAGGTCCTTCCGATGAGTGGAGCTCAACTTAAGGAGGTAAAAATGTCGACCCACCTAGGGGTGAAATTCAACTAAAGGAGATGGAGAAGAGTCGACACATCACAGGAAGAAGCTCAACTGAAGTAGAAGGATAATAGTCGACACCTCGTAGGAAGAAGCTCAACTAGAGGTGTAAGGAAGGTCGACGCCTCATAAGAGTCAAGCTCAATAGGAGGTGGAGAAGTGGTCGACATCTCACAGGAGTAAGATCAGCTGGAGGTGGAGAAAAAGGTTGACATCTCACAGGAGGAAGCTAATCTGGTGGTGGAGAAGAGGTCAACAACTCGCAATAGCCGAGATCAACTAGAGGTGGAGGGAGGTCAATAGCTGATCTTGACTGTCAATGCAGGGGTTTGGTCTCTAGTGTTGAAGTATAGTGATAAATTATCAAACAAGGGGAGAGCTGATCTCGAACGCCAATGTAGGGGTTTGGTATTACAATGATGTTTTAAATCCCGACACTCCGTCCCATCATCAGCCCTGGGTATTTTAAGCGAATCAAGTCATATGCAAGTTTCCCAAACCAGTTGCGGAGGTTGACTTCAATGCTTCTAGATATCTTGAAACACTTATTGAAATGAAAGACAACCCGCTCCATCCTGTGTTTCAGGGGGCGAAGAAATTTAAACAAACAAATTTGTACATTATAGAAACCGTGCCCTTTTCTGTTATGGATAGAACCTTTTCAGGTCATCATCGTTCCAAGTGTCAGAGAGAGATCCTTGCTAGTATAAGAGCTACATGGTTGCTGAAAGGATGGCCTCGCAAGTATGGAACTTGTGGAATTGAAGAAAATGCCAAAGTTGGTGAAGCGTCTGCCTCATGAGTATGAACTTGAGAAATTTAAGAGAACACAATAATTTATGAAGCGGTGACCTCGTAAGTATGAACTCACAAAACTGAAGCGAATACTATGGTTATTAAAATGGCCACCTCACAAGTATGAAACTCACAGAATTAAAGGAGAGAACCATAGACATTGAACTGATAACCTCATGAGTATGAACCTCACAGAATTGAAGGGAGCACCCTATTTGTCAAAGCGATGACCACTCGAGTATAGAACTCGCAAAATTGAAGGAGAGTACCATAATTGTTGAAGTGACAACATCGCTAGTATGGAACTCACAGATTTAAAGATAGCACCCGGTAAGCATGAAGATCATTACAAGTAGGACCTTGCAAAATACTAGCCTGAAGACGTCATGGGTAAGTCCCCTCATGAAATTTAAGATCTTGGTGAATATCATCGCAAAAGGGAGCTCACAGAACACCTCATATATTTTTCCCTAGTAGTTAACTCATTGTGAAGTGTCATGTTTGTTAGTCATACAAAAAGGACTCGCGTGCTTTACCAGAGCAACCGTAAGTATGAACATGTATAAAAAACACCATATTGAAGAAATAAGAGAGTAAACCGGGGTAAGTGTCCCTTTTGAAACTAGACCCCCTATGCAGAGTTTTCAGGGGTTCCACTGCCCAGTCAGTGGATAGGGGTCAAGGGAGCAGCACCCCTGGAATTTTTTTCATTTTTCACTCCCTGCTCGCCCAGATTCCGAGCTCTCCCGGCCTTGCGAGTAGGTCACCTACTAAACTTGCCTATGAGAGAGTAACAAGTAAACTTACCTCTTTGAAGTCACCAATCTTGCATATACTCGCTTAAGGGCATGTATGAAGGAAGCTCGCCTCTTCAAAATTGCCAATCCGGTATATACTCGCCATCTGCAGCTCGCCTCCATGAACTCTTATACATATTCTCGCTTATGATTGCCTCCATATGGAACTCGTATATAGGCGAGAAAAGAGTGAACCCGCCTCTTGCGAGTAAGACACCTATAGGTTGATTTGGAACCCACCTCATGAAGTCGTCAATCTTGGAAGTTTCCATCGTGAAGTTTCTTATGTACAAGTAACGAGGATACTCGCCTAACTTGTCGAGAACTCGACAACCATATCAAATACTCGCAAGTGTCTGTATTTGATCTCCAGACCGCCATCATAAGCTATGAAGTATTCACACAAAAATTTCTTCCTTAGCTACGATCCATGCTCACCGCACTAAAGTGTTGCAGCCTGGAAAACCCCTACTCAAAAATCTGAATCAAGGCAGCCTAATGTTACTGATCCTGCAATCGAACTCCATGACCCGGACAACTAAAATAGAAGAGATAAAATGACTATAAACACACCCCAAGTGCTCCACCAGGGAGGTCCACAATGTACCTAGAAGATTGGGATAAACTTCCCCACCATAACCAAAAGCTAGGCGAGGTACTAGAAATGCATGGACTTGGCGAGTATCTACTAGGGTGAACCTCAACCTCTTCAAAAAGTCCATTTCTAGTACCCCCTAGGGGGCTATTTATAGAGAAATCCTGGGGGGATAGGCAAGTATCCTGCCTTTGCTAGCAAGTTACAAGGGCTACTCTCCCATACTCACGAGCTACTCGCCCCTGCTTGCCCAAGCTCGCCTCTGCTCTCCCAAGCTCGCCTCTGCTTGCCCAAGCTCGCCTCTTCTCTCCCAACCTCTCCTCTGCTCGCCCAAGCTCTCCTCACCCAAGCTCGCCTCTGCTCGCCTCTGCTCGCCCAAGCTCGCCTCTTCTGCCCAAGCTCGCCTCTGCTCGCCCAAGCTCGCCTCTGCTCGCCCAAGCTCGCCTCTGCTCGCCCAAGCCCGCCTCTGCTCGCCCAAGCTCGCCCCTGCTCGCCCAAGCTCTCCCCTGCTCGCTCAAGCTCACCCCGTCTCGCCCAAGCTCGCCTCTGCTCACCCAAATTCGCCTCTGCTCGTGGCATGGTTTGCGAATAGCCATATCATTGGGGATCTTTGATCTCGACGAAATACAGGATATATATGGGTAATTATGGTGATGAGAAGTGTTGGAAACTTTTTATCAAGGACATCGGGGGATCGAATTCCGACCTCAACAACCTAGTGGTATAGAATCCCCTCCTCAACAACCCATTTGTATGGAATCCCCTCCAAAGTCGGGTTGGGGTGTAAGGGTTGCAGTTCCTTATAAGACGTCATGGTGGACCCCTGGTGCGATGTCAGGGTGGCAGTAAGGTGTGATTCGTGAACTACATCATAAAAGTACAGCTCAATTGGGGATGAGAAGTGTTGTAAACTACTTATCAAGGATGTGATGGGATCGAATCCCGGCCTCAACAACCCACTAATATAAAAACCCTGCCAGAGATGAGTTGGGTTGCGCGGGCTGCAGATCCATGTACAAGCAGCTAGCAGTGCAATGCCATGGTGGACCCCTCGTGTGATGTCAAGGTGGCATGTAGGTGTGACATTTATCCAACATCACAATGCCGTAAATATATAGTCATAAAAATCGTGCCCTCCTGTTTACAGGGCACTAAAAATCCAATTTTGAGATAAACTACTATTTGTGATCGAAATGTGTAAACTCCTCCAAGAGTTTGTAGAAGATTTTCATCAACAGTAACCTTTATAAATGTGAAAGAAAGAACTTTTTTGTACGAATGTATACGTTTTCTTAAGTATCCGTTTTCGGTCAAGGCATATGTGAATAATAGTAATAGTTATTCTGAAACTAAAATATGTGGTATAATTATCTTTTCGTTGGTGCAACACAGTCTGTGTATCTCCATAAATAAAACTACCTTGACAACGAGAATCAAATGTAGGTTTATCGAGCTCCAAATGAGTCAGTTGTCGTAAATAATAAGATATTATAGTGATATTGTGATATGTGGTCAACCATTATAGAAAATGAATCCAAACTCGTAGCCCTAGTTAATCTCATATGTAATTAAATATCGAGACCCTCTTCTCCGACTCACCTCTGGACGATTTTTCTAACCTTCGGAGAATCGACGCTCGACATATCCTCCACCATTGCGCCGCTAAGAAATGCTCGACAATGTAGCCCAACCAAAGCAAAATTTGGGACCGCCATGTTTCTTGTGGATTCTCCTTCAACGACAAACAACACCGAGACATAGTTATGCCAAGGAGATCTGTTGCGCGACCTAGAACATAGGTAAACTTCAAACCTCAAACTCTATCAGCATATTAAATTTTTTTCTCATCAAATATGCTATCTTGTAAAACTCATTGGTTTTGGATGGCCATAATTAGTTTCTATTTAAAACAGAAAATAAAATCCTTGGCTTTGAAATGGAGTAAAACTCATTGGTTTTTCCTCAAAGAAAGACAACCAGTTTTGAATTTTTATTTGATTGAAGAATAAAGAGAAATAGTCGAAGAAGAATTGACCAAAAAAGATGAAGAAGCAACCACAACATCAAAAGAAATAAAAGAAGAAGAATAACAACAATATCAACGGTCAAAGAAGAAGAGAAAGAAGAAGAAATAGCTATAAACAAAGAAGCGAAAAAATAATAAGAAAAACAAATAAAAAAAGAAGATTCACCAAAACCTCATAACTCCCCTTAAAAGACGGGTTTTCATTCATGCCTAAATTTCAAACAAATGAAACCCAAATTTTTTGCTTGAATGTCAAATATGTCAAATAATGACAAAATTGAACACAAGAATTTGAAGTTGGAAAACCCAAAACAATTCCAGTCTTCCAAAATCCACCAAATCAATGGAGCCTTATTTGACTTATTTATTTGATAACTTATGAATCATTTTTTTGTTGTATATAAAACCATTGCTCTCCAAGTCTCTGGATATTTGTGTGTATATATATATATATATTATTTTATTCTAAAAATAAATATTTATTGAATGGAAGTCTTGGAACACTAGTTAAGCTGTCGCGTTCATGGCCCAAAAGCAGTCTCTTAAAAAATACAAGATAAAATTTGCCTACATTTTATCTTTGCGATAAGACCTTTCCTCGCATCACTACTGGGATGCTTTGTGTATGGAGTTGTTTTTTATTTATTTAAAGAAATACATTTTGGAATTTTAAGAACTTCAAATCGTCCCATCCAATTTTGGAACGAACCCACTGACGAATCATGATTTCCAATCTCATGAGTCACGAGACATACTACCAGTATCTCAACTGATTCTTCTTTATTTGGTAACGCGTTTTCGCCCGGCATTTGGAGCAAACGTCGCTGGACCGCAGGTAACCAAACGGCCTTTGACGGCATTTTCTCCGTCTAGACCCACCGTACCCTGAGAAACGGAGGAAAAATCCCCATTTCGATCTCGAGCTTAGGGCCTCCAGTTTGAAAGCCGCGGACCTTCCCGCCACAACCGAGTCAAACGAAGACTTAGACTAAGTTGGGAATGGTGGTGGCGGTCCTAAATGCACGAGTTAAATAATCATTTGTTAAGGATCACCTAACTAACATAATCGATTTTCAACATGATGAAAGTTCACATTTGTCATACCAAACAATCATTTTATGACAAATATACATTTTATGATAATGACAGTTTTTTTCCAACCTCACCGTAACAAATAAGCAACCCCAAACCCAACCTTTAACTCCCATAAAATGTTGAAAATAGCCCCCACCTTACCCAACAGAGTCTTAAAATCCTGATCATCAAAAATAAAACCTGAAAACCCTCTCGTCACCCCCTACCTCATCTCCCGCTCTAGCGACGAAGGCTGCTAACTCCTGCTCTGCCAGCTCCAGCTCTCAAGATGGCTCTCCTTCTTCCTACAATATCCTCGATCCCACTCAAGAGGCCCTGGTGAAAATGGTGAAGTGAAAGTGGGTGATTGGGCGTCCTATCTGCGCATTCTATGCATAATGGACTGGCGGCTAGCCAGGTCAGCAGAGCGGTTGCAGATGGCTTGTTCTTTGGTGGTATGGGCATTTTGTTCGCGCGGACTATGTGGAAAGAGGCGGCAGCCAGCCAGGCTGCCTTATGCTTAGTAAGCAGTTGGATCCCAGAAGGTAACAAGGCGGATAGTTTGCGTATCCACGGAGTCTAGCAAGGCCCGGAAGTGGCTAGAGCTCGGCAGACCGACATGGCCGATGCCTTGGTCTAGCTCTTGTGGTGCGGTAGGTAGAAGTCATAGGATTCACCAGTTAGAGCGGACAGGTGCTGGAGTTCGCCGGGATTGGTGGACTAGGTTCAGTGTCCGTTAGTAAGTGTGGACTTGCCCTTGTGGCCGGTGGTGTTGGCTTGGTTGGTTTTGAGCCAAGTACAGGTTTGGCTCAGTCTGGGGAGCTTGTGCAGTTAAGCACAGACTACTTCTCAGTCCGTGTAGCTCGGCAGTAGTGTTGTGTGCCTTGGTTGCGAGCTTGGGGTTTGCGAATTGGAGTTGAGTCTGCAAGGCGTGAGGACTGGTGCAGTATCCTCCATGTTGGACATTTTGGCTTATGTGCCTTGGTTGCTAACTTGGGTGTGCGTATTGGTGTTGTGTATGGAGGGCACGTGGACTAGAGTGGTGTCCGCTGATAGGCTGGCAAGGTGTTGCTGCAGTGCTTCGGCTGGTGATGGCATCCTGTCTTGGCCTTTTGGCGACAAGGCGGATAGAGGTTGTTATTCAGCCTTAGTGATGCTCTTGGCGGGCTAGCTATCCGGCACAGGTTATAGCGGACTAGTTGTGTATCCGCGGCTAGAGGATACACATGGTTCTTGCCGTGGGATGGGGAGGTTATCCTATAAGCTAGGACGGTGACCACACTCCTCACTGTGCCTATAAATAGGACCCCCTATCACATCATAATAAGAGTGAATGAACTGTAAGTGAACTCGTCGAAAGTTGCTGCGGACAGGATGTTGTATCCCCGTTGTTTGAAGATTTACCGGGTTATGCTGTGCAGGTTGTGCGGATAGCACTAGAAGGCCAGGACTTTGTTTTAATTGCGGTCGGGGACAGTACGGACTCTGGGGATAGCAACCAGCGGTTAATAGCAGGTCGCGAGTTGCGGCTAGGCGGTCTCTTTTCTGCAACTAGTTTCCCGGTTCAATAAGTTGTCCGCTTCTGGCGGCCTGCTTATTTCGGCAGCAGAAGATCATGCAGTCAGGCGGCTAAGCAACCTTGTGGTTAGGCGGCTTGCTGATCGGCGAGTAGAGTTCCTTTCTTTTATTGGAATAACGGGCAGTCCTCGCGGCTTGGTTTGTGGTCCATCAACTTGGCAGTTTGGTCGGACTCTTTAGTACCGCAGTAGAGCCGGCGGCTAACTCTTTGTGTCCATGCACTTAGGTTTGCCTTGTAATTATTTCTGCTTTCCCTTTGGGTACTTTGGCGAATCATGTCTCTCAATGTATGTCTCGCCTTGTAAAGATTGTTTAATACAAGTTTCTTGCTCTTCTGATTTGCATCTAGTTTATTTGGCCTCGGATTGGTTGAGTGTTCTTATGTCTGGTTTGCCATCTTCCGCTATTTCAAATCTTAACATTGTATCAGAGCGAACAGAGGCATGAGCAGTGGATCTACCGGCATATTGCTTCAGTGCATCTGTGAGTCTAAGTAAACCACATTTAAGTTCAACGGATGGTGGTTTTGCAAGGGATCTTGGAATGGAGCTTCATACATGGACTAACTTTGGAAAGTGGAAGTCATGTATGAAAAGCAATCTTCTTGGCAAGGACCTTTGGGAGGTTGTATGTGGAGACAAAAGGCAAGTCGTTACTGCTGGAAATGCTGAAGTGATTAGAGCTTGGAAGGAGATAAATACGAAGGCAGAGTCTATTCTCGAGCAAGTTATCTTTTCGGAACTCTTGGACCACATCGGCAGATGTCGGTCAGCTGCAGATATTTGAAATTCCCTCGATGGGTTGTTCAACAAGGAGGTTAAGTTGGCTACTGAGATTGGTCCCTCTACTTCTCATCAGCAAGAAAGGAGTGTTTCTCCTAGGAGTGATGGGAAGAGGAAGGAAGGACCAAGGTTGAAAGTTATTACTTCAAGTTTAGCTAGTCACCTAGAGGGGGGGGGATGAATAGGTCTATATTTTGCTGTTTTCTTATTAACTTTTATATTTTATTTTGCTTTCTTCCTAAGGTGATCTTTGTATTGTCCTTAGCACCTGCAATAAAATAGAAAAACAAACACACAGCAAGCACAAAGTGATTTATAGTGGTTCCCCAATTTGGTACATCCCCTTTCACTCCCACCTTTCTAACTTATTTTAGACAAGGCACAAACTCCTCCAAAATGCTCCTCAGAGCTTACACCTCAGGCCCTAAGCCTTACACTCAAGTTCACTTCAGAACACTACCTTAGAACCACAAAGATTCCTAGCTCAGAGCCCTGTAGTTCTCCTACAGCTCAGTAGTCCTCAAACTACCTACCTCAGCCTTATCTCTAAGTCCTACAGCTCAGGCTTCTCAGCCTTATAAGTTAAGGCACAAGGCCCTACTCTCAGAGTGCTGCAACACTCTTATAGCTCAGTACCCTTCCAGGTACCTACCTCAGTTCCCTTCCTGGAACCTACATCTCATCCTCCTCCAAGGCCTACAACTCTGTGACACACTTGTCACCTATAGCTTAGTTACTCAACAGTCACCTTCTTTAGGCACGATGCCCTACACTCAGGTTGGGAGGGCAGCCCTACCTTAGATCCACACTTTGATCCTATCTTAGTACCCCAGTGTCACGACCCGTATTTTCTCAACAATTAAATTATATCAGAGTAAGAGAAAATATGCGTTGTGATGCCACGTCTTGCAGGGGATAACTACAGACGCTCAGGCAATGCTCGAAACTCTACAGTTTTAAATAAAATCATAAGTTATTATGAATGAAATCCAGTTAAATTAGATGTTTGTATCCCTCGGCATAGTGAATCAACTAGTCCACGAGTAAAATTTATTTATATGCTGCGAAAAAAATTCTTCGATTAAGATGATTTGACATACTACATAAGCGTAAACGTCCTCGAAGGACAACTCATGGTATACAAGACTCTAAATTTAGTATAGTATGAAGATAGTCTTTACGATTGTTAGAAGATAGCATTTTTTTTAGAAATATGTCATGTATTAAGTAATAGCGGTAGGAGTTTTATAAGTTATAATATCTAACATGAAACCTAGCATAAAACATTCCCAGAGAGGAACTAAAACAATCTCCAAAATAGGTAAACTAGAAGTTTAAGCACAGTACTTAGTATCATAAAAGAAAACCACCAGCGGGCGTCAACAACCTGATACGAACCCGCTGGCGAGTATGTATATCTGTACTAACAAAAGAAAAAAAAAACTACCTCACTAGAATGAGGGAAACCTCAGCAACACCATGACCACAGCGAGGCCAACTCAGCCGCAAAACCGGCTACAGCCCTGAACCTGAGGTATTCAAAGAAAGAACAGCTCAATAAAGAATTAACAATACAAGTGGAAAAGGAACATTAGATGGTAATCAATGAAAGAACAAGAAGGGTTACCAAACCCTACAAGAGTAATGCTGACAACCTCAGCCAAAGAAACAAAAAGAAACTGCGAGTAAGTATAATACTTATCATTAAAATAAGAGAATTGCACCAAGTGCTAAAATTTACCAACCTTCGCTCAAACCTTCAGAAGCAAAAGGAAAGCCAACATGTGCCAAACAAAAAAGAAGGGAAGGAACCAACAACCCTACACCCACGGATCACCCACACTGGTAAAACCACAGATTTGTGTTGGCGACAAAATCAGTCCCAAACTGAGCCACCAGATCCAATTGTCTCAAGGACACGAGGGTGGCAGCCACGGGGTCCGATGCACCAAAACAACCTCTTACAGATACCCAACCTATCTCAAAGGCAATACGGTGGTGGCCAAAGGGTCTAGCACACCTAAAGCGGCCCCTCTCAGAGACCCAAACAACCACGTGCAATGATCCACGATACGACATTCAAACTACTAGTCGAAAGCATCATAAATCAAAAATAAAACCAACACTAACAAACTCGGGAGGAAACACCAGCCTAAGGAAAAAGGGTCGAGTCCACTCGACGCCACATTCAGTGAGTACCACTCTCTCAACGCCAAACACTAAGCAGCGAAGGCTTCAAGTTTACTCGATGTCGCGTTGAGTGAGCTCTACTCACTCAATGCCAAAAGACTTAGCCACAAAAACCCTCACTGGACGACGGCTTTGAGTGAGTTCAACTCACTCAACGCTGTCAATGCTAAACGGCCAACGGTGCTTAGTGATTTCACCATACTCAACGCTTTTGACTTAGAACTATCTAGGTAGACGGCATTGAGTGAGCTCACCTAACTCAACGCTGTCAACGCTTTTAACTTAGAAAATAAAAATCAACTAAGATAGGGGCGTTGAGTGAGCTTAACACTCAACACTATCAACGCTAACAGCAACACCAGACGGCGTTGAGTGAGTTCAACTCACTCAACACTGTCAATGCTTTCTAACATTGAAAAATATGCCTAGCTGGATGGCGTTGAGTGAGTTCAACTAACTCAACGTTGTCAATTCTTTCTGACTTAGCCTCCAGACCAAAGAGCTAGGCTTTGAGTGTGCACAACACACTCAACGCTTCTACACTTAGCCTAAAAACTAGACTTCTGTGCTAAGATACACTGAATGCCAAGGGTCAGAGACTTGGCAAAAACATTGCTCTACCCAAACTAACCTTGCTAGACCTCAACCACTAGCCCAAAATCAAAATATTTCCTTGGAATGAAAACCTGCTATTGCTAAATATCCTGATACAGACTTATCCTATCCTATCCAGCCATAGCCATACCAAAACCAACCCAACCAGATATTTTCTACCTACAACAAGCCAAAACTGGCCAAAACCTACAGTACACCCAAAATCTATGACAATATGCTACAAGGAAAATAAGAAACTACTTGTCAAGGATGGGAAAAGCACCACTTGCCTTAATTCCAGAAAAAACTCAACGAACTCTTCTCCTTCTCTCAGATCTGGCAGCAAAAACACCTAACCATAAATTTTTAAGCTTTAGAGGGATGACAAGCCAACCCTCAAAACCCTAACTATAAAGACCAAACTAGAACTTGAAATACTTACCCTAGGGAGGAAGATCCGGGCGAGAGCAGTCCAGATCTGCCTTCAAACGAGAAATTTGGGCTCTAACTAGCAAGAAATCGGCGGCAAGAAGCTCCAGTATTTCCGTCGCACAAGCTCCTTCCACTGGAAGCTAGCCGTCGGGTTTGGGGAAGAGGAATAATGTTTCTAAAAAAAGAATGTTATTTATACAATCTAATATAATATTATTATAATAACAGCCATTACAACCACTATTATAAGTATTATATTAACACTCAGCCACTATTATAATAAAAAAATTCAGCCACACATCACCACCAATTAACATGCTATAACTTTATACCAGTAAATTAAAATAAAACAGCAAAACGGCACGAAAACCGAAGAACCTCAGAATCCGACGAAATCCGCACCGTAGCAAAATACCCATGATACGAAAAAAACGGCGAAGTCGAAATCAACATCCGATAAATGAAACTCAGGCTAACACCACCCAAAGACAAAACACAAGAATTCCCGAAGATGCTCTACCGAGTCACCAAAACAGACTCCGGCTCGCTAGTGAATTTAGCAACAGGCTACAACACAAGCCACTCAAGGAACCTAAAGTGCTAAGATCACGCTATAACAACATAAAAGGCCGAAAACACACCAACGTAATGCCAAACAAAGATTAATCAATCACAGAAAAACTGGCGGCGTTACACCCAGGAGGGCACCTACCTTAGTAACTAATTAGTCACCTACAACTCAGGCAGAAAGTGTAACGTCCCAATTCGCGCTAGGCCCCTCGCACGAGTTTTGGGTCAAGAGACTCGACTCGGGCTTGGGGTGCACTGACGCGAGATGTCGGGTGTATTGGATGGGTGTAGAGTTGAGTGATGTCTAATGGACTGGAAGGAAATTGGCTAAGGAAAATCATAGGGAATGGTCGAACGAGGGTCGACGATAGTCGATCGAAGTTCGACGATCGTCGACCACGGGTTGACGAAGATGGTCGAACGAGGGTCGACGATAGTCGACCGAAGTTCGACGATAGTAGACCGAAGTTCGACGATAGTCGACCTTCCGTGTCATATCATAGGCCAGTCAGGGGCTAGGATCTTGGTGCATATTTACCTGAGAGAACCCGCTGAGCCGTAGTACGCATATGAGCTCCGCTGCTGTGTTCTTAGCATTGAGGCGTACGGAGGCCTAGGCTAGGTAGTGTGGAGACCAGCCTAGTAGTGGAGATGCCCGCTCTACTGTCACCGTTTGGCCACGACGGTTGATGCCTGAGAGGTTAGCTACCTGCTCGAATAGTGGGAACTATAAGTCTGTGTCGACATAGCGATTGCATGTGCTTGAGCATGGGTGTGTCATTGCATTGCATACATAGCATTGCACTTCATTATATACACAAGACCCTCATCGTATAAGTTTGTATGGGCACTCCTATACGATGAGTTACTTTCTGCTGAACGACCCTCAACTTATATGCTTGTATGGGCACCCATATAAGTTGAGTTACTTACTGTTCTAGTTATATACTCTCTTGCTGCAGTAGTTCGTAGATTTGAAATAAGAGCTTGTTTATTATACACTGCTGATGTTGCTGCTTATAATATGTATACTCACTTCACCTGTTGTACTTCTGTTATTTATATATATTGCACCTGTTCCTTTCTCCGCCCGGTGTCGAGGAGTCGCCGGGGGAGCGGATGTGAAACCACTTAGTCTTTTTGACTAACGGTTGCTACGTCTTCCTTTTTAGGAGGAAACCCCGCAGGTGGAACAGCAGGCTATGCAGACGGACAGCCAGGCCAGGGTGACAGGGCCTGAAGGGATGGTACCGTCGCTACCGTCGGTTACCGATGTGAGTGAGAGAGAGATTTTGTTGTAGCCCTTTGGGGCAATTCTGTTTACGTACTCTGATATTAGAAGCTTGTTGTAGCTTCTTTATTTATGATATTATGGACATATGCTTGGTGTGGATTTTGACTTTCATATTATTATGGTTGGGTTGGCATTTATCTGTTGATATTGTTGGTTGCCGGCAGAATAGGCGTCTTGTGGTACAGGCTAGCCTAAGTGCTAGTGTTACCGCAAGGCGGCTATTCTGGGCATAAGACCCCTCTCGTGCCGTGTCTTGTGTTCCGGGAGGGGGGTCTTACAAATGATATCAGCTTGCTACGATCCTCTAAGGCGAAAGTCACTTAACAATGGTACCACCCCCATTTGATTGGTCAGTTTGGGGACAAGCTGACTTAGCGGAAGCAGTGGTGTGCCCATATGTAATTCACACTAAGTTGTCCATCTTTAACCTTAGATTAGCCAACCTAACCCTAAGTTTGTACCTTATGTGTAGATCCCAGCACTTGTTGAGCCAGTAAGGGGCACCCCCGCCCCATCCGTACCTACACAATTCCAACAATCAGAGCTGGGGCAGACGCTCACTGCTATTTTGGACGCCTTTAGGTCCCAATCTCAGCAGACACCTGTACAACAACAGGGTCCGGGATCTAGTTGGTTAAGCGTTTTCCGAGCTCTCTCCCCTCCCGCTTATGTTAGGATAGAGTCGGCAGTGCGTATGGAAGAGTGGCTCGACACTATACAAGAGTTGTTGGCAGGAATAAGATGCCCAAACAACATAGCGGTAACCCTTATGGTGACACTCTTAGAGCTGCATGCCAAAAGGTGATGGAAGTCCCTCATGGGCTCCACTTTTCGTGGAAGAGTGTACACGGACATTAGTTGGAGCGAATTCTCCGAAGCCTTCTTAGAGCATTTCATCCCCTCGGCCGCTCGGGATGGCCTGGAAGAGAGATTTTTGCAACTTAAGCAAGGGTCCATGTCGGTGACGGAGTACCAACGGGAGTTTCAGCACCTGGCTAGATTCGCTGACTCCTATGAGCTGGATGATATAGGGTATGCCAAGAGATTCTACAAAGGCTTGCGAGACCCCCTAAGGCAAGCCCTTTTGTTTATAGCGGACTCTAGTCTGGTGGAGATTATTGATATAGCGAAGAGATTGGAAGCGGACCACTTGGGAAGTGGTAAGAGGCCAGCAGAGGGCGTGATGGAAGCCGGCCCCAGCAACAGAAGGAGGTTTGACAACAAAAGAGGAAGAGGATATCGGAGGGGTGGCGGGCGTTTTCCCTAGAACTTTGGAGAGGAGCGCCCGGTTCCACAACCGCCAGCATTACCTCCACCTCCACGGTTTCAGCAACACGGCGGAAGGCAGGAACGGGTGTGCTTCGAATGCAACCAACCGGGCCACATTCGACGCTACTGCCCACAACTGTTTGGTGATGTGCCTCTTGCTTTCCCTCCAGCAGCCCCTCGGGGGCGGGGATATGTGCGTGGTCGAGGACGAGGACCACGAGGAAGAAACCCCGGACCCGCTCGAGATCAGATGTATGCCCTGGACATGACTCAAGAGCGGAACCCTCAAGAGATGATTGCAGGTATGATTCGAATTGGTCATTTTGCTTTCATTAATATCCTCTAGTTGCTTGAGATATACTAGACATCTAGCTTGAGTATTATTAATGACACTTAGGCACCGTGATGGTTGGCGGGAAACCGGCTCATACGTTATTTGATACGGGTGCCTCACATTCATTCGTGTCTGAAGACTTCATCAAAGATATACACGGAGTGCAATATTTCACTGGTATTTCTCGAAGAGTACGCCTCCCAGACGGATCTGAGATGACAGCAACCGCAAAGTGTGAGTAAGAGATAGCCATTGGGGGAAAGACCTTTGATACCCCTACCACAATTTTGAGAATACCAGAGTTCGACCTCATCCTGGGTATGGCGTGGCTAGATTGGCACCATGCGAGAATCGACTGTGCGGAGAAGCGTATCTATTTGAGACATGGGGATACTGATGTAATCTTCCAAGGTATAAATTTCGCACCACGAATCTTGTTATCCTCAATCCAGACCTTGAAAGCTCATATGAGAGGGGATGAAGTCTATATGATACGATTCGAACTAAAGGAGATGAGGGTAGATGTGAAGGATGTGCGGGTAGCACGGGATTTTCCTGAGGTATTTCCCGAGAAACTGCCAGGGTTACCCCCGCATAGAGAAGTGAATTTTCAAATTAAGCTTGTACCAGGAGCTAAGCCTGTCTCCAGGACCCCTTATCGGATGGCCCCAAAGGAACTTGTGGAGTTTAGAGTGCAATTGCAGGAGTTGGTAGAATCAGGGTTTGTTTGCCCCAGCTCGTCGCCTTGGGGAGCCCCTATTCTATTCGTCAAGAAGAAGGATGGAAGCCTGCGTTTATTTATAGACTATCGGGAACTTAACCGACTGACAGTACGGAACACCTACCCGTTACCTCGGATCGATGAGTTGTTCGACCAACTGGTGGGAGCGCATTGGTTCTCCAAGTTAGACTTGCGCTCGGGGTACTACCAATTGAGAGTACAGGAGGATGATATACAGAAAACGGCTTTCAGCTCAAGGTACAGCTTATATGAGTTCACAGTGATGCCGTTTGGACTCACAAATGCCCCATCGGCTTTCATGAGCTTGATGAATAAAGTGTTTGAGGCCTATCTAGATGTCTTCGTCATTGTGTTCGTTGACGACATCCTAGTCTACTCGAAGACGGAGGAAGAGCATGCCGGACATTTGGCCTTAGTTCTAGAGAAGCTAAAGGAGCACGCCCTGTTCGCCAAGTTTAGCAAGTGTGAATTCTGGCTTAAGGAGGTTGCTTTCTTGGGCCATGTAATTAGTGGGGCAGGACTAGCTGTGGATCCAGCCAAGGTGCGTGCTGTGAAGGAGTGGTCACCTTTGAAGTCGGTGGCCGATGTGAGGAGTTTTCTTGGACTTGCAGGATACTACCGCAAGTTCGTAAAAGGATTCTCCAAGATTGCCCTCCCGCTTACTTCCTTGACAAAGAAAGGAGTGCTATTTGAGTGGACACCCCAGTGTGAAGCGGCATTCCAGGAATTGAAGGATAAACTTACCTCCGCCCCCATCCTTGTCCTTCCGTCTTGGAAGGAAGGATTTCAAGTTTATACGGATGCGTCTTATCAGGGGTTGGGAGCGGTGTTGATGCAGCACGGGCACGTAATTGCTTATGCTTCAAGATAATTGAAGAAGCATGAAATCAATTACCCGGTGCATGATTTGGAGCTAGGAGCGGTGGTGTTCGCCTTGAAGGTATGGAGGCATTATCTATACGGCATCCACTGCGAAATCTTCTCGGACCATAAAAATTTGAAGTACGTCCATACCCAGAAGGAATTGAACTTAAGACAACGGCAGTGGCTAGAGTTTCTATGCGACTATGAGTTCACCTTGAACTACCACCCCGGAAAAGCAAACTCGGTAGCCGATGCGTTGAGTAGGAAAGTACCCGGCTCGAGCCCAGAATCTCGATTGATGAGCATGGAGTTGGCACGGATGATCGAGGAGATGGACATCACCTTAATATTTAAGGCTTCTTCGGAATATACGGAGTACCTGTCCAGCATGAGCATAGTTTGTGATATCCGGGACCGGATCCGAGTGGAGCAAGGATTAGATGCGGCTTTGGCCCCGGCAATAAAGTTAATAGAAGACGGGACTACCGACGAATACACACAAAAGGACGGCCTCGTTTACTTTCGCGGCCTACTATACATTCCCAAAGGTGGCAGAATCCGGGAGGATATTATGAGAGAAGCACATTGCTCTCAATATTCCGTGCACCCAGGAATTTCAAAGATGTACGCCGGCTTATGAAAGACGATGTGTTGGCCAGGGATGAAGAAAGATGTCCGGTACTTTGTCACGCATTGTGAAGCCTGCCAAAGAGTGAAGGCGGAATGTAGAAGCCCTGGTGGCCTGTTGCAGTCATTGCCAATCCCCGAATGAAAGTTCAAGGATATATCCATGGAATTCGTACATGGGCTACCTCGCTCCCGCTCAGGGAATAATTCAGTATGGGTGATCGTTGATCGCCTGACGAAGGTTGCCCGGTTCATTCCTATGAAGAAGGAGGCTCACGTGGATGTCTTGGTATGCCTGTTTGTGGAACAATTTGTACGGTATCACGACGTACCTAAGACGATAGTTTCGGATCGTGATGGTCGTTTCACCTCCAAGGAATGGAAGGCGGTACAGACGTATTTGGGTTCACGTCTTACCTTCAGTACCGCATTTCATCCTCAGACGGACGGACAGTCTGAGCGGACCATTCAAACATTGGAAGATCTTTTTAGGTTGTGTGTGATAGATAGGGGAGAGCCGTGGGAAAGACTCTTGCCCTTGGTGGAATTCTCCTATAACAATAGCCATCAAGCTAGTATTGGCATGGCGCCCCATGAAGCCCTATATGGAAGGAGGTGTAGGACCCCCTTTTCTTGGGTGCAAGATGAAGACCCGAAGACTTTGGGAGTTGAGTACATGGATGACACTAATGCGGTGGTTAGGCTAATAAGGGATCGCATGTTGGAGGCTCAAAGTCGGCAGGCGAAGTATTACAACGCAAGGCACCGTATGCTGGAATTTCAAGTGGGTGATAAGGTGTTTCTAAAAATTCGGCCGATGCATGGAGTGTCACGAGTGCGAGGAGTGAAGAAGCTCAGTCCACGGTATGTTGGGCCCTTTGTCATATTGGAAAGAGTTGGCCCTTTGGCCTACCGGCTGGAGCTACCGCCCGAGCTAGAGAATCTCCACGATGTGTTCCATGTGTCGTCGCTTCGGAAGGCGCTGTTGCGGCCCGAACAATACATCCCCACAACTGATGGTACTGTGGCGTCTGACAGATCTGTGCGACTGGAGCCGGTGCGGATCGTTGATGATGAGATAAGAACCTTGCGCCGCAAAAGTGTCCCCTTGGTAAAAGTGCTATGGTCTAATCATGGGAAGGAGGAATTCACATGGGAGCCAATGGACTTGATGCAAAGGCGCTACCCGGAGCTGTTTGCTTCAGGTAACCTTATTAACAGCATATTTTAATTTCTGTATGCTTTACTCCCCATGACCTCAGCCTGATTTCGGGGACGAAATCTTTTTATTTTGTTTATAGGATTTGTAACGTCCCAATTCGCGCTAGGCCCCTCGCACGAGTTTTGGGTCAAGAGACTCGACTCGGGCTCGGGGTGCACTGACGCGAGATGTCGGGTGTATTGGATGGGTGTAGAGTTGAGTGATGTCTAATGGACTGGAAGGAAATTGGCTAAGGAAAATCGTAGGGAATGGTCGAACGAGGGTCGACGATAGTCGATCGAAGTTCGACGATCGTCGACCACGGATTGACGAAGATGGTCGAACGAGGGTCGACGATAGTCGACCGAAGTTCGATGATAGTCGACCGAAGTTCGACGATAGTCGACCAGGTTGACAAAGATAGTCGACTGCGGGATTAATAAAGATAGTCGGGCAGAGTAAACCAAGATGGTCGACCGAGGGTCGACGATAGTCGACCAAAGGTCGACGATCGTCGACCGTAGGTCGATGATTTGGAGCTGATCATTGAGAGTGACTCAGAGATGCAAGACTAAGGAAAAATCATCGAGAATGACCTGACAATTCTCACCGATCGTCGAGAATGTCTGACGATTCCCACCGATCGTCGAGTATCGTCGACTGATACTCCACGGCCGGATTTCTGAAAAGTTTGCTAAGGGAAATTCGTCGAGAATGACCCGCTTATTCTCGCCGATCGTCGAGTATCGCCGAGAATACTCAATATACTCAACTCCCGGATTTCTGAAAAGTTTGCCAAGGGCAATTCGTCAAGAATGACCTGACGATTCTCGCCGATCGTCGAGAATGACCTGATGATTCTTGCCGATCGTCGAGAATGACGACTGATTCCCACCGAATTTGACTTGTACGTTTTCACCCAGGCGGACCCGCTGTTCTGAGCGGACTGAACCGGACTTCGGGATTTACGCCGGATGATTCTTTGGACCGGTCCTTTCAATTAAGACCTAATTTGGGCGGTCCAATTAGAGATTGACACGTGGCGGAAGGGATTAAACCTAATATGTAATATAAAAAGGAAGTAAACCAAACCCTAGCCGTCACTTTACCTTTGCCGAGCCGTCACTGTGCGAAACCAACGGAGCGGAAGAGGAGATATCGGGAGTCGCCGGAGCAGGGTTCTGGAGGAAAAGCTCCGCCGTTTCCGTGGAAGAATACTGCTAACGAAGCCAAGGATGCCGCCACGAAGAATAACGCGATCCATGGCCGACAACGGAGGAAACGTCGGAAATAACGTGAGTTTCCTCCCCTCTCCCTTGGTGCTAGATCTATAGTTATTTTTAGGCGAGACATCGACTCAAACGAGTCTAGATTTGTGAGATGAAGCTTTCTAGGAAGGCCATGCTAGAGCTTGTGCTCTAAAGTTTAGTCGTCTTCAACCTCCCCTCGCTTCAAAGTGATGATAGGGGTGGTCACGTGAAGAGGAAATGGCCTCAAGAGGGAGAATAAGGGTGGAGGAACTTCTGGATGCGATTTGGGGAAAATCGCTTGAGGAGGAAGATGACCGGATGCCGTTCACTTCGCTTCAAGATGCGTGCAGAATCTGTATTCTGCATGCAGCGACCTTCTTGGCTATTTTTAAGCAAGAAGGGGGCGGATCTGGGCTTTCGACTAAACATGAAAGTTGTAGCCCTTGAAATTACCTTTCCAACGAGTGGTTGCACATTTCCTTGCGATACCTGTAGCCACGGGAAAGTCCGTTTGAATCTGCTGCGGTTGGAAGTTAATGCCCAGGAATTCTGTATCCTGTACGCAGCAGACTTCGAGTTGCATTTCTGGTATGATGTGACCAGATCTGGGCTTTCGACTAAACACGAAAGTTGTAGCCCTTGAAATTACCTTTCCAACGAGTGGTGGCACGTTTTCGGGCGATACCTGTAGCCACGGGAATCCTCCGTCAAGGTTGCTGACCAGATTACATACAATTCTAGGTGATTATAATATGAACTTGGATTCGATGGAATAGATGTTGCAATTCCTCTCGAGGTTGGGTGAATTCCTTGTGTTAATCACCGAGGTAATGTGAAGATTGATGTTTGAGGATTTGAATCCCTATGCCGAGATGTGAATCGAGCCTAAGAGACTAAAAGGCTTTATTATATTTGTTAGATCACCATTATGCACATCATCTATAATATGTTGAATTCATTTGGAAGGATTTGTAATTGGTTAAAACTATGGCCAGGATGTGTAATGGATTGATGGAAGGGAATGGATAGTACAATGCTTAGGGTGTCATCTCCCCACGGGTAGCATTGTGAATGTTAACAAGTGCGGTGTTGACCGTCACTGATGGGAATGAGGTTAAGTTGGATAAAATCGGACGGTTGGGCTTGGTCCTCGGTGTTCACGTCCCGAGGCTCCTTCCGTATTTGATGGATGGTTGGGCTTGGTCCTCGTGCTTTCTCTGAGGCTCCTTCCATGCCACGGAATTGTAGAATTGCATGTGGTGTGAGTCGACACGCGGTGTCGTAATCCTGGGTTAAGGATAGTGTGGCAGGTCTACGGGCTCGCCAATCGTCACACCAATGGGAGTTAACAGTTAGACCTTGGGCGGTTGGGCTCGGTCCTCGGTGTTCACGTCCCGAGGCTCCTTCCGTGCCAAGTGAACGGTTGGGCTTGGTCCTCGTGCTCATTTCCGAGGCTCCTTCCGTGTCATATCATAGGCCAGTCAGGGGCTAGGATCTTGGTGCATATTTACCCGAGAGAACCCGCTGAGCCATAGTACGCATGTGAGCTCCGCTGCTGTGTTCTTAGCGTTGAGGCGTACGGAGGCCTAGGCCAGGTAGTGTGGAGACCAGCCTAGTAGTGGAGATGCCCGCTCTACTGTCACCGTTTGGCCACGACGGTTGATGCCTGAGAGGTTAGCTACCTGCTCGAATAGTGGGAATTATAAGTCTGTGTCGACATAGCGATTGCATGTGCTTGAGCATGGGTGTGTCATTGCATTGCATACATAGCATTGCACTTCATTATATACACAAGACCCTCATCGTATAAGTTTGTATGGGCACTCCTATATGATGAGTTACTTTCTGCTGAACGACCCTCAACTTATATGCTTGTATGGGCACCCATATAAGTTGAGTTACTTACTGTTCTAGTTATATACTCTCTTGCTGCAATAGTTCGTAGATTTGAAATAAGAGCTTGTTTATTATACACTGCTGATGTTGCTGCTTATAATATGTATACTCACTTCACCTGTTGTACTTCTGTTATTTATATATATTGCACCTGTTCCTTTCTCAGCCCGGTGCCGAGGAGTCGCCGGGGGAGCGGATGTGAAACCACTTAGTCTTTTTAACTAACGGTTGCTACGTCTTCCTTTTTAGGAGGAAACCCCGCAGGTGGAGCAGCAGGCTATGCAGACGGACAGCCAGGCCAGGGTGACAGGGCCTGAAGGGACGGTACCGTCGCTACCGTCGGTTACCGATGTGAGTGAGAGAGAGATTTTGTTGTAGCCCTTCAGGGCAATTCTGTTTACGTACTCTGATATTAGAAGCTTGTTGTAGCTTCTTTATTTATGATATTATGGACATATGCTTGGTGTGGATTTTGACTTTCATATTATTATGGTTGGGTTGACATTTATCTATTGATATTGTTGGTAGCCGGCAGAATAGGCGTCTTGTGGTACAGGCTAGCCTAAGTGCTAGTGTTACCGCAAGGCGGCTGTTCTGGGCATAAGACCCCTCTCGTGCCGTGTCTTGTGTTCCGGGAGGGGGGTCTTACACAAAGTGCCATATAGCTCAGATTCAGACAAGTTGAATCCTACAGGAAATTAATCAAGATGTTGTAATAAAATAAAACCTTGACTTTGAGATAAATCTCAGAGTCTACCTTGCTAGACTGAGCAGATATCAGTCAAGTCCTCTTGCTGTAGAAGGAATTTGACTTCTTCTATATCTAGCTCCTTTTCTACTACACTGAAGAATATCTATCTGCTATTGAAGGTTGACGACCCTTCATATATCTATCTCTCCTTGCTGATTAGATGAATCAACTACCTTATTCTGGAAAGAAAAAACTTGCTGAGCTGGAAAAAGCTTCAGCTATCTTTCTCTGCCTTTCTGGCTAGCTCTGCTGGACATGGATTTCAAGCTCGTCGGAGAAGATGAAGTCCATCCACCTCTCTTTTTGTTTTCTATTTTGTTTCTATATTTGTATACCCTAATCCTTTTTTCTTCTTTTCCTTTTATATCTATTGATTTGAATTAACGACACAATTAAATGTGGGCCCCTCCAAGGATGGTCTATGGCACCTCCCTCAGAAGTGGGCAAACAATACTTTCCAGCACTACTGTAGCTTTCCAGAAATGGCATGAAATACTCTGACTGCGTTCGACAAATGGTGAGCTGGGTTCGACGAATTTTGAAATAAGTTCGACGAATTATGAACTGAGCTCGACTAACTCAGAATCTTCAAACTTTCACTTGAGCTTGATGAAAGGTGAGCTGGGTTCGATGAATTCTGAAATCAGTTCGATGAATTCTGAAATGAGCTCGACGAACTCAGAATCTTAAAACTTTAACTTGAGCTCGATGAAAGGTTAGCTCAGATCGACGAACTCAGAATTCAATTCGACAAATTCTGAACTGATCCCTTCTTTAGAAGCGTAGAGTGAACCTGCCTCACTCAATGCTTCTGGACTTGGAGAAATTCTGCTGGCTTTGTCTCAGCAGTTCATTCTCAACTGTCTCACCGGTTTCTTCTTCACAGTTATGACTATCTTCTATCTCAGCAGTTTCTTCTCACCTGTCTCAGCGGTTTCTTCAAACCTGTCTCAGCGGTTTCTTCTTCATAGCTTAGACTATCTCCTGTCTCATCAATCCTACTGAGACTAACACTTCTATCAACTCTTTGCATTGAGCTTCTCAGCTGTCTCAGTGGTTATGCTGAGGCAATCATCTCATCTGTATCAGCTGTCTCAGCGCTTTTTCCTTAGTCAAATTATTTGACTTCCATCTTACTCATCTTGTTCACCTGTCCAATCAAGGACAACCTGCATTCATGAATTCAAGCACACATAAAATACATTATGCCCCTTAGCATGATTGGTGATGCCTCTTCAAATCCTTAGGAACATTGTGGGGCACAATTCCCAACAATCTCCCCCTATTTGAAGAAGGCAGAACACCCATCCATGCAAAGGTACATCAACACAAAAAGTATCATGATAGGCCTGATTAGACATTATCATGACAACTAGCCATCCAAGTATAGGATAACTTTCCCTAGATAAGATGGCTTAACACTATGATTGAATAACCAATAGTACTGGTGGATTATTGATGCGCGTAAAATACGGCAAGCGTACCGGTCGCTCAAGTAATAAAGTTGGGAATGAATCCCCGGATGTCGGTCTCTTGAGGAATGCAATTGGCGTCGAACGATTTAGACTCTGAAACTATCGTTATGAGAGTTAAATGAAATAAACAGAAAAAGAAAGGGGCTTTGGTTGGTGGTCTTACGACCGATTACACTAACGAGAGCTTTGCGGGTCGCAATCACCGCTTCGCAAGGCGAGATGGATGTAGCGGCCGCGATGCCGTACTTCGGTGGGCGAGTGGGCGGTAAGCTAGTGAGTGAAGTGTGTGATGTGAAGTGAAATGAAGTGAAGCAAAGGCGTGGAGTGAACGAAAGAGAGCGAAGCGCATTAACAACGAATCTCACAAGCAAGATGAAAGCATAAACATTTCATTACAAAAGAGATTAATCCGTTCACGCATGCATACATAAACCATACAACAAGAAAGGTTGGAGAAAGCTAAACCACAAGAGTGAAGATCCTTCGCGGGTGTTGGCCGGAGGTGCGGGTTGTCAAACCGCTTCCAAGCGCAGTCCGTGGAGGGCTTCCGGTACCGCCGAGCTGTCACTTCGGTGGCCTTTAAGTCCGTTCTTGAGGCAAGCTTCGTCGTCTTCCTCGGTGAAGAACTTGGAGAAGAGCTTTAATGGCCGGAGGATCGCAGGAGGATGAGGGATGCTTCGGAATCACGGGAGAAAGTCCTCCCGTTGGTATGGATGAAGGTGGAGGTGAATGGGACTGCTGGAGGGCGAAAACGGCGGAATGGCGAAGGTTCCGTAACGATTGTCCTGCCCTAATTCGCGGAACAGCGTATTTATAGCTTGCAGAATAAATAGCGCGCACGACCACTGGCGCACGACCAGTGATCGTGCGCGACCAAGGTCAGCGCCCGTGCGTGAGCAACCAGCAAACCTGCATCAGAAAATCAGTAGTCGCGCACGATCAGCAGCGCACGATCAGTGATCGTGCGAGGCAAGGCTGATGATCGTGCGGAAATAGCCAGACAGACTTTTGCAAAATGGGTATGACTGCGCACGATCGTCGGCGCACGAGCAGTGGTCGTGCGCGGTATGGCAAGTGATCGTGCGGATGGTTCAAGACAGAGTTTCACAAATGAGACCGGGCTGCGCATGATCAGTGATCGTGCGCCAGGAGGTCGATGGTCGTGCGTGGGCAAAAACGCACGACCACTGACTCCTTTGCCAAAAATAGTGAAACGCCTATCCCGAATGCCCTCACGATCCCCAAACCTGCAGGAAAACTGCACGGGGCATCGATCGCGGCAGCCACAGCGAACAGTGATAAACATAGCAAGAAAGTAAATGCACACAAGCACGGAAATGGGCTAAAAAGGTGCACAGGGCGTGGAAAACCGTAGCGAACCAAAAGGAGTGCAAATGGCGCTAAACGGTGTGCAAAGACATGGAAATAGGCCTAGATGAGTCCAAAATATAGTATAAAATAGGGACTCATCACACCCCCAAACTTAACCATTTGCACGTCCCGGGCAAATAATCACGTTGTGGGCTCTAAAACGGCTAGCTGACGTAGTAATTACAACCTACAGTAGGACGAGAAATCGAGAAGCTCACATGCGTAAAAAAATATAATAGAAAGAGTTTCTAATCATGCAATGCAATTTATAATTTTCGAAAAACGTAAATAGATACTGTCACTACTCAAAGAATGAATTCCGGAGAATCGCACGGTCATGGGAAGGCAGAAAGTAGGCAAGTCGGATGGCGAGGTATTGCCAAAGACCGGGGCTCATGATCACCTCCAAAGGAATCCACCAATGTCGGGGGCCATATGCTTGCCCGTTCGCACTTTCTCCACGATGCGGGTTTGACTCGAGCGTAAATCCGTAGGACTTGAGGTGAAGAGTGGGGCTTGGGTGCAGATGTAGGTATGGATGGACAAGATGAAAACGAAGGCTACGCACAACCCAACGGAGCTCGCACACATCAGAATTCTCGCTAACAACAAGAATGCGAGTGCACCACACCCCCAAACTTAGCTTTTACAACATGAGTGGGTGCACCGCCTACCATAAAACAAATTTCTCAATTTCAGATTTTTTCATTTATACTTTTTCTTTTCTCTTTTCTTTTCTTGGTCACATTTTTCTTTTCTCTTTTCTTTTCTCAATAATTCAGCATTTATAAACTTTGCGGCATATCCACACGTTCACAAAATCCGCCCATCACAACAACCCAACGAGAAATTAACGAAACAAGAGCTCAACGCGGGTGTGCGACTAGGAGTGGCTTGAGGCTTTGGTGACTTGCATGTGGAGCTGATCAAAAGGGGAGGTAGGCTCAACGGGGCTAGCGAGGGCTATGTTAGGACGGGTGCAAGGATCAACCGGGCCAAAATGATGGCCTACGTCACGCTCACGCTCGACTAACCGGGCACCAATGCTTCGAAAGTCGCTTGGGGCAAGTTCTTAGCCACCGAGAAAAGTGATCCGTCCTCCCGACTCGAGCAAAACAAAGCCAGCGACGCTTACACACATGCCTACACTACCGCGAGATCACTCCGGATTCAGAAGTTGAGTAGGACAGACAGTATTTACGAATATAGAAAAAAATATAAAATGCAAGCATGAGAAGAAACTAGCTCTATACAATTCCTACACAACGTGAGCACTCGATTAGGAGCACTGCACGAGTTTCGAACTACTGTACGACAAAATCCTACGTCAGCACCACAATCTTAAAACTTACACAACATAAGTACTCAACCCGAGCCGCGCGCGTGGTAAGAGTGCGCGCTCATGTGGATGCAAATGTGTGCGCACAGCAGGAGTCTACAAACATGAAGCATAAATAAATCTACCGGTGTGCGAATGAAATGTGCTCGTGAGTGCATAGGCGGCTCTTCCCCCCAAACTTGAATGAAAACAAGATCAACATGCAAAATAGCACTAGAATAAAGTCTACAGGGAAGAGTGTACCTATGCTCCGCAGAGGGAGCATACCGGAAGATGGCGTTATGAGTTGATGGAGTTGCTGCGCCGCACCAAAGAGAAGCTGAACCTGCGATTTGGGCCAAAGACAAGAAAATACAAAAATAGAAAATTAGAAAAAGAAAGGGGACCGAATGGTCCGAGCATGGGTTGTCTCCCGGATAGCCCTTTTGTTTACCGTCCTTAAGGTGGACCAAATACCTGTTTTAGCAGTTTACAAATAATGTTCGTGCAGAAAAAGAAAATAAAAGTGCAAGAATATAAAACACAGAATAATGTCTAAGCAGAGCGACGAAAAAGCAATCAACTCGGCGCCGATTTGGGGCGAGTCTCTCCGGTGGAGTGCGAGGGGGGAGCAGAATTTTTCATGGAATCATGAGGGAGGGATTTCCCCTTGCTCAGCTTATACGCTTCCTCGCGCCGGAAGGTGGAATAACGCTTATCGCGTAGGCGCCTAGCCTCCTTCATCTTCTCCACCGTGGGAGACTTCCACGCAGATTTTTCCACAGTTTTCGCAGATTTTGAAATCAATGGCGTCATGTCCGGCACCGCGACGGCGACCGGATCGGCCCAAGCAACATTACGCCTAACACAGTCATTAGAATTATTACAAACTGAATTGTTCAGGGATTTCTCCCGAATAAAACTACTAATGTCATTGTCTTCAGTCGCTTTTGGGGGACATGGAACAATCGCCGTGTCTTCCACTGACTCGATCTCCTTCACGGTCACTACCACTTGCTCTACATCGGTCTTCTCGGGAGGTGCTTCCTTGATCATTTCGTCCAAACGGGCGGCGTTCAAAACTTGAAGTCCCAATTTTTCCTTGGATCCTGCATTTCTTAGCAAAGCAATTTTTTGAATGTTGGAGGGGTGTGCGGAAATATCATCGATGGCGGACGCATCGGTCGGCCAGGTGACACATCCTTTGGAAAAATCCAAGGATGCGCCACTGGCCGTCAGGAATGGGACCCCAAGTATTGGAATGGAGTCGTTTTCTTTAGGTCCCATAACCTGAAAATCAGTAGTAAAATGTTTTCCATTCACCTCGATCTCAACTTTCCTCACACCGCCTTCGGTAGCAACTACATCTCCATTAGCTAAAATGAGTGACTTCCGGTCATCGGTGTTAATTTGTAATTGCATCTTCTCAACATCCTGCAGAGTGAGGATGTTGCTCGATGCTCCGGAATCACAAAGTGCGGTCGTTTTCACATCATTGATCATACAATTAATCACGAGTTCGTTGTTGTTCCCTAGCCTTTCCTCTCCCAAGCTTTTCCCTTGTTCATGGGGATTTCTTTCTGTGTTGCTTGGGAGGGTACCAAGCGTGCGCTCGGAGACCATTTGAGCCAATTGGCCCAACTGCGCCTCAAGCTTACGCATAGAAGCGGCTTGGTTAGTCATATTAGTATGGGACACTTCAACAAATTTCTCAAACATTTCAGCCAAAGAGTTGGTTTTCACAGCGGGAGGGCCTTGGGTGTAATTCGGGTGTGGCGGCCGCGGTTGGCTTCCGGAGGCGGCGGCATCATTTTGATGCTGCCCCGGTTGCCATCGTTGGCCCGGCGCGTTTTGATTCCACGAAAAGTTCGGGTGATTTCTCGCACCCGGATTATACGCATTTCCATACGGCGCACCCCTGTTTTGATTAGCAATAAAATTAACTGTTTCATTAGATAAGGCGGGATCATATGTTACCTCCGGTCCAGGGCACTCGAAGCTGTGATGATCGGATCCTCCGCATCCTTGACATGAGATGGCCAACACCGGAGCAGCAGCAGCGGGCCTTGATGCTTCCACAGCAAAGATTCCACTTGTCCCACGGGGGGTATTCCTTCCTGCGGTCCAGAAGGCGCTGTGCGTGGCGGTGTCCTGCAGAACTCTCAAAGCATCCTCAGGAGCAAGGTTCATAATTGTTCCACCAGAGGCGGCATCAATCATGGCGCGGTGCTGAGGCTCGATGGAGAAGTAGAAGCTCTCCACGAGATTCCACGTTTGGAAACCGTGATTTGGGCACTTCCGCAGCAATTCATTAAAGCGCTCCCACACCTCCGCTAAGCTTTCTTGGTCGTTTTGCCTGAAATTGGCGATGGCACGTCGCATGCTCACAATACGGTCGACTGGATGAAATTTGGCTAAGAACTTCGTGGTGAGAGCATCCCATGTTGTGGCGGTTCCAGGAGGAAGGGAATGAAGCCATGACTTGGCTTTGTCACGTAGAGAGAAGGGAAACAGACGGAGCTTGACCGTGTCATCGGCGATCCCAGCATAGCGGAACGTGGCGCAGATTTCCGAAAAATCCGCCAAATGAAGATGGGCATCCTCAGTGGCCATTCCGGAAAACTGCGCATTGTTCCGGATGATGTTTAGAATTGCCGGCTTGATCTCGAACTGCTGGTTTGTGATCGCCGGTCCGAACCCAGGATATATGCTCCCCACAGTGGGAGTGGTGTAGTCTCTCATGGTTCGGACATGCGGCGGGTTTACCTCGTTCTCACCCCCGTTCCGGTTGTCATTGAGATTACCTCCAACATTCACTTCGTTGTCATTGTTCAAAAGATCTCCCATTCGGACTGGATTAATGGCAGCGGCACGTCTTTGCGCACGAAGAGTTCGCTCGATCTCAGGATCGTAAGCAACGAGATCTCTTGCAGCACGTCCCTGCATCCACTGAAGCAACAAAACAAAGAAACGAAAATCAAAAAAACACTAACTCTTATACCAATAATTCCAGAAATCGTGATCGTTCAACAGTTGCATTCCCCGGCAACGGCGCCAAAAACTTGATGCGCGTAAAATACGGCAAGCGTACCGGTCGCTCAAGTAATAAAGTTGGGAATGAATCCCCGGATGTCGGTCTCTTGAGGAATGCAATTGGCGTCGAACGATTTAGACTCTGAAACTATCGTTATGAGAGTTAAATGAAATAAACAGAAAAAGAAAGGGGCTTTGGTTGGTGGTCTTACGACCGATTACACTAACGAGAGCTTTGCGGGTCGCAATCACCGCTTCGCAAGGCGAGATGGATGTAGCGGCCGCGATGCCGTACTTCGGTGGGCGAGTGGGCGGTAAGCTAGTGAGTGAAGTGTGTGATGTGAAGTGAAATGAAGTGAAGCAAAGGCGTGGAGTGAACGAAAGAGAGCGAAGCGCATTAACAACGAATCTCACAAGCAAGATGAAAGCATAAACATTTCATTACAAAAGAGATTAATCCGTTCACACATGCATACATAAACCATACAACAAGAAAGGTTGGAGAAAGCTAAACCACAAGAGTGAAGATCCTTCGCGGGTGTTGGCCGGAGGTGCGGGTTGTCAAACCGCTTCCAAGCGCAGTCCGTGGAGGGCTTCCGGTACCGCCGAGCTGTCACTTCGGTGGCCTTTAAGTCCGTTCTTGAGGCAAGCTTCGTCGTCTTCCTCGGTGAAGAACTTGGAGAAGAGCTTTAATGGCCGGAGGATCGCAGGAGGATGAGGGATGCTTCGGAATCACGGGAGAAAGTCCTCCCGTTGGTATGGATGAAGGTGGAGGTGAATGGGACTGCTGGAGGGCGAAAACGGCGGAATGGCGAAGGTTCCGTAACGATTGTCCTGCCCTAATTCGCGGAACAGCGTATTTATAGCTTGCAGAATAAATAGCGCGCACGACCACTGGCGCACGACCAGTGATCGTGCGCGACCAAGGTCAGCGCCCGTGCGTGAGCAACCAGCAAACCTGCATCAGAAAATCAGTAGTCGCGCACGATCAGCAGCGCACGATCAGTGATCGTGCGAGGCAAGGCTGATGATCGTGCGGAAATAGCCAGACAGACTTTTGCAAAATGGGTATGACTGCGCACGATCGTCGGCGCACGAGCAGTGGTCGTGCGCGGTATGGCAAGTGATCGTGCGGATGGTTCAAGACAGAGTTTCACAAATGAGACCGGGCTGCGCACGATCAGTGATCGTGCGCCAGGAGGTCGATGGTCGTGCGTGGGCAAAAACGCACGACCACTGACTCCTTTGCCAAAAATAGTGAAACGCCTATCCCGAATGCCCTCACGATCCCCAAACCTGCAGGAAAACTGCACGGGGCATCGATCGCGGCAGCCACAGCGAACAGTGATAAACATAGCAAGAAAGTAAATGCACACAAGCACGGAAATGGGCTAAAAAGGTGCACAGGGCGTGGAAAACCGTAGCGAACCAAAAGGAGTGCAAATGGCGCTAAACGGTGTGCAAAGACATGGAAATAGGCCTAGATGAGTCCAAAATATAGTATAAAATAGGGACTCATCAATTATCAATCATTAACAATGTAAAAATTATGATTAACATCAAAAGCTTTATTAATCATTTACAAGGTAAACATTATGATTAAGATCTACCTAATCATAAACTTAGCCAAACAATAGTAGCAAACTTATAATTATAAGATATCTATGAAAGAACAACATATTCATTAATCACAAATATATAAATGAGAATTTCATGCACATTTATCACATCAATATAGTCAGGGCCAACTCATATTAATTTTATTGATTGAGATTTGATATTGATATACCGTTGATATTCATTACAATACATTAATCAAATATTTAAAGAACCCTATGTCTTGCAGCCTCATATCAGCTCTTCTTTGATGAACATGAATCAGCATCCTTGGTAGCAGTAGTCTTCTTAAAGTTTCAGCTTTGTTCTCCTACCACGTGAAGTAAAGGAATGGCTTTGGAATATATTTGGGAGTCATTTTCTTAGGGTTGCTCTTCCTTACCAGATTTCTTTGAATACTCTTTCCCTTAGGGAATTTTTTTCCAAATGCTTTATCCATTTCTCAGAAGGATATACACTATCAATATTCTTTAATATTTGTCCATGGCTTACCCAAGCATTAATAATGATGGATTCAGAGGAATCACTTAGCTTTTCATGATCTGGATCATCTCTGTTCTCAGCTCTCCTCTTTGCCATGAACTCTTCAGCCATCTGAGTTCCTTCCCTCTTTCTTCTGGAAGCAAGTGTTGCATCCTATGCAACTCAAGCTTGTACTGGGAAGTCTAGGTCCTCTGGCCTTTTTTTTTATCCAGGAGGGGCAGGTGCAGTGCCACCCTGGTGCCTTGAATTATATTGAAGGCTTGATCTTTAATGAGTGATGCTGCCTTAGCATGGATACTCTCCCCCTTTCTGCCTTCTTCAGAGATGGACTTTTGTAGTAAGGTAGTGTTGGATTCACTTTTGTTTGATATAGATTGGAATATTCTCTCATTGTCAGCAAGCAGCTCATTTTTCAGAAGTATTGCCTCCTTCATAGAGTGGATAGCAATATTGGTGACATGCTAATTTACATGATCTGCTGCACCCCAGATCACCTCATCAGTTGCACTCACATAATTCTTGATATATCCTATGTCAGCTATAGAGAATTGTTGGCTTGTTTCCACGGATTTCATGAGGGTGGTTAGCTTTATTCTAGCAGTTCCAACCATGTCAAACCAGGTGGTGACCTGTTTGTTTAAGTGAGAAGATTCTTCTCACTTTCCTTGACTTTAGTCAATAGTTCCTCCCTTAGCTTGGCAACTCATTGGTCAACATACTCCTTAAGGGTTATGGTTTGAGCATCTATGTGTGCTTTGATTAGGTTTAGTAATTACTCATTAGAGATTAGGGTAGTTAAAGGATGGTTCATAGGAGGAGGAACATCTTCCTGAGCAGGGACCTTTGAGGGCTCCCCCTAAACTAAAGCACCTATAGAAGGAAAATTTTCTTAGATAAAAGTTGTATTAACACTACAATTTAAGAAGGTATGAGTATTACCTGTATTAGGTGCAGACTCAACAATTTTGTTGACAACATGATCTTGAGTTGTCAAATCCATCGGATCATGCTCCCCCTCAGTCTGAGCATCCCTATATGGGATTGACCCATCAAGATAAGTTTTTAATGCCTCAGGAGGCTCTTGGTTACCTTCTGTAGCAGGGATATCTTCAACTACAGCTACATCATTAGTAACTGCCATATCTGACTCATTTTCTATAGCAACCTCTTCTTCAGTAGCATTTTTTGAAACTTGTCTTGACCTTGGACTGGTATGGATTTTATCAACATGCACATCACTGACTTGAAGTTGGAAGTTTGCAGAGGATTGACTGAGTGATAAGTCAACCTACAGACCAACATCAGCAGGATAGGAGGTTCCAGGCTCTAGTTCAGACCTAGCAGTTCTTTCTTCCTCAGCTGGTTTCTTCCTTGTGTCCCTAGAGGAGTCCATTATTGTTGAAGGTTCGCTCATTGGTAGGACCTTAGTGAATTTGTCCAAAGTTTTTATGTTCATTCGTTTTAGGTAGTGAATCTTCACTCCTTGTTCCTGCTTGAATGTATCAGGGTATGTGTTCACTAGGTATAAGGAAAGAATTCTACCCATGTTTGGAGTGTGCAGGCAATCTACTATTCCCTGGTAGATGAGAGATGACCAAGAAGTCTGTCAATTGAAGTTTTTCCTAGTCATGACATCAAACATTGACCTGGAGATTGTTTCATGTGATCCAGGTTTGTAGATGAGGGCTTTCCCTACTATATCTGCCAACAGTTTTCCTCTCTGATTGTAGAATTTCCTCTTGAGTGACCTAAGTTTTGCATCACTGTATCCACACCACCTGAGAGCTCTGTCTCTGTCCGTGATTATGGGTTCTTCTTCCTCGCTCGGGTTGACGGAGGTTAGATGTAGGGCTTAGCCTAATCTCTTATGGTTTACCTTAATCTTGATGTCCTCAATCTTAGACTTAAGTGAGTTTTGAGAAGAGGATGCCTTAATGTTGGATAAGAATTCTACCACCTCTTCTCTAAGAATGGTAGAGGGTTCCGAAAGGGGTACTCCAAACTCGTGGTCTCAATCATTTTTTAACACCTCTTTAATTTCTGGAGAGGCATGATTGAATCCATTCCTCACAATTCCATAGCCCTCCTGGAGCTCCTTTGAGATCTTCAGCGCCATTGAGTCAGTGTGGCAAGATGCTGAGAATGTTTCGGTCTCGACGACTAGGGTTTAAGCTTTTAAGAGTGGTGCATCTTTTCGTTTCTTGTCGCCTTTATATATAGAGTGAAAAAGTTTAATTACCTTATTATTAGATTAACCAATTAAACATTTTTATACTTAAGTTACTACTTTAGGCTTTACAGCTTGCTCTATGCTTCAAGTTATGATACAGGGAACTTAGTGCTTCTATTATACCTCTCAGCTTTTCTTTTATTCACTTAATGCCTGATTAATTTATAGCTTCCCTCACTGTCTAGATGTACATTCTATTTGTCTCACCATTATACAAATATTTTATAAATTTTGAGTAGAATGAAGATCTATTATGCTAATAAGGTAGTTTTTATTAGCAGACTTTATCAAGCAATGATTTATAGGATATTTGATCTTGAGGTTAAAAGCTACAAGTTTTAACAATGCAGATCATTTTGATAGATAAGAAAACTATTGTTTTACAACTGATGTGCTTGATTTATATTATCCTAAGCACATCTGTCTTAGTTTATAAATCTACAAACTTAGGCCTTGTATAAAAGAGAGAGAGAGACTTACCTTGAGGTTGTTAGCCTTTATCCCTTGAGGATTTCACTCTTATCAACCTCAACCTTTGTTCCTTGCTCCACTTGGACCATAGTCCTTGAGCAATCTACTTGTCCCAAATATTTTCTTGGAACATCCTTTGTCCAAATACCAAGTCTTATATATATAAGTATTTGGACTATACTACCAA
Organism: Platanthera zijinensis; assembly: GCA_039513925.1. Classification (NCBI taxonomy): domain Eukaryota; kingdom Viridiplantae; phylum Streptophyta; class Magnoliopsida; order Asparagales; family Orchidaceae; genus Platanthera; species Platanthera zijinensis. Next base: position 11,414,448 of record CM077097.1, read on the forward strand.
ACAGAATTTACTTTCCCTTAGGAACCCAATACTTATTGGATCCTGGGTTAATGTTAGCTTTATAGAACATTTGCCTAACTCTCTGTCTGGGCTGAGCACCTTTCTATCTACTAGCCACATTCAGATTATGCCAACAATTAATGGCAAAATAGTGCACTTTTATACAACAACAACATTTAGGAATGTTGTATCTTCTCTTCTGGACTGCATATAATTGTTGCCCTTGAGAGAAGTGAGCAGCCCCAGATTTTGCTGGATGTGCATTGAATGTTGCTGCATTCTTCTTCCTGTGTGAAGGTGCTTAAGAACTAAATACAGCTGGTCCAGGATTGGCCAATTGTATTTTTGGAGCCTGCCATCTAGTGGTCTGTTTCAACTCTTTAGATAAAGGATATTTAGATCCAAATCTAATAAACTTATCCTTAACTTTATGGCTAGAGTGGACAACATCACTCCTTCTGAGATCATGTGTCTTTACCCTACTGGTAGAGCACACATTAGATTGATCCTGAAGAGGAGGTCCAACCTTGATAGTTTTAGAAGGTAAATTTGCCTTTTGAAACACTATCCCCTTATTGGGGATTCAGATTTTAATTGATGATTAATGTTATTAATACACAGCTTCTCAGGGACTTGGCAAGTTGCCTATTTGGCAACTGACCTTGTGACTGAGAAGGGTTAATCACAATCCCTAATTACTTTATGAACTTTTGTTCTAGATATCTAATATGCTTTTTCTTCTCATCTAGAAGCTTGGTCTGACACTCAAGACTTTTCTTGATTTCAGACACCTCATGACTTTTCTTATAAAACTCAATAGATTTATTATTATAAAGAGTTTTATAAGGATTCAGGACTTCAATCTCCTTGGCTTGCTTTTTGGCAAGAATTCTTCTCTTCTTTAGAGCATCTACGAGTAGTCCATACTTGTCAATCAATTGATTTACATCAGTCTAAGATTCTGAGCAACCTTTATCACAGGATGAAGATGCACCAATATCTGGACTGGTTTCATAGTTAGAGGAAGATGTAGAAATGGAGAGAATTTGTACCTTGCATTGTTCTGAATCTTCTTGACTTGTTTCATCTTCAATCATTTCCATTAAGCCATGACATCCACTTTCTTCTTCATTCTCCTCATTGTCATTATCTAAGTGTGACAGAGGGGCCCATATTCCTATCCTGACAGCATAATATTCCTCTTCTTCTTCAGGTTCTGCACCAATAGTGATTAGCCCTATATAGGCTTCTTCTTCTGGTTCTGCACCAATAGAGATTACCCATATATAGGCTTCTTCTTCATCATCTTCTGATTCTGAGGAGTAATAATCTGTCCAGCTTTTCACCTTCTTAGCCAGAAATTACTTATCGTTCTTCCTGTCCTTGTGGTGATGGTGATGCTTCTTCTTCTTCTTCTCATCTTCTTCCTTGATCCTGACTGGGCATTCATCAATGACATGTCCAGCCTTGCTGCAAAAATAACACATAACATTAGATGAAAACTGTTTATTGGATTTAGGGTCATACCTATCTTTTTTGGAGGACTTCCTGTGATAAGATGATGAAGATGGCCTGCTCCTCCAGTTCTTCTTCTTCATGAAGTTCTGAAATTGCCTGGAGAAGACAGCTAGATCTTTATCTGAGATGTGATTATCCTATGAGCTTGACTCAGATTTTTCTTGAGCTTGATTCAGCTTTCCTACTTGGTGGTGAGGGAGCCTCTGTTCTGATCCTTCTTGGGGCTTATTCTTTGAGGGCCACTATCTTATCCTTGGTCTCTGATTGACTCCCCTACTCCTCTTCTAGTCTAGCAGCCAGCTACATTTCATAGGACAATAGCTTTCCAAAGAGGTTTGGTGGAGGAGTGTCTGCCAGCTTAGCCATTTCCCTAATGACACAAATCTTGGTATCCAAATCTCTTGTGAGGGATCTAAGGAATTTGTCATTCAGCTCATTGTTGCTGAAGACCCTACCATAGGTTCTTAGTTCATTAACTATCCTAAAGAACCTCTCAAAGCAGTCAGCCATCTTTTCTGATTTGCTTTTCCTTAAAGCGCCATACTCTTGGTTGAGCATTGACATCCTATAATCTCTAACTTCCTCAGAGCCTTCCATGTAGACCACAAGAGTGTCCCACATTTCTTTGGAGGTCTTGCAGTGTACAAGATTTTGGAAGGTTGAGTCATCAATGGCACTAGCTATAATGTTTTGTGCCCTTTTGTCCGTGGTGGACAAAATTACTTCATCTCTTTCAATCTCTGTATATTCCTTGGGCACTCTCAGAGTTGGATCTATGATGGAAGCCTTTGTGGGGATAAAGGGACCTTCTACTACTATTACATAGATCCTTGGGTCAGATGCCTCCATGAACAATTTGACCCTTTGCTTTTAGAGGCCAAATCCTTCCTTCCTGTATATTGGCAGCTTCATGGCCCCAAGCTCCTTATAGTTAATTCCTGACCCCATACTTATATCTTATAACTAACCTTGGAGATATACTCAGATTGTTATATCCATATTAAGCAACCTCCCTCTGATACCACTTGAAATTTATTACTTCAAGGTTAGCTAGTCACCTAGAGGGGGGGGGGTGAATAGGTCTATTAAAATTCTTGAGTCATTTTGCTGTTTTCTTATTAACCTTTATATTTTCTTTTGTTTTCTTCCTAAGGTGATCTAGAGCTTGTCCTTAGTACCTATAATAAAAAAGAAAAACAAACGCACAATAAGCACATAGTGATTTGTAGTGGTTCCCCAATTGGGTACATCCACTTTCCCTCCCACCTTTCTAAATTCTGTTAGATAAGGCACAAACTCCTCCAAAATGCTTCTCTGAGCTTACACCTCAGGCCCTTAGCCTAACACTTAGGTTCTCTTCAGAACCCTACATCAGAACCACAAAGGTTCCTACCTTAGATCCCTATAGTGCGCTTACAACTCAGTGATCCTCAAACCACCTACCTCAGCCTTATCTCTAAGGCCTACATCTCAGGCTTCTCAACCCTACAACTGAAAGAATAAGGCCCTACTCTCAGAGTGTTGCAGCACTACTACAGCTCAGTACCCTTCCAAGTATCTATCTTAGTGCCCTTACAGGCACCTACATCTCAGCATCCTCCAAGGCCTACAACTAAGTGACACACTTGTCACCTACAGCTCAGTGACTCAAAAGTCACATACCTCAGGCACTAGGCCCTACACTCATGCTGGGAGGACAGTCCTACTTCAGATCCACACTTGGATACTACCACAGTATCGCAGCAGGGAACCTACCTTAGTGACTAATTAGTCACCTATAACTCTGGCACAATGAGCCCTACAACTAAGATTCATACAAGCTGAATCCTACAAGAAATTAATCAAGATGTTGAAATAAAATAAAACCTTCACTCTGAGATATATCTTAGAGTCTACCTTGCTGGACTGAGCAGATATCATTCCAGCCCTCTTATTGTAGATGGAATTTGACTTCTTCTAAAGCAAGCTCCTTTTTTGTTGCATTGAAGAATAGTTATATGCTTTTGAAGGCTAACAGCCCTTAACACAACTATCTCTCCTTGCTTATTAGATGAATCAGCTACCTTGTTCTGGAAAGAACAAACATGTTGAACTGGAAAAATCTTAAGCTATCTTTCTCTTCCTTTCTGGCTAGCTCTGCTGGACTAGACTTTCAAGCTCGTCGGAGAAGATGAATTCCAGTCACCTCTCTTTTTGTTTTCTTTTTTGTTTCTGTGTTTGTCAAACATAATCCCCTTTTCTCCTTTTACTTTTTTATCTGTTGATTTGAATCAATGACACAATTGAATGTGGGCCCCGACAAGGATGGTCAGTACCACTTCCCTCAAAAGAGGACAAACAGTACTTTCTGGCGCTGCTTTAGCTTTCCCGCAATAGCATGAAATACTTTGACTGCGCTCGACAAATGGTGAGCTTGGTTCGATGAATTTTTAAATTATTTCGACGAATTCTAAACTGAGTTCGACTAACTCAGAATCTTCAAATTTAATTTGAGCTCGACGAAAGGTGAGCTGGGTTTGACGAATTTTGAAATCAGTTAGGCGAATTCTTAACTGAGCTCGACGAACTCAGAATCTACAAAATTTAACAAGAGCTCGAAGAAAGGTGAGCTGGGTTCGACGAATTCTGAAATTAGTTCGAGAAATTTTGAACTGACCTCGATGAACTAAGAATCTTCAAACTTTAACTTGAGCTCGACGAAAGGTGACCTCAGTTCGACGAACTCAGAATTCAGTTCGACAAATTCTGAACTGATCTCTTCTTTAGAAGAGTTGAGTGAGCCTTGCTCACTCAACGCTTCTAAACTTAGAGAAATTCTACTGGCTTTGTCTCAGCGGTTCCTTCTCAAATGACTCAGCAGTTTCTTCTTCACAGATATGACTATCTTCTGTCTCAGTGGTTTCTTCTCAACTGTCTCAGTGGTTTCTTCTTCACAGCTTAGACTATATCCCATCTCACAAGTTTTGCTGAGACCAACACTTCTGTCAACGCTTTGCATTGAGCTTCTCAGCTGTCTCAGCGGTTATGCTGAGATAATCTTCTCAGCTATCTCAGCGCTTTTGCCTTAATCAAATTATCTAACTTCCAGCTTACTTTTCTTGTTCACCTATTCAATCAAGGAAAACCTGCATGCATGAATTCAAGCACACATCAAATATATTATGCCCCTTAGCATGATATGTGATGCCTCTTCAAATCCTAAGGAACATTGTGGGGCATAATTCCAAACAAAGATGCTATAAATAAGCAGCCTGGTCACCTCAAGAAGGAGTGTAAGGTGTTATTGCACTTGGTGAACGTTGTTGATTGGTTGAAGGCCAGTGATAGTGCAGTTATCTGGCATAAAAGACTGGGGCACGTGGGGATGGACAAGCAAAAAGTAATGGCGGTGAGAAGCCTTGTGAGAGGCTTGCCTAGGATGTCATCCTTCAGCGATGGTCAAGCTTACGTGGGATGTTAACACGGTTTAGCTTATCGCTTTACATTTGATAAGGCGCAGTCCAGGTGTAAGACACCATTGGAGGTTATCCATGGTGATCTAGTGGGACCGACCATCACCGCCAGTCTTGGAGGTAGCAGGTACATGCTGATATTAGTTGATGACTATTCGAAGTATACTTAGGTGTACTTCATTAAGGAGAAGTCGAACGCGTTCCGTTTGTTTGTGGAGTTCAAGAAGCTTGTAGAGGGCCCGCTTGGTCTTTAGATCAAGAAGTTGAGAACGGGCAATGGAGGTGAGTTCGGCTCAACTGTGTTCTATAACATTTGTAGGAAGCATAGAATCCGAAGGGAGCTCTCTTGTGGACATACTCTAAAACAAAGTTGAGTAGCAGATTAGAAGATCATTATTTTGATGGAGACCTGCAAGTGTTGGCTTTAGTGCAAAGGCATTCCTAAGGCCTTTTAAGAGGAAGGGATGACCTGCACGGATCATATCATCAATCAAATGCCTCTAAGTCTGATCAACACAAAGACTCCATATGAGTTTGTTGGAACACCGTATTACTAATATGGATAAGGATCACTATGTCCATAGGATTGTGTCTTTACCTCATTGTATAGATTTTAAGGTCAACCAGAATAGGTCTAAGGCTTAGAACTTAGGTTTTAAAGCTGCCCCCAAGACCTCCTAGTTCAGATTACAAGTGTAGAAGACCAAAGGCAATCTTCGTTGAGCTCAGATCGACGAGGCATCGAACTCAGTTCGAATATCTCTGAGCTCAGGTCGACGAGGCGTCGAACTCGGTTTGACGATCTCCGAGCTCAGATCGACGATTTCTATCTTAAGTCAAACTCCAGATCTCTGAGCTCAGATCGACGATAGTTGAGCTCAGATCGATAATTTTTTGAGAGATCGACGATTTCAAGATTTCAAATCAGACTGTTATGGAATTCAAATATCTTCAATATCCAGCATTTAATGCAGAAGATTTTGTATCCGTTTCATCAATCTGGAGCAAGTTTAAAGGAGACTGAAAGGGAATGTTTCGTAGGACTTTCCTCCAGAGATAGCTGCCAGTTAAGGAAGTCATTTATGGCTAACGGCTATCTAGGTGATTGAATTTCATAATATCATTATAGATAATAGAAAAAAATAACCAAGAAGAATATCTCTCAAGAATTCTACAGGATTATGCAGTTAGATTTTTACAAAATACAAGGAATAAAACAGAGAAGGAGATCAACACACAGAGAAGAATCTCTTCTATTCTTTCAGATCTCTTCTCTGATTCAAGTTTTCCAGGCTTCATCAATCAAAGACTCCAGACACAACACATTTCAGCCTTTTCTAAAATTATCAATTGCTGGAGATCTTAACTTATTGAAGGCCTATCACCCTGTGCAAAGCTTCTTATCCTGACCTACTGCTAATCTCAGGGGGAGCTTTGACATCAACAAATCCACTAGTCTTCTCTTTGATTGTTGACAGAGAAGAACACCCTCAATCTTTTTATTTTCTTTTGCTGTAAAAGGGTTATTCAAAACTCCCTTCAAAAGTTTTGTGTTTGGTTACTAAGACCTTGTCAAAACTTAGTGGTGGAAAGACACCTGATTAAAAAATCTGGTTTGGTTTTTGAGCACCTTTTCAAAAGCTCATTGGTGCCAAAGACACCTGATCAACTCATCTTGTAGTGGATTCCTACCTAGGGTGGTAGAAGAGTGGATGTACTCAGGTTGATTTGGGAACCACTCTAGCTCCTTGTGTCATCTGGTTTGCTTGTGTATTTGTTGCTGTGTGCTGTGTTTTTATATCTTGCTTTACTTTGTTTTATTTACTACAAGAACAATACACTATAAATAAATTAAGTCTTCCACTGCCAATTAGTTTTTAATTTGCAAAATTATTTTAAAATACTCTATTTACCCCCCCCCCCCCCCCCCCCCTCTAGAGTAAAGGTAGATCTTACCCTCACTTTCAGAGTTGATGTTCAGGATAAAACCCAGCGTGAAGCACCTTTGTGTGTTTGGATATACCTACTTTATACACACTCTAGATGCTCTCAAGATGAAGCTAGTCTTCGTTGGGTATGATTACCAGAATAGGAGATGGAAGTGTATGGATCCTGTGATGAAGAAGTTCATTATGTCGAGAGATGTTGTCTTTGATGAGCTTACGTTGTATTGGGGTAGCTCAGATGTGGAGCTATAGGTGAGCATGTCAGATGGTGGGCTGGAGAAGGCTGCTGCAAAGGTATAGATGGAGCTTCCTGTATCACTAGGAGCTCCAAGTAGTTCTAGCTCCATGTCAGAGGCATTTGGGTCAGGAAGCCAGGGAACAATACTCTAGGTCCTTCTGGCTCAAAGAAGGTTGCTTTTGGTTCAGGAAGTAGGGGGAGCATTGCTCCAAATACTTCTTATTACGGTAGCAAGGTGAGCGATGTTCCAGGCAGTTCTTGTTCAAGAGATGAGGCTTCTTGTTCTGGTAGCATAGAAGCATTGCTATAGGTGCTTCGATTGCAGTGCGATGGCTTCTTATTCATGAAGCAAGGGGATCATTATTCTGGGTTTGCCCGGGAATGGAGCTGGTTCTGAAGGAGTAGCAGAGGTGGTTAACCGTGATAAGGTTCTTCGAAGATCGAAGAGGATTAAAAACCCACCCACTCGATATTACGGAGGAAATATGGTGAGCTTGGTCTCATGTTTTCTCACAATCCCTCAGATTGAGCGAGTGTCTTCTAGCTGTGATGACACCGCTGAAGTGAAGGCGGTGTATGACGCCAAGGTTAAGTAGATGACTACTCTCAGACGAAACGAGGCTTGTGGCCTTGTACCCAAGATCGTTGATGGTACTCCTGTGACACACAAGTGGAGGTTGAGGCTGAAGAAGATAGTAGAGGGAAGCATGGCTCCTTTCGGGAGATGCTTGAGGGATCCCTCTTGGTCCAGGATATGTGGCGCGGGGACTATGTCTCAGACATCTTCTCGAATTCTTTATCAGAAGGACTAGGTGCAAGTTTACAGGAACTGCTAGGGTTATTCACTACTTATCACTTTAAGGGGGAGTGTTGAAAATGGTGACGTGAAAGTGGGTGATTGGGCGACCGGTCTGCGCGATCTATGCATACAGGACTGGAGGTTAGCCAGGTCGGAAGAGTTGTTGATGATAGCTTTTTCTTTGGCGGTCAAGGCTGATTGTTCGCGCGGACTGTGTGGATAGAGGCAGTAGCTAGCCAGGCTGGCTTATGCTCAGCAGGAAGTTGGATCGCAGAAGGTAACCGGGAGGATAGCTTCTCTATCCGTGGAGTCTAGCAATACCCGTACATGGCTGGAGCTCGGTAGACTGGCAAGGCAGATGCCTTGTTCTAGCTCTGGTGGTGCGGCTAGTGTAAGCCGCAGGATTCGCCGGTTAGAGCGAACAGGTGCTGGAGTTTGCCAGGATTGGCGAAATGGGTCCAGTGCCTACTATTAAGCGCGGACTGGCCCTTATTTTCGGTGGTGTGGACTTGATTGTTTTTGAACCAAGTATAGGTTTAGCTCAGTCTGGGGAACTCACGCAGTTAAGCGCGGACTACTTCTTAGTCTGCCAAGCTCGGCAGCAGTGTCGTGTGCCTTGGTTGTGAGCTTGGAAAATGCGAACTGGAGTTGAGTCTGTAAGGCATGCGGACTGGTGCAGTATTCGCCAAGTTTGGAAGCTTAGCTGTTGTGCCTTTGTTGCGAACTTGGGTGTGCGGACTAGTGTTGTGTATGAAGGGCACGCAGACTAGAGCGGTGTCTGCTGATAGGCAAACAAGGTGTTGCTGCAGGGTTTCGGCTGGTGGCGGCATCCTGGATTGACCTTTTGGTGATAAGGAGGATAGAGGTTGCTATCCAGACTTGGTGATGCTCTTGGCGGTCTGGCTATCCGGCACAGGTCGCGGCGGACTGGTTGTGTATCCACGGCTTGCGGATACATTTGGTTCTTATCGCGGGATGGGGCGGTTATCCTATTGGCTAGGACGATGACCACACTCCTCACCGATGAAGCATAATTTAGCAGCATAATTTAGATTAGTTTATTAGGGCAAAAATATCTATATTCTCGTTTAAATCTTTTGTCTTTTGTATTTTTAGGTTCCTTTTAGTGTCTTTTTGTACAATTAATCTAACTTAGTTTATTTTCTATTTTTCAGGTTTTTTTTGGGCTTTTCGGCCAATTTTGCTCTTACACGCCCCTGGGTCATGCCCTACCTAGGCGTGTACTTGGTGAGTATAACCCATTCCTGAGGCAGAAATCATCCAGAAGCCAGATCCCGAGAAAATCACCTATACACCCCTAGGTCATGCCCATATAGCACTTAGCACGGGCATGTACCTAGGGCGTGTCATAGTGTCCCGAGGAAATTAATGCCGCTGCAGAAGTAATCGTACCACACATCAAAGCCGTACATTACACACCCCCAGGTCACGGGCGACCCGGGCATGTACTTGGGGAGTGTCCACCGTTCTCGAGCTGCCAGGTCATTTCTTGCCAGAATTCATTACACTGTACCAGTCACGCCCCCCCTACACGGGAGTGTACCATAGGTGTGTTCCCAAGATCCTGAAGCTAGTCTTCATCCCACCAGAAATTCGATACCCGATGTCAACTAAGATTAAATGCCCCCGGTACACGCCCGACCCGGGCGTGTAGGTGGGCGTGACCCAAACAGATTTTTTCCTATAAATACCAGGCCATTCCAAGCATTCCAGACCAAGTTTAAGGGGGAGGGGAGGTGTTGCTAGTTTCACTCTTAGGGTTTTGTGTTTTTCTTATGTTTTACTCTCTCTCTCTCTCCCTCCATTTCTAATTTTACTTTTCATGCACTGTATTTTACCTACTTGTAACCTCTTTTTATTAGTGTAATATCAGTAGTTAGCTTTCTTTTTATGCACTTGTAATCTCCATTTGAAGTGGTAATCCCTTTATGTTTTTATGAAATTCTAGTTAGTGTTCTCTTTCTCTATTTCTCTCTCTTGTGTTTTCATACACCTTTATTATTTACCCCTCTCTTTCCCTTTTACCATGATTAACTAACCCTCATTTGTACTCGATCGCGATGATCTGAGAATGAGTTGATCAAGTTATGATGTTTTAGCTTTCTTTTTCTTCTTAAAGTAATTACCTTGGATTTACTCTTAGTTTTTATTTAGTTGGACTATATTGCGGGTATATAGTTTCCATTTGGGTTTTACTTCTTAGTTAGCCGAGAGGCACGTAGTTTGAATCGATCACCGAAGAGTAAAGAGAGTTGCAAGCACCCTTCGAGAGAGGCAGACATTATATCTCCCGAATTGGAGTGAAATCCAATAGCGGGGTTCACCACTTAAGACAAGCTTTAGACCTCCGAATACGGATGAGAGTTCGGTCGGACCTTCCTAAACTCAGTTGGTCATGACTTCGAGAGAAACGTGTCCAAACTTTTGGAACCTCCACGATCAAGGTGTTTTACTTTATTTAGAATTAGTTTGTTATTTCATTTTGATTTTCTTATTTCAAAGTGATTAAAAATTGAGTACTCCTCTTTTATCTTTAGCTCAAACCTTTTATTTCTACAAGTAATTTAGTTTTCTTTTTTGCTTAATAATTTAGTTCCTATTTTTAGTTATGTAAATTAATCGAAAAAATCATTCGATAAAATAATAGCGATCTCCTCGAAGTAGAAGTAATCATTACGCCCCAGGGAAATACAACCTTGATATTAATCTTTTGAAAGTTATTACTTCAAGGTTAGCTAGTCACCAAAAGGGGGGGTGAATAGGTCTTTTAAATTTCTCTAAGACTTTTTGTGTTGTTTATAATTTGGTGATCTAGAGCTTGTCCTAATTACCTTTAATGAAATAAATAAACAAGCAACACAGCAAGCACACAAGTATTTATAGTGGTTCCTAAATTGGGTATATCCATGTTGGGTATTGCATCCTCAATGTACCTGATTTGAAGAAGCCCCTGTGCAAGCCAAGGTAAATAGACAATGTATTTGATGAAATATTTTCTAGTTGTACTTGCAGATATTCCATGCTAAGTACACACCAATGTCAGGGTGCAGTGGGTCAATATACACGGGTCTGTGCAACGTAATCCCTCGTTGAGCAGATCAGTGTGTTGGCCTACGTGTACTCTCTCTATTGGGGTGTACTTAATTTCAAGTACAGGGCTATGATAAAGCAAGAGCAGACAAGGAGCAAGGATGGGCCAAAGACTAGCTCAAGGAAAGAAAGAGGAGAAATAGCCCAAGTAAAAATCGACGAGAATCACTAAGTGATTCTCACCGATTCGGCGAGAATCACTAATGATTATCGCCAAGTCGTCGAGAATCACTAGCTGATTCTCGCCAGTTGAAGCCGGCAGCTTCGACACCGCCTGAAATTTCTCTAAGGCAGAATCGTCGAGAATCACTAAGTGATTCTCGCCGATTCGTCGAGAATGACTTTGCATTCTCAACGAATCGGCAAGAATCAAGTGTGATTCCCGCCGATTCTCCCCGGCTTCTGTTTCAGTTCAGCCAGATTTCGGCCAAGTAGAAGTCGGCGAGAATCGTAAGTGATTCTCGCCGATTCGGCGAGAATCACCTACGATTCTCGCCGAATTTGACTTAGGCAGTTTCCTGTTGTTCTCTGGACCGGTTCAAACTATCTGAACTATTTCGAACCGGGCTCAAGCCTTCTTATTGGTGGGACCCACAACGGTCATATACTTGACCTAATGTATATATACTCCGTATGTATGAACAGTAAAGACAAGGAGACAGGAGATTTCAAAAAGCACGAGCCGCCGACAAGCCCTAACGCTCCGCCGCTCTCTCCGCCGCTCGTGCACTTGTCGCCGCTGCTGATCTCAGGTTCTTCCAGATCTCCGGCGATCAAAGCTTAGGCTAGCATAGCGTCTCACGCGTCTAACCAGAGATCCCTTGTCTCTTGATTCGTTGATCGGGAAAATCCTTCCCCTTCCGAATCGATCGAGATGATCGATCCTAGTGTGACCGTTGGAAGACCTTGCTTCCTTCGCTACGAAGTTTGAATCAAGTTGGCACTGCTGATGCTCTCCGTCGCCGCCGCCGATTCTGAGAACCTTGCCGTCGCTTTAAGCCGCCGCCGGTTTCGGGAAGATTCTTTCCAAGAGAGATCTAGGGTTGTGGACTCTTCGTTGACTTCAAGAACACGTCGTCGAACGAAGAGGGACACCTTACTCTCCCAACGTCGTTTGTATTTCTTACAAGCATTTTCAATTTCTTTGTAACGGACCGATTGGTCTTTAGTTGTAAGGGTTGGGTGCAACCCGGGTTGTGGGAGTGTTGACTCCTACGTGTGGAAGGGTTCCTTCCGTTAGTGCAAGGATTGGATTTCAATCCTGTTGGTGAAGTGACCGAGTCGTCCCGTGTTGGGAGATAGGTCGAAGGGGGAAAGTGGACGTACCCAAATCGGGGAACCACTATAATTTGCCTGTGTATTTTCTGTGCTTGGTTGTTTTGTTTTCTTGTGCAGGTAAAATCTTAATTCCGCAAATACGCTGCAGAGACACCTATTCCCCCCCGTATAGGTGAAGATAGTTGACACTAGGTGGACTTTCAAGTGGTATCAGAGGGAGGTTACTCATCAAAAAGGTTCACACCTTGAGTAGAATCCTGCCACCAGTGTCAAGAATCAGACAGATATCCTCCATGGACGGACTCAAGCACTCCGACAAAATCCTAGTATGCACCAGACTGAACTTTCCTATCTGGAAGGAAAGAATCAGATTCTACATGGAAGCAGTCGACCCTCGGCTCTTCATGATAGTGGAGGAGGGACCTTACATTGCCACTAAGGCATCCACCATTGATCCTACCAGGAAAGTACCCAAGAAAATTTCGGAAATGGACAAGGACGAAATGGTGCTGTTCGGACTCGACAAGAAAGATCAGAACATCCTAGTGAGCGCAGTTGACGACTCTATGATGCAGAACTTCAGCAATTGCAGGACAGCCAAGGATCTCTGGAGCTGTCTGATTGTCTTAATGGAGGGCACAGATGAAGTGAGGGACGATCGGAGATCCCTCCTCAATCAGAAATATGAGGCCTTCAGACAAGGGCCAAAGGAGGAGATCGGAGTCACCTTCGAAAACTTCCTCAAGATCGTCAATGCACTCAAAGGATATGGAAGAGTGTTCACTGACGGTGAACTCAATGATAAATTCCTTATGTCCCTCACTAAGGAATGGGACACAAAGATCTGCGCCATCCGCGAGTTTGGCAGACTTGCGAAAACCGACCCTCAGATTCTGTTCGGGAAGCTCATGTCCTATGAGCTTCAGTTGAACACAAGGAAGGCTAAAGAGGAAGCAGAGAAAGCCGCGGCCAAGGAAAAGACGGTGGCTCTGAAAGCCATTCAATTCAGAAAGGGTAAGGGTGTTGCTTCCTCCCGTGGGTGGAAGAGGGATGAAGAGGAAGACTCTGAGCCGAGCTCCTCCGGATCAGAGTTATCTGAGGAAGATTTATCCCTTATCACACGGGAATTCAAGATGTTCCTCAAGCTGAGGAATCAGAGAAAGAGAAACGGCTCCTCCTCAAGGGATCAGAAGAAGAACTATTCTTCTGACAGGTATGTTTCCAAACCAAACAAACACCGCTCTTCTGACATTATATGCTTTGGTTGCAACAAGCCAGGACACGTCGTGGCCGACTGCCATCAAGGCAAGAGGGAAAAGGGAAAGGGAGAGGAGCACAGGTCCTCAAAAGACAAGAAGAAGGAGAGGAGTTACATCGCAAAGAAGCCAAAGACGCTGAGTGAATCTGACACGTCAGACACCAGTGATGATGAGGAAGCCTACTTTGGGCTAATGGGTCGCTCTGACTCAGAAGGAGAATGCCCCCCATTTACTGGGAAGGTAAAATCTCACACCCCTCTCTCCGACTCTGACTCTGATCCTGAGTCTCAGGATGATGATGCTGAGGATAGCCCCTCTGCCCTTGAAGATGAACTCCTAGATAAGTATGAGCTTTTGCTCAATACATTCCTGAAATGTCGAAAGAAACTGAAGGCGGAGAAAAAGGAAGTCAAATTCCTTAAAGGTGAGAGTGTCTCCCTGAGGGAAGAGATCACCAGTTTGGTCTCCCTCCGACAGGAGCACTTGGACCTGACTTCAAAGCATTCAGAGTCTCTTAAGCTCCTTGATCTTAAGCAGGAGGAAGTCGACAAGTTGGAAGAACTACTTGCCGCAGAAAGGAAGATCGTCAAGAGCTTCTCTATGCCAAAAGTTGTTCTTCCATTAGTTGATACCTTCTCTGCTCAAGCCAAAGGGGCAGGCTTGGGGCACGTAGGGGTATCTAGCTCCTCGTCCAGGAGAAACAGGAATAGGAGAAAGAATAAGGCTGCCAAGAAAGCCTCTGCTGATGAGAAAGGAAAGGCCCCACTCAGTCCTGTTGAGTTCAGAAAGCCTAGCTTTCCCTGTAACCAACATGACTTTGAGTCAACATATGGGCATCACTTCAGGCCCTCGGTTACAATGCCGAAGAGCCGATATGATGGGTGGACCTTTCCCCGCAACTTCAGTGAGAGTGTCTTCAAGGCACCCTATGAGGAAATCCACTTGGGAAATTATGGTCAATTCTCTAGCGGCCATAATAGGAAGCTGGCACCTAAGGCCAAGCATGTTATACTGAAAAGCCAAGAGGTGAAGAAGTCATGTGACTGTGGTCATCGTGTTGCCTCCACCTCCAGGTCTTCGGCCCCAGCTGAACCCCACGTCTCAAGGGTAAAGCAGGCGCCCAAGAGGAAGTATAACAGGTTTGACTGCTGGTGCTGTGGCAAAATTGGTCACTTTGCCGTGGATTGTTGGTTTAATCCAAGGTATAACGAGACTCCTTATATTAGCAATGCGAGGCCGACCACTCGTAGAGTTAACCAATCGAGGGGGAGTATGCTAATGAGAAATCTAGGACCCAAGTTTGATTGGGTTCCTAAGGCAAACTAATTCTGTTTTGCAGGAATGTCCAAAGGCCAACAAAACTCCTATTTGGTATTTGGACAGTGGATGCTCCCGTCATATGACTGGGACAAGAAGCCTGCTGCGGGAGTACACCCCAGTCGAGAATGGACCCAAAGTCATCTTTGGGGGATCTGATCGGGGAGTCACCAGAGGTTACGGTATGATTTCCAACGGTATACTCTCTATCTCCGACGTAGCCTATGTTGAAGGGTTAAATCATAACCTGATCAGCGTAAGCCAGTTATGTGATAAAGGGTATGCCGTTAAGTTCTGCAAGGATAAATGCCTGATAATATCATGTGCCTCTTCGGAGACAGTATTAACTGGAATTAGGAGCAGAAATATTTTCTGTTTAGATTTCCTTAGTTTAGACTCTTCTACCCCTGTATGCCTCGTAGCAAAAGGCAGTGCATCTCTTTGCGAACAATGGCACAAGAGATTGGCACACATTAATTACAAGACAATCAATATGCTATTTTCCAAAGACTTAGTAAGGGACGCTCCCATTATTAAGTGCATTAAAGATAGTCCATGTCCAGCATGTCAAATGGGCAAGCAGACTCGGGCTACCTTTAAGGGCATCCCAGACAAAGATTCCTCCAGATGTCTTTATCTTCTGCACATGGACTTGTTTGGTCCTATGCAAGTTCATAGCTTAGGAGGGAAGTCATATACGCTAGTAATTGTAGATGATCACTCTCGATTTACGTGGGTGTTCTTTTTAAAACGCAAGTCAGATACATTTGACATCTTCACTAATTTTGTCAAGCAGATACAGAACGAACTTAACTGCTCTGTGGTCAAAATCAGAAGTGACCACGGAATAGAGTTTGAGTCTGGGGCTATGACAGAGTTCTGTGAAGAGCTTGGTATCTTTCATGAGTTCTCCTCCCCTCGCACTCCTCAACAGAATGGAGTGGCAGAGAGGAGGAATAGAACACTCATTGAAGCATGCACGACAATGTTGAATGACGCTTCTCTCCCAGAATACTTCTGGGTCAAGGCTGTCAACACGGCCTGTCATGTACAAAACCGGGCATTGATCAACAAGAGCCATCGTATGACTCCTTATGAGCTACTGAAATACAAGAAACCAACCATGTCCTATCTGAGGATTTTTGGCTGCAAATGTTATGTACTGAATAATGGGAAGTACCCGCGTACTAAGTTTGGTGAAAAATGCTTCGAAGGCATATTCATGGGCTATAGTAGCCACAGCCGGGCTTACAGAGTTTTCAACAAGAAAACTCTAGTGGTAGAGGAATCAATAAATGTTATATTTGATGAAGGAAGCTTGCTTAACTGCAAGACTTCTAGTTGTCTTCCTGAAGCTGCAGGTGCCAGACTCGAAAAGCTTCAACTGGATGATTCCGAGAAAGATGCAACTCCAAAGTATGTCAAAGTCTCCACACCTACGCCGATCGGAGAAGTTGAAGCTCAAAATGAGGCGAATCCTTTCGAAGAAGGAGATGCCCAAGAGATAGTTGAAGTTCCTGATGCAAGAGTTCTAGAGTTCAGACACGTGAGGGATCATCCCAGAAATCAAATCATTGGAGATCCCGAGACGGTGTCAGAACTCGCCGAGGTACTCTTAATGAGATCTTGCATCTTAGCTTTCTATCGCAGGTGGAGCCAAAGAAGTTCGACGAAGCGAACAAAGACGCATCGTGGATTTTGGCCATGCAAGAGGAGCTGCATCAATTCGAAAGATGCGAAGTCTGGACGCTGGTTCCCAGACCAAAGACGCAAAATGTGATTGGCACCAAGTGGATCTTCAGAAACAAGTTGGATGAACATGGAGTCATCATCAAGAACAAAGCTAGACTGGTGGCTCAAGGATACAGACAGGAGGAGGGGATTGACTTTGACCAGACGTTTGCACCAGTTGCTCGGCTCGAGGCAATCCGGCTATTCCTAGCCTATGCCTCTCAAAAAGGATTCACAGTCTATCAGATGGACGTGAAATCGGCTTTCTTGAATGGAGATTTGAAAGAGGAAGTATACGTTGCTCAACCTCCAGATTTTGTCAATCCTACTTATCCTAATCATGTATATTTTCTTAATAAAGCGCTATATGGCCTAAAGCAAGCTCCTCGAGCTTGGTATGAGACATTGTCTAGTTTTCTTCTTGAGAACAAGTTCTCTAGAGGAAAAATAGATAAGACATTGTTTCTCAGGGAAGTCAAAGGCATGATTTTGCTGGTGCAAATCTATGTTGATGACATTATATTTGGCTCAACGGACAACAATCTTTGCAAAAAGTTTTCCAAACTTATGCATGGAAAGTTTGAAATTAGCAGTATGGGAGAGCTGAAGTATTTCTTGGGACGTCAAGTGAAACAGTCTGAGGAAGGAATCTTCATTTCTCAGACGAAGTTCACAAATGAACTCCTCAAGAAATTCGGAATGGAGAATGCAACCTCTATGAGGACTCCAATGGGATCCACTATGTCTCTGGATAAGGATGAGAAAGGTAAACCTTTCGATGAAACCAAATACAGAAGCATCATTGGATCCCTGCTCTACCTTACTGCCAGTAGACCGGATATCATGTTCTCCACATGTGTTTGTGCCAGATATCAGGTGAACACTAAGGAATCTCATTATGTCGCTGCAAAGCGAATTCTTAGATACCTTAAAGGTACTCCCAATCTTGGCTTGTGGTACCCGAAAAACAATGATGTCGAGCTAATAGGTTTTTCAGATGCTGATTTTGCAGGGAGTAGGGATGACAGGAAAAGCACCTCCGGGACGTGCCAATTCCTCGGAAGAAGGCTTATCTCCTGGAACAGCAAGAAGCAAAATTGTGTCGCAACCTCCACAGCAGAGTCTGAGTACATCTCGGCAGGAAGCTGTTGCGCACAACTCCTATAGATACGGAACCAGTTAGCAGACTATGATCTCCAGTTCAAGGAAGTACCAATGTACTGCGACTCCTCAAGTGCAATTGCTATCGCAAACAATCCAGTATCGCATAGCAGAACGAAACATATTGAAGTGCGCTACCACTTCATTCGGGAACACGTGGAGAACAAGGACATCTCTCTCTGCTATGTCCCCACGGACAAGCAGATTGCAGATATTTTCACAAAGCCCCTAGACGAGGCCAAGTTCAGTCTCTTCAAAACTGAATTGGGGATGCTCAACTATGAGGAATGAAGACTCCAAACGCTCCTGGCTCGTGCATCTAGGGGGAGCATCTGCCAGAAACTCAAGTGAAAACATAAGTGCACGAACTGAGGGGGAGCATGGTGTCAGGTGCACCAGACCCAGATTTGCAGAAGCCAAAAAGGGGGAGATTACCCTCTCGGCTAAGGCTAAGGTAGCTCAATGTTCTAATCTGCTCTCAAGTAACTGGTAATGAATATCCTTATCACCTCACTTTTAAGTTTCGGTTTTTCATTCCTATATGCTCTATTCACCTTAGCTTGTAGGGTTTAGGCTTCTTCAAATAGGGGGAGATTGTTGGGTATTGCATCCTCAATGTACCTGATTTGAAGAAGCCCCTGTGCAAGCCAAGGTAAATAGACAATGTATTTGATGAAATATTTTCTAGTTGTACTTGCAGATATTCCATGCTAAGTACACACCAATGTCAGGGTGCAGTGGGTCAATATACACGGGTCTGTGCAACGTAATCCCTCGTTGAGCAGATCAGTGTGTTGGCCTACGTGTACTCTCTCTATTGGGGTGTACTTAATTTCAAGTACAGGGCTATAATAAAGCAAGAGCAGACAAGGAGCAAGGATGGGCCAAAGACCAACTCAAGGAAAGAAAGAGGAGAAATAGCCCAAGTAAAAATCGATGAGAATCACTAAGTGATTCTCGCCGATTCGGAGAGAATCACTAATGATTCTCGCCAAGTCGTCGAGAATCACTAGCTGATTCTCGCCGGTTGAAGCCGGCAGCTTCGACACCGCCTGAAATTTCTCTAAGGCAGAATCGTCGAGAATCACTAAGTGATTCTCGCCGATTCGTCGAGAATGACTTTGCATTCTCAATGAATCGGCAAGAATCAAGTGTGATTCCCGCCGATTCTCCCCGGCTTCTGTTTCAGTTCAGCCAGATTTTGGCCAAGTAGAAGTCGGCGAGAATCGTAAGTGATTCTCGCCGATTCGGCGAGAATCACCTACGATTCTCGCCGAATTTGACTTAGGCAGTTTCCTGTTGTTCTCTGGACCGGTTCAAACTATCTGAACTGTTTCGAACCGGGCTCAAGCCTTCTTATTGGTGGGACCCACAACAGTCATATACTTGACCTAATGTATATATACTCCGTATGTATGAACAGTAAAGACAAGGAGACAGGAGATTTCAAAAAGCACGAGCCGCCGACAAGCCCTAACGCTCCGCCGATCTCTCCGCCGCTCGTGCACTTGTCGTCGCTGCTGATCTCAGGTTCTTCCAGATCTCCGGCGACCGAAGCTTAGGCTAGCATAGCGTCTCACGCGTCTAACCAGAGATCCCTTGTCTCTTGATTCGTTGATCGGGAAAATCCTTCCCCTTCCGAATCGATCGAGACGATCGATCCTAGTGTGACCGTTGGAAGACCTTGCTTCCTTCGCTACGAAGTTTGAATCAAGTTGGCACTGCTGCTGCTCTCCGTCGCCGCCGCCGATTCCGAGAACCTTGCCGTTGCTTTAAGCCGCCGCCGGTTTCGGGAAGATTCTTTCCAAGAGAGATCTAGGGTTGTGGACTCTTCGTTGACTTCAAGAACACGTCGTCGAACGAAGAGGGACACCTTACTCTCCCAACGTCGTTTGTATTTCTTACAAGCATTTTCAATTTCTTTGTAACGGACCGATTGGTCTTTAGTTGTAAGGGTTGGGTGCAACCCGGGTTGTGGGAGTGTTGACTCCTACGTATGGAAGGGTTCCTTCCGTTAGTGCAAGGATTGGATTTCAATCCTGTTGGTGAAGTGACCGAGTCGTCCCGTGTTGGGAGATAGGTCGAAGGGGGAAAGTGGACGTACCCAAATCGGGGAACCACTATAATTTGCCTGTGTATTTTCTGTGCTTGGTTGTTTTGTTTTCTTGTGCAGGTAAAATCTTAATTCCGCAAATACGCTGTAGAGACACCTATTCCCCCCCCATAGGTGAAGATAGTTGACACTAGGTGGACTTTCAATCCACTTTCCCTCCCACCTATCCAACTGATTTATTGGACTAGGCAGAAACTCCACCAATATTCTCCTTAGAGCTTACACATCAGGCCCTAAGCCTTACACACAGATTCTTTTCAGAAACCAAACTCAGAACCACAATTATTCCTACTTCAGGTCCCTGCAGCGCTCCTATATCTCAGTGGTCCACTGACCACCTACCTCAACCTTACTTCTAAGGCCTACAGCTTAGGAACAAAGTGCCCTAGAATGTCAGGCATAAGGCCTTACTCTCAGAGTGTCGTGGCACTCCTATAACTCAGTACCTATCCAGGTTCCTACCTTAGTGCCCTTCTAGGCACCTACATCTTAGCCTCCTCTAGGGCCTATAACTCAGTGGCACACTTGTCATCTACAGTTTAGTGACTCACCAGTCACCTACCCCATGCACTAGGCCCTATACTCAGGGTGGGAGGACAGCCCTACCTCAGATCCACACTTTGATCCTACCTCAGAGAGCAGCAATCTCCTACCTGAGGCAATTAAGCCCTATTTCTCAGATCCACACTTGGATCCTACCTTAGTACCCCTACATGGCACTAACTCAGTGACAAATTTGTCACCTACCACTCAGGAATAAAGTGCCCTACACTCAGATTCAGATGGACTGAATCCTACAGGAAAGTAATCAAGAAAAATGAACAACTGACTCAAAGATAACCCTCTGAATCCAACTTGTTGGACTGAGCACATATTAATCAATCCCACTTATTATAGAAGGGATGAGTCATCTTCTAAATCTACCTACTGAGGATGGCTTACAATCCTTTACACATCTCTCTCCTTTTGCTGATTGTATGAATCAGCTAATTTGTTCACAAGGAAACAATCTTGCTTAAGTTTCAGCTATCTTCCTCCCTTAGCCTTCTGGCTTGCCTGCTGGACTTTTGCTTTCAAGCTTATCAAAGAAGATCGACGTCCAGCCACCACTATTTTGCTTTATGCTTCCATTCTTGTTCACGATTTCGTTATTGTTTTTTGTTAACCCGAATCTTATTTTCTTCTCTTTCTTTTATACCAGTTGATTTTAATCAACGACACTATCTGAATGTGGGCCCATTTAAGTATGGTGAGCGCAACCTCCCTGAGAAGAAGACAAACAGTAGCTTCCAACGCTACTGTAGCTTTCCCACAACGATATGAAGTACTTGGACTGGGCTCGATGATCGTCGATCTGAGTTCGAAAAGTTCTGTGTTGAGCTCGATGAACTTCAGAATCTTAAACTTTAACTTGAGCTCGACGAAAGGCGGGCACAGGTCGATGAACTCTGAATCTTTAACCTTTAACCTGAGCTCGGCGATTTGTGAGCTGAGCTCGACGAATGCTGAATCTTCACCTTTAACCTTAGCTCAACGAAATGCGGGCTTAATCTTCAACCTTCAACTTGATCTCGACGATCTGTGAGATGAGCTTGACGAATTCCACTTTCTGGACTTAGAAGACTTCAACTGGCTTTGTCTCTGTCATTCCTTTTCAATTGTCTTAGCAGTTTCTTCTTCACAGCTAAGACACTTCTGTCTCAGTGGTTCCTTATAGACTGTCTCAGCTATTTTTTCTTCACAGCTAAGATAGTCTTCTATCTCAGCAGTTTAGCTGAGAACAGCACTTCTCTCAATGATTTGTGTTAATATTATCAGCTATCTCAATGGTTCTGCTGAGACATTCTTCTCATCTGTCTCAGCGGTCTCAGCGGTTTTTGCCTTAGTCAAATTGTCTGACTTTCAGCTTCCTCCACATATTCACCAGTCCAATCAAGGACAACTTGCATGCAATAACTCCAGCACAAATCAAATACATTATGCCCCTTAGCATGATTGGTGATGACTCTTCAAATCCTAAGGAACATTGAAGGGCACAATTCCCAACAATCTCCCCCTATTTGAAGAAGACAGAACACTTATCCATCCTAAGGAGTATCTACACAAAAACATATCATGATGAGTCTAAAAAGACATTACCATGACAACTAGCCATCCCAGTGTAGGATAACTCCCCCTAGGTTGGATGTCATGACACTATGATTGACAAACAAAAATCACTAGTGACTAATCAATCACTATCAGTGTAATAGTATGATTAGCACCAACAGCTTTATTAATCATTTAAAAGATAAACATTTTGATTAAGATCTACCAAATCATTAACTTAGCCAAGCAACATAAGTAAACTTGTGATTACAAGTTATTTGTGAAAGAATGGCATATTCATTTGTCACAGATACATAAGTGAGAATTACACTAAACATTTATCAATATAGTCATGGCCAACTCATATTAATTTCATTGATAAATATTTGTCATTTTTACACAATTGATATTCATTACAAGACAATGATTACATATTTAAAGCACCCTAAGTCTTGCAGTCTCAGCTAAGCTTTTCTTTGATGAACTTGTAGCAGCATCCTTGGTAGCAACTGTCTTCTTCAAGTTTTTAACTTTGTTCTCATATCTCTTGAAGTAAAGAAAAGGTTTTGGAAAATATCTGGAGGGAATTTTCTTGGGATTGCTCTTCCTTACCAGATTTTCTTTGAATTATCATTTGAGATCCTTCCCTCTTTCTTCTGGAAGCAAGTTGTGCATCCTGTGCAACTCTAGTATGTGTTACGAAGTTAAGTTCCTTTGGCCTCTTTCTATCAAGGAGGGGCAGGTGTAGTGCCACCCTGGTGCCTTGAATTACCTTTAAGACTTGTTCTTCAATGAGCTCTGCTATCTTAGCATGGTTGCTCTCCCCCTTTCTGCCTTCTTCACAGATGGTATTTTGTAGGGTGGTGGTGTTTTCTTCATATTTTCTTGATATGGAATGGAGTATTCTCTGATTATCAGCAAGCAGCTCATCTTTCAAGAGTAGTGCCTCCTTCATAGAGTGGAAAGAAACATTTGTGACATGCAGATTGACATGATCTGCTAAACCCCTGATCACATCATCAGTTGCACTCACATAATTTTGACATAGCCCATGTCAACTGCAGAGAGTTTTTTACTTTTATCCAAGGATTTCATAATGGTGGTCAGTTTGATGCCTACAGTTCCAGCCTTATAAAACCAGGTGGTTGTATGTTTGTTTAATTGAGAGATCTCTTCTCTGTTTTACTTGACTTGGGTTGACAATTCATCTCTCAGTTTGGTAATTGATTGATCCACATACTCCTTGAGAGTTATGGTCTGGGAATCCAGGAGTTCATTGATATTATTTAGTATTAACTCATCTAATATTTGAGTGGTGGTTGGTTGGATTACTAGAGGAGGGGCATTTTCCTTAGTAGGGGCCTGTGAAGACTCCCCCTCAACTGAAACACCTATAGAAGGAAACAATCCCTCAACTAAAGCTGTTTTAACACTATTAAATGAGGGTATTGATAGTACCTGGAGTGGGTACAGATTCAACCACCCTATTGACCACTTGATCCAAGGATGTCAGATCCATCTGATCATGATCCCCCTTAGACTGAGCATCCTTTTCAGGGCTTGACCCATCAAGATAACTGTCTAAGGCTTCAGGAGGCTAATGATCATCTATTGTTGCAGGGATAACCTTTACTGCTGCTGTATTATTTGTATCGCTCATGTTTGCTGTTTGCCTTACCTTCTGCAATAATCACTTCTTCAGTACCATCCTTTGTGATTTGTCCTGACTTAGGACTTGCATGGATTTGGTCAACATGCATATCACTCACTTGAAGTTTGAAGTTTGCATAGGTTTGACTAAGAGATAAGTCAACTTGCAGTCCAACATCAGTTGGAGAGGAGGTTCCAGGCCCGGGTTCAGAGCTGGAAGTTCTTTCCTCCTCAGTAGGTTTCTTCCTTGTGTCACTAGAGGGATTCTTTATTACTGAGGGTTGGCTCATTGGTTGGACCATAGTGAATCTGTCCAATGTTTTTTTTCCATTCTTTTTAGGTAGTGAATCTTGATTCCTTGCTCCTGCTTGAATGTATCTGGGTAGGTGTTTACTATGATAGGGAAAGAATTCTGCCCAAGTTTGGAGTGTGTAGATAGTCTACTATTCTCTAATAGATTATTGATGACCAACAAGTCTGCTTATTAAAGATTATCCTGGTCATGACATCAAACATTGACCTGGAGATGGTGTCATGTGATCCAGGTTTGCAAATGAGGGCTTTCCCTACTATAGCTGCTAGTAGTTTCCCTTTTTGATTGAAGAATTTCCTTTTAAGAGACCCAGATTTGGCCTCACTGTACTCACACAACCTGAGAGAAGTGTCTCGATACATGATGGTTGTTTCTTCTTCCTTACTATGGTTGACAGCGGGTAGATGAAGGGATTTTTCTAGTCTCTTTGGATTTATCTTAATCTTTATATCACCAATATTAGATTTCAATGAGTTTTGAGAGGACGACACCTTGATGTTGGAGAAGAGTTCCACTACTTCTTCTCTAAGAATGGTTGAAGGTTCAGAAAGAGCGTAGTCCAAACCCGCGGTCTCAATCATTATCAATACTTCCTTAATCTCTGGTGAGGCCTTATTGAGTCCATTCCTCATAATTTCATAGCCCTCCCAAAGCTCCTTTGAGATCTTTGGCGCCATTTAGTCAGAGCGGCAAGACGCTGAGAAAGTTTTGGTCTCAACGGCTAGGGTTAAGGTTTTTGAGAGCGATGTGGTTTTTCGTTACTTTTTGCATTTATATATGTAATGAAAAAGTCTAATTACTTTTTCATTTGATTAACCAATTAATCATTTTTAGATTTTATGGATTGCGCTTACGATTTCTGTTATGATATCGGGCATTTAGTTACCGATTAATTTGTAGCTTTCCTCACAGTATGGATGTATATTCTATTTGTCACATCATTGTATAGATATTTTATTTATTCAAGGTATGATGGATACCAAGCAAGCCAATAAGTCTGTTTTATTCATAACTTTAATATGCACTGATTTATATATGTTATTTTTGGTTTGAGAGGAAGGACTACTTAAGTTAACATTATAGATGATTGTGAAGGATAATGAATCATTGTTATCTGACTGGTGTGCTTGATTAGTTTCATCCTAAGAACATCTAACTTAGTACATAAACTTGCAAACTTAGTCTGTATACAAGAGAGAGAGACTTACCTTGAGGCTTATTGCCTCTAGCTTTTGAGGATTTCACACTTAACAATCTCATTCTTTGTTTATTGCTTATCATGGAGCTTATTCCTTGAGCAATCATCCTGTTCCAGACCCTTTCCTGGAACAACCATTGTCTAAATACCAATTCTTATCTAGATAGGTATTTGGACCAATTTGTAAAAGAAATTTATTTACCGTTAGGCACCAAACAATAGTTGGGTCCTTGGTTCTTATTAGGAGTAAAAACAACCTTTTGCCAAACTCTCTGCCTGGACTGAGTACTTTTCTGTCCACTATCCACCTTCAGGTTATGCCAACAATCAATGACAAAGTAGCTCACCTTCCCACAACACCAAAATTTATGAATGTTTTATCTTCTCTTCAGGACAACACATTATTGTTGCCCAGGAGAGATGTGAGCAGCTGCAGATTTTGCATGAAAAGCCTTACACGATGCTTCTTCCTTCTTCCTTAATGAAGTTGTTGAGGAACCAAATACAGCTGGTCCAGGATGGGCCAATTGTATTTTTGGAGTCTACCATCTAGTGGAATCTCTCATCTCTTTAGATATAGGATATTTGGATCCAAATCTAAAGAGCTTATCCCGAGCTTTATGGCTAGAGTGTACAAAAACACTCCTTCTGAGATCATGTGTATTTACCCCACTGGTAGAGCACACATTTGTTTGATCATCATGGGGAGGTGAAAACTTGATAGTTTTAGAAGGCAAATTCAACTTTTGAAATACTGTCAGCTTATCAGGGAATGCATATTTGAAATGATGATCAGTATGATTAATACCCAGCTTCCCAGGGACTTGGCAGGTTGCAGCTTTTGGCCACTGACCCTGTGACTTGGAAGGGTTAATCACAATCCCCAATTTCTCTGTGAACTTTTGTTCTAGATATATGATATGCTTACTCTTCTCTTCTAGAAGTTTGGTCTGACACTCAAGACTTTTCTTGAGTTCAGACACCTTATGACCGTTCTTATAAAACTAAATAAATTTTTTGTTATATAGAGTTTTATAAGGCTTCAGGATTTCAATCACCTTTGCTTGCCTTATGGCAAGAATTATGCTCTTCCTTAGAGTATCCAGGAGTAGTCCATACTTTTCAATCAATTGATTGACATCAGTCTCAAAATCTGAGCAATCTTCATCATATGATGTGGATGCATCAGTGTTTGGACTTGTTTCATACTCAGAGGAAGATTGAGGAATGGTGAGACATTATACCATGATTGATTCTGAGTCTGCCAGACTAATTTCCTCTTCAGTTATTTCCATCAACCCCTGGCATCCATAGTCTTCTTCATCCTCCTCATTGTCACTATTTGAGTGTGATAGAGGGGCCCTGATTCCTATCCTAACAGCAGGATATTCCTCTTCTTCTTCTGGATCTGCAATAACATATATCAGCCAAATATAGGCTTCTTCCTCTTCATCTTCAGATTCTGAGGAGGAAGAATCTGTCCAGCTTCTCTCCTTCTTAGCCACAAAGGACTTCTCCTTCTTCTTATCCTTGTGGTGATGTTGATTCTTCTTCTTCTCATCATCGTCCTTGTTCCTGACTGGGCAGTCAGCAATGAAATGTCCAGCCTTGCTATAAAAATAACAGATGACTTTAGATGAAATCTGTTTATTGGATTTAGTGTCATAGCTTTCCTTCTTGGAGGACCTCCTGTGATGGGATGATGAAGATGGTATGTTCTTCTAGTGGATATTCTTCATGAACTTCTAAAGCTTCTTGGAGAAGACTATAAACTCTTCATCAGACATGTGGTTGTCTAAGGAATTATTCTCAGACAATTCTGAGTTGGTCTCAGATTCTCTCCTTGGTGGAGAAGGAGTATTTCTTCTACTTCTTCTTGGGGCTTCTGCCTTGAGGGCCACTGTCTTATCCTTTGTCTTGGATTTACTTTCCTTCTCCTCTTATTGTATAGCAGCCAGCTGCATTTCATAGGACAACAGCTTTCCAAAGAGTGTTGGTGGAGGAGTGTCTGCCAACTTGGCCATTTCCCTAATGACACAAATCTTGGTATTCGAGTCTCTAGTAAGAGATATGAGGAACTTTTCATTAGCTCATAGTTGCTGAAGACCCAACCATATGTTCTTAGTTCATTGACTGTCCTAAAGAACCTCTCAAAGCAGTCGGCCACCTTTTCAGATTTTCTTTTTCTGAAAGCCTCATACTCTTTGTTGAGCATATAATTCCTATCATCTCTAACTTCCTTAGAGCCTTCCATGAAGAAAACAAGGGTGTCCTACATTTCCTTGGAGGTCTTGTAGTGTACAAGATTCTGGAAGGTTGAGTAATCAATGCCACTGGCTATGATATTTTGTGCCCTTTTGTCCACGGTGGACAGAATCACCTCATCTCTATCCATCTCTGTATATGCCTTAGGCACTCTCACCGTTGGATCTATGGTGGAAGCCTTTGTGGAGACAAAAGGAACTTCCACTATTGATACATAGATCCTAGGGTCTGATGCTTCCATGAATAGTCTGACCCTTTGCTTCCAAAGGCCAAATCCTTCCTTCCTGCAGATTGGCAGTTTCATGGCCCCTAGCTCCTTATAGTTCATTCCTGACCCCATGATTATATCTTCTAGCTACCCTTGGAGGTATTCTAAGATTGTTAAATTCTTTTTTGAGCAACCTCCCTCTGATACCACTTGAAAGTTTTTACTTCATGGTTAGCTAGTCACCTAGAGGGGGGGGGGGGTGAATTGGTCTTTTATATTTCTCTAAGGCTTTTTGTGTTGTTTATAATTTGGTGATTTAGCGCTTGTCCTAATTACCTGCAATGCAATAAATAAACAAGCAATACATCAAACACACAAGTATTTATAGTGGTTCCTTAATTGGGTACATCCATTTTCCCTCCCACCTATCCAAATTATTTATTGGACTTGGAACAAACTCCACCAATATCCTACCTAAGAGTCCTGCAGTGCTCCTACAACTCAGTGGTTCATTGACCACCTACCTCAGCCTTACTTTTAAGGCCTACAGCTCTGGCATAAAGTGACATACAACTTCAAGCACACGACCTTACTCTCAGAGTGCTGCAACACTCCCACAACTCAGTACGTATCCAAGTACTTACCTAATTGCCCTTCCATGCACCTACATCTCAGCCTCCTCCAAGGACTACAACTCAGTGATACACTTGTCACCTATAGCTCAGTGACTCACAAGTCACCTACCTTAAGAACTAGGCCCTACACTATGGCTGGGTGGACAACCCTGCCTCAGAGAGCAGCACACTCCTACCTTAGGCAATTATGCCATACAGCTCAGATCCACACTTGGATCATACCTCAGTACCCCATTAGGGCACCTACCTCACTGACAAGTTTATCACCTACCACTTAGGCACAAAGTGCCCTACACTCAGATTCAGATAGATTGAATCCTACAGGAAAGTAATCAAGAAAATTGAAAAACTGACTCAGAGATAACCCTCTGAATCCAACTTGCTGGACTGAGCAGATATCAGTCCAGCCCACTTGTTGTAGAAGGGATGAGTCTTCTTCTACAGCTACCTGCTGAGGAAGTCTTACAGTCCTTCACACAGCTCTCTCCTTTTGCTGATTGTATTAATCAGCTAACTTGTTCTCAAGGAAACAATCTTGCTGAAGTTTCAGCTATCTTCGTCCATTAGCCTTCTGTCTTGCCTGCTAGACTTTTGATTTCAAGCTTGTCAAAGAAGATCGAGGAACAACCACCTCTATTTTGCTTTATGCTTCAGTTCTGGTTTACAGTTTCGATCTTGTGTTTTGTTAACCCTAATCTTATTTTCTTTTCTTTCTTTTATACAAGTTGATTTAATGAACAACAGTATCTCAATGTGGGCCCGGTCAAGTATGGTGAGATCCACCTCCCTCTAAAGAAGACAAACAGTAGCTTTTAGCGCTACTGTATCTTTCCCATAACGGCATGAAGTACTTGGACTGGGCTCGACGATCATCGATCTGAGTTCGACGAGTTCTGTGCTGAGCTCGACAAACTTCAGAATCTTTAACTTTAGCTTGAGATCGATGAAAGGAGGGCTCAGGTCAATGAAATCTGAATATTCAACCTTTAACCTGAGCTCGATGATCTGTGAGATGAGCTCGACGAATGCTGAATCTTCAACCTTTAACCTGAGCTCGATGAAATGCGGACTCAATCTTCAACCTTCAACTTGAGCTCGATGATCTGTGAGCTGAGCTCGATGAATTCCACTTTCTGGACATAGAAGATTTATGTTGGCTTTGTCTCAGTCATTCCTTCTCAACTGTCTCAGCGGTTTCTTCTTCACAGTTGAGACACTTCTGTTTCAGCGATTCCTTATCAACTGTCTCAGCGGTTTATTCTTCACAGCTGAGACAGTCTTTTGTCTCATCGGTTTAGCTGAGATGAACACTTCTCTCAACGATTTGTGTTTAGCTTCACAGTTGTCTCAGCGGTTCTGCCGAGACATTCTTCTCAGCTGTCTCTGTAGTCTCAGCGGTTTTTGCCTTAGACAATCTCTCTGACTTCCAGCTTCCTCCTCCTGTTCACCAGTCCAATCAAGAACAACCTGCATACATTAACTCCAGCTCAAATCAAATACATTATGCTCCTTAGCATAATGGGTGATGTCTATTTAAATCCTAAAGAATATTGAAGGGCACAATTCCCAACAACTTTAGTATCCTATACTATAAACGATATGGTATACTTGCCTTTATCGGATATAGAATAAGAGAATATTATAAACTTTAACCCCTCTTCTCCGCCTTTGCAATTTTAAGTATCACTCACCGAGACTATAAATAGGACCCCCTGTCACATCATAATTAAGAGCGAATGAATAGTAAGTGAACTCGCAGACAGTTGCTGCGGACTGGATTTTATATCCGCGCAGTTTGAAGATTGACCGGGTTGTGCTGTTCAGGTTATGCGGATAGCGCTAGAAGGCTAGGACTTAGTTCTGACTGCGATCGGTTACAGTGCGGACTCTGCAGATAGCATTCAACGGTTAACAGCAGGTCGAGGGTATCGGCTAGGCGGTCTCTCTTCTGCAACTAGTTTCCCGATTTAATAAGATGTCTGCTTCTGGCGGCCTGTTCAGTTCGGCAATAGCAGATCGTGTGGTCAGGCGGCTAGGCGACCTTGCGGATAGGCAACTTGCTGATCGGCGAGTATAGTTCCTCCTTATATTGGAATAATGGGCAGTCCGCGCAGCATGGTTTGCTGTCTTGCGACCTGATAGTTTGGGCAAACTCTGTAGTGTAGCAGTAGAGCAGGCGGCTAACTCTTTTAGTCTGCTCGGTTAGGTTTTCCTTGTAATTGTTTCTTCTTTCCCTTTGGGTACTTTGGCGAATCATGTCTCGCCATGTATGTTTCTCCTTGTAAAGATTGTATAGTACAAGAATCTTACTCTTCTGATTTGCATCTAGCTTTTTTGGGCTCGGATTGGTTGAGTGTTCCTACGCTTGATTTCCCGTCTTCCGCTATATCAAATTTTAACAGACCCCGCTCCCACAACAAAGACATCTTCACTCACAGGTTTATTTCGCACCACGATTAAATTTGATGCCTCCCGCGCCAAACTTGACATCACCTCCTCACTGTGAGAACTTGCCAGGAAGTCAGACTCCCCATGTTTTATACTTGCCAAGTAGATAGGCATGGGCTTTGCCCTTAGGACCAATCGCGACGACACCCAACCCAATAGGCTCAAGGCTCCACCCTATTAATTATTTAATGTGGCTTAAAATAAACGTAATGTTAATGAATTAATGCAGAAAGTAAGTTGTATACCATTTTTCAATTTTTGGTGATAAAATCATCATCCTAATTTATATATGATCATGCATGTCAAATAAATTTTAATAAAAATTATTTATTTAATGGTAGCTCATCATAAATATCGTTAATATGTCTAATGACATCTTTTTCCGAAGAAATCGTTAACATGCCTAATGACAGTTGATAATAGTAGGTGTTAGACTCAACTATATATATTTTTGGATTTTATGGATTTTTATCATCTCTTTTAAGTTTTAATTTTAGGATAGGATGTAATTACTTGAAAGGACACTGTATTTTAATTTTTTTTAAAATATGTTGTAATATATGTTAAGTCATTAAATAAAAAAGGATATATTTGACAAATTTCAATGTTTCATCAAATGCAACTTTTTTATCTTAATGATGTGTGTGTGTGTATATATATATATACACAGAATTATATATATAAGCTCAAACTTTTTTAACCTAAGAAAATTTGAGCTAGTTCTCGCACAATACATATCGTAATTTGATAAAAAAAAAAGTATTTGGTAGCAAAAATTGAAATCTACAACTTTCATTTTGAATATTTTCCCAAAATTTGCATGGTTTGACCAAAATCTAGCCCGAAAGGTTGCTTACTCGAATTTTGAAATTTATTATTATTATATTCATTTCGAGTCAACAATCTTTCGGGCGAGATTTCGGCCAAACCGTGCAAATTTTGAAAAATGTTAAGCATGAAAGTTGCAGATCTCGTTCTTGGCTATAAAATACATATATTATTTGACTAATTCTGGCATGTATTGTGGAAGAACCAACTCAAATTTTTTTTATGATTAAAGAAGTTTGAATTTATATATACCAAACCTCTTTCTCTCTATATATATATGCACACACATTATATTAAAAGAGAAAAAAAACTCATTGGTGAAATATTTAACTTTCTCAATTTGCCATCTTTAATATAAAGTTTACATTATCATAATTTATGCGTTTTTCTTTAATTTAAAAAAATGCGCTCACATAACGTCAAAATTTATTCATGCTCTTCCCGCACAGGAAACACGTGCTTAAACAAAAAAATGTCATCTATGGGTTTATGTTATATGCCAAAATAAAATGCGTGCTTAAATACTTTTGCCTCCGCTGCATGAAAAAGACTAATCAAAGTTTTGCATCTTTGGGTTTACGTTATATGCTAAAATAAAACGCGTGCTTAAATACTTTTGCCTCCACCGCATGAAAAGGAATAATCAAAGTTTTGCCTATTAAATAAATTATTAAAACATGAAAACCCTCC
Organism: Platanthera zijinensis; assembly: GCA_039513925.1. Taxonomy (NCBI): domain Eukaryota; kingdom Viridiplantae; phylum Streptophyta; class Magnoliopsida; order Asparagales; family Orchidaceae; genus Platanthera; species Platanthera zijinensis. Next base: position 11,446,694 of record CM077097.1, read on the forward strand.
CCCCGCCCCCTACCTCATCTCCCGCTCCGGCGACAAAGGCTGCCGCCTCCTGCTCCACCCGCTCCAGCTCTCTAAATAGATCTCCTCCATCCTATAATCTCCTCGCTCCCACGCAAGAAGCCTCGCTCACACAACAAAGACATCTTCACTTACAGGTTTGTTTCGCACCAATGCCTCCCACGCCTAACTTGTCATCACCTCCTCATCGTGAGAACTTGTCAGGAAGTCAGACTCCTCATGTCTTATACTAGCCAAGTAGATAGGCATGGGCTCGGCCCATAGGTCCAACCGCGACAGCACCCAACCCAATAGGCTCAAGGATCAACCCTTTCAATTATTTAATGTAGCTTAAAATAAACGTAATGCTAATGAATTAATGCAGAAAGTAAGTTGTATACAATTTTCAATTTTTGGTGAAAAAATCATAATCTTGATGTATATATCATCATGCATATCAAATTAATTATAATAAAGTTGATTTATTTAATGGTAGCTCATCGTAAATATTGTTAATTTGTTTAATGACATCTTTTATCGAAGAAATCGTTGACATACCTAATGACAGCTTATCATAGTAGGTGTTAGACTCAACTATATATATTTTTTGGATTTTATGGATTTTCATCATTACTCTTTTAAGCTTTAATTTTAGGTTATGATGTAATTACTTGAAACGACATTGTATTTAATTTTATTTAAAATATAGTATAATATATGTGTTACGGTCTAACTCGAGGCTCCTAAACCAGTCCAAATTCGACCATCTTAGTCTGGAAGCGGTCGAGTATGCACATAGTCAATGAGATTGGTCAATCGTACACACGAGTTTTAACCTGGAAAAACCCTTCAATTAAGTAAAAAACCACATGACCCAGTCTGCGCCGATCAAAGTCCACTATTTCCTTGAGGTTACAATCTCTTTACTGAATCAGGGGCGACAGACCGCTCCCCGTTACAATTTTGAGGTGAGAGAACACTTTGTACTCGGTCGACGAAGAACCGTCACGCTCGATATTTTATACAAATTATACTTTGTGGTGTTGGGAGTCTCTGTGCTTCGCGATGGCGCTGGTCGCCGGAGTGGAGCACATGGAATCGCACTGGTAGTGACTTCAGGAAGTTATGAAATAGGCTTTGTCGGACCGCTCGAAGATGTCTTGAATGTGGCTTTAATACCGCTTGAATGTGGCTTGAAGACAGTCTGAATGTGGCTCGAGGATAGCTTGAACGTGGCTCGAGGATGACTTGAACGTGGTTTGAAGATGGCTTGAATGCTGCTTGTAGGAGGAATCCGGCAGATCTCTGGCCTAAGGAAGAAGAAGACTCAATGGAAAAAGGGGAGAAATGAGAAGTCCTTAGCCTCCTTTTATGACAAGCGCTTAATCCCCGTGCACAACTCTCTGTATCAAATACCTCCAGTCCTGCTCTCCCATCGAAAAGTCAATCCGCCAATAAGACAAAAGGACGATGATCAGCCCGCCGAAAGAAATTCTCGCCGGCAAATCCTGCAAGGAAGGCAACTACTCCTGCTTTCTCCTCCCCACACACTACCATCACCTCCCTCCATCTCATTCTGCCTCGACTGCCTCCCCTCCAGCCCCATGTGTAAAACCCTAAACCTCCCCTCCAACCCCGCCTTACCGCAATAGCTCCTCCTCCATCTACAGAGCTTGACAATCATCAACAAGGATTCTTTTCCATGGTGCCTCACTACTGGGTGTGCTCCTCAATAGAACTCCTCCTTACGGAAACCTCTTCCTTGCAGCGTCTGCCTCAAGGTGTGTATTTCCCCCCTCGAAATCTCAAATTCCTCTGTGATCTATGCTGGCTAATCTCTCTTTATTAGTCTCGGTGGATTTTTTTGGCAACTCAAATTTTTTGCTCTTTGATATTTACGACAACTTAATGTTCTCCAAATCCCTTTTCAATTTATCCTCAAAGTTAACTTTTTTATTTGATTTCTTTCTAGAAATTTCTCTTTCAGTTTTGCTAAGGCAGCAGTTCTGCTTCAGATTTCTTGATAATTAATTTAGAATGCACCTCTACTTGCTTTAGATTTCTTGATAATTAGTGATTTACTCAAGTTAATGTATTATCAAATTATTTGATTTGCTTCTGATTTTTCATCCATGCAAAGCCAACTGTTTGCACTTAGCCATATGTTTGAGTAAATTTTCATCCATGCAAACCCAAAGTGTACAAATTTTCATCAATTTGCACACCAAGTATTTGTACTTTTGTCTCTTTGGTTTTGATTGATGTCTCGATCGAAAGTTGTTGGAACTACGTTTGCCTCTTTAGGTTTTCATTAGTTTGCAAAGCACTACTAGCTGTAGTTTTACTCAGGAAGAAGACTAACCTAAAATTTGTTAATGTTTAGTTTTATTTTTATTGATGGTTTCTAACATCTTTATCTAAATAAAATTTTTTGCTTCTTTGGGTTTAGCTATATGCTCTGATTTGCTAAGATTATCAAAATATATTATATGCAACGTCCCCCTCGTGATATTTTATCTTCACAACAATCTTCACAATCTGTTACGTAATTTTTAGATTTGATTCAGATTTCTTGATAATTAGTTTAGAATGCACCTCTGTTTGCTTAAGATTTTTTGATAATTAGTGATCTACTCAAGTGCATGAGTTATCAAAATATGTGATTTGCTTTAGATTTGCTTCAGAATTAGGGTGAGTGATAATATATAAATCTCTAATTTTAGATTTGCTTCAGATTTCAGAGTTTCAGACGTGCTTTAGATTTATCTTCAGATTTTCATAATATATAAATCACTAATTTTCAGATTTGCTTCAGATTTCGCACAATTTTTTTTAAGATTTCTTGATAATCTGAAGCAAACTTGATAATTAGTGATTTACTCAAGTGCATGATGAGTTATCCATGGATATCAGATTTTTTATTTTAGCTTTTCTGATAATTACTGATTTGATCAAGTGCAAGAGTTATCCATGTAATGAAAGAAGATAGACGAAATAAAAATGCAAGTGGTTACTTTACATGCACCTCAGCAATTTTAGATTTTTTGGTGCAAATGTTAGCTTCAGATTTTTATTGATTTCAGATTTATGATTTAAGATTTTTTGGAAATAAGCTGTGATTTCATATTTTTTATTTTAGCTTTCTTGATAATTAATGATTTGCTCAAGTGCATTAGTTATCCATGTAATGAAAGAAGATGGGAACTAAAAATGCAAGTGGTTAGTTTGTAGTACACCTCTGTCTGCTTCTTATTTTATGGTTCAGGTTCTGTACAGTCTTGGCTACTTAACGTTTTCATTGAGCATTCATGGTACTTCTATAAGTTATTAGATTATAAGATAAATGCATACAAACAAATACTTGCAGTTATCAAGAAAGTGTTGTTATATCCAGCAATATGCCCATTAACAATAAGTACTTTTTTGTTTCTCTATTCAATAATGTTTTTTTTCAGCACTTCCTCATGATCATGATTACAGTTCCTCACTTCTTCATAATCATGATTACAATTTCTCACTTCCTCACTTCCTCGTGATCATGAGTACAGGTTCTGATCATTATAGATTATGTTTAGCAATGTTTATTTTTTTCTATAAAATTAGCAATGCACCTCATGTTCTCAAATCATGTTCTCATTTCTCAGCTTTGAAGCTGCTTTGTTTAATTAAAGGTCTATATATCCAGCTTATACAATAGAGATCTATTTATTTTCCTCTTTTTAATTCATGTGTAAAATTAAGATAAATACAATATGCTCAATAACAATAAGTATGTTTGTTTAAACAAAAATTTTTGTCTCTTATGGAGTTCACCCTTAAGGAAGGGATGATCACAAACCTACTTCTCTCCTGCAAGCAAAATGACAAAGGAAGGGGACTAACCCAAGGGATCAACGCGGAGGTCCCACCATACACCCAGAAGTTCATAGAGCGCTTCATTTCCCTAGCTCAGAGCCGAGCTAAGACAACCTCAAAAAGCGCTAGAAGACTGACAGATAAGTGAGCATGCCTTCCGAGGTGCCCCTTGCGTCCTATTTATAGATTTCAGGGAACGGTCTGCAAATAGCCACCCTCTGCTGTTTTGAATAACTATGTGAAACCCAAGTAAGTCTGCCAAAAGCGTAACTCTGCTGTTTTCAGCAGCTATTTGCACCTCCAATAATGGTACCCAGGTGCCGCAGGGCCCCACTGGACAGGCTCCATGGATCAGGAGGTCAGCTCGCCCCAGCTCGCCATCCCGCTGAGGCTGAGACAACCTATGTAACATCCCATTTCCGGCTAGACCCCTAGGAGTTGGTTGGTCGTGATAGAACCCTAGGAAGCCCAAAAACCGAAATAATTCGACCAGGATTTCGGGTCACGGGTTGGTCACGCCCGTGACCGACCCGTCTCGCCCGTGACCTGGGGCGTGACTCGTTCGACGATCGTCGATCTCAGGGAGACGATCGTCGGGCGCAGAAATTTTCCACCCGGCCCTGTCACGCCCGTGACCCAGGTGTCACGCCCGTGACATTGGGCGTGACCACGCTCGACGATCGTCGATTTCAGTTCGATGGTCGTCGACCCAGAATTAGTCAACAGGCATGTCACGCCCGTGACCCATAATGTCACGCCCGTAACTGATAGTTTAACTTTCAAATGTACCCAACAGTAACATTGGGCGTGACCACGCTCGACGATCGTCGATCTCAGTTCGACGGTCGTCGACCCAGAAGTGGCCACACCGGCCAGTCACGCCCGTGACCCACTATGTCACGCCCGTGACATTGGGCGTGACCACGCTCGACGATCGTCGATCTCAGTTCGACGGTCGTCGACCCAGAATAGGCCACGGGCCAGTCACGCCCGTGACCCAGGTGTCACGCCCGTGACCCCCCTTCGACGATCGTCGATCTCAGTTCGACGATCGTCGAACCTAGACTTGGAACCAGGCCTGTCACGCACGTGACCTATGCGTCACGCCCGTGACCAAGGCCGAAATGTCAGCCAGACTGGAAATTTCGGTAACCGACGTTGTAATCAATTCAGATTATGGGAGGTTACACCAGGAGTATTTATGGGCCGTTTCAGTCCCTAATTAGTTAATAAAATAAGGAAATGGGGTCCAATAGGAAATCGCCACCTGACGAACACCTCTTCATCTCCAACATTTCAAATGACTTTGCCATAACCGAAACGTCATTAAGGGGATTATTAATGGTTGCCAACGTTTCAACCTTTCCCCTCCCTCCTTTCTTCCCTTTAAAAAGGCCCCTTAGGCTCAAAGATGAAGTTTCCAAGCCCTTACCTGAAGTTTCGAGCCGCCTACTGTGCTGTAGAAGAATTCCGACGACGCCACCACCGCGTCATGACAGTCCAACGTTCGTCTCGCCGTCAAACTAAGAATAAGGTCCTCCCCTCCCTCTTCTTCCGCGGATAGATCTTAGGAATCGTTAGGAGAGATATCGGGCTCAAAAGAGCCAGATCGGGTGAGCGTATTGGTGGTTTTTCCGAAAATTTCATGGTGGCGGGTTCGCCGGAAACCGCCTCTCCGGCGGCCGTGCCGCCGCCCGACGGTAGCCCTCACCTCAACAGAGGTGGTGGTGGTGGTGGCCGGCCAGGGAGATGGCTGGGTGGCCGGGAAATAGCTTGGAAAAGCTACAGGATATTAGGTTTTAGGCCTCTGTTTCGGGCTGTTGAAGAAGATGAACAGTGGCATGAGAAATAAATTCTAGTTTTTAAATCAATTTCTGAGTGAGATATCTATCATGTTAAATAATTTGGGAAAAATACCTAGAAGCTCCTACGGGAAAAATGATCAACATAGGAAATGTATCCCTTGAAGTCTACTTTAATTCAAAATTAATTTCACTCGATTTGGGATCCTGGTTAGACCACAGCACCCTTTTTGGTGAGGTCTATCCAGAGGGCTGCCTTGACCTTAGAAAAATTCCCCACTCCAATCCAGTCATCCAAATGACTTGAAATTTGGGGAGTGGTCTAATCTTACATATATCTAGGTGCTATCCAAAAATGAGAATTTTTGGAGAATATTTTTCTATAGTTTTTAGAAAAATTCAATAATCCTAACCGATTTTAATTAGATTGTTAAATAATTTCCAAACCCTCCCAAATTTTGGTGAGTGGTCCCTGGGTTCACCATAAGGTTCTGTATAATTTTTCATCTCATTTGGAGATGGTTTGGATCAGAATTGATCAACCCAAAGTTTTGCCCTAATAAGAGGTCTTAGGTTAAAAATGCACTTTTGAAGTTTGAGTGGTGAGATCACCTCAACAGAGGCTGAGATTTTTACCACTGGCTAGTAATATTCTCTAGCACCCCCTCATGGAGTTTGAGGTGGATCGCGGTAAGTTTGCCCTAAGGCCCAAGGCCCAACCCTAAGGATGGAACTTGGGGGTTTGTGAAGGTCATGTGGTCAAATGACCTTGGATTGACCCGAGATTGGGTGATGAGAACCATAGGACTAATATTGTTCTCTGGATGAAATCTTAGTAGATTTGGAGATCGTTGGGACATCTAAAAATCTAACCCTAGTTTAGGGCGCAAAACTTGTAGAGATAGGAAATGACACCAAATCACATTAAAAAGTGATGAGAAATGGGTAGAGTTGATTATAGGGGTAGGTAAAGCTCTGGATATTTTTTTATGAATTTTATGATCACTATTTTGGGTACTTCCTTAGCGATTTAGTAGTTGTATGATTTGCTTAGAAAATTTATTATGGAGTACAAACTTCCTGGAAATTGATGAAATTTAGGCAGAGAACCTTTATTATGGTTTTAAAACTCTGTGAATTTTTATGGGATTTTTAGAAGCTTAATTCTAAGGCTTGCTTCATTAAGTATTATTTATCATGGATATTGGATTAAATCTATTTTGGTGCTTAGCAAGCTGGTAAAATTATGATTCTTTGCACAATGATCTTTTCAGTACCATACTATTAATCAGTAATTTTCCTGTAATTTTATGATGAGTAATTTCAGTACTTCCTTCTTTAAAAGGGAATAATGAGATTATAATGGATAAATTAATTAGAGGCTATATACCTTTTGTAAAATCCTACAAATTAGTATTTGATGATACCTTACAGTTATTTAGTGATCACAATTTTTGGGTGGCCATAACTTAAGAATATCATGTAGTTCATGTTAAAAATTACCCATGGCCAATCTTTGAGAAAAATAAAATAAATATCAGATTAATTAGGAAAATTATAAATTTCTGGATTTAAGCTAATTAAGTCATGATAGATCTCCAGTAAATTTTATAGGAGATTTGGAAGACAATTTGGAGTACCTCCCCTTGTGTGCCTCATATAGCTTAGGATGGTCTGCATTTAGTAAAACCACGGAATTCTGATAATCGATGGTTGGTAGGGCAAGTTAAGATTGAGTTCTTTATCAGAAGTCAGGATAAGTAGAATGTGGGACTGGTTAGGATAAGGGAGTACGGGAACGACGAAAGGTCGTCCGTCCCGGGAAGAAGAGGAAGAGTCTTAATACTCTAGGGTTAGAACTAAAGCAACAGAAAGGGGATTGGGTAAAGGGTAGACAACCAATAATAATAAGTGCCTTGCGAAAGGGAACTTCGGGCCGTAATGCACCGTCTTGGTTCCTAGTGCCCCTTGAGAGCCCTTCACGGGAATACCGGGGGCAGTCCTGGGCTAACGTAAACCATAAGAGTAATAAATTAAAAGAGCAACTAGTATAACTAGGATTGCACACACTCACTCCCCGGTAGCTAGGAAAGTAGAATATAGGATTACTTGCCATCGGACAGTTGCTCTGAAGGTAGATGCACGGACAGTACTGTCCGGGGGGCCGCGGGCTCGAGGGTCGGAGTACGGAGAAAAGTGGTGGGTCATCGGTACTAGGCGATCGATCACACCGACAGCGGTACGATGACTCGGTGAAAAGTCTGGAGGGTACATCCAGCAGCAGTACGCGGATACTCTAGGTTGTGTTCTTCTAGGGGCGTACGGAAGGGCTAGGCCTGGTAGTGTGGTTACCCGCCTAGGAGTGGGGGGCCCGACCCACTGTCTCCGTTTGCCACTACGGAGGTTCCTGGGGGTGAAGCTAGCCTCCCGAACAGGGGGAACTAAAGGTCTGTGCGCATAGAGTCATGTGCGTGGGTTGCACTTGCATGAATCATGGCATAGCATATCACTACACTCATATTTGCATACAACCGACACCCCAACGTATAAATCGGTATGGGACTTTTTATACGATGGGAGCCTTGCAGAAGATCCCTTAACTTATAAGTTTGTATGGGCATTCATATAAGTTAAGGTTACTTACATACTTACTTACTTGTGCTTACTTACTATTCTCTGGCTGTTTTTTTTATACAATTTGCTATATATTAATTGTTCTACCTATTACAACATTTATACTGTTCACCTGATATAACTTGCTAGTTAGGTCCACCGTCACTTGCTTGACTATTCTCCACTTTTGTAGCTTCCCTTTCCTCCTCTCCGCCCGGTGCTTAGGAACCGTGGTGGGAGGGGTAGGGGATGATAGGGCTTAGTCTTTATGACTAATGGTTTTCGAACCACGACATTTTAGGTGTACCATATGGACGGGTCACAGGTGTTGCAGTTTCTGACAGAGTTGACCCCGCGACCATGTTACCATTGTCACCAGCCAGGACATACACGCGTCAAATGCCCCTTGATGGGTGGGACCCCACCAGCTCAGCAGCCAGGAGGCCGAAGACGTAGACGCAGACGTAGATCGCGAGGCGGCGACGACAGGTCGAAAAGGAAGAAGTACCCAGAGATGCAGTACCAGCAGAGTACAGAGTCGGTGGAGATGGGTCAGTCAAGCTTGGGTGCTCTCGGCTTAGTGACACTTACGGTGACGCTTAGTTTTAGTTTTGCTTCCGCGAGTGACTTGTAGTGAGGATATGATGTACCGGGCTTAAGCCCGTATTTGCAGTGCTCTGATATATTGTGGACTCTCCCTTAGTGGAGATTTATTTATATACATGTGGTTATGTGGACTTGCTTTTACTTTATTATGCTACTATTCTGCGATCGAAAAGGGCCGGCAGAATTGGCGTTTTGTAGTGGCGGCCTTCCCGTGAGTCGGTGTCACCGCAAAGCGGCAGTTCTGGGCTAAGACCCTGGTGTTTGAAAAAAAAAAGGGGGGGTCTTACAAGTGGTATCAGAGGGAAACCTCGATCGGAAAAGTAGCAGTCCACTAACCCTGGGTCACCCCCGCTCGAGTTTAGTTTGGGGACAAACTAAGCAGCGGAAGCAGTGGTGTGCCCATAGGGGAAATCACATGTAAAAGTCCACTTCATCGTTAATTGGAATCCTTCTTTGTAGCCGGTGGCCTACCCTGCCCCCAGCAGGGAACACCTCCGGCGGCAAAGAACATTTCACATAATTCTCTAGTCTACGATTTAGACTCAACCAACTAGGACTCGTGACTAACCAGGACAGTCTGTAGTATACCCTAGTTCAAAATAGACCTTGGGTATGAATGTGGTTAAGGTAAGGAGATACTCAAGGAGAATGAAGGAGGAGTTTAGCATGAGAATGACTACCTAAGACGAAAACTCAGGTGTCCCTACTATCCCAATCAACGATTATTCGGAGCGGTAGACTACCTTAAGGAGAATTGAGACCAATGATCTATTAACAGAAGGGTAGAAGAAAAGCAGTTTTACCCCGCATACTTGTGACAAGAATTGTTTGGGGACAACCACCGAGACAAACACTGAGGGTCGGATAGGAATGCAAGTTCGGAAGAGATCCATGTGAGATTGGGAACATTTTGACCTGGATAAAGTTGTCGAAAATGTGACTCAGAGAGTTTAAGGTATGGAGTATATGAACGAGTTTCAGGGTGGAACCCCAAGTCGAAAGATTGATGCCCTAGAAATTGTGCACCCAGCTAGGATAGGGGTAACAGGGTGATATTCAGGATACTTAGCCCAAGATAGGTAGGGGCTGATCTTTTGTTTATTGGGGGCTAAACCTTTGTTTATTGGGCAAATTAGTACTGGCTTGTGTTTCCCCTGGAATCAGGACGAAGATCCGAAGGCATTGGGATCGGATTTTGTCGAAGACGCCAAGGCTCGGCGGAGACTAATCAGAGACAGAATGTTAGAAGCGCGGAGCAGACAGGCTAAGTATTATGACGCCCGACATCGTCAGGTGGAGTTCAGGTGGGGAGACCGAGTGTTTTTGAAGATCCGGCCCATATATGGAGTTTCACAGGTGCGTGGTCGGAGGAAGAAGTTCAGCCCTAGGTATATGGGCCCTTACGGGATCCTAGAGCAGATCGGGCCCTAGCTTACAGGCTGGAGTTGCCACCGGAGCTGGCAGTCCTACACGACGTATTCTACGTTTCTTCACTTAGGAGGTCTTTACTGCGCCCGGAGCAGCAGATTTTGACTACAGATGGACCGGTAGCTTCCAACTAGGCAGTTCACTTGGAGCCGATTCGGATCGATGGCAGAGGAGTACGAATTTTGCGTCGGAAGAAGGTTCCGTTAGTCAAGGTTCGGTAGAACAAGCATGGACAGGAGGAGGATACAGGGGAGCCACAGGACTCGATGCGACAAAGGTATCCAGAACTTCTCGGTCATGTATACCTCACAACCCCTCTGGACAACCAATTTGTGTTCCTGTTTTAAACTAGTAGGACTGAAATTTTCAAGGATAGGGGCTGATCTTTTGATTATTGGGATATATACCTAGTCAATTGGACGAATGGTTCTTAGAATCAAAACTGCACACTGCAAACGTAACGCAGAGATGTAGATCTTTCAACTTTCATGGGATGTTAAAAGCTTCCTTTTCCCGATCGAGTCCCGTAGGCTTAACCTTGATTTCGGGGACGAAATCTTTGTTTTGTTTATTGGGATTTGTAACATCCCATTTCCGGCTAGACCCCTAGGAGTCGGTTGGTCGTGATAGAACCATAGGAAGCCCAAAAACCGAAATAATTCGACCAGGATTTCGGGTCACGGGTTGGTCACGCCCGTGACCGACCCGTCACGCCCGTGACCTGGGGCGTGACTCATTCGACGATCGTCGATCTCAGGGAGACGATCGTCGGGCGCAGAAATTTTCCACTCGGCCCTGTCACGCCCGTGACCCAGGTGTCACGCCCGTGACATTGGGCGTGACCACGCTCGACGATCGTCGATTTTAGTTCGATGGTCGTCGACCCAAAATTAGTCAACAGGCATGTCACGCCCGTGACCCATAATGTCACGCCCGTAACATTGGGCGTGACCACGCTCGACGATCGTCGATCTCAGTTCGACGGTCGTCGACCCAGAAGTGGCCACACGGGCTAGTCACGCCCGTGACCCACAATGTCACGCCCGTGACATTGGGCGTGACCACGCTCGACGATCGTCGATCTCAGTTCGACGGTCGTCGACCCAGAATAGGCCACGGGCCAGTCACGCTCGTGACCCAGGTGTCACGCCCGTGACCCCCCTTCGACGATCGTCGATCTCAGTTCGACGATCGTCGAACCTAGACTTGGAACCAGGCCTGTCACGCCCGTGACCTATGCGTCACGCCCGTGACCAAGGCCGAAATGTCAACTAGACTGGAAATTTCGGTAATCGACGTTGTAATCAATTCAGATTATGGGAGGTTACACCAGGAGTATTTATGGGCCGTTTCAGTCCCTAATTAGTTAATAAAATAAGGAAATGGGGTCCAATAGGAAATCGCCACCTGACGAACACCTCTTCATCTCCAACGTTTCAAATGACTTTGCCATAACCGAAACGTCATTAAGGGGATTATTAATGGTTGCCAACGTTTCAACCTTTCCCCTCCCTCCTTTCTTCCCTTTAAAAAGGCCCCTTAGGCTCAAAGATGAAGTTTACAAGCCCTTACCTGAAGTTTCGAGCCGCCTACTGTGCTGTAGAAGAATTCCGACGACGCCACCACCGCGTCATGACAGTCCAACGTTCGTCTCGCCGTCAAACTATGAATAAGGTCCTCCCCTCCCTCTTCTTCCGCGGATAGATCTTAGGAATCGTTAGGACAGATATCGGGCTCAAAAGAGCCAGATCGGGTGAGCGTATTGGTGGTTTTTCCGAAAATTTCATGGTGGCGGGTTCGCCGGAAACCGCCTCTCCGGCGGCCGTGCCGCCGCCCGACGGTAGCCCTCACCTCAACAGAGGTGGTGGTGGTGGTGGCCGGCCAGGGAGATGGCTGGGTGGCCGGGAAATAGCTTGGAAAAGCTACAGGATATTAGGTTTTAGGCCTCTGTTTCGGGCTGTTGAAGAAGATGAACAGTGGCATGAGAAATAAATTCTAGTTTTTAAATCAATTTCTGAGTGAGATATCTATCATGTTAAATAATTTGGGAAAAATACCTAGAGGCTCCTACGGGAAAAATGATCAACATAGGAAATGTAGCCCTTGAAGTCTACTTTAATTCAAAATTAAGTTCACTCGATTTGGGATCCTGGTTAGACCACAGCACCCTTTTTGGTGAGGTCTATCCAGAGGGCTGCCTTGACCTTAGAAAAATTCCCCACTCCAATCCAGTCATCCAAATGACTTGAAATTTGGGGAGTGGTCTAATCTTACATATATCTAGGTGCTATCCAAAAATGAGAATTTTTGGAGAAAATTTTTCTATAGTTTTTAGAAATATTCAATAATCCTAACCGATTTTAATTAGATTGTTAAATAATTTCCAAACCCTCCCAAATTTTGGTGAGTGGTCACTGGGTTCACCATAAAGTTCTGTATAATTTTTCATCTCATTTGGAGATGGTTTGGATCAGAATTGATCAACCCAAAGTTTTGCCCTAATAAGAGGTCTTCGGTTAAAAATGCACTTTTGAAGTTTGAGTGGTGAGATCACCTCAACAGAGGCTGAGAATTTTACCACTGGCTAGTAATATTCTCTAGCACCCCCTCATGGAGTTTGAGGTGGATCGCGGTAAGTTTGCCCTAAGGCCCAAGGCCCAACCCTAAGGATGGAACTTGGGGGTTGGTGAAGGTCATGTGGTCAAATGACCTTGGATTGACCCGAGATTGGGTGATGAGAACCATAGGGCTAATATTGTTCTCTGGATGAAATCTTAGTAGATTTGGAGATCGTTGGGACATCTAAAAATCTAACCCTAGTTTAGGGCGCAAAACTTGTAGAGATAGGAAATGACACTAAATCACATTAAAAAGTGATGAGAAATGGGTAGAGTTGATTATAGGGGTAGTACAAGCTCTGGATATTTTTTTATGAATTTTATGATCACTATTTTGGGTACTTCCTTAGCGATTTAGTAGTTGTATGATTTGCTTAGAAAATTTATTATGGAGTACAAACTTCCTGGAAATTGATGAAATTTAGGCAGAGAACCTTTATTATGGTTTTAAAACTCTGTGAATTTTTATGGGATTTTTAGAAGCTTAATTCTAAGGCTTGCTTCATTAAGTATTATTTATCATGGATATTGGATTAAATCTATTTTGGTGCTTAGCAAGCTGGTAAAATTATGATTCTTTGCACAATGATCTTTTCAGTACCATACTATTAATCAGTAATTTTCCTGTAATTTTATGATGAGTAATTTCAGTACTTCCTTCTTTAAAAGGGAATAATGAGATTATAATGGATAAATTAATTAGAGGCTATATACCTTTTGTAAAATCCTGCAAATTAGTATTTGATGATACCTTACAGTTATTTAGTGATCACAATTTTTGGGTGGCCATAACTTAAGAATATCATGTAGTTCATGTTAAAAATTACCCATGGCCAATCTTTGAGAAAAATAAAATAAATATCAGATTAATTAGGAAAATTATAAATTTCTGGATTTAAGCTAATTAAGTCATGATAGATCTCCAGTAAATTTTATAGGAGATTTAGAAGACAATTTGGAGTACCTCCCCTTGTGTGCCTCATATAGCTTAGGATGGTCTGCATTTAGTAAAACCACGGAATTCTGATAATCGATGGTTGGTAGGGCAAGTTAAGATTGAGTTCTTTATCAGAAGTCAGGATAAGTAGAATGTGGGACTGGTTAGGATAAGGGAGTACGGGAACGACGAAAGGTCGTCCGTCCCGGGAAGAAGAGGAAGAGTCTTAATACTCTAGGGTTAGAACTAAAGCAACAGAAAGGGGATTGGGTAAAGGGTAGACAACCAATAATAATAAGTGCTTTGCGAAAGGGAATTTCGGGCCGTAATGCACCGTCTTGGTTCCTAGTGCCCCTTGAGAGCCCTTCACGGGGAATACCGGGGGCAGTCCTGGGCTAACGTAAACCATAAGAGTAATAAATTAAAAGAGCAACTAGTATAACTAGGATTGCACACACTCACTCCCCGGTAGCTAGGAAAGTAGAATATAGGATTACTTGCCATCGGACAGTAGCTCTGAAGGTAGATGCACGGACAGTACTGTCCGGGGGGGCCGCGGGCTCGAGGGTCGGAGTACGGAGAAAAGTGGTGGGTCATCGGTACTAGGCGATCGATCACACCGACAGCGGTACGATGACTCGGTGAAAAGTCTGGAGGGTACATCCAGCAGCAGTACGCGGATACTCTAGGTTGTGTTCTTCTAGGGGCGTACGGAAGGGCTAGGCCTGGTAGTGTGGTTACCCGCCTAGGAGTGGGGGGCCCGACCCACTGTCTCTGTTTGCCACTACGGAGGTTCCTGGGGGTGAAGCTAGCCTCCCGAACAGGGGGAACTAAAGGTCTGTGTGCATAGAGTCGTGTGCGTGGGTTGCACTTGCATGAATCATGGCATAGCATATCACTACACTCATATTTGCATACAACCGACACCCCAACGTATAAATCGGTATGGGACTTTTTATACGATGGGAGCCTTGCAGAAGATCCCTTAACTTATAAGTTTGTATGGGCATTCATATAAGTTAAGGTTACTTACATACTTACTTACTTGTGCTTACTTACTATTCTCTGGCTGTTTTTTTTATACAATTTGCTATATATTATTTGTTCTACCTATTACAACATTTATACTGTTCACCTGATATAACTTGCTAGTTAGGTCCACCGTCACTTGCTTGACTATTCTCCACTTTTGTAGCTTCCCTTTCCTCCTCTCCGCCCGGTGCTTAGGAACCGTGGTGGGAGGGGTAGGGGATGATAGGGCTTAGTCTTTATGACTAATGGTTTTCGAACCACGACATTTTAGGTGTACCATATGGACGGGTCACAGGTGTTGCAGTTTCTGACAGAGTTGACCCCGCGACCGTGTTACCATTGTCACCAGCCAGGACATACACGCGTCAAATGCCCCTTGATGGGTGGGACCCCACCAGCTCAGCAGCCAGGAGGCCGAAGACGTAGACGCAGACGTAGATCGCGAGGCGGCGACGACAGGTCGAAAAGGAAGAAGTACCCAGAGATACAGTACCAGCAGAGTACAGAGTCGGTGGAGATGGGTCAGTCAAGCTTGGGTGCTCTCGGCTCAGTGACAGTTACGGTGACGCTTAGTTTTAGTTTTGCTTCCGCGAGTGACTTGTAGTGAGGATATGATGTACCGGGCTTAAGCCCGTATTTGCAGTGCTCTGATATATTGTGGACTCTCCCTTAGTGGAGATTTATTTATATACATGTGGTTATGTGGACTTGCTTTTACTTTATTATGCTACTATTCTGCGATCGAAAAGGGCCGGCAGAATTGGCGTTTTGTAGTGGCGGCCTTCCCGTGAGTCGGTGCCACCGCAAAGCGGCAGTTCTGGGCTAAGACCCTGGTGTTTGAAAAAGAAAAAAAAAAGGGGGTCTTACAACCTATCTCCCGCAGCTCGCCATCCCACCTTAGGCGAGCGCGAGCCAGATTGCCGTAGTCCTCCAACCCTCATTCTGAAGCGTGATGGCGGCCAGGTCGCCTATGGGAGAGCGGGCTGGATGAACCGCCTCGCATGGCTCGCCTGCCTTGCTTTGGCAAGAGAAAACTTGTTGGTTTGTGTTTGCTCGCACACTGTTCTGGCGCGGGCAGGTTGCCCTAGTCTACTCACCTGGCCTGGTGGACCCACTCGGCTAATACGGGGTTGTACACAATTCGCAATATTTATTTGCTTGACCAAGCTTGAAAAGAATCATCCAACCCACATGTTCGGTGAGTGCTTTGCTGAGCTGGAGAGAATCTTTTGGTGGGTCCCACCATCAGGCTATAAATATACCATTGGACCTTTGGAAAAATCCCACCTTCTTCTGACCTTCTCTGTGAGTTATACCTGAACGATGCCTGTGTCCGAGGAGATGCGAGCGCGCCTAGCGGCCGGGGCAGAGGGGACTAGGGATCAGGATCTTGACATCGCCCCATGGCTAGCGTACGGAACGCCCGACCCCCTCTTCAAGCCGGTGAAAGGGAAGATCGTTAGGCCGTCTTTTGTGAACCCCCTCGGGGTCCAGCTCGGCGGTCGATGCCGAGGTTTCCCATGTGGTATGCAAACCTCCCGCTTCATTCACCATTTCGCCTCTGATCCATTTTCCGCAGGTGACGCCTCGAGGAGAATGAGGCGTCAGAGGGGAGCGGAGTCGCTCCCTCCCACTGATAACCAATCGGGCTGCCAGCCCTTAGGGCCAGGGGCACCCCTTTGTGGGGATTTCTCAGTCTCTGATTCTCCCTGGGCTGGTGAAATCTTTCATAGTTCCTGAAGGGGGGCCATTTCAGGGCTGGCCGGGCTCCTCCCGACCATCTACTGGTGCGGGCAACCTGCCGACCCCTGGTGAGCTTGCACATTTGCCCATTTATTACTGCTCACAACTTCTGATTCTTCGTTCTATGGGCTTTAACGTGATCTTCCCCTGATACCGATCATATTTCGGAGTATCTGTGCGACCCACTGGATGCTAAGAGTATGAAGAGGCAGGTGACGCGGCTATTTGAAAAACACAAGCTACTGTTACAGGAGGTTTACAATCGGGTAGACAAGGACAAGGACGAGGCGGAGGAGCAGTTCGTAGTTCTGGAGGGAACAAGGTGTCCAGCTGATGGGGATGTAAGACCCCCTCCCGGAACACAACACACGGCACGAGGGGAGTCTTATGCCCGAAATAGCCGCCTTGCGGTAGCACTAACACACGGGTTAGCCTTTACCACAAGACGCCTATTCCGCCGGCTACAATCCATATCACAACAATTATGCCAACCCAACCATAACAGAAAAGTAAAAGCAAAAGCAGTTCAGTTCACAGCTAAGTTAAAGTCCAAAAGTAGCGGAAGATAACAAGCACAACAGGCTTGTACAAAAAGAACAAGAGTCTAGAAATGCTTTGCCAAACGGCTACATGAAAACACTCACGACTGTCACTGACGGTGCCGATGGCACCACCACCTCAGGTCCTATCATCCGGGCCTGGCTATCCTGCTGCATAGTCCGTCGCTGCTCTACCTGCGGGGTTTCCTCCTAAAAAGGAAGACGTAGCAACCGTTAGTCATAAGACTAAGTGGCTTCACATCCGCTCCCCCGGCGACTCCTCGGCACCGGGCGGAGAAAGGAACAAGGTACAATATGTATATATATATATAAGCAAGTAAACAAGCAGGTGACTGTAAATATAGTGGAGTATAAACTACGCTACACAACTAGCAGTTCTACAAATATCAATAGTATATGACAGCAGGTATAATTAATCAGAATAGTAACTTAACTTATAAGAGTGCCCATACAAACTTATAAGTTAAGGATCGGCTTAACAGAAAAGTAACTCATCGTATAGGAGTGCCCATACAAACTTATACGATGAGGATCTTGTGTATGCAATGAATGACATGATATGAATGTTATGGTATGACCGACTCATGCGCACGCACATGCAAGTTGCTATGTCGACACAGACTTCAAGTTCCCACTTTTCGAGCATGTAGCTAACCTCTCAGGCGTCGTCCGTCGTGGCCAGACGGCGACAGTGGAGCGGGCGTCTCCACTACTAGGTGGTATCACACTACCTATCCTAGGCCCCCGTACGCCTCAACGCTAAGAACACAACAGCGTAGCTCACATGCGTACTACGGCTCAGAAGGGGTCTTGGGTAAATGTGCACCAAGAACACAGCCCAACCTGGCCTTTGATTTCGAACCGGATGGAACCTCGGAAACGCACGAGGTGCAAGCCCAACCGTTCTCATGGCGCGGAGGAGATCTCGGTTTATGGACACCAAGTATCTAACCCTACCGCCCAAGGTCTACCCATTGGCTCTCATCGGTGTGACGACTAGCGAACCCGTAGACCTGCCACAGTCATTATCTCAATATCGCGACACGATGAATCGTCGCACATTACATGCCCCAAAACAACTCACTCGATGCTACCCGTAAGGAGACTTCAACTCTAAGTATCGGTTGTTAATAAACCCCTTGGGCTCGGATTACGGTTACAACATACTCCTCACATAGTGTTCATCATTTTCACGACCACCTATTCAATAAATTCACCTCAACACTACGCACAATAGATATGTTCAACACCAAATTGTATAAGTATGTCCTATACCGATCTCAACTCCTAATATCTAGCCTTCCCATCCAATCCATTTCTCTACCAATACATGGTTATACCTTATTACACAACCAAATGAGCAACCATGCTAAATTATAGTAACAACAACATTATAGATATATGGGAGCAAGACAACAAATGAGCAAATCACAATCATTGCAAGAGTGCTAACATTATAAATTAACAAGTGCATTAACATAGGATAGCCCAATACTAAAACTGGGATTCCCGGAGCTACAGGAATCCGATCACAATGCACAACCCCTCGTTGGAAAGGTATTCGCGAGGGCTACGACTTTCGTGTTGAGTCGATCGCCCAGATCTGGTCGCAACATACCAGAAATTCAACTCGAATACGTACAGGAAACAGTTTCCTGTACAGGAATTTTCCGAACGCAGCGGACTCGAACCAGCTTTCCCGTGGCTACAGGTATCGCATGGAAACGAGCAACCACTCGTTGGAAAGGTAATTTCAAGGGCTACGACTTTCGTGTTGAGTTGTTCACCCAGATCTGGCCAGAACACGTCCGAAATTGGCCACGAAGGTCGCTGCGTGCAGAAATCAGATTTCTGCACGCATCTTAAGGCGAGATGAACGGCATCCGTTCATCTTCTTCCTTGCAACGACCTCGCATAAACTTCTCCAGAAATCACACCCAACCTTATTTCTCCTTTCAAAGCCAAACCCTCAACGAAAACCCCTCTCATCTCCACTTGAATGATGAGAAGGTTGAGGGAGACTAAGCCTAGAAAACCTAGGCATGGCTTACCCTAAGAACTCTCCTCCTCACCATCAAGACTCTATGGAGTCGATGTCTCTCCTAAAATAGCTATAGATCTAGCACCAAGGGAGAGGGGAGGAAGCTCACCTCAAGTCCAGCGGTACCACCATGGCCGGCCATGAGCCTCGCACTCCTTCGCGGCGGCATTGTTTTTCCCTTGATGGTGGCGGCGTTTTGATTCCTCCAAGGATGGCTCCGGCAAGCTCTTCCTCCTCCTCCAGCCAAGAACTCTCTCAGAAATTTCGGGGCAGAAGAAAGGGGGATGAATGCTAGGGTTTCACAACTTTTTCCTTTTTATACACCGCAGACACGGGTAGGCACACGGTCGTGTTCCTACCCGTGTGCAGGTGACACGGCCGTGTTCAAGGCCGTGTTCATCCCAGAACATCTTCCTGCCGGGTCGGGGTTGCGGCACACGGGTAGAGCCACGGCCGTGTCTCGACCCGTGTCCTTGGCACACGGCTAGGGACACGCCCGTGTCCCAATACCCGTGTACCTCTCTGACTGGTAAGCCTATTTTTATGAGGCACACGGGTATGGACACGGCCGTGTCCATACCCGTGTCAGCCAGAATTGACATTTTGCCTTGTTTTCCTCATTTCCCGTACGTTCGCACCTGCTCCCCCACACCCCCATTGGGCTCACCACAGCCCCCTAGACTCAAATACGCAATCAAGGGGCCTAGCGCGAATTGGGACGTTACAAATCCTATAAACAAAATAAAAGATTTCGTCCCCGAAATCAGGGTAAGGCTATGGGAGTGAAACACATAAAAGGGAACTATGCTTTCAAATAAAATTCTTACCTGGAGTAAATAATTCCGGGTAGCGCCCTTGCATCAAATCCTTTGGCTCCCATGTGAACTCCTCCTTCCCGTGATTAGACCATAGCACTTTCACCAAGGGAACACTTTTGCGCCGCAAGGTTCTCGTCTCGTTATCAACGATCCGCACCGGCTCCAGTCGCACAGACCTATCAGACGCCATGGCACCATCCGCCGTGGGGATATATTGTTCAGGCCGCAACAAAGCCTTCCGAAGCGACGATACATGGAACACGTCGTGAAGGTTCTCCAGCTCCGGTGGTAACTCCAATTGATAGGCCAGAGGGCCAATCCTTTCCACTACGACATAGGGCCCGACATACCTTGGGCTGAGCTTCTTGACTCCACGTACCCGCGACACTCCGTGCATCGGTCGAATCTTCAGGAACACCTTATCACCCACTTGAAATTCCACCATACGGTGCCTTGCGTTGTAATATTTCGCATGTCGGCTTTGAGCCTCTAGCAATCGATCCCGGATCAACCTAACCACCGCGTCCGTGTCATCAATATACTCATTTCCCAATGTCTTCGGATCTTCGTCTTTCACCCAGGACAAGGGTGTTCTACACCTCCTTCCATACAAAGCTTCATGAGGTGCCATTCCAATACTGGCTTGATGACTGTTATTATAAGAGAACTCTACGAGAGGTAAGAGTCTCTCCCATGGTTCTCCTTTATCTAGCACACACAACCGTAGAAGGTCCTCCAATGTTCGGATGGTCCGTTCAAATTGCCCGTCCGTTTGAGGGTGAAAGGTTGTGCTAAAGGTGAGGCGCGAGCCCAAATAAGCCTGTACAGCCCTCCATTCTCTTGAAGTAAACCGACCATCCCGATCGGAGACAATCGTCTTCGGCACACCATGGTACCGCACAAATTGCTCCACAAAGAGACGCACTAGGACGCCCACCTGCGCCTCCTTCTTCATTGGGATAAATCGGGCTACCTTGGTCAACCGGTCAACTATCACCCACACAGAATCATTCCCCGAGAGCGAGCGAGGTAACCCGTGGACGAAGTCCATGGAGATGTCCTCAAATTTCCATTCGGGGATGGGCAACGACTGTAGCATTCCACCGGGGCTTCTGCACTCCGCCTTCACCATTTGGCAGGCCACACAATGAGTAACAAAGTATTTGACATCCCTCTTCATGCCCGGCCAACACATTGTCTTTCTCAAATCGGCGTACATCTTCGCGATCCCCCGGTGCACCGAGTACTTGGAGCAATGGGCCTCCTTTAGAATATCCTCCCGAATGTTGTCACCTTCGGGGATGTAAAGCCGGCCACGAAAATGGACGAGGCCGTCTTTTAGGGAGTATTCTTCCGTAGTCCCATCCTCCATTGACTTGAAAGCCGGGGTTAAAGCCGCATCCTTCTTTTGTTCCGTCCGGATCCGGTCTCGTATGTTGCAAACTATACTCATCGCGGCCAAATATTCTGTATACTCTTCCGGTTGATTCTTAAAGACCAAAGTGATTTCCATCTCTTGCAGTGTTCGGATTAACTCCATCCTCATCAAGCGGGATTCCGTGCTCGTTCCCGGTGCCTTTCGGCTCAAGGCATCAGCTACGGAATTAACCTTCCCGGGGTGGTAGTTCAAGGTGAATTCATAGTCGCATAAGAACTCCAACCACCGCCGCTGTCTCAAGTTTAACTCTTTTTGGGTGTGAACGTACTTCAGGTTTTTGTGATCCGAGTAGATCTCGCAGTGGACGCCATATAAATAATGCCTCCACATCTTCAAGGCGAATACCACCGCTCCCAACTCTAGATCATGCACCGGGTAGCTGGCTTCATGCTTCTTCAACTGTCTTGAAGCATAAGCGATCACATGCCCATTCTTCTTTTTGACGAACAGAACGGGCGCTCCCCAAGGCGACGAGCTTGGGCGAACGAACCCTGCTCCCACCAATTCCTGAAGCTGGACTCTAAACTCTGCAAGTTCCTTCGGAGCCATTCGGTATGGAGCTCGCGAGACGGGCTTGGCACCTGGAATTAGCTTGATTTGGAAGTCCACTTCCCTATGCGGGGGTAGTCCCGGCAATTTCTCGGGAAATACCTCGGGAAATTCTCGCACCACCCGCACATCCTTGACCTCTAATGTCAATTTCTTCAACTCGAAGCAGATTACATAGACCTCGTCCTCTTCCATATGAGATTTCATAACTTGGATTGAAGATAATAGTTTACGGGGTGCGAATTTAATACCTTGGAAGATGACTTCCGAGTCTCCATGCCTCAACATAACTTGCTTCTCCGCACAATTGATCCTGGCGTGGTGCCAGTCCAACCACTTCATGCCCAGGATGAGGTCGAACTCCGGGATTCTTAACACTGTAGCCGGAGTTTCAAAGAACTTTCCTCCAATAAGGGTGTCGAAATCGCAACTTGCTGACGACGTCATCTCAGAGCCGTCCGGAAGGCGCACCCTTTGAGTAATGCCCGTGAAGTGTTGCACTCCCTCCAAGTCCTTCACGAAGTCCTCCGAAATGAACGAGTGAGACGCACCTGTGTCAAATAACGTATAGGCGGGTCTCCCGCTAACCACGACAGTGCCTAGGTTCCAAAAGGGTAATCACTATTCAGAATAGCGCGTATCATTTGTATCATAAATCTAACAAGTCATATAATATTAATAAATTTTGCACATACCGGTGATGACTTCCTGCGGATTTCTCTCCTGAGTCATATCCAATGCGAATACTTGCTCCCGTGCATGTCCTTGATTTCTCCCTGGTGGTCCTCTTCCTCGGCCACGCATGTGCCCTCGCCCCCGTGGAGCTACTAGAGGGGGAGCAATAGGAGCATCCCCGATCAATCGCGGGCAAACTCGTCGGACATGCCCCGGTTGGTTGCACTCAAAACATATCACCTCACGTCGGCCCCCAGGTTGTTGATAATATTGCTGCTGTGGTGGTGGAGGTAAAGCTAGTGGTTGCGGAATTGGGTACTCCACCCGATAGTTCCGGTTGACCCACCGACCGCCTCTGTGGTTTCCCCTTCCTCTGCCATGATCATTCCGCCTTCTATTACTAGGGCCGACTTCAATTACTCCTTCTGCGGGTCTCTTGCCACATCCCATGTGGTCCGCCTCCAGTCTCTTTGCCATGTCGATGATTTCTGCCAGGCTTCCATCGGCTATAAACAAAAGGGCCTGCCTCAGGGGGTCCCTCAACCCTTTGTAGAAGCGCTTCGCGTAGCCTCTATCGTCCAACTCATAGGAATCGGCAAACCTAGCGAGGTGTTGGAACTCCCTCTGGTACTCCGTTACCGAATTCGATCCCTGCTTCAGCTGCAGAAATTTTTCTTCAAGTCCATCCCGAGCAGAAGAAGGGATGAAGTGCTCCAGAAAAGCCTCGGTTAACTCGTTCCAACCGATGTCCGTGTACAACCGCCCTTGGAAGATGGAGCCCATGAGGGACTTCCACCACCTTTTGGCGTGCAGCTCTAGCAGCGTCACTACCAATGTCACCGTCATGCTGTTCGGACATCTTATGCCAGCCATCAATTCCTGCACGGTATCAAGCCATTCCTCGGTGCGCACCGGCGATTCTGTCCCAAGATAGGCAGGAGGGGACAGGGCACGGAAGGTGCTCAACCAGTTGGAGCTTGGCGCTTGTTGTTGCACCGGAGCTTGCTGGGCTTTAAATGCATCCAATATGGCTGACAGCGTTTGTCCCAGCTCCGACTGCTGGAATTGTGAAGGAACGGAAGGGGTAGGAGTGCCCCCAACCGGCTCCACCTGCGCTGGGACCTATACGCAAGGTACAAATTAGGGTCAGGTTGGCTAAAACTAATGTCAAAGTTGGACAACTTAGTGTGAATTACATATGGGCACACCACTGCTTCCGCTAAGTCGGTTTGTCCCCAAACCGACTAATCGAACGGGAGTGGCCCATTGTTACCTGACTGCTGTAGGTGAAGATCGGCTAAGTCTGATACCATTTGTAAGACCCCACTCCCGGAACACAACACACGGCACGAGGGGAGTCTTATGCCCGAAATAGCCGCCTTGCGGTAGCACTAACACACGGGTTAGCCTTTACCACAAGACGCCTATTCCGCCGGCTACAATCCATATCGCAACAATTATGCCAACCCAACCATAACAGAAAAGTAAAAGCAAAAGCAGTTCAGTTCACAGCTAAGTTAAAGTCCAAAAGTAGCGGAAGATAACAAGCACAACAGGCTTGTACAAAAAGAACAAGAGTCTAGAAATGCTTTGCCAAACGGCTACATGAAAACACTCACGACTGTCACTGACGGTGCCGATGGCACCACCACCTCAGGTCCTATCATCCGGGCCTGGCTGTCCTGCTGCATAGTCCGTCGCTGCTCTACCTGCGGGGTTTCCTCCTAAAAAGGAAGACGTTGCAACCGTTAGTCATAAGACTAAGTGGCTTCACATCCGCTCCCCCGGCGACTCCTTGGCACCGGGCGGAGAAAGGAACAAGGTACAATATGTATATATATATAAGCAAGTAAACAAGCAGGTGACTGTAAATATAGTGGAGTATAAACTACGCTACACAACTAGCAGTTCTACAAATATCAATAGTATATGACAGCAGGTATAATTAATCAGAATAGTAACTTAACTTATAAGAGTGCCCATACAAACTTATAAGTTAAGGATCGGCTTAACAGAAAAGTAACTCATCGTATAGGAGTGCCCATACAAACTTATACGATGAGGATCTTGTGTATGCAATGAATGACATGATATGAATGTTATGGTATGACCGACTCATGCGCACGCACATGCAAGTTGCTATGTCGACACAGACTTGAAGTTCCCACTTTTCGAGCAGGTAGCTAACCTCTCAGGCGTCGTCCGTCGTGGCCAGACGGTGACAGTGGAGCGGGCATCTCCACTACTAGGTGGTATCACACTACCTATCCTAGGCCCCCGTACGCCTCAACGCTAAGAACACAACAGCGGAGCTCACATGCGTACTACGGCTCAGAAGGGGTCTTGGGTAAATGTGCACCAAGAACACAGCCCAACCTGGCCTTTGATTTCGAACCGGATGGAACCTCGGAAACGCACGAGGTGCAAGCCCAACCGTTCTCATGGCGCGGAGGAGATCTCGGTTTATGGACACCAAGTATCTAACCCTACCGCCCAAGGTCTACCCATTGGCTCCCATCGGTGTGACGACTGGCGAACCCGTAGACCTGCCACAGTCATTATCTCAATATCGCGACATGATGAATCGTCGCACATTACATGCCCCAAAACAACTCACTCGATGCTACCCGTAGGGAGACTTCAACTCTAAGTATCGGTTGTTAATAAATCCCTTGGGCTCGGATTACGGTTACAACATACTCCTCACATAGTGTTCATCATTTTCACGCCCACCTATTCAATAAATTCACCTCAACACTACGCACAATAGATATGTTCAACACCAAATTGTATAAGTATATCCTATACCGATCTCAACTCCTAATATCTAGCCTTCCCATCCAATCCATTTCTCTACCAATACATGGTTATACCTTATTACACAACCAAATGAGCAACCATGCTAAATTATAGTAACAACAACATTATAGATATATGGGAGCAAGACAACAAATGAGCAAATCACAATCATTGCAAGAGTGCTAACATTATAAATTAACAAGTGCATTAACATAGGATAGCCCAATACTAAAACTGGGATTCTCGGAGCTACAGGAATCCGATCACAATGCACAACCCCTCGTTGGAAAGGTATTCGCGAGGGCTACGACTTTCGTGTTGAGTCGATCGCCCAGATCTGGTCGCAACATACCAGAAATTCAACTCGAATACGTACAGGAAATAGTTTCCTGTACAGGAATTTTCCAAACGCAGCGGACTCGAACCAGCTTTCCCGTGGCTACAGGTATCGCATGAAAACGAGCAACCACTCGTTGGAAAGGTAATTTCAAGGGCTACGACTTTCGTGTTGAGTCGTTCACCCAGATCTGGCCAGAACACCTCCGAAATTGGCCACGAAGGTCGCTGCGTGGAGAAATCAGATTTCTGCACGCATCTTAAGGCGAGATGAACGGCATCCGTTCATCTTCTTCCTTGCAACGACCTCGCATAAACTTCTCCAGAAATCACACCCAACCTTATTTCTCCTTTTAAAGCCAAACCCTCAACGAAAACCCCTCTCATCTCCACTTGAATGATGAGAAGGTTGAGGGAGACTAAGCCTAGAAAACCTAGGCATGGCTTACCCTAAGAACTCTCCTCCTCACCATCAAGACTCTATGGAGTCGATGTCTCTGCTAAAATAGCTATAGATCTAGCACCAAGGGAGAGGGGAGGAAGCTCACCTCAAGTCCAGCGGTACCACCATGGCCGGCCATGAGCCTCGCACTCCTTCGCAGCGGCATTGTTTTTCCCTTGACGGTGGCGGCATTTTGATTCCTCCAAGGATGGCTCCGGCAAGCTCTTCCTCCTCCTCCAGCCAAGAACTCTCTCAGAAATTTCGGGGCAGAAGAAAGGGGGATGAATGCTAGGGTTTCACAACTTTTTCCTTTTTATACACCGCAGACACGGGTAGGCACACGGCCGTGTTCCTACCCGTGTGCAGGTGACACGGCCGTGTTGCCTGCCGTGTTCAAGGCCGTGTTCATCCCAGAACATCTTCCTGCCGGGTCGGGGTTGCGGCACACGGGTAGAGACACGGCCGTGTCTCGACCCGTGTCCTTGGCACACGGCTAGGGACACGCCCGTGTCCCAATACCCGTGTACCTCTCTGACTGGTAAGCCTATTTTTATGAGGCACACGGGTATGGACACGGCCGTGTCCATACCCGTGTCAGCCAGAATTGCCATTTTGCCTTGTTTTCCTCATTTCCCGTACGTTCGCACCTGCTCCCCCACACCCCCATTGGGCTCACCACAGCCCCCTAGACTCAAATACGCAATCAAGGGGCCTAGCCTCTGATACCATTTGTAAGACCCCCCCTCCCGGAACACAACACACGGCACGAGGGGAGTCTTATGCCCGAAATAGCCGCCTTGCGGTAGCACTAACACACGGGTTAGCCTTTACCACAAGACGCCTATTCCGCCGGCTACAATCCATATCACAACAATTATGCCAACCCAACCATAACAGAAAAGTAAAAGCAAAAGCAGTTCAGTTCACAGCTAAGTTAAAGTCCAAAAGTAGCGGAAGATAACAAGCACAACAGGCTTGTACAAAAAGAACAAGAGTCTAGAAATGCTTTGCCAAACGGCTACATGAAAACACTCACGACTGTCACTGACGGTGCCGATGGCACCACCACCTCAGGTCCTATCATCCGGGCCTGGCTGTCCTGCTGCATGATCATTCCGCCTTCTATTACTAGGGCCGACTTCAATTACTCCTTCCGCGGGTCTCTTGCCACATCCCATGTGGTCCGCCTCCAGTCTCTTTGCCATGTCGATGATTTCTGCCAGGCTTCCATCGGCTATAAACAAAAGGGCCTGCCTCAGGGGGTCCCTCAACCCTTTGTAGAAGCGCTTCACGTAGCCTCTATCGTCCAACTCATAGGAATCGGCAAACCTAGCGAGGTGTTGGAACTCCCTCTGGTACTCCGTTACCGAATTCGATCCCTGCTTCAGCTGCATAAATTTTTCTTCAAGTCCATCCCGAGCAGAGGAAGGGGAAACCACAGAGGCGGTCGGTGGGTCAACCGGAACTATCGGGTGGAGTACCCAATTCCGCAACCACTAGCTTTACCTCCACCACCGCAGCAGCAATATTATCAACAACCTGGGGGCCGACGTGAGGTGATATGTTTTGAGTGCAACCAACCGGGGCATGTCCGACGAGTTTGCCCGCGATTGATCGGGGATGCTCCTATTGCTCCCCCTCCAGTATCTCCACGGGGGCGAGGGCACATGCGTGGCCGAGGAAGAGGACCACCAGGGAGAAATCAAGGACATGCACGGGAGCATGTATTCGCATTGGATATGACTCAGGAGAGAAATCCGCAGGAAGTCATCACCGATACGTGCAAAAATTTATTAATGTTATATGACTTGTTAGATTTATGATACAAATGGTATCAGACTTAGCCGATCTTCACCTACAGCAGTCAGGTAACAATGGGCCACTCCCGTTCGATTAGTCGGTTTGGGGACAAACCGACTTAGCGGAAGCAGTGGTGTGCCCATATGTAATTCACACTAAGTTGTCCAACTTTGACATTAGTTTTAGCCAACCTGACCTTAGTTTGTACCTTGCGTACAGGTCCCAGCGCAGGTGGAGCCGGTTGGGGGCACTCCTACCCCTTCCGTTCCTTCACAATTCCAGCAGTCGGAGCTGGGACAAACGCTGTCAGCCATATTGGATGCATTTAAAGCCCAGCAAGCTCCGGTGCAACAACAAGCGCCAAGCTCCAACTGGTTGAGCACCTTCCGTGCCCTGTCCCCTCCTGCCTATCTTGGGACAGAATCGCCGGTGCGCACCGAGGAATGGCTTGATACCGTGCAGGAATTGATGGCTGGCATAAGATGTCCGAACAGCATGGCGGTGACATTGGTAGTGACGCTGCTAGAGCTGCACACCAAAAGGTGGTGGAAGTCCCTCATGGGCTCCATCTTCCAAGGGCGGTTGTACACGGACATCAGTTGGAACGAGTTCACCGAGGCTTTTCTGGATCACTTCATCCCTTCTTCTGCTCGGGATGGACTTGAAGAAAAATTTACGGGGTGCGAATTTAATACCTTGGAAGATGACTTCCGAGTCTCCATGCCTCAACATAACTTGCTTCTCCGCACAATTGATCCTGGCGTGGTGCCAGTCCAACCACTTCATGCCCAGGATGAGGTCGAACTCCGGGATTCTTAACACTGTAGCCGGAGTTTCAAAGAACTTTCCTCCAATAAGGGTGTCGAAGTCGCAACTTGCTGACGAAGTCGCAACCTGCCGACCCCTGGTGAGCTTGCACATTTGCCCATTTATTACTGCTCACTCCTTCTGATTCTTCGTTCTATGGGCTTTAACGTGATCTCCCCCTGATACCGATCATATTTCGGAGTATCTGTGCGACCCACTGGATGCTAAGAGTATGAAGAGGCAGGTGACGCGGCTATTTGAAAAACACAAGCTACTGTTACAGGAGGTTTACAATCGGGTAGACAAGGACAAGGACGAGGCGGAGGAGCAGTTCGTAGTTCTGGAGGGAACAAGGTGTCCAGCTGATGGGGATGTAATTACTTCTTTGGGGGTACACATTACGCTGGCCGAGGAGCGGCTTAGGCATGCCATAGAGCAGATCGACTTGGCCCAATAGGAGCTATTTGCGGTCCGCTAGTACCACTATCCTCGTGTGCCACCCTGATTTGGGACGCAGAGGAGGGGCTGGTGGAAGTGGATCCAGTACTGAGCCGCCTGCCCATCCCCGCTATGGATCGTCATGCCCGGGTCACATCCGCATCTTAGATTAATTCACGTAGTTAGGTTGCAAACTTTCTTTCCTCGGGACATTTAATCTATTTGTAATAATTCGAGACCTTTTAGCCCGTCAGTGGACTTATGTTTGTTGCATCCTACCTTTATTGTGCTGCTACTTAGTTTTCTTTGGGCTGGTGCGGATGAGCTTCTCTTGCCCTCATACCCCTTTTTAAGTGGGCATGAGATTATGTAATTTGCTCGCAGCTACCGCTCATCACGAGTCCCCGACCTCTATTTTCCCGAAGCCGGCTAGCCGCAAATCGCTACCACTGCCGCCGCCGCCCATGAAATTGAATACTACGGGCAACGCACCTCCCGCAGCTCGGGAAAAAGTTAATGATCCGGCGGGTCAACCAGCTAGGGATCTCACCCCCATGGCCTCCACATCCTGCGGCTCCCCCAGCGGGGCGGCTTGAGAGGTCTAAGTTGTTAGCCTAAATCACCTAGAGGGGGGTGAATAGGTGAAATGCGTGTCAAATGCAGAATTAAAAACTAACACAGCAAATATCAAGCAATCATAGAAGACAAGAGATTTATAGTGGTTCCCCAATCTTGGGTACGTCCACTTTCCTCACCGATCTAGCAAATTACTAGACTCGGCTACTCCACTATCTCGGATTGAAAACAATCCTACACCTCGGAACCACGTTCCTACAAATCTCGATCCAAAATGGATCTACAAAAACTCGGAAGACAAAACTTCCTACAAGTCTCGGAGAAAAATCTCCTACAATGAAATTTGGTTTGAAAATAAAAATCAAAACATCAATCTCAGATCTGGATCTTTGACGGTCTTCTTCTTTAGGAACTTCGGCTTGATCAGAAAAAAAAAGGTTGAAGATGACCTGAGAGAAATCCACGAATCTGAAAACTAGAACCACCTCGATCGAGAAAGTAGATCTGGAATCTTCAAGGCTCGGCAAGATCGAGTGATTCTCTTTCTTCTGGATCGCTGGAGGAAAGATCGATGAAAACGAAGGTCGCGATCCAAACTTTTCTTCTTCTTCCGTGAACGGCAATGGCGGCGGCGTGAAATTAGGGTTCACGGAATTTCTCTTTCTTAAAAAGAATATTTCTGTAATAACGCTTAAAAGTCATTTCTGAAAAGACCTATTTATAGGTGGGTTCCAACGGTCATAATATTGATTAATGATGACACGTGGACCAATCAGAATTGACAGATTCAAAATACTTAAGACGAATTAGAACTTAGAAGAATTCTGAATTAGAGAACAGCTATACTCGAGTGAGAGAAGGAATACTCGAGTGAGAGAAGGAATACTCGAGTATGGGAACTTAGATACTCGAGTATCAGAAAACATATACTCGAGTAACAGAAGGATATACTCGAGTATCAGGGGATTACTCGAGTATCAGAAACACATATACTCGAGTATCAGGGAATTACTCGAGTATCAGAAAACACGTACTCGAGTATCAGGGTATTTACTCGAGTATCAGAAAACACATACTCGAGTATCAGGGTATTTACTCGAGTATCAGTACTTTGAACTTGCAGAGAAGAGAAGAAAAGGATCTACTCGAGTATCAAACATGATTTACTCGAGTATCAAGTTACTTACTCGAGTATGAAAAGAACTTACTCGAGTGACTAACTTAACTACTCGAGTATAGATATATCTACACGAGTATTCAGACCCTACTCGAGTAAGCCAAACTGATTACTCGAGTATCTCACTAACTACTCGAGTATGGGACACAGACTACTCGAGTATTAAGACTTTACTCGAGTAAGTCTAACTGACTACTCGAGTATCTCTAACAACTCGAGTATGTCTTACTAACTACTCGAGTATTAAGCCTGATACTCGAGTATCATAAGGGGTTACTCGAGTATTAGGGACTTAGAAAAATTCTATGAGGAAATTTGCTCCAATGCTTCTGTCCATCAATCCAAGTGCAGGAAGGAAGTGTATCCCAATAGAGAGGCTATACATGGGCCAACACTTTGGATCACACAATGAGGGATTACATTGTATGGTCCTGTGTTTGGTGACCCATTATAGACTGACATTGGTCTACACTTGGCATTAAGGACCTGCACACATACAACTTAAACACAGCATCAAATACACCTTAATTCATCTTAGTTCAAGGTCTGACCTCCTACAAATCTGAGGCATTGTGGAGACAAACCCCAACAATCTCCCCCTATTTGTAGATGTCAGCACTCTCTATACTAAGGTGAATTACTTAAGAGTAAAAGAAACAACATGCATATAACAGGAGAATAAACTTAACTAAAGCAGGGTAAGTAAAACATTGCCATAATCAGAATTAAATATATATATATAGAAATGTTTTAAGCATAGAAACAAAAGTCCAATTTCACATTCTCAGTTCAACTCAAGATGGGGCATCCTTGTGCATCCTTTCTCTCTTTAGTTCTTGCCTTTCTAGATAACTGTATGGCTTGGGAAAGTAAGTCCTGGGCCTAGGAGGAGCAGATGGATTATTGTGTCCCCAGTTTCTGTCATGGAGTCTGATTTTAATCTGGGACACTTCATAGGCCTTCCATTCTGTATTACTGTAGAACTGATCTCTGTTTTCTCCAAGATCTGTCACTAACCTCAAAGTATCAAGAATTATGGACTTAGAGGTAGGACTCCACACTTCAGCATGAACAACAGGAGGTCTACTTTCAGAAGCTGGCTCTTTCCTGGGAGCAGAACGACTTGCAGAAGCACCTTCACCATACTTTCTTTTCTTCTTAGAAGGACCTTGAGAACTGGAAAGAAAATCATCTTGCCACATGTTAGAGTAGTTAAGAGGAGGCTCAGTCACATCACCCTCAGGTCTAGGAGAGAAGGCTGGCACACCACTTTCTGGAATGGTAGCTTGGACAGGGGCATCTGCAGAGGGTTGCTCTTCAAGAGGATTTAGGTGCTGAGGTATAATGGTTGGGTTGAGCTGGGCATTAGGGAAGTTCATGTTATGCAGCCACACAGCAGTGTCATAGGTATAAAACTTTACAGATTGAAGTTGAGAGAGAATGTCTGCTTTCATTTCCTTTACAATTCCATCCACTGTAGTTTGAGCCTGTTTAGAGAGAGTTTCAACTTGTTCTTTTACAACTATTTGAGCTTGCTCATGTAGTTTGTCCACTTGTTCTTTTACAACTTTCTCCCCCTTGCTGATATCTATGTTTAGCTTTGCAATGGCTTCATCTTTGAAGGTGCCCACTTCATTACATACTTTCACAACATTCATTTCAGCTCTCTCATCTAGCTTGATCTGATTGTGAGCTACTGTCTCGGCCTGGTTTCTTAGCTCACCTATGCTTGTAATGGTGTGGTCTATGGCTTTGCCTCCAATTTGGAACAACCTTTTTAACTCATCAGTATTTGCTTGAATCTCAGCAAAGCCTCTGCTCATCTCTGTTTCAAGAGCAGAGACCTTGGATGTTACTGATTGCAGAGAGGCATCAAAGTAATCTCTCTGTTCTTTGAGCATAAGCTCAATCTTGCTTATTATATCTGAAGAGGAGGGAGCTGAGGTTGGTTCAGGAGCTGAAGCAGCAGGAGCAGGAGCAGGGGCAGTCCAAGGAAGGATTTCTGTGATCACCACTGAGCTGACAGCTCTCTTGAAGGGTTCTATTTCAACATATTCTTCTGTGGGTAGGAGAGAGGGCATGGAGAAATCCAAAGTCCTCAGAGGTGCCTCCACAGGATCTGGAGACATCTCATCATCAGACAGGAGAATATGAGCTGATTGGCTAGGCTCACTCTCAGGAGATTGGACTGGAGATTGGACTGGAGTTCTTGCAGGAGATGGAGCTGGGGTTCTTGCAGGAGATGGAGCTGGGGTTCTTGCAGGAGACTGAACTGGAGACTTTGCAGCTGATCCATTCTGGAAGAGTGGGGCATCTGAGCTGAGCTCATCAATAAGATTGTTAATTTCTTCAGCTGTAGACAGAAGGGCTGCTGAGTCTGGAAGCTCTGAGTCTGGGTTTGCTGATGGAATCTCTGCTGGAGGAGGAGAGACTGGAGGAGTAGGAATTCTTACTTCTTCTTGTTCTAGAATTACTGATTCTGAAGAAACCTGATTCTGAGGAAGAGAAGAGGCAGGCTCCCCCTCAACTATTGCACTGGTGGTAGCAGTAGTTTGATGTAGAGGAGGAGATGGAATCCTGTCTTCAGGGAAACTGGTTTCTTTGGGAATTTCTGAGGTGGCAGCAGATTTGGAAGCTTGGGCAGTATTGAGGAGCTTGATGTCATACCTCTGGATGGAGGAGAGAGAGACCTTCTTCATGTGGTGAAGGGGAGTTCCTTTGGACAAATCAAATACTGTAGGGTTGATCTCATGGAGGAGGAGGGAGATAATCCTTGCATAGCTGGGGTGCTTCACGCTTTCTCTAATCTTATCCAGTATCATCATGCCAAACTGGAATTTCTTGCGACATATGATGGCTTGCATGATGTCAAACATGTCCATTGAGATATCTCTGATAGAGTAGGTCTTGCAGAGGAGAACTTTAGCAATGACATCTACAAGAAATTTCCCTTCAGAGTTGAAGTCTGAGCGGCTAATCGAGTCTGCTTCAGGACATACTCCACAGAAGAGACTGGTGCGGTCGGAATCCTCTGTAGTTAAATCATCTTCTTCATCAACGACGGGCATCTTTAACAAGGTAGCTACAGAGGTCTTGTCTAGGCGGATTTTGAGTCCTCTGACTTTGGATTTGAGCACTTTTCCATTCCGTTTAATCTTCAAATTCTTGTAGAATTCCTCCACCGCAGGGAATATAACTCGGCACGGTGCCATCAGAACAAATGATAATCCGGCGGTGTCGAATAGGATGAGGAGGTTGCGGAAATCGTCTGAAAGTTCGGTGATACCTTCTGGGAAGAGTTCTGACCCAATACCGATCTTGGACAAAGGAGGAGCCATCAGGAAACTGCAATGCAAAGGAACCAGACGGCGAGGAAACTGGAATTCTTGTGGCGACGGAAGACAAAGAACAGGGTTTCGGGAAAACGAAAAGTCGGCGCTACTCGAGTGAATGAGAAGTGGAAAGGACTTTTTCGTTTTGAATATATATATAAATAATCCTAATTAGGTTTAAAAAGGTATTAAGTATAAGGACTTACCTGAAGAGGCGGCAATTTGCTAGGTGCGAGTAGAAATTTTGAAAAACCGAAAAATTTCGAGTACTCGAGTAAAGGAGGACGGCATACACGAGTATGAAGTTGGTATACTCGAGTAGGTCATGACATACACGAGTAATGAGAAGGCATACTCTAGTATGTAATCAGCATACACGAGTATTAGTCCTTTACGAATTTTAATACTCGAGTGAGGAAGTTCATACACGAGTAACTGTTGGATTACTCGAGTATATAAAACTTGATACTCGAGTATTAGCTGTTTACTCGTGTAAGTGTGACTTGATACTCGAGTCTCGAATACTTGAAGGAATTTCCCTGGTAGATGTCCTGTTCCACTGAAAAACTGTACCTCTGAGCAGCCAACATTACTGATGTCTTCTTAATTTGAGAGTCCATCATTGGTCTTCTTTGTTGAGCAGTCCAAGCTCAGTTTTGAAGAACGAGAACTTGGACTCGTCCAGCGGCTTGGTGAAAATATCTGCAACTTGCCTGTCTGTGGAGACATACTGTAGATCTATATCTCCATTTTCCACATGCTCCCGGATGAAATGATAGCGAAGCTCTATGTGCTTGGTCCTGCTGTGGGAGACTGGGTTGTTGGCTATTGCTATGGCGCTGGAAGAGTCACAGAACAGGGGAATGTTCTGGAACTTCATGTTGTAGTCTTCAAACTGATTCTTGATCCATAACAGCTGTGCACAACAGCTGCCTGCAGCGATGTACTCTTATTCAGCCGTTGAGATGGCTACACAGTTCTGTTTCTTGCTGCTCCAGGAGATAAGTCTATTTCCGAGAAATTGGCAAGTCCCGGAAGTGCTTTTCCTGTCATCTTTGCTACCTGCAAAATCTGCATCTGAAAATCCAATTAGTTCACTATCATTACTTCTCGGGTACCATAAGCCAAGATTTGGTGTTCCTTTGAGGTATCTCAAAATTCGCTTTGCAGCAATGTAGTGAGATTCCTTAGAGTTCACCTGAAATCTAGCACATACACATGTTGAGAACATTATATCTGGTCTACTCGCAGTAAGGTAGAGCAAGGACCCAATTATGCTTCTGTACTTGGTTTCATCAAAAGGTTTCCCTTTCTCGTCCTTGTCCAGAGACATAGCTGAGGCCATTGGAGTCCTCATAGAGGTTGCATTCTCCATTCCGAATTTCTTAAGCAGCTCTTTGGTGAACTTGGTCTGAGAGATGAAAATTCCATCCTCAGATTGTTTCACTTGAAGCCCTAAGAAATACTTCAGCTCTCCCATACTGCTCATTTCAAACTTCCCTTGCATAAGTTTAGAAAACTTCTCGCAGAGGTTGTTGTCTGTAGAGCCGAAAATAATGTCATCGACATAGATTTGCACTAGCAAAATCTTGCCCTTTATTTCCCTAAGAAATAATGTCTTATCTATCTTTCCTCTCGTGAACTTGTTCTCAAGAAGAAAGGTAGATAGCGTCTCATACCAAGCTCGAGGAGCTTGCTTAAGACCATATAGTGCTTTTTGCAATAAGTAAACATAGTTAGGAAAGGTTGAGTCAACAAAACCTGGCGGTTGCTCTACATACACTTCTTCCTTTATGTCACCATTCAGGAAGGCGCACTTTACGTCCATCAGATAGACGGTAAAGCCCTTCAGTGCAGCGTAGGCAAGAAATAACCTGATTGCCTCCAGTCTTGCTACTGGAGCATAAGTTTGGTCGAAGTCGATCCCTTCCTCTTGACGATATCCCTTGGCGACAAGTCTGGCTTTATTCTTTATAATTGTTCCGTCTTCATCCATCTTGTTCCGGTAGACCCATTTTGTCCCGATGACGTTCTTATGCTTGGGTCTAGGAACAAGTGTCCAGACTTTGCATCTTTTGAACTGATTTAATTCTTCTTCCATGGCTAGAATCCAGGATGCGTCGGAGTTGGCTTCCTCAAATTTCTTTGGTTCAACCTGTGAGAGAAAGCTTAAGTGTAAATTCTCGTTAGTTGTACCTCGACGAGTTCTGACACCATCCCGAGGATCTCCTATGATTTGGTCAACAGGATGATCCTTCAAGTGTCTGAACTCTAAAGTCCTTGCATCTGGGATCTCTTCAGCCACTGGAGTTATATCTTCAGCTGGGATGTCTTCTTCATCTTGATCATCTCCCTCTCCAAAGGTGGTTGTAGAGGGGATCTTGATGAACGTCTCATCTTTATCTTTAATAGGTTCATCCAAGCTGAGTTCTTTCAAATTTGTACCTGCATCTACAATAGGCACACTAGACGAGTTGCTTTGCAACAGACTCGTCTCATCAAATACAAGATGTATCGACTCTTCCACAACTAGAGTTTTTCTATTGAAAACTCTATAGGCCTTACTATGGCTACTATAACCTACAAAAATACCTTCAAAGCTTTTCTCACTAAACTTTGTAGTGTGATACTTGCCATTGTTAAGTACGAAGCACTTACAACCAAAGATTCTAAAGTATGAAATGGTTGGTTGCCTGCCTTTTAGAAGTTCGTAAGGAGTCTTATCATGGTCTTTGTTGATGAGTGCTCGATTTTGCACGTGACAAGCGGTGTTGACGGCTTCAGCCCAGAAATACTCCGGAAGTGAGGCATCACTCAACATGGTCCGACAAGCCTCTATGAGTGTTCTGTTCCTTCTCTCAGCCACTCCATTTTGCTGTGGTGTGCGGGGAGAGGAAAACTCATGAAAGATACCTTGACTTTCACAAAATTCTGTCATGGCTCCAGACTTGAATTCCGTTCCATTGTCTCTTCTGATTTTGACTACGGAACGGTTGTATTCATTCTGGATTTGCCTGACAAAATTAGTGAAAATACCGAAGGTATCTGACTTGTGTTTCAGAAAGAACACCCACGCAAAGCGCGAGTAATCATCCACAATAACCAACGTATATTCCTTACCTCCCAAACTTCTAACCTGTAGTGGACCAAACAAGTCCATATGAAGAAGCTGTAAACTTCTATTGGAATCCTTGCCTATTATGCTTTTAAACGAACTTCTTGTTTGCTTGCCTTTGATACAAGCGTGACAAGGACTGTCCATAACGCACTTGACCTTGGGTGCATCACGCACTAAGTTTTGAGAGAATAATTTATTAATAGTTTTGAAATTAATATGTGCTAGTCTCTTGTGCCATTGGTCAACAAGAGATGCACTACTTTTTGCCAAAAGACACACTGGTGTCGAAGAGTCTATATAAATAAAATTCAAACAGAAAATATTTCTGCTTCGAGTGCCTGATAAAATAGTTTCCATATTGTTAACCGATTTTATCAAACACTTGTCAGCATGAAATTCAACTACGTATCCTTTGTCGCATAGTTGGCTTATGCTGATGAGATTGTGTTCCAATCCTTCAACATAGGCTACATCCGAGAAGGATACGCTACCGTTAGAAATCATACCATAGCCTTTAGTGATTCCTCGATCTGAACCTCCAAAGATGACCTTTGGTCCATTGCAGACTGAGGTGTAGTTCAGTAGTAGGCTCCTTGTCCCGGTCATATGCCGAGAACATCCACTGTCCAAGTACCAGATTGGCATTTTGGTGGCCTTTGGACATACCTGCAATTACAATCATTTAGCCTTAGGAACCCAAACAAGTTTGGGTCCTTGGTCTCGAGTTAGAATACTCCCCCTACGAGTATTAGCCTCATGAGTGGTCATTCTCACGTTGCTAACTTTAGGGGTAGCAGCATTATTAGGATTGAACCAACAATCACTGGCAAAATGACCAATTTTGCCACAACACCAACAGTTGAACCTGTTGT
The DNA here is from genome assembly GCA_039513925.1 of Platanthera zijinensis. Lineage (NCBI taxonomy): Eukaryota > Viridiplantae > Streptophyta > Magnoliopsida > Asparagales > Orchidaceae > Platanthera > Platanthera zijinensis. The sequence goes on from CM077097.1 coordinate 11,485,103, forward strand.
ATCTTTGCCTTGGGTAGTCCTGCCTGACTTTCTGGAATGAAGGTCTAGCAGGAGCCTTACTTTTGGAGGAAGAGGCTTCATGATGATTGCAGTTACATGAAGTCTTCTCCTTCATAGGCTTTTCTACAATGGGTTTTACTTTTGGTGTCTTCTTAAAGTTATGACCATGAGCATAAGGTCCATAGCTTTGAAGCTGAATCTCCTCACAAGGTGCCTTGAAGACACTCTCGCCAAAGTTACGAGGACGAGTCCAACCTTGGTATCTTGACTTAGGCTTCTCAGGGATTGGCCTAGAAAAGTGTCCGTAGGTGGACTCATAATCGAGTTCGTTCGTGGGAAAGATAACTTTCTTGAACACAACAGGTTCCAAGGGAGCTTTCCCTTTTTCTTCAGCTAGAGTCTTTCGGGCAGCCTTATTCTTTCTCTTGGCCTTGTTTCTTCTAGAGGATTTACTAGAAGAGCCAATGTGGCCTAAACCAGCACCCTTGGCCTTAGCAGAGAATTCAGCAATGATTGGAAGAACTGTCTTAGGCTTAGAGAAGCTCTCAACAAGCTTCTTTTCAGCCTCGAGTTGTTGTTCCAATTCCTTGATGATTGTCTCTTTAAGGTCAAGGTGCTTGAGAGCTTTATTGTATTCCTCCATAGCAGCATTGAAGTTCTCTTGAAGAGAGTTAGTCTTATTGACTTCTACTCTCAAGCTGCTCTCACTAGCCTGTAGAGATTTTATCTCTTTGGCTTGAGTTTTCACTACTCTACGACATTTTTCGTAGGCGGTGAGTAACTCCTTATACTGACTCATGAGCTCAGATTCATCTTCAGAGGAATAGCCCTCTTGCTCATTGTCATCATCAGAGTCAGAGAGAGGAGTGTGAGATTTTACCTCCCCAGTGAACTGGGGGACTTGTTCATCATCTGAATGAGCCATGAGCCCAAAGTAAGCTTCCTCTTCTTCACTTGACTCAGATGAGTCAGAGTCGCTGAGAGTTTTGCTCTTCTTGGCTACTAGGCTTTTCTCTGTCCTCTTCTTATGGTGTGAGGATTTCTTTTCCTCTCTTCTTCCACCCTCTTTCTTTTTGTGAGGGCAATCGGCGATGACGTGACCTGGCTTATTGCAACAATAGCAAATGATGTCAGTTGAAATATGTTTGTTCTGTTTAGAATTGTACCTGTCATGGCTGCTTGAGCCTTTCTTCCGATGATCACCGTCATGTCGTGATCTTCTATATGAGGCATCCTTGCCTCTCCATTGCTTCTTCTTGTTCAAGAATTTCTTGAACTGCCTTGAGAGTAGGGAGAACTCTCCATCAGATAGTTCTGAGCCAGATGAGCTAGGCTTAGATGATTCTTCTTCATCAGCCTCAGGAACTGGGGCAGGAGAGCTAGCCTTTATCTTCCTTGAGCTATCTGCCTTTAGAGCGACAGATTTCTCCTTGGATGCAGACCTGCTTGTCTCTTCTTCAGCTTTTCTTGAGTTGATTTGCAGCTCGTAAGACATAAGCTTTCCGAACAGATTCTGCGGGTCCGTCTCAGCTAACCTTCCAAACTCCCGAATGGCACATACCTTATTGTCCCATTCCTTGGTTAGGGATCTTAAGAATTTGTCATTGAGTTCCCCGTTGGTGAAGACACGTCCATAAACTCTTAGGCCATTTACTATCTTGAAGAAGTTCTCAAAAGTGTCAGCTATGGCTTCCTTATGACCCTGCCTGAAGGCTTCATATTTTTGGTTCAGTAGGGATCTACGATCATCCCTCACTTCTTCTGTACCTTCCATTAGAGTCACAAGGGATTGCCACATCTCCTTGGCAGACTGGCAATGAATCAGATTTTACAGCATTGAGTCATCCACTGCACTTGCTATAATATTTTTGGCTTTCTTGTCCAGAGAGACAAGTGCAATCTCATCCTTATCTAGATCCATCAGCTTCTTGGGAACTTGCTTGGTGGGATCTATGGTGGATGCAGTCATAGGAATGTGGGGACCTTCTTCAACAATCATGAAGATCCGGGGATCTACTGCTTCCATGAAGAACTTTACTCTTTCCTTCCACATAGGAAAGTTGTTCTTGGTGCAGATAGGGAGTTTAGCAAAATCCTTGGTCTTACTCATGCTTGATACTTTTCAAGAAACAACTTAGAAGGATAAGATCAAGGTGTTAACCTTTTAACGATCAACCTCCCTCTGATACCAATTGAGAGGTCTAAGTTGTTAGCCTAAATCACCTAGAGGGGGGTGAATAGGTGAAATGCGTGTCAAATGCGGAATTAAAAACTAACACAGCAAATATCAAGCAATCACAGAAGACAAGAGATTTATAGTGGTTCCCCAATCTTGGGTACGTCCACTTTCCTCACCGATCTAGCAAATTACTAGACTCGGCTACTCCACTATCTCGGATTGAAAACAATCCTACACCTCGGAACCACGTTCCTACAAATCTCGATCCAAAATGGATCTACAAAAACTCGGAAGACAAAACTTCCTACAAGTCTCGGAGAAAAATCTCCTACAATGAAATTTGGTTTGAAAATAAAAATCAAAACATTAATCTCAGATCTGGATCTTTGACGGTCTTCTTCTTTAGGAACTTCGGCTTGATCAGAAAAAAAAAGGTTGAAGATGACCTGAGAGAAATCCACGAATCTGAAAACTAGAACCACCTCGATCGAGAAAGTAGATCTGGAATCTTCAAGGCTCGGCAAGATCGAGTGATTCTCTTTCTTCTGGATCGCTGGAGGAAAGATCGATGAAAACGAAGGTCGCGATCCAAACTTTTCTTCTTCTTCCGTGAACGGCAATGGCGGTGGCGTGAAATTAGGGTTCACGGAATTTCTCTTTCTTAAAAAGAATATTTCTGTAATAACGCTTAAAAGTCATTTCTGAAAAGACCTATTTATAGGTGGGTTCCAACGGTCATAATATTGATTAATGATGACACGTGGACCAATCAGAATTGACAGATTCAAAATACTTAAGACGAATTAGAACTTAGAAGAATTCTGAATTAGAGAACAACTATACTCGAGTGAGAGAAGGAATACTCGAGTATGGGAACTTAGATACTCGAGTATCAGAAAACATATACTCGAGTAACAGAAGGATATACTCGAGTATCAGGGGATTACTCGAGTATCAGAAACACATATACTCGAGTATCAGGGAATTACTCGAGTATCAGAAAACACGTACTCGAGTATCAGGGTATTTACTCGAGTATCAGAAAACACATACTCGAGTATCAGGGTATTTACTCGAGTATCAGTACTTTGAACTTGCAGAGAAGAGAAGAAAAGGATCTACTCGAGTATCAAACATGATTTACTCGAGTATCAAGTTACTTACTCGAGTATGAAAAGAACTTACTCGAGTGACTAACTTAACTACTCGAGTATAGATATATCTACACGAGTATTCAGACCCTACTCGAGTAAGCCAAACTGATTACTCGAGTATCTCACTAACTACTCGAGTATGGGACACAGACTACTCGAGTATTAAGACCTTACTCGAGTAAGTCTAACTGACTACTCGAGTATCTCTAACTACTCGAGTATGTCTTACTAACTACTCGAGTATTAAGCCTGATACTCGAGTATCATAAGGGGTTACTCGAGTATTAGGGACTTAGAAAAATTCTATGAGGAAATTTGCTCCAATGCTTCTGTCCATCAATCCAAGTGCATGAAGGAAGTGTATCCCAATAGAGAGGCTATACATGGGCCAACACTTTGGATCACACAATGAGGGATTACATTGTATGGTCCTGTGTTTGGTGACCCATTATAGACTGACATTGGTCTACACTTGGCATTAAGGACCTGCACACATACAACTTAAACACAGCATCAAATACACATTAATTCATCTTAGTTCAAGGTCTGACCTCCTACAAATCTGAGGCATTGTGGAGACAAACCCCAACAACTGCGATATCTACTCCGACCACAAGAACCTGAAATACGTGGACACTCAGAAGGAGCTGAATATCAGGTAGAGGCGCTGGGTGGAGTTCTTAGCAGACTATCAGTATGAGATGCACTACCATCCAGGGAAGGCAAACGTGGTGGCCGACGCATTGAGTCGGAGAGCGGCCACTTCCGAAGCTGGGCCCCAAGTTATGTCCATGGAGCTAGTCCGGTCATTCAGAGATATGCAGATATCCCTAGTGTCCGAGGATGATCCAGAGCTGTATAGGGAGTATCTGACATCGATGGTGGCCATAGACGATATTCGGGATCACATTCGGGATGTACAGAGGACAGATGCGTGGGCAGAGCCGATGTTCCGAGCCTTGGAGGAGGGTTCGACAGGAGATTATTCCCTGAGAGATGGTGTAACGTCCCAATTCGCGCTAGGCCCCTTGATTGCGTATTTGAGTCAAGGGGGCTGTGGTGAGCCCAATGGGGGTGTGGGTGAACGGGTGCGAACGTATGGGAAATGAGGAAAACAAGGCAAAACGGTGATTTTGGCCGACACGGGTATGGACACGGCCGTGTCCATACCCGTGTGCCTCATGCCAATATTAAGTTCGAGTCAGAGAGGTACACGGGTATTGGGATACGGGCGTGTCCCTAGCCATGTTGGTGACACAAAAGGTCAATTTGACTAAAGTCAAACCTAAGCTAGGTCATGTCAAACTTAGCTCAAAAAGGGCTAACTCAAGCTGAAGCCCCTAACCACTTGGGCTAACCACTTCCTAATCACTTTATAATAGCTTAGTGGGCTGCATTTATGCTGGTACCATGAACAAATTCGTCCATGAGGGGCAGGAGAGAGAAAGCTTCAATTCCACTTAAATAGAGGAGAGAGAAAAGGAGGTAATGGCCATTCATGGCTTAGGGATGCCAAGGGCCACCCTTATTGGCTTGATTCAACTCCTCTGGTTAAGAGGAGAAGTTTCCAGCCATTTCTCGGCCACCACAAGGCAGGTTCACCCCCCCCACCACTACTTGGCCGAGAGCTTCTTTGAAGGCCATTAATTTCCATTGGTGCATGAACACTCCTCTCCCCATTTAACTCTTTTAAAACCTTAACTGTACTCCTAGGAGTCGTTTACACACCTTACCTTAAGGAGCCCAGCAGTACAATGTGCTGTTGTAGAAACCGAGTAGCACCACCATCGGAAATGGCATCCCGAAGATCAACCCGACTCTAGGCCGCAAACAAGGTCCTCCCCTTCTTCTTCTCCTATAGCTTGATCATAGGGATCATTTCGAAACAAAATCGGGCTCAATTAAGCCCGATTGAAGCTTTCAATTTCATGGTTTTTTCGTGAAAAATGACTTGTTGGGATCACCGGAAAAGGGCCCTCCAGCGGTTGTGCCACCGCCTGACGATAGCCACCACCTCGACGGAGGTGGTGGTGGTGGTGGCCGGCGGTGGTAGCTAGAAGTAGCTCCTGGTCGGGTCAATCCTACCCATTTGCTGGAGGAAGAAGATGAGCCAGAGCCGCTAGATCTTGTGTCAAGATCCGTGCAGGATCAACATATTAATATTTCATTTTAATTAATTCTGTAACACATATTCAGTCCCCTTGTAATTTAATTTAGAAATATTAGAGGCTAAATCAGTGAAAGTGGTTAACATATAAATTGTAGCCCCATGGGTCTACTTTAATTTAAAATGGTTTTGAATCAATTTGGACATCTTGTTTTACCAGGGCAACAATTTTGGTGGGGTATATACCAAGGGTTAAACAGAAACTAAAATGAGCGCCCCCACTTCATCCCTTATCGAAATTACCTGAAAGTTGGACAGGGAGTCACCCTAATCTATACCTAGGTCCTGCCCAAAAATGAGAATTTTTGTGTACAAATTTTCCATAGTTTTTCAAATTATTTAAATATCCTAGGGTAAATTAATTAGGGGAACTAATGACAGCCAAACCCTCCCAAATTTTGGTGAGTGGTTCTTGAGGTCATCATGAGGATCTGTATAAAGTTTCACCTCTTTTTGAGTTGATTTGGATGGGAATTGAGAAAACCCTAGCTTTTCCCTAATAAGGGGTATTTAGGTCAAAAGTGTACTTTGAGGTTTGGGTGGTCAAACCACCTCAACAGAGGCTGAAATTTGGGCCACTATTTTGACATGTCATTTACCACCCTCATATGGGTTATGGGGTTGTTTGGGGTTGAATTGCCCTAGGACCCAAGTTCAAACCCTATGTTTGGACTTTGGGGGTTTGAGAAGGGCATGGGGTCAAATGCCCTTATATGGATTGAAATTTGGTAGAGAGGATACTAGGGTAGCTAAGGTCCTCTGGTAATTATCTTAGAGGATTTGGAGATGGATAAATCTCTCAAAACCCTAACCCTAGTTTAGGGCACAACCCTTATACATGCAAGATAGGCCACTAAAACTGAATGAAAAGCCATGAAACTTGGGTAGTATGGTTATACGGTTAATAAGAGCCTCTGGTGATTTTATTTTTAATTTTGAAACAATAGATTTAGTACCACCTTTATAGTACATGGAATTGCCCTTGATAATCTTTTAATTATTATGATCACATTCTTTAATAGTAAGTTATGAATATTGGGCCTAGGATGTTTTAGGTCAATATACTCATACTTGAATTTTATTATAATTTTTATATGTGTATTTTTAGTACTTTCTTCACAAGATTTTAAGAATGCAATGATATTTAAAAGTTGATTCAGAGCTTAATAATGGTTTGAAAATTGTGGAACTCATTTAAAAGTGTACTTAGGTCAATATACACATGAGGAAATTTTACCATAATTTTTAGGTGAATATTTACAGTAGTTGTTCCAATAATGTAAGAATGAGGATTATTGTTTTAAATTAAAATGTGAGCTCATTATTCACTGAGATGTTTGGAAATTTTGTCAGAAGTGTTTTTAGGGCAAATTAGCCATGCTTGAATTTTATTATAATTTTTGGAACTATATTTACAATATTTACTTCATTACCTGTTAATTATGTGATTATGTTTTAAATTATGGATCAAGGAACAAACCTTACTGAAAAATTTGGATACTTTGAATTTATATTAAATAGTCATCTTTTATTTATCATAAATTTGTGGAGCATTTTGCATGCCTAAAAAAGGTACTTCATGTTCAAACTAAGGCATTTGGATTTCTTCAGAAATTAAATAAATTATCAAGTAAATTAGGAAAATTATGACATTCTGGATTTAGGCTAAACATGTCATGGTACACCCCCAATAATTATTATAGGGATATTGGATGATAATTTGGAGTACCTCCCATTGTATATATCATATAGCTTTGGTTGTACTGTGTTTAGTAAAACTGCGGAAATCGTGTTAGCATGGGGAATGGTCATAGGGAGATGGGATTTATGTTTACTGATTTTGGTATGTGGATTGGAGTATACCATTGAAGATGGGGAGAGTATGTAGTAGAGTTGTCTAAGTTTAGGTGGTACCCTTGATCGACGAAAAATCGTCTACCTTGGGAAGGGAGGGAGAAAGCCAAAACACTTTAGGGTTAGAACCAGTGTAATACTAAAGGGATCATGAAGTGGGTATTAACCAATAATAGTAATTTCCTTGTGAAAGGGAGCTTTGGGCTTTAACCCATCGTAGTTCCTAGTGCCCTTTGAGATCCCTTCACGGGGTATGCCGGGGGCAGTCCTCGGCTAACCTAAACTGTAGGCAAAATAAACTGCAAGAGTAAATAGCATAACTAGGGATTCACTTTCACTCACCTCGATTTCTCGAGATGTTAGGTTTGGTCATACAGACAGTAGGCTCGGTGGTTTGGTGATGGGCAGGTTGGCCCGACGAGCTTAGGCTCGGTTATTGGTTGTGACCGAAGGGATGGTCCGGGGATATTTTGCTCGGAAGCTGATACATAAGATTGCATGTGCATAAGTATAAGGTGGTAGGTCTTCGGTATTGGAGGGTCAATGAACCGACGACAATACGTTGACTCGGCAAGTGTGGTTTAACACTTCGCCAAGTAAAGTCCGGTGCGCCAGCTGGCAAGAGTACGCAGGAGATCCGCTTTGTGCACCAGCATTTAGGCATGCGATAGGTCTGACTGGTAGTGCAATTACCAGTTTAGATGTGGGCGAGGCCCAACCCACCGCTTCTGTTTGCCTCTACGGAGGTATCCTTGGAGGTTCGGCTCCAGAAAGGGGGAACAAAAGGTCTGTGTGCACAGAGTCGGGTGGGTGAGTTGCATTTCCATGATCACATCATAGCATATTTACATGTCATAGCATCAATATTGCATATAACCCCTGACATCTATTTTATAAAGTGGTATGGGATGGTTTATACAGTAGGCCCTGCAAAATGACCCCTTGATTATAAGCTCGCGTGAACGTGCATCCAATTTGAAATTCTTATATCTTGTATTTGAAGAAATATTTTGATAGCCTCCAACCTTGCAACAGGGGAAAAGGTTTGATCATAATCAATTACTTCCTCCTGAGAATAGCCTTGAGCTACCAATCTTTTTTTGTTCCTTACAATAGCTCCTTGTGCATCCAATTTGTTCCTGAAAACCCATTTAGATCCAATGACTGGGTAGTCTTTGGATCTTAGAACTAAATCCCAAACTCTGCATCTCTCAAATTGATTGAGATTCTTTTGCATTGTAATAATCTAGTGGGGATCTTGCTCTGCATCTTTTATGGATTGAGGTTCAATCTGATATATGAAGCAATCATGCATCAAATCTTGGTTGAGTTGATGCCTTGTTTGCACACCAACTTATATATCTCCAATCTCTTGAGATTTAAGATGATCTCTAAGTGTGATAAGATCTGTAGGAGGAGTTGGTTCATCAATAGCTTGGGGAATTAATTCCTCTTGTGGAATTATGTTAGCTGTTATTGGTTCAACTATTCCAATAAATTCTTCTTCACTCTCTTCATTAATCTATAAAGAGGGATGCAATGTAACCTCTTGGATGAGGTTTAAGTCATCCAATTTCTCACATAGAAGGGGTACCTGCAATGTATCTCTGGTAGAATAATCCTACTCCTTGTAACACATATTAGCTTCATCAATATTTATATGTACAAATTCTTCCATTTTAAGGTTTATTTCTTAAATACCCTATAGGCCTTGCTAACTTGGGAAAATCCAAGAAAAATTCTCTCTACAACTTTTGCTTCAAAATTTCTAAGATGTTTCTTGTTATTATTATGAATATAACATCTACAATCAAATACTCTAAAATAATTTATTTTAGGTTGCTTGGCTTTAAGAAATTCATAGGTAGTCTTGCCCTTAAGTTTGTGTATTAAACTTCTATTCAGAACATAATTTGTTATGCTTACAGCCTCTGCCCAAAAGGATTAGGGCAAGTAAGTATTTGCAAGCAATGTCCCTACAGCTTCAATAAGGGTTCTATTTTTCTTTTCTGCTACCCCATTTTATTAAGGAGTTCTAGGAGAATAAAAGCAATGCTTGATACCTTCCTTATCATAGAATTCTTGCATAAGAAGAGATTCAAACTCAGTACCATGATCACTTCTGATCAATGCAACTGGAGTAAAGTACTCAATCTTTATGCTCCTAAGAATGTCTATAAGAACTTTAAAGTTATCTGACTCTTTTCTCAGAAAGAACACCTAAGTGAATCTAGAGAAGTCATATACAATAACTAGAGTATAAGATTTCCCTCCAAGACATTGTACATCAATGGGTCCAAAAATATCCATGTGAAGCAAATACAAGATTCTGGGTGAATCAATCTTATTAATTGATTTAAAACTATTTTTATTCTGCTTGCCTAATTGACAAGCCCTGCAGATACTTTCATTCTTTTAGGGGACAGAAGGTAATCCTCTAACAAGATTATCCCTAAATACAATATTTCTTAAATTTACATGTCCTAGTCTTTTATGTCATAAGACATTAGTATTATTAATCTGATTAAATAAACAGATTTTTGAAATAGCAGACTTAAAATTTACTACATATATGTAGCCTACTCTAGTTCCTGTTAGAACAATTTCTTTTGAACTGGAAGAAATAATGCATAAAGACTTATTAAAGGTTACATGATAACCTTCATCACATAACTGACTTATGGATATCAGGTTATGCTTGAGACCACTCACATAGGCTACCTTCTCAAAGGTGACAGCTCTAATTTTGACATTCCCATATCCTTTTGTTTGGCCACAGTTTGAATCTCCAATGATCACCTTTGGTCCAAGCTTTGACTTGTAATCAGTTGGATTTCCCTTGCTTCCTGTCATATGTTTTGAATACCGACTATCCAAGTACTATTGTTGCTCTGTGGTACGATAGTCCATCACCTACATGAAAATAAATTAGGTGTTCTTGACCAAGGTAACCTTGGGTCATTGATTATTCTCAAATTTATAACAATAAATGTAAGAAAATTCTGGTTGAATTATCCATTGAGTAAAAGGGTTAACAAAGTTTTGTTATTGATTATTCTTTTTACAAGGATTAAAATTTCTGTTAATGTTTTCTAGGTTCGACGAATTCAAGAAAGTTCGTCGATCTGTGTTCGATGAATAGGGATGAGTTCGTCAAACTCCGATCAAAGAATGAAATATTCATTTTCTGTGCCCCAATTTCGTCGATCGCGGTTCGACGAACCATGTTGATTTCGGCGATCGTAGTTAGAAGAATTGTTATATAGAAAATCTGCGTTCAAAGTTCGTCGATCTGAGTTCAACGAACCATATACATTTCGTCGATCTTGGTTCGAAGAAAAATGTTGAACATTTTTTTTATTAAAACATTTCTTTTTCATTTTCTTTTGTTTAGGTTTTTGAAACACTTCAATTTGTTAGATGTTATCTTCTATTTTTTCTTTACCTTTTTCAGATATGAATTTAACAGGGGTACAAAAATATTTTTCATAAGAAGCGGAGGCTGACTTGATGAAGCTCCTAAGCCTAGTTTACCATTAAGCTTGACATTGACTGTGCTAGTGATGTCCATTAATTTGATGCTTCTCCCATTAATGGATTCTTCAAATTGTTTTGCCTCATTAAGTTTAGTTTTTAATGAAATAATTTGTTCTGAAGCTAAGTCTAATTAATCTTTTAGTTTGATGTTTTTAGAAAACAGATTGTCATATTCAAATTATTTTTCTCTGAGAAGTTTGATTTCCTTCTCAGATTAAATTAAGTCATTACATAGAAGTTTGAATTCAGTTTTAAAATGATCAGAAGTGAAATCAAAAGAAGCTATTACCTAGTCCTCTTTTGATTCAGGTTCTGCTGCTGATTCTTTAGCTACTGAGTGACTGCATGATTTATCAATTGCCATCAAGCAGATCTCTCTGGCTTTAGCCTCTTCTTCATCCTCACTAGAACTGAATTAAGTTTCTTTTTCTGAGTCACTCCAGGTCTCAGCTACAAATCTTCTCTCTTTCTTATTCTTGTATTTATTAGAGGAGGGCTTGCTGGAGTGCTTCTTAGATTCTTTCTCTTTTCTCTTGTCCTTCTTTTGAGCCTCTGGACATTTTGGGAGAATGTGTCCTGGCTTCTTGCATCCATAACAGACAATTTCCTTGGTAGGAGTCTCGTCATACCTAGCCTTATCCTTATTTCTGGTTGGCATTCTTCTGAAGTCCTTCTTAGCCATTGTTTAGAATCTTTTATCTAATAGACTCATTAGATCTTCAATGGCAGGTAGTGCTTCTGATTCCTCAGATGCCTTAAAGGCAATGCTTTGCTCCTTCCTTCCAGAGTTAGAAGTATTTTGTTCAGCTTCTTCCCTTGTTTTGATAAGCTGTTCATAAGACTTGAGCTTGCCTAATAATGACTCAGTAAAAATATCTTTTAGGCTTCTGGCCTCCTTGATTGGCAAGATCATAGAGTCCCATGTGCTAGGGAAGCACATAATAATCTTATCTTTTATTTTTGTTAATGAGATGTTCATGTCCAAGTTCTTCAGCTCATTGATAATCAGCCTGAGTCTGTTGTACATATATGCAACTGACTCTGACTCTTACTTCTTGAAATTCTCAAATTATGAAATGAGAAGAGATCTTCTATCTTTCCTTTCATCAGCAAATCCTGCTACCATTTGGTTGAGGGAATCCCAAATGGCTTTTGTTGATGTGCATTAAGAAACTTTTTGAAATATGTCATCATACATAGTTTGAGCTAGAATGTTCATAGCTTTGGCATCTACTATCTTAGCATTCTTCTTAGCTTCTATCCACTCAGGTGGTGGAGCAGAACTGGTGCTTGTAAAGGTTATTGCAGATGGAGAAAGGGAACCTATCAAAATAGAATTGTAGATGTCTTTATAAATTGAATTCATATATAATCTGATCCTTGCCTTTCAAAGTGCAAAAATGTTAAGATTGCACACTGGAGGTTTGGTGCTAGAGTACTCCTTATTTTGTGCCATGATATAAAAAGACACTAGAGTAAATGAGATATATCAAAGATCGTTTGGTTCAGGTGTTACCCTGTGAAACCAAACAAACTTACCCTTTGATACTAATTGAAAGTGAAGAGATTGATCAAACTAACTCTAGAGGGGGGGGGGGGGGCGAATAGAGTATTAAAAATCTTTTGATTAATTTTTATAGAGGATTAAGATAAGTGATAACTATGTGTAAATAGGCAGAAATAAAACACAGAAAATCACAACACAAAAAATAAAAAATAGGGCAACCAGACGATACAAATATTTTATAGTGGTTCTCCTAAAACTTGGGTACATCCACTCTTTTACCACCCCGGTAGGAATCCACTACAGGTTTTTGATCAATCGCCCTGCCACCACAAGATCTATTTTCTCAGGGAGACCTTGCAACCCTTTGAGTTTTTGACCAGGTGCTCAAAAACCAAACTAAGTCTTTTGATTAGGAGACTTAACAACCAAAGGGATAACTTTTGAAGGGAGTTAAAAACCCTTTTAAAGTGAAAGAAAATAAAGATGATGTTGTTCTTCTCTATCAATAATCTGAGAGAAGACTAGTGGATTTGTTGATGTTGTCAAAACTCCACCTGAGATGTAGAATAGTTTAGGAGAAAGGAAGCTTTGCTCAAAGTGTAGGCCTTCAGATTGCTTGCCGTTCTTCAGGAAGCTTTTAGACAGATATTGATGGATTGTGTCCTGAAAGCCCTGAAGCAAACACTGATGAAGAACTGGAGTTGTATAAGAGCAGCTATTCTTACATTTTTATGCAAAATAATTTTCTGTCACAGCTATCTCTCTATGTCTATTCCTATCTTGTTGCTATCTACCTTGAAAAGAAATTCTTATATATATTCCTTGCAGATTTCAACATTTCAAATTTAAATTCCTTTCTATGATTGACTGCAGAAATTCTAGGAGTTGAATCACTGGAAATTGTCTTAAATGAATTTCCTCAACTGTCCCAGTAAATAAGATAAGTAATAACTCTGTGAAAACCATAATAACTGCTGTCACAGAATGACTATATTCATAAGAATATTGTGCATTAATTATCAGGGCATTACAGACATATTATAATATAATTTGAAATTCTTCTGCCTTAGTTGAACTGAAATCATCAGAGAATAGTCGAACTGGACTTGGGAGAAAATAGTCGAACTCAACAAACTTTCATCGACCTGAGATCCAAATTCATCGAACTAAAAAATGCTTGATCGTCGACCTGAGATGGCAGATTAAGAGGTAGAACATCGTCTAATGGAGCTCCAATTTTGTCAAGCAATAAATACACTAGCCAATCTGAGCTCCAAGTTCATCGAACTGAGAAGGCACTTCATCGAGCAGAGAATCTGATATAAGCTCACAGATCGTCAATCATAGCTGGACTTTCGTCGAGCTCAACTCAGAGAAGGGACTCTGAGTTCATCAATCTTAGATCGACGATCGTCGAGCTGAGTTCAGCTATTGTCGAACGCCTTTTCTGCCTCTTAGGCAACTGCTTTTCTCTGGATGTCCTCTATCTCTAAGTCTTCTGAAGGTGAGAACCAATTAATCTAGGTTTGTTGACTTGACCTTGACACTGATAAAAACCTATGACCCAAGACTATACATGTTGTGTCATCTAATAATCCTAATAGTGAATCTAGCCCAAATCAACCCTAAACAAAGGTGGGGTTCCAACATACCCTTCTGGGTAAAATTGAATCTTTGTAGCCCAGTAGAGAATTAATTTTGACAACTCTCTTAAAGTGGTCACAGATAAAATAAATGCTCTAGAGATAGAGATGAGCAGAGGATTTGCTGAAATTCAGCATAATACTGGTTCCCTCAAACACCTGTTCTAAATAGGTGGGAAAGCCTTAAACCACACAATTACTAGCATTAGTCAAGTCATGGACCAATCAGTTACTCTAGTAAATAATCAAATTCGATTAGAAAACAATGCTCAAGAGCATAATTTCAAGACATGTGAAGAAGTTGACAATTTCAAGGATGATGCCATCAACACCCTCTTTATAGAAGTCAGAAATATCTAGAGAAATCAGTCAAGAAATATCTAGAGAAATCTTATAGTACCATGAAAACTCTTTTGGAAGGAAAGCTTACAGAGATACATGCTGATGTTCAAACCCATATTGATGGTGTCAAATTTCATACCTATGATACAGAAGTTTTGATGCATAACCAAATGTTTTTTAAAATTTCAAGTTGATCCAAATGTTGTTCCTCATCATCTCAATCCTACTGCACAAAATCCTTCTGCCCAAAAGCCCTTATTCTCTCCCAGATCTGAACATTATGATGCTCCACCTTCTGAAACCTATGCTCAAGTCTGGAATTCTGAACAAGCTGATATGCCTCCTCAATTACATCCAGATGTGCAAATTACAAAAAGTAGAAAGTATGGTGATGGTGCTTCTACAAGCAGATCCACACCTATGCCAGAACATGTTGTAAGAGAATATGCTGAAGTTTGGAGCCCCACTTCTAAGTCAATCACTTTGGATATTATAAGATTAGTTGTGGATTTCATAGAAAAAAAGGATAATTACTACTCTCACTCTAATTGGGAACAGTATGAGAAGTCTATGACTCTGAGAAAGCTTCATGATAGGAAGTATAGTCATGAAGATCCCTCTGCTCCTCCCAGGCCAGCCAAATACTTTCCAAAGCCATTTATGTATTTCCAGAGACAAGAAGAAATTCACCAGAGACAGCATCATCAGCTGACCAAGAAGTAATAGAAGAAGATCAGAAGTTTCTTTATGAGATTTTGTGGAATTGGATTTTTCTTGGACAATATCTATAAATATAAATCTTTTAATTTTGATGATCTAAATTTTCTATAACATGACATTTCTCATTATTACTTTGTTTATAAGTTATTTTATTTATTTATCTTAATGTAATTCACCATAGTGTATAGGGTTCTGACTTCTACAAATAGGGGGAGATTGTTGAGTATTGTATCAACAATAACCTAGATTTGCATGAAGCCACCCTTAAAATAAGATGAATTAAGTTTGTATTTGATACTCTTTTCAAGTTAAGTGTGTAATGCCCCGAAACTCAAAAGAGGAACGGGCGGCGTTTTAGCCAAGTTTGGGTCTTGGTAAGGTGAACATAGCCTGTGACACAGGCGTGTCATATGGCCGTGTCATGCTTGGGTCGTCGAAGCGAGGTCGACGAGAGTTGAGTGCTGGGAACATGGCATGGGACACGGGCATGTCCCAAGGCATGTCAAGCATACGGCCGGTGACACGGGTGTGTCACATGGCTTTGTCCTCTTCTAGAAGTTTTGGTCCTGTGTTGATTGAGGGACATGACCCGAAACACGTGCGTGTATTGATTTACATGGGTGTGTCGAAGTTGACACAAGTGTTTCTAAGCCCATGTCCTGTTCGGGATGTGATGGTTTCAGCGCCGATTGAGGCATACAGCCCATGACACATGTGTGTCCATGGGTGACACGAGCGTGTCACAAGCCGTATCGCAGACCGTGTCTTGTTCTGTATTTCCTAGTTTATGGCGAGTGTGGAATATGTCCTTGGACACGGGTGTGTCGCTAGCCATGTTTGGCCCAGTAATTTGACTTTAAGTGCGAATCGTGGCATTCCATTTCCTTTTTTTGGGATCCAAGGGCTCAGGTTGGTCTATGATGGGATTTAGGCCAGGAATAGGGTTTATACACCCTCATTTCAAGTGAGCATTCTCTTTTTAAGACTTTACAGAGAGGGGAGAGCAAGGAGGAAGAGGAAATCCGACCGTCGGAGAAGCTCCGGAGCCCCGATATCGATCTGAGTCCAGATTTGCGAAGGAAAGGCCGATACGGTGCTTTCCATCTGACTAGATTGTCATGGCACCGAAGAGAAATGCTAGGGTAACGATTCTCTACTTAGACATGTGAAGTCCCCATTTCTTCTTTCATAGGAAGCCATCTCTCGCGAATATGCGATGAGTTTGAGGTGTTCCTTCGTGTAGACATGAATACTTCCAATTGTTTTGCATGTAGAGTCCGGAATCGAAGTATGGACATAGGCATGGTGTGTGAAGCCTACCCGGACAAGTTGGTCAAGATCAGTGATGTTTTATTATGCATGAATGGTCGGATAATACACCGTGTCGATAGTTGTTTTCGGGTTTTCTACGCGATAGATTGCTTCAGGGAATCTTGGGGATTAACTCTAAGGTGCACCCGGAAAACTGGGCAGAAGCATAATTCTGCCAACTTGGTGGCATGGGAGCAAACTTGTACATAACTGGGTTATGTAAGATTTGTGTAATCATTTTGGGGCTCCGGGAAGCTTGACCCGCACATATTGCTTAAATTGACGTTGCGGTGTGAGCAACGGGTTAGGCGGAACCATAACCGCTTTGTGTCATTCGGTTAAAGAGACCTAATGTACGTGACACTTACCGTTGGCATAGATGGAGGGTCTTAGGCTTAGGCCTAAAGGACCAAAATTCTTGCGAGATTTACCGTCCTGGAGGCGGTCGTGGACCGAGTTCATCGTGTAAGTTCCCTGAGAGCACAGGGCGTGCAGCTGTGTATGCCTATGCCTGTGGTGAAGTGTGCTTAAATTGTACTTTCGTTATCCCGTTTGTTTATATTAATGCATTGCAGGGAAGCAGCACCGCCACCCCAAGTAAAGGGGTGGGGTCGTTATAATTTGGTCAGGTTTAGCTGACCGTTGCTTTTGTTTGTCACCGTGCGGTGGAATGTTGCATGCAGGTGTTGCGGTGCCGAGTGGAAAATAGCGGGCTAAAGCCCTTGTTGTAGTGCTGGCCCTCGAAGGCCGAAGTGTATTGTTTACTTTATTCTCATGTGTGACCGGCCTGCGTGCCGTTATATGGAAGTCACATTTTATTTAAGTGAATTTTTGTAAGGCAATAAGACTCAGTACTTTATTTTTTTTTACGTTCATTCCTAATTTGGTTCGTTAGTGGACATTCATGCTTTTAGCTAGGTTCTTTCATTGCAACTTATTATTTTGCTTCCGTTAGAATGTACTCTGTGTAGGACGTGTGATTGGAAGAATGGTTTTATTGATTAACCCACCGGTCTATCCGTGGTATATGGCGTCGGGCCCCGGCCAGACCTACTGCTATATGTTATATGATAGATAGGGGTGTTACAATTTGGTATCAGACTACCAGTTTTGGTCATGCTTAAATGAATTCATGGGCGAATTCTTTTAAGGGGTGGTGAGCACATGTGTGTGCGTCATCGTTATAACATAAAAAGAACCCATGAATGTCAACTTAGGTATGAAAATACACATGTTTGAGGAACCTGCGTGTTCATATAATTGCTTTTTGCAATATTATTCGGTCACTTAATGGTGTTTTATACGACTATAGATGACCAGAAGTTGTGCAGGGCCGTCAGAACGTCCGGTTTCTGAGTCAAGTAGCTCACCAAACTTTGAGCCTGCAACACCTCCCTCGGCAGAAACCATACGATTGGCGGCTTAAGCGGTGTTCGCTTTGATCAATGCTCAGCCCGCAAGACAAGTGCATCAGGCTTCCCCTGCTGTGGAACAAGTCTCGCTTCAAGCGGAGGAACTGAGGAGGGTGGAGCAAGTTGTAGTGGAGCCATTGATGCCCAGGAGAGCAACGGAAAAGCATCCGAAGCATGTTTTGGGCTTCAATACTCTAGTGTTCTTGGGGACGGGAACCCCAACCCAAGCTGAAGATTTGCTCTCCCGGATAAAGAGATTCCAGACAACTATGGAGACAAAGGAGTGGCAGAAGTCGACTATATCGACTTTCTTGTTGGACGACGATGCAAGGCTGTGGTGGGAAAGTTTGGAACTACACCACTTGTTGGTTAGGCAACTCACGGACGTCTCGATGGAGGAGTTTTCGAGACTGTTCTTAGCAAGGTACCTTCCCTCGACTCAGAGGATTGCGATGGAGAATGAGTTTCAGAAGCTGGTGCATGGAGAGAGTAGCGTGGATGAGTACCTCCACGAATTTACATGCTTGGGTCGTTATGCAAGCGCTATATTCGTCGAAGAGGAGTGAAAGACAAACCGATTCTATCAAGGTCTGACGGATGACCTAAGGCTACTGCTCTCGGGGCCAATGACGCAGGGTTTTCTAACCTTGGTCAATACGACCCAGTCGTTGGAAAAGGATATGAGGAATGTTTAGGATAAGAAGGACTCTACTGCTAAGAGGACAGAGGTCAAAGTGTCGGCTACCTCAAAATCTGGTTATCATAAGTTCGGTAAGAAGGCTAGAACTTCGGGTCCAACCCCTTCTTCTAGTGCTTCGTGGGCAACTACAAGCCGAACCTCGGGAGCATTCTACAATCGTTGGAAGCCGGGGCATTTTGCCAGTGACTGTTGGAGAGGACGTCCAAAGTCCGAGAGGAAGCCGGGAGCAACCTACGAGGAAAATGGGAAGGCGGTGGAGTCAACCGCATCCCATTATGCTCCAACTCAACCAAGAGTCTACAACCTTGTCCAGCAGGAGGCCGTAAAACAAGCATATGTGGTAACATTTACAGTTTAAATTTATAGCAAGTTAGCTTTAAATACATGTTACCTTGCGCATGTTAGCTTACTACTGTTTGTACTAGGCTTTGTGTTGATTTTCGATAATCCGGTGAGAACACTCTTTGATATGGGAGCTTCGCACTCCTTTTTATCCGAACGATTTATATCGTGCATCGAAGTACCTTCTTCAATGACAAAGTACAAACTGAATATATTGTTGCCTAACGGGTTTTCAATGCGCACGGATAGAATATGTTTTGTAAAGATACGGATTGGGAGTCAGGAGTTCGACTTGCAAGAGTCATTACTAGCGCTGGTGGAGTTCGATGTAATATTTTGTATGGACTAGTTCTCGGAGCAGTAGGCATACAATTATTTCAATCGCAAGGTGGTCAAGTTTGGAACGGGTCGTGAGACGACTTTTGCAGGCTTGAAAGGGTCGAGCAAGACGTTGATGTCTGCTCTTCAGGTGGTTAAGGCAGTTCGGCAGGTACAGAGCTATTCTTCACGCTCGTGGAGGCTTCGAAGCCTAAGCCTACTTTGGACCATATCTCAGTGGTATCTGAGTACCCTGATGTATTATCTGATGATCTCCCTGGAGACCCACCGCAGCAAGAGATTGACTTCACAATTGAGCTAGTGCTAGGTGCCAAACCTGTGTCACGCTCTCCATATCGGTTAGCGCCTAAGGAGATGGCTGAACTGAAGGTTCAACTGGAAGAGCATTTGGAGCAGGGTTATGCGCGTCCAAGTTTGTTTTCTTGGAGTGCACCGGTCCTCTTTGTTAAGAAGAAGGACGAAATTTTGCGGCTCTGTATCGATTACAGAGAGCTGAATAAGTTAACGGAGAAGAACAAGTACCCGATCCTAAGGATTGATGATCAGTTCAATCAGCTGGTTTGGTCATCGATGTACTCTAAATTGGATCTTAATCCCAGGTATTATTAGCTGAGGATAAGGGATAGTGATATCACCAAGACAACATTCAGCACGAGATATGGGCATTATGAGTTTACTGTCATGTCATTTGGGCTGACTAATGCACCATCAGTGTTCATGGATCTGTTGAATAGAACGTTCAGAGAGTACTTGGACCACCTTATGATCGTTTTCATCGACGACATATTGGTGTACTCAGAGTGCGAAGAGGATCACTTCAAGCATTTGCATTTGGTGATGGAGATGCTGAGGAGGAACAAACTATACGCAATTCTCCAAATGTGAGTTTTGGTTGTCCTCGGTGACGTTCCTTTGTCATATAGTTAGTGGAGAATGTATTACGGTAGATCCGGCGAAGATAGTTGCGATACGTGAGTGACCTGTGTTGTGTTCGGTAGCGGAAGTCTGGAGTTTTCTGGAGCTTGCCGGCTACTATAGGCGCTTTGTAGAGAACTTCTTGCGGACTGTGTTACCCCTCACGACTTTGACAAGGAAAGATCAAAAGTTTATGTGGTCGCCGGAGTGCACACAAGCTTTCAAAGAATTGAAGAGTCGGTTTACCACGACGCCAATTCAATGTTCGCCGGTTGGGAACGAAGTCTTTGAGATCTACAATAATGCTTCGGGCAGTGGTTTGGGTTGTGTTCTACTACAGCACGGGAGAGTGATAGCTTATGGCTCGCGCCAGATGAAGGTGCATGAGAGAAATTATCCGGTCCATGACTTGGAGTTAGCGGCCGTGATATTTGCTCTAAAGCTGTGGAGACTTTACCTGTACGGGGTGAAGGTTAATATCTATACCGACCACAAGAGCCTGAAATACTTGTTAGATCAAAAAGATCTAAACATGGGGCAACGGAGATGGATATAGTTCCTGGGGGACTACACATTCAAGATTCACTATGTGCCTGGGAAAGGCAATGCAATTGCGGACGCATTGAGTCGCAGGACTCCTGCGCGGGCCAACTGGTTATCGGTTCATGATGAGCATTTGATTCGGGAGCTGGAGGCATTAGAGATCTCTTATGTAGACAAGAAGACTAGTGTCGAAACACAGCTGAACTGGACAGAGGTGCCGTATGACCTGGCTAATCAGATTCTGCAGGAGCTAGAGTTGGATAGCAATATTAAACAAATCTTGGATGAGGCTTTGGATGGGTCAAATTCCCAGTTTATTGTTGTTGATGGACTATTATGGAAGGACAGTCGTTTGTGCATCCCTGATGTGGGTAAATTGCGGGATGAATTGATGTACGAGGAGCATCATACCAAGTACTCGATTCACCCGGGGAGCACAAAAATCTATCAGGATATGAAGTTGTTCTGGTGGTCAGGATTGAAGAAGGACATGGCACTTTATGTGGCGAAGTGTCAAATGTGCTCCTTGGTGAAGGCGGAGTGGTTGAAGCCCGGAGGTTTCTTGAAGTCTTTGCCTATCTCTCAGTTGAAGTTCGACGACATTTCTATGGATTTTGTGCATGGTTTGCAAAGATCGCAGATGGGGAACGATGCCATCTGGGTGATCGTAGATCATTTGACGAAGGTGTCGCACTTCATTCCGAATAAGAAGGATGATTCGGTGGAGAAACTTAGGAAACTATATGTGGATAACATTATTCGACTACACGGTGTGCCTCGCAGCATCGTGAGCGACCAAGATAGAAGATTCACGTCCAATGAATTGTGGTTGGTGCAGCAAATGATGGGAACCAAGCTGAGTTCTAGCACGACCTTTCATTCGCAGACGGATTGTTAGACCGAGAGAGTTAATAGGACGATGGAGGACATGCTCCGCATGTGCATCCTCGATTTCGGGAAGTTGTGGGAAGATCACCTGTACTTGGTGGAATTTTCGTACAACAACAGATACCAAGCGAGCATTTAAATGGCGCCCTTCGAGGCCCTTTATGGAATAAAATATGGCACACCGTTGTCATGGTTTGAAACGGGTGAGATGAAGATTTTCAAGAGGCTGGAGGTGGAAGATGCAACATCATTGGTACGAACTATTAGAGATCGGTTACTAATCGCTCAGGACCGTCAAGCTAAATACTATAATGCCAAGCATCAGAATGTGGAGTTCACTGTTAGCAATTGAGTGTATTTGAAGATCATGTCGTTCAAGGGTGTCTCTCGGGTACGACGCTTAAAGAAGCTAAGCTGGAGGTACCTTGGACCGTTTGAGGTTCTAGAGCGGATTGGCGGAGCAGCCTACCGACTGAAGCTATCAACGGAGCTTAGTGGTCTACATAAAGTATTCCATATTTCGGTATTGCGGAAGGAATTGCAAGAGACTTCGCAAGTGATCGCGGTCGATCAAGTACCAGTTGAAGTCTGGTTGACGATGAAGGTCAAGCTCGTACGCATTGAGGACTTGAAAGTAAAGCGACTCAGTAATAAGGACATCAGGAAGGTCAAAGTCCATTGGGATAACTACAGTCATGAGGAGCTTTCGTGGGAGCGAGAGCAGACCATGCTCGAGGAGTATCCCGAACTCTTCTTTTCAGGTACTGTTTAAGTTTTAGTACTTAATTTTAATTTATGTAATTCCGGGATGAAATTCATTTTAAGGGGGGGGGGGAGAATTGTAACGCCCCGAAACTCAAAAGTGGAACGGGCGGCATTCGAGCCAATTTTGGGTCTTGGTAAGGTGAACACGGCCTGTGACACGGGAGTGTCACATGGTCGTGTCGTGCTCGGGTCGTTGAAGTGAGGTCGACAAGCGTTGAGTGCTAGGAACACGGCCTGGGACATGGGCGGGTCAAGCACACGACCGGTGACACGGGCGTTTCACATGGCCGTGTCCTCTTCTAGTGTCGATTGAGGGACACGACCAAGAACATGTGCGTGTATTGATTGACACAGGCATGTCGAAGTTAACACGGGAAGGTCTAAGCCCATGTCCTATTCGGTACGTGACGGTTTCAGCGCCGATTGAGGCACACGACCCATGACACGGGCGTGTCACAAGCCGTGTCGCAAGCTGTGTCCTGTTGTTGATTTCCTGGTTTACAGAGAGTGTGGAACATGGCCTTAGACACGGGCATATTGCAAGCTGTGTTCGGCCCAGTAATTTGACTTTAAGTGCGAATCATGACTGTCAATATCCTTATTTTGGGATCCAAGGACTCTGGTTGTTCTATGTTGGGATTTAGGTCTGGAATAGGGTTTCTAAACCCTCATTTCAAGTGAGAATTCTCTTTCTAAGACTTAAGAGAGATGGGAGAGCAAGGAGGAAGAGGAAATCAGGCTGTCGGAGAAGCTTCGGAGCCCCGATTCTCGATCCGAGTCCAAATCTGCAAAGGCGAGGATGATACAGTGCCTTCCTTCCGATTAGATCATCATGGCGCCAAAGATAAATACTAGGGTAACAATTCTCTACTTCTACATGTGAGGTCCCCTTTTCTTCTTGCATAGGAAGCCCGCTCTCGCGAGTATGCAGTGAGTTTGAGGTGTTCTTTCGGGTAGACATGAATATTCCACGTTGTTTTTCATATAGAGTCTGGAATCGAAGTACGGACATAGGCATGGTGTGTGAAGCCTACCTGGACAAGTTTGTCTGGATCGGTGATGTTTTATTATGCATGAATGGTTGGAGAAGACTTTGTGCTGATAGTTGTTTTCGGGTTTTCTACGCGGTATATTGCATCAGGGAATCTCGGGGATTAAATCTAAGGTGCACCTGGAAAACTTAGTAGAAGCGTGATTCTACCAACTTGGTGGACTGGGAGCCAACTTTAACATAACTAGGATTTGTGGAATTGCTTTGGGAGTCGGGGAAGCTTGACCCGCATATATGGCTTAAATTGACGTTGCGGTGTGAGCAACGGGTTAGGCGGAACCGTACACGCTCTGTATCGTTCGGTTATAGAGACCTAATGTACATGGCACTTACCGTTGGCATAGATGGAGGGTCTTAGGCTTGGTCCGGAAGGACCAAAATGCTCACGAGATTTGCCGTCCTAGAGGCGGTGGTGGACTGAGTTCGCCGTGTAAGTGCCCTGAGAGTACGGGGCGTGCGACCGTGTATGCTTACGCCTGTGGTGAAGTGTGCTTAAATTGTACTTTCTCTATCACGTTTGTTTATACTAATACATTACAGGTAATGGGCACCGCCACCCCAAGTAAAGGGGTGGGGTCGTTATAATTTTGTTAGCTTTAGTGGACTATGGCTTTTGTTTGCAACCGTGCGGTGGAATGTTGCTTGCAGGTGCTGCGGAGCTGAGTGGCAAATACCGGGCTAAAGCCCTTGTTGCAGTGCTAGCCCTCGAAGGCCGAAGTGTATTGTTTACTTTATTCTCATGTGTGACCGGCCTGCATGCCGTTAAATGGATGACACATTTTATTTAAGTGAACTTTTGTAAGGCCATAAGACCCAGTACTTGGAGTTTTTATACATTCATTCCTAATTTGGTTCGTTAGTGGACATTCATGCTTTTAGCTAGGTTCTTTCTTTGCAACTTATTAATTTGCTTTCTCTAGAATGTACTTTGTGTAGGACGTGTGATTTGAAGAATGGTTTATTGAGTAACCCACCGATCTGTCCGTGGTATATGGCATCGGGCCCAAGTCGGACCTACTGCTATATGCTATGTGATAGATTGGGGTGTTACAAAGTGCTTGAAAGTCATAATTGTATAGTGTAGACCAATGTTTGTCTACAATGTGTCACCAAACATAGGACATTACAATGTAATCCCTCATTGTGTGATCTATGGTGTTGAATCGTGTGTAGCCTCTCTATTGGGACACACTTATTTTTCAAGTACTTAAGATATGGAAGAAACTATAGGTTGCTGATCTCCAAGAAGAAGAATTAAAAATTCTGTTAAGAAATTTCTCTAAGTAAAATTCTCGAGAAGTTCTAAGTCCAGTACTCGAGAAGTAAAGTTATTGTTCTCAAGAAGCAGAAGTATTTCTCGAGAATCCCAAGAGTTGTTCTCAAGAAATCCATGTTCTTCTCAAGAAGTCATAAGTATATCTCAAAATTCTTCTAAGTATTGTTCTCGAGAAAGCAGAAGTTATTTCTCGAGAAGGCTAAAGTTTGTTCTCGATAAAGCAAAGTCACTTCTCGAAAAGGCCAAAGTTTGTTATCGAGAAAGCAGAAGTTATTTCTCGAGAAGACCAAGATTTGTCTTGAGAAAGAAGAATTCATTACTCGAGAAGCCGAAGTTATTTCTCGAGAAGTCAAACTTGTTCTCGAGAAGTCCAGTCAGCTCTCGAAAAGACATTATCTATTTCTCGAGTAACAGAAATTATTTCTCGAGTAATAATCGTTTCTTTCTCGAGAATCCAGAACTCATTTTGAGTGTTTTCCTTATGTACTTCCTGTCGAGAACCTTATACCTCTTTTCGAGAAACAGAAGTTGTTCTCGAGAAGTCATTCCTTCACTCGAGAAATGAAGTTCTTTCTTTGAAATTTTTAGTTAAGTCCCGACGGAAGTAATTTCAAATTGATCTCATTTCTTGTTCGTCCACGTATTCTTTCATTAATGATTATGACCGTTAGGCAAGTCCTATAAAAGGTCTTATCATAATCGACTAACCCTAAGAAGAAAATTAAATTTTCTAAATCATAATTTTTCGTTTCTAAATCGGGAAGCACCGCCGACAACTCATCGTATTCTTCACCGCTGACCTTCTCCGATTAGAGAGATTTAGAATAAGAAGGTTTCAACAGATCAAGACATTCTACATCGACAGATCTACCCCTTGATCGTGTTGATCCCTAAGTTTTCAGATCCAGAGATTTCGCCTTTTCTTGTTCGATCCGTTTTTGATAGTGCTTCAAATTTCAAGAAGAAAGAACGGCTGAAGATTCAGAATTGAAATATTTCTATTTGTATTTTTTGTAAAACATTTATTTTTGTAGGAGAATTTTTCTCCAAGTTGTAGGAGCATTGTTCTACGAGATTTTTGTAGGAGTGTTTTTACACTGAGTTGTAGGGGCGTTGCTCCGAGTTGTAGGATTGTTTTTCAATCCGAGCAAATTGTGAAGTAGCTGAGTTTAGCGTGGTGCTGGATCGGTGAGGTGGAGAGTGGACGTACCCAAGGTTGGGGAACCACTATAAATCTTGTGTTTTTTGTGGCTTGCTTATTTATTTTCTGCGCTCCGTCGTTTTAAGTTTTTATTCCGCAAAAAGAAGCAGACCTCACCTTTTCACCCCCCCCCCATCTAGGTGATTTAGGTAGATAACTAAAAGCATCAGATATATTTTGAACTAAAAGAGATAGTGGTTGACATGAAGGATGTACAAGTGGTGCGGGATTTTCCTAAGTTTTTTCCCGAAAAGCTACCTAGATTACCCCCTCCAAAGGAAGTAGACTTTCATATTAAGCTAGTGTCGGTTGCCAATCCCATCTGTCGAACCCCTTATAGGATGGATCCAAAGTAACTGACAGAGTTTAGAGTTCAGTTGCAGGAGTTGGCAGATTCAGGGTTCATTTGTCCCAGTTCATTAGCATGGGGAGCCTCTGTTTTGTTTGTTAAGAAGAAGGATGGATCATTGTGGTTGTGCATTGACTATCGAGAGCTCAACCGACTAATGGTGTTGAACACATATCCTTTGCACCGGATTGATGAGTTATTTGATCACCTAGTGGGAGTGCATCTGTTTTCCAAACTTGATTTGCGCTCGGGGTATTATCAGTTAAGAATACAAGAAGAAGATATTAAGAAAACAATGTTTAGCTTGAGATACGGCTTATACAAATTCACTGTGATGCCATTTGGGCTCACAAATGCCCTATTTGCATTCATGAGTTTGATGAATAGGGTGTTTGAGCCAAATCTGGATTCTTTTGTCATCATATTTATTGATGACATTTTGGTCTACTTAAAGACAAAAGAGGAACATACTGAACACATGGCCTTAGTTTTGAAGAAACTAAAGGAGCACTGCTTATTTACTAAGTTCAGCAAGTGTGAGTTTTGGTTCAGAGAAGTTTCTTTCTTGGGCCATGTTATAAGTGGTATTGGGCTAGCAGTAGACCCGGCCAAAGTGCGTACTGTGAAGGAGTGGTCACATTTGAGGTCAGCGGCTTTTGTGCGAAGTTTTATTGGACTTGCTTGGTACTATCACTAGTTTGTTGAAGGATTTTCGAAGATCACAGTTCCCCTCACTGCTCTGACAAAGAAGGGTGTGCCTTTTGTGTGGGCACCCAAATGTGAAACTGCATTTCAAGAGCTAAAGGACCGTCTTACCTTTGCGCCAATCCTTGCCCTATCATCTGGGAAGGAAGGATTCTAGATATGTACTGATGCATCCTATTAAGGTATGGAGGCGATGTTGATGCAACACGAACATGTGATTGCACATGTTTCTCGATAGCTTAAGAAGCACGAAGTGAATTATCCAGTACATGATTTGGAGTTGAGAGCATTAGTGTTCGCATTAAAGATTTGAAGACACAATCTATATAGTTTCCTCTACGAGATCTTTTTGGACCATAAGAATATGAAGTGCATCCACAGCCAAAAGGATTTGAACTTAATATAGCGGTGGTGGATAGAGTTTTTATGTGATTATTAATTTACATTGAACTATCACCCTGGGAAGGCAAACTCAGTGGCGGATGCTCTGAGCAGGATGGCACCCATGTCAAGCCCTGAGACTCAATCAATAGTTATGATATTCTCTAGAGTTATTGAAGAGATGGAGATTACTGTAGTGTATAAGGTTTGTCTCGAGGCCTACATGGAGTACTTTTATACCATGAGTATAGTTTGTGACATTCGAGATCGGATTCGGGCAGAGCAAGGGAAGGATGTTGCTTTGGCCCCAG
This sequence comes from Platanthera zijinensis, assembly GCA_039513925.1. Taxonomy (NCBI): domain Eukaryota; kingdom Viridiplantae; phylum Streptophyta; class Magnoliopsida; order Asparagales; family Orchidaceae; genus Platanthera; species Platanthera zijinensis. The sequence continues at coordinate 11,512,695 of CM077097.1, forward strand.
TGTTTCATGCAATTGTGTGAAGATCATCAGAAGGATTGATGAGTTGCAAATATACATATATTTTTGTATTTTAATTATGTCATTTTACTTTATTTTTGTCTTTTTTGTTTGTTTTATTTAATAAATTGTTTCTTTTTTGTAATTTTTTATTTCTAACTTAGTTTTTTTTGTTTTTCTAATTTTTTGCAGAAAAATATTTTTTCGGCCATGTCACGCCCGTGTCACCTCCGACACGGGCGTGTCAGGCTCTCAATGCAACCAGCCGGTCAAACTCAACAATTCCACTGTCCCGAGCTCGACATGCCCGTGTCAATTAACCGACACGCCCGTGTCACGCCCCCCCGACGATCGCCGACCACAGGTTGCCAGCTCGACGTTCGGCGATGATTAAACCAAGCTCGACACGCCCCAAGACACGCCCGTGTCAAGGTGTGACACGGGCGTGACTTAGCCACCTGGCCCGACGTGACGCGCGCGACTTTGCGGCCGGACCGCGCCCAGATCGACCTCCCCGACACGCCCCAGTCACGCCCGTGACTGACACATGTCACGCCCGTGACCTAGGGTGTGACCGCCACGTTTTCAGCCGAAGTCAACCTTCTAGTCAAGTCACTCGATCAGCTCATGAATAGTGTCGACACGCCCCCCTGTCACGCCCTAGTCACGGGCGTGACCCACCCGAAATTTTGCCTATAAATAAGAGCTTCCAGGAAGCTTATTTTGTCCACTTTTTTGACCACTTTGCTTAGGGGAGGTGCTGCCCAATTGGATTCCATACCTATGTAAGGAGAATTTCTCCCCCCTCTCTCTCTCTTAGTTTGTATTAGGGTTTTCTACTTCAATAAAATATGAATTTTTCTCTTTTAATTTGTATGAATAATCTAATTGAATGCGCCTACTTAAGCAATTTTTCGTTCATCTTTTTGTATTTCTTTTATGTTTTTATCTTTTTAGCCTTCGTAACTTAGTTAGATTTAGGGTTTATCGGCATTTCTAGCCGTTGTGCCGTCCATTTAAATTTCATTTTCTGCACTTTTTTAGATTTAGCTTTTCTCCTTTTTCCTATATTTTCATTCATAAGGCTTTATAAAAAACTCATCTAAAACTATTATTTTTTAATTTAGGCTCTTTAGGGTTGTAAAACTTTTTGTCCTTTTTGTTTTATTTTCACTTTTTAGGAGTTTTTATAAAAATATAAGAATGAAAATATAGTCGTTATAATTTTTCGCTCACTTCATTTTAGCTTTTTAATTTCAAAACTTTTAGTCCGGTTAATTTTTATTTCATCTTTTTATGCATTTCTACCGCATTCTAGCGATAGAAATGCAGTTGTATTAATTTTTCGAGCACTTCCATTTTGCGTTTATTTGCAAAAAAATTTCGCTCCGGTTAATTTTTATTTTCACTTTTTATGCATTTCTACCGCATTCTAGCGGTAGAAATGCAGTCGTTTAAATTTTCTGAGCACTTTGTTCTTCTTATTTTTGCAAGTGTGTGTGCGTGTATGAGTTAGGTTTTACTGCTTTATTTCAACTCCTGTAGAGTGCGTGTGTGCGTATGCATTTATTTCCGCCTACTCGTTAAGAGTTAAATGGCGCTTTGCTTTCATTTCCCGCCCACTCGTTTGAGTGGGACTTGTCTTTTTACTGCTTTCATTTTCTTCCTACTCACTTGAGTAGGAAAACTTTGTGTGTGTGCGTGTGTTTTCTTTTCTGTAGAGTGTGTGCGTGTGTTTTCTTTTCTGTAGAGTGTGTGCGTGTATGAGATAGATTTACTCCCGCCCACTCATTTGAGCCGGGACTTGCAATTTTATCGCTTTCTCAATTATGTAGAGTGCGTGTGTGTAGGAGATAATTTTACCGCTTTATTTACCGCTTTCTTTAATTAAGAAGAGTGTGTGCGTGTGTGCATTTATTTCCCCTACTCATTTGAGTAGGGCTTGCTTTATTTAATTTTCTTTATGGTTTTGAAGTGTGCGTGAGTGCCTGCATCAATTAGCCTTAAATTTATCTAATTGTCCCATTTTTCGTGTTTTCTCTTATAATTGTTCAGTACTTAATTTAACACTCACGCCTCACCTAAAAACCATAAAGCCGTCCCCATACCGATGAGTGGCTAATCTCTTTTAGCCTTCGGCATCGAAGAGCATTGGGACATAAAAATGATTTGAAATAATTAAAAAACTTTATTTTTAATTTAATTTAAGGACTTAAGGTTTACCCCGGGTTAACGACGCATAGGACCACATAATCGATGTGTGGGCTCTATTTCCGTTATCCATACGTGACGCCGAGAGGCTGCACGTATGGACCGATCCCCCTTGGGTAAAGAGAACTGCGTACGCCCCCTCGAAAGAGGAGAAGCGTAGTTCTGCCGGATTGGGTTCCCCACCCAATAGCGGGGTTCTTAGCGTAATGCGGACGTTAAGGGGAATCCTTCGTCGGACTCACGTTCGGTCGAATAGCCTTAGCGCCCAGGTGAGCGATATCCCTAGACCAAGGTGAGCTCATATTCTTGGAACCTCCACAACCAAGTGCCTTTTATTAATTTAAAAACAAAGTTTAATAATTGTTAAGAATTATTTTAGTCTTAATCCGATTCGATGCCGAGCGTTAACCCGTCATCGAACTAATTTAGCAAAATTCCGCTTTCTTTCTTTCTGTTTTAATTAAACTAAAAAAATCCCACCTTACTGTCAGTAAGATAATAGTGTTCCTAGAAGAGTAGATATAATCAACGCGTCCCCGAGAATAATACGACCTCGGTATTTTCCCGAATACCGAGTACTACTTGCGATAGGTGCGCTTGCCTCCTTTCGTTAGAAAACTCGATCTTCTAACCGGCCCGCGGAATCTGACCATTTCGAACCAACCACAGTAGGTCTCTGTTCCGCGGCCATCAAGTTTTTGGCGCCGTTGCCGGGGAATCCGGTTGTTATATTGAATCCGGGAATCTATTAATTTTAGTTTATTTTCAAATAAAAAATTTTTTATCAAAAAAAAAATATATCCTTCCCCCTTTTCGTTTTTTTTAGGGTATATGACCCGTGGACAACCTTCGAGTTCTGAAAATCTTGAATTCGGCCCCGAGATCGACCGCTCTCTTGCGCGTATCCGATCTCTCCGTCGAATTCCCTTTTTAGACCCCGCAGAATCTATCGGAGAACCCTCTTCTTCTTCTATGGCCGACCCGAATAATGCCCAACCGGTCGAGCGTACTATGTCTTATTACGCTCGGCCCAATTTGGATGATACGGGGTCGAGTATTGTTCGGCCCGCTGTGGCCAACAATAATTTTGAAATTAAGTCAAGTGTGATTCAGATGATCCAAAATGCCGTGCAGTTCGACGGACAGCCGGATGAGGACCCCAAAAATCACTTGTCTAATTTTCTTGAGATTTGCGATACTTTTAAAATTAATGGCGTCACTGATGACGCCATTCGTTTGCGCCTTTTTCCCTTCTCTCTTAAGTCCAAGGCTAAGGCGTGGTTACTCTCCCTCCCGCGGGGATCCATCACGTCCTGGGCGGAATTGGCCGAAAAATTCCTTACGAAGTATTTTCCGCCAGCGAAAACTGCAAGACTGCGGGCGGACATATCTTCGTTCGTCCAAAACGACTCCGAGTCTCTTTACAAGACTTGGGAACGCTTTAAGGAGTTTCTCCGCCGGTGCCCGCACCACGCTCTGCCAACGTGGTTGCAGGTACAAATTTTTTACAATGGACTGAATAGTCAGACGCGTCAAATGATTGACGCGGCTGCCGGGGGCACTCTGAACAATAAGACCCCCGAGGCCGCCCAGGCCCTTTTCGAGGAAATGGCGGTGAACGCCTACCAGTGGAACGTCCCGCGGGCGTGCCCTAAGCAGGCGGGCATTTTTGAAGTGGATGCCACCGCTCAGCTAGCCCTCCAAGTGGAAAGGCTAACTAAGCAGGTGGCGGAGATGTCTGTTTCCTCCTCCACTCCGCCTTGTTTTCTCCCCCCCCCCTCCAACGTCTGCGTGGTCGACGAATTCGTGGACTACATGGGAAATCCGGTGCGTCCCTCATTTCAAAACAACCCTTATAGTAGCCACTATAATCCGGGTTGGAGGAACCATCCGAATTTCTCCTGGAGCAACCCGAACAACGCGCAGCGTCACCCTCCCTCTCCTTTTGCGCCAACGCTTCCTCCTCCCCCTCCTATGAAGCCATCCCCGGTGGAGGAAAATTTTAATCGTTATGTCGCATCCAACGAGTCTAATATCCGGAACATCACCGGATCGCTAAAAAATTTAGAACTCTAGGTTGGACAGCTGGCGCGACTCATGTCAGAACGCGCCATGGGGGCACTGCCAGGGAACACGGAGCCCAATCCAAGGGAAACCGCCAATGCTATAACCCTCCGTAGCGGTAAGGAGGTGGTCGATCCAAAACGGATCGATCCTCAGGTACATATTTCACCTCTGAGCGAGTAAACGCGCAATATGAAAAATTTATTTTATTACTTAAACAAATTCATATTAATGTTCCTTTTTGCGAGGCTATCTCGCAAATGCCTAAATTTGCGAAATTTTTAAAAGAACTACTTTCTAATAAACGCAAACTCGAGGATATTTCGCATATATCTCTCAACGCTGTCTGCTCGGCGGCTCTTACTAGTAAATTGCCCTTAAAACAAAACGACCCGGGACGGTTCTCCATCCCGTGCCTTTTTGGCGATGTATTAGTAAAATACGCCTTAGCAGATTTAGGTGCGAGCATTAATTTGATGGCATTCTCGCTCTTCCTGCGTTTAGGTTTGGGTACTCCTGCTCCTACCAATATGCGCATCCAACTAGCGGATCGCTCGGTTAGATTCCCCATCGGGGTTGTTGAGGATGTCCTTGTCCGAGTAGACAAGTTCACCTTCCCGGTGGACTTCGTCATCTTGGACATCGAGGAAGACGCCAACGTACCAATAATACTTGGTCGCCCTTTCCTCGCGACCTCACGTGCGTTAATTGATGTAAGTAATGGTCAGCTTCTCCTTCGGGTAGGAGACGACCAAGTTACTTTTTCTATTAACTCCTCTATGGAAGACTCGTCGCCGAGCGACGATTTCTGCTATTCTTTAGATTCTTTTTATGGAGATAGTTCTTCCCCGGTTTTCGAGTCCGATTTTTTAAACGAAAATATATTTTCGCTCGAAAATTTTTATTGCGATGAGGACGAGTCTACGAACATGCCTTTTGAACCAATTGGTTCGAAAGACATTAGCACTAAAACCTCACTAGAAGAACCGCCCATCCTAGAACTCAAACCATTACCCGAATCCCTAAAATACGCCTTTTTGGGGAAAAATGATACACTTTCGGTAATCATTTCTTCGTATTTAAGTGATTCGGAGACCTCCGATTTATTGGAGGTTTTGCTTAAACATCGCCACGCAATTGCGTGGCAAATTTCTGACTTAAAGGGGATTAACCCTTCTTTCTGCACTCACAAAATTTTCTTAAACGATAATTGCCGCAAAACCATTCAGCCGCAGCGACGTCTTAACCCAAACATGAAAGACGTCGTGAAAGCTGAGATAATTAAATTATTAGATGCGGCGATTATTTATCCCATTTCTGATAGTGCGTGGGTTAGTCCCATTCATGTCGTGCCCAAGAAGGGCGGTCTAACCGTAGTGGCGAATGAGCACAACGAGCTCGTCCCAACTCGTACTGTTACGGGTTGGCGCGTGGTCATCGATTATCGCAAACTTAATGATGCCGCCCGCAAGGACCATTTTCCACTACCGTTCCTTGACCAAATTCTCGAGCGTCTTTCCGGTCATCCTTTTTATTGTTTTCTCGACGGTCTATCGGGGTTTTTCCAAATCCCCATTTCCCCCGAGGACCAAGAGAAAACAACTTTTACTTGCCCCTTTGGCACCTTCGCCTATCGAAGAATGCCATTTGGCCTCTGCAATGCGCCGGCTACATTCCAACGATGTATGCTAGCAATTTTTGGCGAGCTAGTAGAAGATATTATGGAAATATTTATCGATGACTTTTCTGTATTCGGATGCTCTTTCCTGAATTGTCTTCGTAATCTCGATCGTGTCCTCCAGCGATGCGAGGACACGAATCTTGTTTTAAATTGGGAAAAATGTAACTTTATGGTTCGAGGAGGTTTGGTCCTCGGCCATAAGATTTCGAGTAAGGGGATAGAGGTCGATAAGGCCAAAGTTGAAATCATAGAAAAACTTCCTCAGCCGACAAACATAAAATCCATTAGGAGTTTCTTAGGCCACGCGGGCTTTTATAGGCGTTTCATTCAAGATTGTTCAAAAATAACAAAGCCGCTTACTCACCTCTTGGAAAAGGAATCACCTTTTGTCTTTAGTAGCGATTGCGAGTCTGCTTTTAATTTTATAAAACAAAAACTTATTAATTCTCCGATTCTAGTGGCCCCTAATTAGTCCCTTCCGTTCGAAATCATGTGCGACGCTAGTGATATTGCCTTAGGCGCCGTTCTTGGCCAACGCGTAGAAAAACATTTTCATCCTATTTATTACGCTAGCAAGACGCTCACTTCCGCACAAGTGAATTACACGACGACGGAAAAGGAACTCTTAGCCGTCGTTTTCGCTTTCGATAAGTTTCGCTCGTATCTTACGCTATCTAAAGTTATCGTTTTTACCGATCACTCCGCCCTTAAATATCTATTAGCTAAAACCGACGCGAAGCCTCGCCTTCTTCGATGGATTCTCCTCCTACAAGAGTTTGACTTGGAGATCCGAGATAAGAAGGTCGCGGAGAATCTAGCGGCAGACCACCTCTCCCGTTTAGACAATCCGGGTGCGGAAGCGCTCGTCGAATCTGAAATAAATGACAGATTCCCCGAGGAACGCCTTCTCGCCATTCGTTCATCTTTGTCATCTTCGCCTTGGTTCGTAGATTTTGCGAACTACTTAGTCGCGCGGGTACTTCCAAAAGATTTTTCAAGTCATCAAAAGAAGAAATTCTTTTCCGACTTGAAAAATTTCTTTTGGGATGACCCTTTTCTTTTCCGTATCTGTGCGGACCAAGCGGTTCGAAGATGCGTCGCGGGAGTGGAGTGCACACAAATATTGAGGCACTGCCACGAGGGTCCGGCCGGGGGGCACTATCAAGCCAACCGGACCGCTAGGAAGGCGCTAGAGGGGGGCTACTTTTGGCCCACTCTCTTCAAAGACGCGCACAATTTTGTGCGCGCATGCGATAGCTGTCAGCGGTCGGGTAACATCTCACGTCGCGACGAGATGCCCCAAAATATGTTTTTAGAATGCGAAGTCTTCGATTTATGGGGCATAGATTTTGTTGGCCCCCTACCTCCTTCTTATAAAAACTCTTATATTTTAGTGGTGGTCGACTACGTATCACGGTGGGCGGAAGCGCCGGCTCTCCCCACCAACGATGCGCGAGTCGTCGTCACATTTCCAAAAAAATTATTTTCTCGCTTCGGCACGCCTCGCGCTATTGTTAGTGATAGGGGAACGCATTTCTGTAACGCTCTAATGGCTAAGACGTTAGCTAAATACGGAGTCACGCACAAGCTTGCCACCCCCTACCACCCGCAAACAAGTGGCCAAGTTGAGGTAGTAAATCGAGAGATAAAACGCATATTAGAAAAAACCGTTTCACTTAATAGGAAAGATTGGTCCTCTAAGCTTGACGACGCGTTATGGGCGTATCGTACGGCGTACAAAACCGCTACCGGTTGTACCCCGTTTCGATTAGTCTATGGCAAAGCGTGCCATTTACCCGTAGAACTGGAGCACCGCGCACTTTGGGCATTAAAACTCTTAAACCTCGACTCTAACTTAGCCGCTCAGAATAGAAAACTGCAACTAAACGAGCTCGATGAATGGCGTGCGAACGCTTACGAGAGCAATAAGTTCTATAAGGAGCGTTCTAAGTTTTATCACGATCGAAATATTAAAACCCCCAAAATTTTTTCTCCGGGCGATCTAGTCCTTCTTTACAATTCACGTCTTAGGCTTTTCCCGGGTAAGCTAAAATCGCGATGGTTCGGCCCCTTCAAGGTTGAAGAGGTTTGGCCATATGGGACCGTACTCGTCTCCCACCCCGAAAAAGGCACTTTTAAGGTGAACGGTAATCGGTTAAAGTCTTATATAGCGGGCGACCCTGTGATCAGTAGGAGCGAAACCATAACCCTTCTCCATATATAAACCCGCCACTATAGTCAAGCTACGCGACTATAAACAAAGCGCTCCTGGGAGGCACCCCACGTCTATCTTTTTTACGTCTTTATTTATTACGTTTTCTATTTTTCTAATAAATGCAGGGTTTCTAATGGGCTTCCCCGAGCGCGGATCAGGGACGTTTTCTGCCCCCCTCTTTTTCCCTTTTTGTACATATACCTGCTGTCTTGTTCCTCATGCTTAGCATACAACATTGGGGACAATGTTGGATCTAAGTATGGGGGTGTTTTCATATTTTCGTACTTTCTTTTTCACTTACAAAAAAACAAAAAACAAACAAAAAAAAAAAACAAACAAAAAAACAAACAAAAAAAAAGCGAGTCCAAAAAAACAAAACAAAACTTCAAAAAAATTTATAACAAAAAATTATAAAATCCAAAAAAATTTTAATTAAAAATTTTTGAAGTTTCATTTTTGAAACTTTGTCTTATTTTTAACTCGGTCCGCGAGATCCGGCTCATCGAGCCATCCACATAACGAGTCATCTCGCGGCTACCTAGTTTGTATTTCTGTAAATATTCTTGTAAATATTTTTGTAAATAATTTTTGTAAATACTTTTTGTAAATATTCTTTCTCTTTCACCTCTCCCTTTTTTCCCTCTCATCCTTGTAAATATTTTTTTTTCTTTTTCCCAAATTTTTGTAAATAAAATGAAAACTTAATTAAAAATACAAAAAAATTCACAAAATTTTAAAATACAAAAAAAAATTAACAAAACTTAAAAATCAAAAAAAAAAATTTCGCTTTTTTTTTCTTTCTTTTTAGTATGTATATATTAAAGATATAACAACAAAAATACAAAAAAAGAGCATAACTTAAAAAAAACAACAAAAAATTTTTTTTTTGAAACAAATAAATCAAACATTTCATTCTTGAGTTTCTTGTTATCCAAAACTTTCGTTTTGAGTTTATTTATATGCGAATTTGATCAATTCTTTGTTCACTATTTGTTTGTTAATTATAGATTGAAAAATCTAAATAGTCGGGGTTAAGTTTTAAAGAATTTATTATACTTTGTTAAAAATAGGGGACTCACTTTAGGCACTACTTCTAATTTTTCATATATAGGAGCATTTGTACCATGTTAGAAAATAACGACTATAGAATTCAATTATGCTTGCTTTTAGCTTTCTGAAAAATTGGAACGTACAGTTTATAAAGGTTGCTCTCAATTATTTTTCAATTAAAAATCTAGTTCTCTTTTCTCCCCTTACCTATCCTATCATAACCTACTTGGTATGATAAAAATATTTCCCCAAAAAGAAAAAGATCTTATGTCAATGGGAATAAGATTTCATTCCGTAAACATAGGCACCCAATAAATTAAAAGATTATATGTTACGGAGTAAGAGGATAAAATTCATTACTTCAACACATATACATTGGGTTATTTTTATTTATGAAGAAGAAAAAAATTTATGTTAAGGAAAATAAGATTTCGTTTTCCTTTAACATCCAAATCAAAAAAAATTGGAGGTTCGAGAAAAAATAACCTCGCCTCAAAATCCAAGCATCTTCATAAACCAACATCAACCCCTTTAGCCAATTTCATGACTCTAGAATTAATTCAAAAATCTTTTTGAGAGCATAATTCGTAAATTGCATTATTTCCAATAAGACTCCTATATGCTAAAGTTCGTATAAATCCAAACTATTTTCTGTTAATCTAACCAATACAACTATTGCTTTCTATTTGATTACATCAAGAAGTCTTTTGGCCAAAACTTTTGCCCTGTTTAAATCATCTAAATAATTTTAGGACTTAACTCTTATACCCCGTATATTTTTATTTGATCTTTCTTATAATTAATTTAGCGGTAGCAGAACTTAGGGTTTTTCATTATTCCTTATAAGTTCACCTCAAACTTTTGCTCTGGAATAGCAAAAGCTTAAGTATGGGGGTGTTTGATGAGTTGTAAATATACCTATATTTTTGTATTTTAATTATGTCATTTTACTTTATTTTTGTCTTTTTTGTTTGTTTTATTTAATAAATTGTTTCTTTTTTGTAATTTTTTATTTCTAACTTAGTTTTTTTTGTTTTTCTAATTTTTTGCAGAAAAATATTTTTTCGGCCATGTCACGCCCGTGTCACCTCCGACACGGGCATGTCAGGCTCTCAATGCAACCAGCCGGTCAAACTCAACAATTCCACTGTCCCGAGCTCGACACGCCCGTGTCAATTAACCGACACGCCCGTGTCACGCCCCCCCGACGATCGCCGACCACAGGTTGCCAGCTCGACGTTCGGCGATGATCAAACCAAGCTCGACACGCCCCAAGACACGCCCGTGTCAAGGTGTGACACGGGCGTGACTTAGCTACCTGGCCCAACGTGACGCGCGCGACTTTGCGGCCGGACCGCGCCCAGATCGACCTCCCCGACACGCCCTAGTCACGCCCGTGACTGACACATGTCACGCCCGTGACCTAGGGCGTGACCGCCACGTTTTCAGCCGAAGTCAACCTTCCAGTCAAGTCACTCGATCAGCTCATGAATAGTGTCGACACGCCCCCCTGTCACGCCCTAGTCACGGGCATGACCCACCCGAAATTTTGCCTATAAATAAGAGCTTCCAGGAAGCTTATTTTGTCCACTTTTTTGACCACTTTGCTTAGGGGAGGTGCTGCCCAATTGGATTCCATACCTATGTAAGGAGAATTTCTCCCCCCTCTCTCTCTCTTAGTTTGTATTAGGGTTTTTTAGTTCAATAAAATATGAATTTTTCTCTTTTAATTTGTATGAATAATCCAATTGAATGCGCCTACTTAAGCAATTTTTCGTTCATCTTTTTGTATTTCTTTTATGTTTTTATCTTTTTAGCCTTCGTAACTTAGTTAGATTTAGGGTTTATCGGCATTTCTAGCCGTTGTGCCGTCCATTTAAATTTCATTTTCTGCACTTTTTTAGATTTAGCTTTTCTCCTTTTTCCTATATTTTCATTCATAAGGCTTTATAAAAAACTCATCTAAAACTATTATTTTTTAACTTAGGCTCTTTAGGGTTGTAAAACTTTTTGTCCTTTTTATTTTATTTTCACTTTTTAGGAGTTTTTATAAAAATATAAGAATGAAAATATAGTCGTTATAATTTTTCGCTCACTTCATTTTAGCTTTTTAATTTCAAAACTTTTAGTCCGGTTAATTTTTATTTCATCTTTTTATGCATTTCTACCGCATTCTAGCGGTAGAAATGCAGTTGTATTAATTTTTCGAGCACTTCCATTTTGCGTTTATTTGCAAAAAAAATTCGCTCCGGTTAATTTTTATTTTCACTTTTTATGCATTTCTACCGCATTCTAGCGATAGAAATGCAGTCGTTTAAATTTTCTGAGCACTTTGTTCTTCTTATTTTTGCAAGTGTGTGTGCGTGTATGAGTTAGGTTTTACTGCTTTATTTCAACTCCTGTAGAGTGCGTGTGTGCGTATGCATTTATTTCCGCCTACTCGTTAAGAGTTAAATGGCGCTTTGCTTTCATTTCCCGCCCACTCGTTTGAGTGGGACTTGTCTTTTTACTGCTTTCATTTTCTTCCTACTCACTTGAGTAGGAAAACTTTGTGTGTGTGCGTGTGTTTTCTTTTCTGTAGAGTGTGTGCGTGTGTTTTCTTTTCTGTAGAGTGTGTGCGTGTATGAGATAGATTTACTCCCGCCCACTCATTTGAGCCGGGACTTGCAATTTTATCGCTTTCTCAATTATGTAGAGTGCGTGCGTGTAGGAGATAATTTTACCGCTTTATTTACCGCTTTCTTTAATTAAGAAGAGTGTGTGCGTGTGTGCATTTATTTCCCCCTACTCATTTGAGTAGGGCTTGCTTTATTTAATTTTCTTTATGGTTTTGAAGTGTGCGTGAGTGCCTGCATCAATTAGCCTTAAATTTATCTAATTGTCCCATTTTTCGTGTTTTCTCTTATAATTGTTCAGTACTTAATTTAACACTCACGCCTCACCTAAAAACCATAAAGCCGTCCCCATACCGATGAGTGGCTAATCTCTTTTAGCCTTCGGCATCGAAGAGCATTGGGACATAAAAAATGATTTGAAATAATTAAAAAACTTTATTTTTAATTTAATTTAAGGACTTAAGGTTTACCCCGGGTTAACGACGCATAGGACCACATAATCGATGTGTGGGCTCTATTTCCGTTATCCATACGCGACGCCGAGAGGCTGCACGTATGGACCGATCCCCCTTGGGTAAAGAGAACTGTGTATGCCCCCTCGAAAGAGGAGAAGCGTAGTTCTGCTGGATTGGATTCCCCACCCAATAGCGGGGTTCTTAGCGTAATGCGGACGTTAAGGGGAATCCTTCGTCGGACTCACGTTCGGTCGAATAGCCTTAGCGCCCAGGTGAGCGATATCCCTAGACCAAGGTGAGCTCATATTCTTGGAACCTCCACGGCCAAGTGCCTTTTATTAATTTAAAAACAAAGTTTAATAATTGTTAAGAATTATTTTAGTCTTAATCCGATTCGATGCCGAGTGTTAACCCGTCATCGAACTAATTTAGCAAAATTCCGCTTTCTTTCTTTCCATTTTAATTAAACTAAAAAAATCCCACCTTACTGTCAGTAGGATAATAGTGTTCCTGGAAGAGTAGATATAATCAACGCGTCCCCGAGAATAATACGACCTCGGTATTTTCCCGAATACCGAGTACTACTTGCGATAGGTGCGCTTGCCTCCTTTCGTTAGAAAACTCGATCTTCTAACCGGCCCGCGGAATCTGACCATTTCGAACCAACCACAGTAGGTCTCTGTTCCGCGGCCATCAAGGATATATGTTAAAAGAAGTCCTAATTCATTTCGATGGCAGATTTTACATACCCACAAGTGGTGGGATTCAGGAAGAAGTCTTGAGAGAGGCTCATTGCACCAAGTATTCTGTGCATCCTGTAATTTCCAAAATGTACAATGACATGCGGAGGACCATGTTTTTTCCAGGAAAGAAGAAATATGTCACACACTATGTTACACAATGTGAGTCTTGTCAGAAGGTAAATGTGGAGTGCAAGAGTCCTGGGGGATTGTTGCAATCATTGCCCATTCCAAAGTGGAAGTTTGAGGATATCTCCATGGATTTTGTTTATGGTCTTCCTCGATCTCGCTCAGGGAATGACTCTGTTTGGGTGATTGTGGATCTCTTGACCAAGGTTGCCAGATTTTTTCCAATTAGAAAGGTGCCGCATGAAAATGTGTTGGTGCGTCTCTTTGCAGAAAAGTTCGTTCGGTACCATGGGGTACCTAAGTCAATAGTCTCAGACCGTGATGGTCGTTTCACCTCCAAGGAATGAAAGGAAGTTCAACCATATTTGGGTTCTCGCCTTACCTTTAGCATGACTTTTCTCACACAGACTGACGGTCAGTCTGAGAAAACAATCAGAACAATAGAGTACTTGTTGAGGTTATGTGTTTTGGATAAGGGAGAGTCGTGGGAAAGACTTTTACCGTTGGTGGAATTTTCATATAATAATAGCCACCAAGCAAGCATCAGAATGACACCTTATGAAGCACTCTATGTGATGCAGGCCACGGTATAACGTCAAAGGGGATGACACGTATGCCTCTCTATTTTCCACTTTTACGCTCACACAATAATCAAACACAGCACGCTCACGACCAACGTTATCAATTATTACTAACGTACGGTAGCCACGCCGTTTTTAGATCGAACAAATGACAATAGGTCGTCATTCTCTCAAGCAAAAGGACCAATATTGGGCCCGGCCGAGCGATGGTTGTACCAAAAGAGATCTACCAAAAAGGTTCGGTTCGGAAAAGGTAGATCTCCCCCAACAAAATGAAAACGAGGCTCGCCAAACCTCTCGGAAAATTAAACAACTAGAAAGAACAACACATGCAATCGAAAAATTAAACCACGAACGAAAAAACGATTCCAAAGTAACACAACGGTATTCCACCAAATGAAAATCTAAAAATAAGAATCCCACAAGAGGTAGAAGATCTCGTTACCCAACCGGAGTAGATGATTCCGATTCACTTTCAAGGACCGTTCTTCCACGACTCCGCCGGAGTTTCGCCAACCGGAGAGAAACTTGTCTGCTTCTTTTGCTTCTCGCCGTAGTTGGAGATCCACAAGAGAATCCTTTGCCTATGCCGAGTTCTTCAATGAGGGGCTGAATAATTATTCTTCTTGTTGGTGGTCGGGTTGGGTTGAGAGGTGGAGGAGATTTTTGGCGGCTATGGTGTATGGGGTGGCCGAGCTTGATGTTATGGGGGTGGGAGATGTTGGGATGCTAGAAGGAGGAGAGGGAGAGGAGTGGAGATAGGAGGCCGAGAGGCAAAAAGGGGGGGGGAAGGAAAATGAAGGCCGGCGGCAAAGAAGGAAGAGGGAGAGAGGGGGCGGCCAAGGAGAAAGAAGGAGAGGGAGACTCAAGTTAAGATTAGGTTTTTCAATATTTTTATCATTCACTAAACCATAATGAAAACATACTTGCCTATATATAGGCTACATCAAGAGTTCGGCTATTTGCAGCCCATAATAAATAAATAAAAACAACACATATTAAATTAAAACACAACATGGCATAAACATTGCCATAGACATTGCAAATTAAAGAAACATGAAAAATGATTTAATTAAGCTATCATTAGATTGGTTTGTGCCGTAGGCAGATCTTTTGGCGTTGCTCCACATGATCGTCACGGCGCCGCAAATATTTACTTGGTTGCGGAGAGATAACTTCAGTAAGCATGTCTTCGTCTTCAACGACGTCATCACCCGTGCCGTCATTATCTTTAACTTTAACACGCTGTCATCGCCGTCATTATCTTCAACTAGTATGAGAACGCCATCGTCGTCGCCGTCATTATCTTCAACTTTAACACGTTGGGGGTTTCCGCCATCAATCCTCCCCCGCTCAAAATAACTCATCACTGATGAGTTGGCATGGAGGTGCTGACGCCGAAGAACATCATCCAAATAAACCATCGTTGGGTCGCCGGAGACCGGGCGAGCACACCATCATATCACATAACGCTGAGTACCACCGATTGGATAGGAGAGAAAAACACCAAATATGAACCTGTCCAGCAAAAAGATTGTCCTACGGAACTTGGGAAATGCATTAGGCAAATAAAGAGGAAAAATTTCTGCATCAACAATCACCGTACCTCCGTTGGAGACCAATAGAGAGAATGATCCTAGAACAAGCTCACCCCCCAACCCAAATGAAAATATAGTGGCACCAAATGTAGAGTAAGATATTTCAAATGGGGGAAACATACAATGCGTGAAATTGGAAACATTTAAACTAGGGGAATTACCCCATTCAGTGGTTATCTTCAACAGACATGTTGTGTCTCCTAGTTGATTAAAAATCCGAAAAGTTCTAACTCGCCGACTCGCCAATGTTTCTATAGTGCCTAAAGGCATCCGTTCAGGGACGAGACACACCAAGAGTAAACTGAAAACCTTATAGGGAGACACCCTCTTATGTAAGTTAGCGATATATTGATAAGAAGACATGTGTGTGACAAGCGCTTCCTTACTGTGCTTATGTAAAATGAAAGCGTGAGAGGCAAATAATATTGCAGAATGACCTGCCATGTAAAATAGTGATAGCGGAACTACTTGAGATGGAACCAAGGGAACTAAATATGGTGGTGCTAACGAAAAGTAATAGGGTGGCACTAGCGGAACTACATCAGGAGGCACTAGTATAATGAAATCAAGTTTTACTAACTGAATGCAATACGATGGCACAAAAGATGGCCACGTCATTAACGTGCTCTCAGAGATTTGGTGAAACTTAGAAAATCGAGAGGGTAATGAATTAACGAGACTGTCACCATGACCCAACACAACATCTAATAACACACGACGCGACATGTCCCAAGGAGGGTCCAGCATGGATTGTAAAAATAATTGACTCAAATAAGGCAAATTAAACTCACAACCCAAAGGATCCGCTGGTCGGGTCAACATATCAGGAGGGATTATCAGTAACACTAACAACGAGAAAGACTTAAGATCGTATTTAAATTAACGCCACCGAGTTAGCATAAGGGGACGCTTATCCGGGTCTACCTCAATAACGACCTCCAAAAGTATAACTCTCTCACTTAGAAATTCTTCCAACTTATAAATCACGACATCAGTAACAGTACCAATCTCAGGAATAGGCGCATCGATAGATATCGGAGGAGGGGCTACGTCATACCCAGTATTAAAATATTAATTTATTGTCCAAGTAAAATCCTCCGGGTGCAAGCCATCAAACTCAACCGAAAAATCAAACAGAAGATCTTCCCTCACGATAAACTCATCTGGCTCATCATCACCCAACTCACTCTCCGAATTGCATTCCTCACAGAAGGACTCTTCCAACTCATCTGAAAGTTCTTCCAATAATAAATGTTGATCATATAGTAAGTCTTCCCAATCAGTTGGGGCATCCATTAATTCGTGATTAGAGAAGTCGACTGGAACATCCTCACTTACAAGCTCCGCAGGAAAATCAGAGATATTCTCACTAGGTGTAATCGTAGCCTCTATCACGACGGGGCTTGTTGTTTGGAGAGGGCTCTCAACACTAGGGTTATTAGTCATAACGCTAGTGTGGCTAGTAATGGGCAAAGTAATACTCTCACAGGTCAAACTACCATCATTCCAAATGTCGTCTAAATCACGACTGGGTAAGCGCTCAGCGTAAGGTAACTCTTCCAATTCATCCAGATTACCAATCGACTTAGGGTCATCCAAAGAATCCACTACGATCAAGATGGATGGCTCCGAAATGTTGTCGAAGGGGAGTGGAGATGATTCCTCAGAAGAGAAATCCTCATCCAGGTCACTAGGGTAACCAATCTCCTCAACGTCGCTACAATCATCAGTGATAATAGCCTCATCCTCGGTGATGGGCGCAATCGTAGAATCAGCCTCAGACTTATCAGGGGAGTCAATAACTAGATCTGACCGCTTAGGGGGCGACTCTAAGGAGACTACGGGCGTAGTCAGAATAGAATGATCGATAGTGCCAAACCCAGTCATTTCACTACTCTCACGTGTCTTGATCGCCTGACTACCCACGAGGATAGGAACACTCTCATAATCAAGTTGGGGTCTAGTGCCCTGGCGGGGAGAAGTAAACTTATGTGACGTCCAAGCACGTGAGTACAGGGTGTCATACTGGTACGGTATAGGCATAATCATAGGTGGCGTTTCACTAAGATTTTCAGATGACTGAGAACGACAGTGGGGAGGGTAATACTCATCCGTTAATAGATTCTTCATAATATTCCAACCTACATGTGACTCTTCGAGGGATGTCCCAAAATGTCTCTCCTCATTGAGCCAGAAGGTCTGGGCTCGACTAAATAATTGAAGTCTCGCGACGGGGATCCTGTGGGGGTCCACAATCTGATATCTCTCAAAATAGCGCTCCATAGCCTTCACCCAGCATAAAAACTCTTGCGTTCAACCTAGCCCATCATAGGTCGGAGCCTGAACTCTAACATGCCTAGATGAGTGCGGTACAACTTGATTAGCCTTTAGTTGGCCAATCAACCCCTTAATATCTTCCACTACCGGACAATGGAAAGGATTTCTAACGTTCATGACTGAACCTTAATATTTCACTCGGGAAACGTGAACATCGTAGGCCATTTTTTTGTTTTAATTTTCAGGGGGAAAATGGGGATAGACTACGCGGAGTAAGTGCACAAACACAAAGAAATATAGTCTGATCGTAATTAATTTTCAAAGATAGATTTGTTCCCGCTAATATTTCAAAATAATATATATATATTTTTTTTGATATTCTTGCTGGAAAAAATATGGAGATTATTAATTAAATTTTTTTTTTCTGAATTTTAGCTGAAAAATAAAATTTTAGGCTGCTATTGGCAGACCACAAAAAAATTTTTTTTGCTTTTTTTTGTTTGAAAAAATTTGTGCACGTGCGTGTTGGCCTACTAAAATTAATTAGGATGGTGTCAATTAAGAATTCGACACAACCTCCCTCTGATACCAAATTGATGCAGGTCACGGTATAACGGCAAAGGGGATGACACATACACCTCTCTATTTTCCACTTTTACGCTCACACAATAATCAAACGCAGCACGCTCACGACCAACGTTATCAATTATTACTAACGTACGGTATCCATGCCATTTTTAGATCGAACAAACGACTATAGGTCATCGTTCTCTCAAGCAAAAGGACCAATATTAGGCCCGACCGAGCGATGGTTGTACCAAAAGAGATCTACCGAAAAGGTTTGGTTCGGAAAAGGTAGATCTCCCCCAACAAAATGAAAATGAGGCTCACAAAACCTCTCGGAAAATTAAACAACTAGAAAGAACAACACATGCAATCGGAAAATTAAACCACGAACGAAAAAACGATTCCAATGTAACACAACGATATTCCACCAAATGAAAATCTAAAAATAAGAATCCCGCAAGAGGTAGAAGATCTCGTTACCCAACCAGAGTAGATGATTCCGGTTCACTTTCAAGGACCGTTCTTCTACGACTCCGCCGGAGTTTTGCCAACCGGAGAGAAACTTGTCTGCTTCTTTTGCTTCTCGCCGTAGTTGGAGATCCACAAGAGAATCCTTTGCCTAGGACGAGTTCTTCAATGAGGGGCTGAATAATTATTCTTCTTGTTGGTGGTTGGGTAGGGTTGAGAGGCGGAGGAGATTGTTGGCGACTATGGTGTAGGGGGGTGGCCGAGCTTGATGTTATGGGGGTGGGAGATGTTGGGATACTAGAAGGAGGAGAGGGAGAGGAGTGGAGAGAGGAGGCTGAGAGGACAAAAGGGGGGAAGGAAAATGAAGGCCGGCGACCAAGAAGGAATAGGGACAGAGGGGGTGGCCAAGGAGAAAGAAGGAGAGGGAGACTCAAGTTAAGATTAGGGTTTTCAATATTTTTATCATTCACTAAACCATAATGAAAACATACTTGCCTATATATAGGCTACATAAAGAGTTCGGCTATTTACAGCCCATAATAAATAAATAAAAACAACACACATTAAATTAAAACACAACATGGCATAAACATTACCATAGACATTGCAAATTAAAGAAACATAAACAATGATTTAATTAAGCTATCATTAGATTGGTTTGTGCCGCGGGCGGATCTTTTGGCGTTGCTGCACATGATCGTCACGGCGCCGCAAATATTTAATTGGTGGCGGAGAGATAACTTCCGTAAGCATATCTTTGTCTTCAACGACACCGTCACCCGCGGCGTCATTATCTTCAACTTTAGCACGTTGTCGTCGTCGTCATTATCTTCAACTTGTATGACAACTCCATCGCCGTCGCCGTCATTATCTTCAACTTTAACACATTGGGGGTTTCCGCCATCACTATAGTAGGAGGTGCAAACCCCTTTATCATGGGTTCAGGATGAGAATCCAAAGGCATTGGGAGTGGGGTACATCGATGACACCGATGCTATGATTAGATTTATTCGAGATCGCATGCTAGAGGCTCAGAGTTGGCAGGCAAAGTATTATGATGCGAAGCACATGATGGTGGAATTCCAAGTGGGTGACATGGTATTTCTAAAGATTAAGCTTATGCATGAAGTATCACGTGTTCGTGGATGGAAGAATCTCAGCTCGCGGTACATGGGGCCTTATACCGTATTGGAAAAGATTGGTCCTTTAGTTTATAGGCTGGAGCTTCCATAGGAATTGGAGAACGTACATGATGTATTTCATGTGTCTTCCCTTAGGAAAGCACTACTTCGGCCTTAGTAGTTTGTCACTGCTATATCTAGCCCCGTGGCATCTGATATATCTATTCAACTAAAACATGTGTGGTCTAACCATGGAAAAGAGGAGTATACTTGGGATTCAATGGACCTGATGCGGCAGCGGCACCCAGTGTTGTTACACCAAGGTAAATTTAAAGGCATACCTTGTAATCTTTGTACTTTGTTTTCCCATAGACTTATCTTGATTTTGTGGACGAAATTTTTTGTTTGTTTTTAGGATTGGTACCGTCCCATTTAAGCGAGACCCTTCATTTGTGTTGTGGATTAACTACGGTGACTTGAGACGGTAGTTACAATAGGCCTAGAGAGAATTCGGTGAGATGACTCGAGTAATAGTCGAGAGGATTTGTGTGTTCGTTGAGATGACACGAGTGGACTTGAAAAATCCATCGAGTGTAGTACAGTGGACTTATGAAATCCGTCAGTATGATTTGTCAAAAGGACTCGAGAAGACATGTCAATTCGTTGAGTGGACTCGGTGAATTTATTGAGTGGACTCGATGAATTCGTCAAGTGTAGTCTTGTGGACTTGTGAAACCCGTCGGGATGATTCGCTGAAAGGACACACAAAGACCTGTGAATTTGTCGAGTGGACACGATAAATTTGTCGAGTGATGTTGAGTGGACTCGTGTATTCATCGAGATTGTTGGGTCCAATGCTCACAATGTCCCGTATTTTAAGAAGTCAATCATGTCAATGATATAACTAAAGTTATATTTGATGTATGCTTAAGTTCATGCTTGCAGGTTAGTCCTTGTAACATTGATATGACAGGTATTCCAAGTGATGTGGTAGGTGCTCACAAAGTAACGGATCCGAGAGACAGAAATCTTTCTAAGTCTACAGGCATTGAGTGAAGCCAGTTCACTCAATGCTAGATACAAGGGAAGATACT
This sequence comes from Platanthera zijinensis, assembly GCA_039513925.1. NCBI lineage: Eukaryota > Viridiplantae > Streptophyta > Magnoliopsida > Asparagales > Orchidaceae > Platanthera > Platanthera zijinensis. Next base: position 11,533,558 of record CM077097.1, read on the forward strand.
AGATAGGCCGGAAATCGCCTAAGTCCACAGACATTGAGTGAAGCCAGTTCACTCAACGCTAGATGCCATAAAGTACTGAGTTAGTTGTGGACAGTCAAAGTAATGCATTTTACAAAGCAATTCTGTTGTCAAGTCCATATGCATTGAGTGATGTTAGTTCACTTAACACCATCGTCGAGTATAGTTGAATCTGTCAACGCCTAAGTATTGGCGGGCTGAATATTCGACAATGTCTAGAAGCGTCCAGTGAACACAACTCACTCGACGCCAAACAAAAGAGTTGAGTCTTGCTGCTGCAGTCAAAGCCTAAGAAGAAGACAAAAATAAACTAAGTCCAGAAGAGTTGATTGAATCAAGTTCACTCAATGCCCAATAAAGAAGGCAGGAAAAAGAAGAAAGCATTGAGTGAGGCCAGCTCACTCAACACCTTTAGATAGGTGAAGAAATGACTAAGTGTAAAAGAATTGAGTGAAGTCATTGCACTCAACGCTCTCAACGCCTATGATGTAGAATAATTCAGACAGTTGACTAAGGGTTTTGACATTGAGTGAAGCTTGTTCACTAAACACACTCAATGCTTGAAGTGAATTTAAGAAATTGGCTAAGTCCATAATCTGGTGACGTCATCAAAAATTGACAAGGTCAACCGAGTTCAAATTAAGTGCGGGGTAGCTACAAAACACGACAAATACTGTCGGAGATCTACAACATGTCTTCTTCCATTAAAGCAAGGTACCACTGTCAGTTACAGGTGGTCCCCATTACTTCTTGGATCCATTAATCGACGGAAGATATAAAGGGGGAACCTACTAGATGTTGAACTCAACTTTTAGGGTTTTGTTTCAAAAAGAAAAAGATGGTTGGACTTCATCTTCCTCACCATTTCTGTCGGGAAAAAGCAATAAGTCGATTAGCTAAAATAAAAGTTTAGTTAGCTGTAGCACTTTGTTCTACTACAGCAAGTTCAAAAACACTTCTGATAAAGAAAGAGAGGAGAGCCTTAAGTCTTCTGCAGGTTCATGTTAGCTGGTTGAAGAATTGAAGACCTAGCAGATGTTCAGTCTTCTACACAGTCTCTCTAGCTACAACAACTTGTAGTCCTTGCTCAGGTTCAAATTCGGGTTCATTCACGGTTTGTGGTTCTTGAACTTCTTGAAGTTTTACTCTGGTAGTCTTTCTACTTAAGAACTCTTTATCAAGAAAGACATTAGTTCTCGTGATAAATACTTTTCCCTCGGATGGTAGGTAGAAATAGTACCCTTTAGTTTCCTTAGGATACCCCACAAGATAACATTTATCTTACTTGGGTTCTAGTTTGTCATACATTTGACGTCTCACCTAGGCCTCACAACCCCAAATCATAATGAAAGAAATACTAGGATTCTTCCCAGTCCATATCTCATATGGTGTCTTTAGAACCGCTTTTATTGAAGCATGATTCAGTGTAAAAGAAGTAGTTTCTAAAGAAAATCCCCAAAAGGAAACAAGAAGATCTGCATGACTCATCATCGACCGTATAATGTCTAACAATGTTCGATTCCTCTGCTCAGGAAGAACATTATGTTGCGGTGTTCTGGGTGGAGTGAGCTGTGGTACAATACCATACCCTTTCAGATGATCTCAGAACTCATGACTTAGGTATTCTCCACCTCGATCAGATCAGAGTGCTTAAACCCTCTTACCATGTTGGTTCTCTACTTTGTTCTTAAACTCTTTGAACTTTTCAAAGATTTCAGATTTGCACATTATAAGATACACGTATCCGTATCTACTAAAATCATCTGTAAATGTAACAAAGTAGAAGTACCAACCTCTAGCAATAGAACTCATTAGTTCCCATACATCATTATGTACTATACCCAAGAGATCATCAGCCCTCTCATTGAAACCCATGAAAGGGACTTTAGTCATCTTGCCTAATAAACAGGATTCACATCTCTCAAATGATTCATAATCAAATGAGTCCAGTAGTCCATCTTTATGGAACATAGATATGCGTTTCTCATTTATATGGCCCAAACGACAAGGCCAAAGATACGTAGGGTTCAAGTCATTCATTTTTAGTCTTTTAGTATTTTCTATATTATAGATCTGATGGTTTAAGTTAAAAACATATAAACGATTAAACATTTGGGCTATACCATAAAAACATCATTCATAAATATAGAATAATAATTGTTCTTAATAATAAAAAAAATCCAATCAAGTCCAAACATGAAATAGATATAATGTTTCTATTTATGGAAGAACATAATAACATTTTTCTTATTCTATTACAATCCCATAGGGCAAAGAAAGATGGTAAACTCCTACGACGACAACAAAAACTCTTGCTCAATTGCCAACACGTAGGTACACCTCTCCTTTACTCAAAAATCTTCTCCTTTCTTGTTCCTGCACATTTATACAAATGTGATTACCACATCCGGTATCCAATAACCAAGATGAAGGAGCAGAAATGTTTATCTCTATAACATAAATACTAGAAGAAAAAGTCAAACCTCCCTTCATTTTGTGCAGACCCTCAATGTAAGAAGGATAATTGCTCCTCCAATGACAAGCCTTACCACAGTGGTGGTATTTCGCTTCTTTCGCCAAACATTTTTTTCAGTACAGAAGCCTTGGACTCAAGGGATGACTTAGGTCCAACCTTTGTCTTCTTAAAACTTTTGGCCTTGCCCTTTCCTTTATTCAACATCAGTATGGGGCTGGCAGGCTTGACCATATTCATATTGATTTCGGTAGTTCTCAACATGCCTAGGAGCTCGGGCAATGACTTGTCTATTTCATTCATATTGTATTTCAAGACAAACTACTCGTAACTGTCGACAACGAATGATGGATCAAGTCTGTAGCTAACTCTTGGCCTAGAGGAAAACCTAGCCTTTCAAGGTTCTTTATATACCCAATCATCTTGAGTATGTGAGTCCCTACTAGGTCTCGAACTCCCATCTTACACTGAAACAATGACTTGGTGACGTCAAACCTCTCTTGGCAAGCCTGCCCTTGAAACATTTTCATGAGATGCTCGTCAATTTCTATACAAACCATGTTCTCATGTTGCTTCAGAAGGTCAAAGTTCATGGTGGTCAGCATGAGGCATTCGACATCCAAGAAGTCGTCTTGATACTTCTTATTAGCATCTTTATCAGATCGGTATGCATTACCGGCTGGCTCTTGAGGGGATTCCTCTTCCAAAACATAGAGCTTACGCACTTTCCTGAGAACAGTTCTTAGGTTTCTGTACCATTCCAAATAGTTCGTCCCACTCAGTTTCTCCTTCTTAAGGATGGCTTTGAGGGACAGGGTGGAATGAGATCAACTTGCCATGGAAATTCTACAAGAATTTAGCAAAGCAAAATTAAGTACTACATTTCAAAATACATTTTCATCTAAATTATGTCTTTAATTAAAATTTCTCCCACTATTTTATTCAAATTGATAACCCTTGATATCAATTTAGATAGTTAAGGCGAGCAACTCTCTTAATGGACAAGATCCGTATTTCACCACGGCTATGAATCACCTTTGGCTTTTCTCTCACAATGCAGTTATTTATGTAGGCAACGCTTATCGATTGCATCACTATGCAACTCTTGTATGGTTGGTGAATAACTCCTTATTCGCATCAATCATATGGTGCATGCTAACCCTATGACTTTGGGCACTCAACCTTTGAGGTTACCCATTTGAGTTTGACCCGATGTCGACAATAGGATATCATAATTATCCACTCGCACCTTTACCAAGATTGATTAATTCACCTTGCTTTGGCAAGCCCACACTTCATCGATCGAGACAGGAAGAGTGCGATCCATCAGAAGGTATCCAAATACTTAATATTTCATATGGTTGTTTAGATAATTGATTAATACTTAATCATGGTTAACAATTAACGAATGTGCACATTCACAAAAAAAAACTAACAACATTCACTATCCAAATGCATCCCAGATGTGCACAATAAAAATCATCAATACTTGATGATCTGGGCTAAATCTGAACATCTAAAACTCTTCTAAATCTCTTGATTTACATGCACTAGTCATGAGCAACATTAACTCCACTTACATATTTGACAAGCATGTCTCTCTATGTAAGATTTAAAATCTAACATAAATGGTTTCACAAACTAACAAGATGGGCGGTTACTGTTAAGTAGTAACAAAGATATCACAATGAAATCACATGCACTCCTGGCAGGGTTCCAAGGGGCTGTACCCCTTGCAGGGTTTCGCTGATCGATCAACGAGCGGGGTTAAGGGGCAGAGCTCCTACGGGGTGCGGGGCAATGCCCCGACAAATATTTTAAAAACTACCACCGATTTTTCACAAAATCCATCAACATTCGATGTTCTAGGAATACATTTTGGCATTTATAACACTTCTAAAATTTATAGATCTACACGCAATGGATTTAGCAACTTCTAAAATAATTATCATGGCATAACCTCCCTTTCATACAACTGTTGAGTTTTGCTATATATCACAACTGTTATGCGCAACAGAATTAAGAATAGGAAAACCAAAAAGAAATTCCGATCTAGCAATGAACATTAATCAAGAAGTGACAAAGCTATAAAATAAATTATACCTTTGAGGGAATGAGTCAATACTCAACCAAGGTGCTCCAAAGAAATCCAACGAATGCTAACGACCGGAGTTCCAAGCGTAGAATAGTGTCCACGCCTCTACGGATATCCACACGAGCACGGAAAATCCTTGGACACTTGTCACACAAGATTTAAGTTGGAAGAAGGTTTGTCATCAATGTCTAAATGGTTTGTGAGAACTGTTAAAGGAGTGGCGGCAACGACAGTGAAGAAGACTTAGGAAACACTTTCTGTCAGCTACAGTAGATCAGCGAACGATCGACGATAGAAATCTGCTATCGCGACCTAGGCAGAACTGTTCCATCGGTAAGAAGAATGTCAATCTCGGTAACGCACGATTAGGTCAAAAGAAATAGTAACATATTCAGTTTATAGTAAATATCGTATATATACTGTATACTGAGCCATCCGATACCAGCAGTCCATGCCGAACCAGACTTAAAGGAATAAAACTAGAGGAAATTGAATTCGTCGGGTATACACGTCGATATTCGATGAATCAAAAGCTTTTCGTCGAAATAATAAGGATATACTCGACGAATCGAGGCAGAGAAAATCGTCCAAGTATTAAGGCGAAACTCAATAAATCGACGATACTCGACGAATTGATGATACTCGACGAATCGATAATTTTTGACGTATAAGTCTAATTTATTGAAACTGTCATTACGATACTCGACGAACCTAAGACAGATTCGTTGATCCTATCATGATGATATTCAACGAATTCCAACTTATTCGTTGATGCCTTATGTGATTCTCGACGGATTTCCCTTAGAGTCTTTCGACCACTTACCTGATGATACATACTCACAATATAGGTCCTAGAATGAGAATCCTCCACATCCAAAATGTCATAGACTTGGTCCTTCACTCATGTCACATATGAGCAAGGCCAACAAAAATGTTTCCAACTTCTCCAATGCACATATCTGCGACCCCATATGCTCATATTGCATTTGTAGTGAGACTATATGTTTGATCACTTCCAAATCACCATAATAACACCAACAGTCTCCCACTTGATCTTGAAAGTATCACACAAAAGCTTCACAAACAATGAGTAGCAACTAGCAATACATCATTGCTCCCAAGCAATAAGATTTAAAACTGGAAAGCCATCGTGACCAATTTATCAATGTTGTCATGTCCCTTTGTTCCTTATATCTGGATAGAACTATAAGTATAGACCGTGTCACCCTCATAATTATTCAATCCTAGTTTCTTGATCTAGAATGAACTTCCATAAATTGGTGGGCCCAATATCACATATTTACCCCACTAAGCATGACAATTCAATTCTCAGTCTTATTCCATCAAGGGGCCCATGGATGCAACTCCTGTCATATAAGAGGACAAATCCTATTTTTGTGCACACGCAAAACACCCAAATGATTCGTAACGTACCAAATAACCACCTTTATCATCCAACTTTCTCAAGACTGGACTTTTGATAGCATCAAAGCACGTTCTTCCTCACTCGATGAATGTTGTGAATTCAAGTCAAAAAACCACAAACTCCAATGCCACTTGAGTCATACTTGTGACACGTTCATATAACAATTCACAAAGTATTCTCACAGTGAGTCTATCCAGTACAACTTGTTCACAATAGAAGCAAACATTCTAAGGGAATTTATTACGTTAAATTAATCTATCACAATTGAAATAAATTCACACAATAAAAAAACTTGCTAATATATATAATGAAATGTATAGTACACTATTCATCAAATGAATTATTACAACTGACAAGCATACAATTAACAAAACTCCCACTAGGACTGATCATCAAGGTATTGTATACCCATAGATCTAACATGATCATCATCCTTTCTCTGCGTTAGAAGCTTTGTCAATGGATTAACAATATTTTCTTCAGTCGACACTCTATAAATGTTCACATCTTCTCGATCAATAATCTTACGTATAAGATGGAAATGTCGAAGTATGTGCTTGGAGTGCTGATGAAATCTAGGTTCCGAAGTAAGTGCAATTACACCGTTGTTGTCACAGTAGAGAACAACGTGATCGACAATGCTAGGAGCTACATCTAACTCGCAAATGAATTTCCCAATCCAAATAGCCTCCTTTGCCGCATTTGCTGCAATGATATACTCGGCCTCAGTTGTAGAATCGACAACTTTCTCCTACTTGGAACTCTTCCAGCTAACAACTCCTCCATTTAGGCAAAATATAAACCATTACTGAGACATTGAGTCGTCCCTAACAGTTTGGAAGATAGCATCTGTGTAACCCTTTACAACGAGCTCTTCCTCTCCACCAAATACTAAGAACGTATCCTTAGTCCTTCTCAAGTACTTTAGGATAATCATGACAACAATCCAGTGGCTATTATTGGGATCAGATTGATACCTTCTAGTCATGCTCAATACATAAGAGACATCTAGTCGAGTACATATAAAAGCATACATGATTGATCCATTAGCCGAAGCATATGGAATTAACTTCATGCGGTCCATATCTTCATATGATTTAGGATACTGGTCTTTAGAGAGACTCACACAATAAGACATAGGTAAGAATCCGTTCTTGGACTCAAGCATGTTGAACTGCTTCAACACCTTCTCAATATATGTACTTTGGGTCAAACCCAATAACTTATTCAATCTATATCTATAGATCTTAATAACAAGTATATAAGTCGCTTCGCCCAAGTCTTTCATAGAAAATCAGTTCCCTAGGTTGATCGTAATAACTTGTAGGGTCTATTTGTCATTCCCGATAAATAGTATTTCATCTACATATAATATTATAAAGACAACAATGCTCCTACTAATTATTTTGTAAACACACGGTTCGTCCTCGTTCTTCATAAAACCAAACTCTTTGATCTTTTCATCAAAATGAAGATTCAAACTTCGAGAAGCCTGTTTTAATCCATAAATGGATCTCTACAGCTTGCATATTTTAGTGGCTTCACTTGAAGATCTAAAACTCTCGAGTTGTGTCATATACACTTCCTCAAGTAGGTTTCCATTTAGGAAAGCCATTTTGACATCCATTTGCCAGATCTTATTGTTATAATACATAGCAATAATAAGCAAAATTCTGATTGACTTAACCATAGTAACATGGGAAAAAGTATAATCATAGTCATTACCATTAATTTGCTTGAAACCTTTAGCCACTAATCACCCTTTGAATATCTATATATTCTCATCTATGTCGGTCTTCTTCTTGAAGACCCACTTGCACCCTATGTGTCATACCCATTCAGGTGGTTCCACTAAGGTCTAAACTCGGTTTGTATATGAAAGTCTCTAGTGTCGACTAAATCCACCTATGGGGGCGAATAGGTGTCGTGCAGTCTTTTGCGGAATTTAAATTACCTGCACAAATAAGCAAACATAGCACAGAAAAGCACACAAGAAATTATATTGGTTCCCCGATTTGGGTACGTCCACTCTCTCCCTTCGACCTATCTCCCACCAAGGGATGACTCGGTCACTTCACCAATCGGATAGAAATCCAATCATAACACTACGGAAGGAACCCTTCCAACCAAAGGAGTCATTACTCCTCCACCACGGGTTGCACCCAACCCTTACAACTAGGAATAAAAATTCCTTTACAACAAAACAAAAATTGAATGTACAAGAAATACAAACAAACTTATGGAGAATCCGATGTCGCTCTTCGTTCGTTGATGCTTTCTTGAAAGAGACGAAGATTCCACGACCGGAGTACTCTCTTGGAGAGGATCTTGTCAAGATCGGTGGCGGCAAGTGGTTGCGGCGGCGATGCTTTGTAGATCCAAACTTCTTGACGAAGCAAGCAAGGTCTACCAACGATCTTAATAGGATCAGTCCTCTCAATCGATTCGGAACGAAGAACTATCCTCGTTCAACAAATTGAGAGATAAGAGATCTCGAGAGAGAAGCGTGAGATGCTAGGCTTGCCTCGGTACTATCGTCGGAAGATCAGAGATGATCGGAGAAGATGTCGACGACGAACTGTGAGCGGCGATCGGCGATCGACGGTTTCCGCGATCTGCTAGGGCACACTCGGCTGCTTTTTGTTTTTCGTGAAATGATACTTTGTTATGTTCAAATACGCAAGTATATATACTTGAAGCCAACCCTAAGTGATCGTTGTGGGTCCCACAAGGATATGCCCTAGTCTCGGTAAAAACGACGCACAATAAACTTGGTTCGGGCCAGCGAACGGGAAATTTTCCTAAGGCAAAATCGGCGAGAATCGTTGGTGATTTCCGTCGAAGTCGGCGGCAATCACTCATGATTCCCATCGAATTTTCCTTAGCCGAATTCAAGTAGGGAACCTTGTCAGCCAGAGAGAATCGGCGGGAATGCAAGGTGATTCTTGACGAATCGGCGAGAATCACTTGGTGATTCCCGTCGATTCTGCCTTAGCAGAATTCTTGTAGGAGGACAGTCAGCCGGATGATGTCGGCGGTAATCACTGACTGATTCTCGACGATTCAGCGAGATTCATTAATGATTCCCGTCGAATCGGCGAGAATCACTTAGTGATTCTCGTCGATTTTGACTTAGATGATTATTTTCTTCCTTCCTATGAACTTGGTTTTTGACCCATCTTTGCTCCTTCTTCGGCTCTTGATCTACCTCGACCCTGTACTTTAAAATAAGTGCACTCCAATAGAGAGAGCAAATGTGAGTCAACACACTGATCTGCTCAATGAGGGATTACGTTGCGCAGACCCGTGTATATTGACCCACTGCACCCTGACATTGGTGTATACTTAGCATGGAATAACTGCAAGCACAACTTGATAGGAAATCATCAAAGACATTGTCAATTCAACTTAGCTTTTTCAGGGGCTTCTTCAAATAAGGTACATTGTGGATACAATACCCAACAATCTCCCCCTATTTGAAGAAGCCTAAACCCTACAAGCTAAGGTGAATAGAACAGATGGGAATAAAAATATACAAAGAAAATTTAGTTGAGAGTGAAATTCATTACCATTTTCTTGAGAGCATACTTAATATTGGCAGCCACCTACTTAACAACCTACTTAACATTGCCAGCCACCTTAGCCTTAGCCGAGAGGGTAATCTCCCCCTTTTCAGCTTCTGCAAATCTGGGACTTCACTTGGAGCCAAATGCTCCCCCTCAGTTCTTGAATCCGTGCTCAATCTTTAGTTCCTTGCTGATGCTCCCCCTTAATCCAAGAGCCTTGAGCCCTTCAGTCTTCAATCTTCATAGTTCAGCATGCCGAGTTCAGTTTTGAAGAGACTGAACTTGGCCTCGTCTAGGGGCTTTGTGAAGATATCGGCAACATGCTTATTTGTGAGGACATAACAGAGAGAGATATCTTTGTTTTTCACATGCTCCCGAATGAAGTGGTAGCACATTATATCTTTTCCCAAATTCCTTATTCTAGAGAAAGCCTGGAACATCTCTTGTCTAGGTCCCATCATGTTCATGGGTACCTAGACTATCTTGCAAAATAGAATTACCTTACCTTAGGAACCCAATAGGCATTGGGTCCTAGGTTCCTTGTTAGCACACTCCCCCTCAGGTGGTTAACCCTACGAGTAGTCGGCCTCGCATTGGCAACATGAGGAGTCGCATTGTTCCTTGGATTAAACCAGCAATCCACGGCAAAGTGACTAACTTTGCCACAACACCAACAGTTAAACCTGTTGTATCGCTTCCTAGGCTCCAGCTTCACCCTGGGAACGGTGGGTCCAGCAGGGGCCTTGGATCTGGAGGTGGAGGCATCATGATGACAGCAGTCACACGATTTCTTCACTTCATGTTCCTTCAGTATAATAAGATTGGCCTTTGGTGCCTGCTTCCTATTATGGCCGCTAGAGAAGTAGAAATAATTCTCCACTTGGATTTCCTCATAAGGTGCCTTGAAGACACTCTCACCGTAGTTGCGGGGGAAGGCCCAACCATCATACCGGCTCTTGGGCTTTTCAACTGAGGGCCGGAAGAAGTGGCCATAGGTTGACTCAAAGTCCTGCTCATTGCAAGGAAAGCCAGGCTTTCTAAGTAAAACAAGATCGAGTGGGGCCTTTCCCTTTTCTGCAGCATAGGCCTTCTTAGCAGCCTTATTTTTCCTCTGTTTTCTATTTCTCCTGGATGATTTACTAGGCACACCCACATGCCCTAAGCCATCCCCTTTAGCCTGAGTAGAGAATTCATCAACCAGAGGAAGAATGGTCTTGGACATGGAGAAGCTTTTGACAATCTTCCTTTCTGCCGCAAGCTGTTCTTCCAATTTGTTGATTTCTTCGTGTTTTTGGTCAAGGAGCCTTAGAGACTCTGAGTGCTCAGAAGTCAAGTCTAGGTGTTCCTGTCGGAGAGAGATCAAGCTAGTTATCTCTTCTCTTAGAGACACACCCTCAGCCTTAAAGAATTTGACTTCCTTTTTCTGAGCCCTCAACCTCTTGCGGCATTCCTCAAAGGTATTGAGCATAAGCTCATACTTTTCGAGGAGCTCAGCCTCACGGGCAGATGGGCTGTCCTCGAGATCATCATCAGGACACTCAGAGAAAGAGTCAGGGAGGGGGAAACGATCTTTTCCCTTCCCAGTAAATGGGGGGCAGTCTCCTTTTGAGTCGGAGCGACCCATTAGCCCGAAATAGGCTTCCTCATCACAACTTGAGTCTGAAGAATCAGATTCACACAGTGTCTTTGGCTTTTTAGCAATGTATCTCCTCTCCTTCTTCTTATCTCTAGAGGACCTTTGCTTCTCTCTGAGAGACGGTTAGTTGTCTACCTAAATCACCTAGAGGGGGGGGGGTGAATAGGTGAAATGTGCGCCTATTTGCGGAATAAAAAATTAAGGAACTAGCACAGCACAATACCAAGCAATCACAGACGACAAAAGATTTATAGTGGTTCCCCAACCTTGGGTACATCCACTTTCACCTCACCAATCTAGTAAACCACTAGACTTGGCTACTCCACTATCTCGGATCCAAACGATCCTACAACTCGGAACAACGTTCCTACAAAACTCTATCCCAACTAGATCTACACTCAGAAGAAAACCTTCCTACAAATCTCGATCCAAACCGGATCTACAGAACTCGGAGTTAAGACTCCTACAAGAATAAAAGATGTATACAAAAATATACAAACAGAGATATTCAGATCTGGATCTCCAATCCTTTCTTCCTTCTTCAGAGTTAGGGCTCGACAGAAAATAGATCGAGGAAGACAAAGCGAAATCTCTTGGATCTGAAAAACTAGAATCAGCAAGATCAAGAGTTGGATCTGTCGATTGAGAATAGCTTGATCTTCTGAAACTTCTTGTCTGAATCCTTGGATCGGAGAAGACCGGCGACGAAGAAGATGAACAGTGTCGGCGTGAACTTGACGGCTTCCCGATGCGAGCGATAGAAATTAGATTCAGAAATACTTCTTAGGGTTTGACGTTTTGAAAAGACCTATTTATAGGATCTCTATAACGGTCAAATCCAACCTTAATCATGAACACGTGGACCAATCATATTAGAGGATTTGAAATAATCCCGTATAATCTGGACTTGGAAAATAATCTGTGAAAAACCAGACTACTCGAGTATGGTATAAACTACTCGAGTATCCTGAGTAACCTACTCGAGTATCCTGAGTAACCTACTCGAGTATCTGGAAGAACTGACTCGAGTATCTGGTAAATATATACTCGAGTATATCAGCTGAACTACTCGAGTAAGTCGATCCACTCGAGTATATAAATTTAACTACTCGAGTACTTGGCTTTGGTCTACTCGAGTATATTAGTTTAACTACTCGAGTATATAGATAACCACTCGTGTATGAACACTTAGGCAAAATTCCGAGAGAGGAAAAACTAGATACTCGAGTAAGTGAAAGCATATACTCATGTATCATAGTATCTACTCGGGTATGTTCTTTGGACTACTCGAGTATATCCTTTGAACTACTTGAGTATATGACTTGGAATAATTTCTCCCTTGGAAATCCATTTCTCCTACTAATGATCAGCAACACTTCAAGGTCCCATGAGTTCAAATGTTTGTGAAGTGAAGTGTATCCCAATAGAGAGGCTACACATGGGTCAACACCATGGATCACACAATGAGGGATTACATTGTATGGTCCTGTGCTAGGTGACCCACTGTAGACTGACATTGGTTTACACTTGACAATAGAGTCCTACAAGCACATCTAAACAGGTACATCAAATACAACAGCATTTCATTTTAGTTTTAGGAGGACTTCTTCAAATTAACGTCATTGTGGAAACAAGACCCAACAATCTCCCCCTATTTGAAGAAGTCAGAACACCATCTACTAAATTGAATTGCCAGAGATATTAAAACAATATGACGTAAAAGAGAATGCATTGACTTACATTTCTTAACTAGAATTGCTTTGCATTTCTCCCACTTACTGAAATCTTCATTTGGATTTGCATTTTCTTTTCCTTTTTCATCTCTATAAACCATTTCCTTTTGCTCTCCCCCTTTCTAACCTCTTTAAATAGGGGACTACTAGAACATCCCCCTTAATCTTCTAGTTCCAAGAATTTTCTGGAACAACTACTTGTCCAATTGCCAGATAAGAATTTTATTGGCCTATGGACATACCTGCATAAACAAGATTAGAATCCCTTAGGAGCCCAAACAAGATTGGGTCCTAGGTCTTTTGTTAGTATCCTCCCCTATGAGAGTTAACATTATGAGTTGTCTTTCTCACATTATCAACTTGAGGAGTTAAAACATAGCTGAGATTAAACAAGCAATCTATGGCGAAGTGACCAACCTTGCCACAACACCAACAGTTAAACCTGTTGTACCTTCTCTTGTTCTCTTGCTTTACCTTATGGATGGGGGGTCTAGCAAGAGCAACTGACTTGGAGGAGGAAGCCTCATGATTGCAACAGGTACATGGCTTCCTTGTCTCCTTGGCATTTGTTACACCAGTTTTAGCTTTCGGTGTCTTCTTCTTATTTGGCCCATGATTGTAAGGATCATATTTCAGTAAGGCAACGGTTTGGCTTGGGAAGGCCTTGCCTTTACCTTTGGCTGATTTATGTCCTATACTGCTATTTTTCCCAAAGGAGGTTTCTCCATTAGTGATTGGAAGCACAGTTGTAGGCATGGTGAGAGTTTCAACCAGCTTTCGTTCAATGACTAGCTTTGCTTCCAATTCATCCAAGAGAAAATCTTTATGATTTACTAATTCAGTAAAGTCTTTGATTTCCTCCTTCAAAGATTGAACTTCATCTCTGAGAGGGGTCATTTGGTCAATCTCCTCCCTCAGATTTGATTCCACCTCTTTGAGGGATGCAATCTCTTTTGATTGCGATTTGGCTACCTTCCGGCATTTGTCAAATGCAGTCAATAAGACTTGATACTGATTTACCAATTCAAAATCATCCTCCCCAGAAGAGTAGCCATCATGACCATTTGAGTCAGTATCTGAGGCAGAAAGAGGTGTGTGAGAATTTACCTTCCCGGTATATGAGGAGTTACCGTTGTCTTTGTCCTCTTGGTCAGAAAAAGCCATAAGCCCGAAGTAGGCTTCTTCATCCGCACTTGACTCAGATGAGTCAGAGTCACTGAGGGTCTTTGGCTTTTTGGCAATGAAGCTTCTTTCTTTCTTCCTTTTCCCTTGAGGGGAATTCTTTTTTATGCCTCTTCCTTCTTTCTTCTTCAGAGGGCACTCAGTGCTTATATGCCCTGGATTACTGCAGGAATAACAAACAACGTTAGAGGAAACATGTTTGTTCGGTTTAGATTTATACCTGTCATGTCTGCTGTGATGATCACCATCAGGACGTGATCTTCTGGACGAGGAATCATTTTCTCTCATTTGTTTCTTATTGCTAAGAAACTTCTTGAATTGTCGGGAGAGAAGATGAAACTCTTCATCTGATGAATCTGAGCCTGAGGTGCTTGGCTCGGACTCTTCTTCTTCATATTCTCCTTGAGTGGAAGCAGCTTCGGCCTTCCTTGAGCTGTCTGCCCTTAGAGCAACTGACATATCTTGGGATGAGGGCCTGTTGCACTCCTCTTCAGCTTTTCTATTATTGATTTGAAGCTCATATGACATAAGATTTCCGAAGAGGTTCTGAGGGTCAGTCTCTACTAATCTTCCAAACTCTCTGATGGCACATATCTTGTTGTCCCAATCCTTTGTCAAGGATCTTAGGAACTTGTCGTTTAGTTCACCATCTGTGAACACTCTGCCATAGTTCCTCAATCCATTGACAATCTTGAAGAAATTTTCATATGTGTCAGCAATAGCTTCCTTTGGTCCTTGCTTGAAGGCTTCATACTTCTGATTTAGAAGGGATCTTCTATCATCCCTTACTTCTTCTGTACCTTCCATCAAGATAATTAGAGATCTCCACATTTCCTTGGCAGATTGGCAGTGAATGAGGTTTTGCAACATAGAATCATTGACTACACTTGCGATGATGTTCTTGGCTTTCTTGTCTAAGGAGACAAATGCAATCTCATTCTTATCAAGATCCATCAACTTCTTTGGCACCTCCTTTGTAGGATCACTGGTGGAGGCAATCATAGGGATATAAGGGCCTTCCTCCACTATCATGAATAAACGGGGGTCAACAGCTTCCATGTAAAGTTTTATTCTCTCTTTCCACATGAGAAAGTTTGCCTTATTGCACACTGGAAGCTTAGAAAAATCCTTGGCTCTGTCCATGCTTGATAAACTCAGAAAGACAACTAGGAGGGATCAGATCAAGGTGTTAACCTTTTAAAGATCAACCTCCCTCTGATACCAATTGAGAGACGGTTAGTTGTCTACCTAAATCACCTAGAGGGGGGTGAATAGGTGAGATGTGCGCCTATTTGTGGAATAAAAAATTAAGGAACTAGCACAGCATAATACCAATCAATCACATACGACAAAAGATTTATAGTGGTTCCCCAACCTTGGGTACATCCACTTTCACCTCACCAATCTAGTAAACCACTAGACTTGGCTACTCCACTATCTCGGATCCAAACGATCCTACAACTCGGAACAACGTTCCTACAAAACTCGATCCCAACTGGATCTACACTCGGAAGAAAACCTTCCTACAAATCTCGATCCAAACCGGATCTACAGAACTCGGAGTCAAGACTCCTACAAGAATAAAAGATGTATACAAAAATATACAAACAGAGATATTCAGATGTGGATCTCCAATCCTTTCTTCCTTCTTCAGAGTTAGGGCTCGGCAGAAAATAGATCGAGGAAGACAAAGCGAAATATCTTGGATCTGAAAAACTAGAATCAGCAAGATCAAGAGTTGGATCTGTCGATTGAGAATTGCTTGATCTTCTAAAACTTCTTGTCTGAATCCTTGGATCGGAGAAGACCGGCGACGAAGAAGATGAACAGTGTCGGCGTGAACTTGACGGCTTCCCGATGCGAGCGATAGAAATTAGATTCAGAAATACTTCATAGAGTTTGACGTTTTGACAAGACCTATTTATAGGATCTCTATAACGGTCAAATCCAACCTTAATCATGAACACGTGGACCAATCATATTAGAGGATTTGAAATAATCCCGTATAATCTGGACTTGGAAAATAATCTGTGAAAAACCAGACTACTCGAGTATGGTATAAACTACTCGAGTATCCTGAGTAACCTACTCGAGTATCTGGAAGAACTGACTCGAGTATCTGGTAAATACATACTCGAGTATATCAGCTGAACTACTCGAGTAAGTCGATCCACTCGAGTATATAAATTTAACTACTCGAGTACTTGACTTTGGTCTACTCGAGTATATTAGTTTAACTACTCGACTATATAGATAACCACTCGTGTAAGAACACTTAGGCAAAATTCCGAGAGAGGAAAAACTAGATACTCGAGTAAGTGAAAGCATCTACTCGTGTATCATAGTATCTACTCGGGTATGTTCTTTGGACTACTCGAGTATATCCTTTGAACTACTCGAGTATATGACTTGGAATAATTTCTCCCTTGGAAATCCATTTCTCCTACTAATGATCAGCAACACTTCAAGGTCCCATGAGTTCAAATGTTTGTGAAGTGAAGTGTATCCCAATAGAGAGGCTACACATGGGTCAACACCATGGATCACACAATGAGGGATTACATTGTATGGTCCTGTGCTAGGTGACCCACTGTAGACTGACATTGTTTTACACTTGACAATAGAGTCCTGCAAGCACATCTAAACAGGTACATCAAATACAACAGCAATTCATTTTAGTTTTAGGAGTACTTCTTCAAATTAAGGTCATTGTGGAAACAAGACCCAACACTCTCCCTTCCCCTTATCTCTCATGCTTTGGTGGCAGTCAGCAACGACGTGGCCTAGCTTATAGCATCCAAAACAAATAATGTCATCAGAGCGATGTTTGTTCGGTTTGGATTCATACCTGTCAGAAGAATAATTCTTCTTCTGATGTCTGGAGGAGGAGTCATCTCTCTTTCTTTGATTCCTCAACTTGAGGAACTTCTTGAACTCCCGAGTGATGAGGGAGAAGTCTTCTTCAAATAGCTCTAAGCCGGAAGAGCATGGCTAAGAGTCTTCTTCCTCATCCTTTTTCAGAGAGCGGGACGAGGCTGCACCCTTGCCTTTCCCTGAGTGATTGGCTTTCAGGGCCACAGTCGTTTCTCTGGCAGCGGCTTTATCGGCTTCTTCTTCAGCTTTCCTAGTGTTCAGCTGAAGCTCATAGAACAAGAGTTTCCCAAATAGAATCTGGGTATCAGTCTCTGCCATATTGCCAAATTCTCTGATGGCGCAGATCTTGGTATACCATTCCTTAGTAAGGGATCTAAGGAATTTTTTTTTTAGTTCACCATCGGTGAACACTCTGCCGTAGCCCATCAGGGCATTGACGATCTTTAACAAGTTCCCAAATGTCACTCCGATTTCTTCCTTGGGACCTTGCCTAAAGGCCTTATACTTCTGGTTCAAAAGGGATCTTCGATCATCCCTTACTTCATCTGTGCCTTCCATCAGAATTATCAGGCAGTGCCATATGTCCTTGGTAGTCCTGCAGTTGAAGAAAATCTGCATCATGGAATCATCGACAGTGCTTACTAGAATGTTCTGAGCTTTCTTGTAAAGTCTGACAAGCACAATCTCATCATTATCCATTTCGTAGAGTTTATTGAGAACTTTCTTGGTTGGATCAATGGTGGAGGCCTTAGTGGGGATATAAGGTCCCTCCTCCACTACCATGAAGAGTCAGGGGTCGACTGCTTCCATGTAATACCTAATACTTTCCTTCCATATAGGAAAGTTCAGCTTGGTGCACACTAGAATCTTTCCTGAATACTTGAGTCCGTCCATTTCAGAGATCTTCTTTCTTCTTGACACTAGATGCGGGATCTTACTCAAGGTGTTAACCTTATTGTTGAGTAACCTCCCTATGAAACCACTTGAAAGACTCTAGTGTCGACTAAATCCACCTATGGAGGGGGGGGGGATAGGTGTCATGCAGTCTTTTGTGGAATTTAAATTACCTACAAAAATTAGCAAACACAGCACAGAAAAGCACACAAGCAATTATAGTGGTTCCCCGATTTGGGTACGTACACTCTCCCCCTTCGACCTATCTCCCACCAAGGGATGACTCGGTCACTTCAGCAACCGGATTGAAATCCAATCCTCACACTATGGAAGGAACCCTTCCAACCAAAGGAGTCACTACTCCTCCACCACGGGTTGCACCCAACCCTTACAACTAGGAATAAAAATTCCTATACAACAAAACAAAAATTGAATGTACAAGAAATACAAATAAACTTATGGAGAATCTGATGTCGCTCTTTGTTCGTTGATGCTTTCTTGAAAGAGACGAAGAGTGCACGACCGGAGTACTCTCTTGGAGAGTATCTTGTTAAGATCGGCGGCGGCAAGTGGTTACGGCGGCGATGCTTTGTAGATCCAAACTTCTTGACGAAGCAAGCAAGGTCTACCAACGATCTCAATCGGATCAGTCGTCTCAATCGATTCGGAACGAAGAACTATCCTCGTTCAACAAATCCAGAGACAAGAGATCTCGAGAGAGAAGTGTGAGATGCTAGGCTTTCCTTGGTACAGTCGTCGGAAGATCAGAGATGATCTGAGAAGATGTCGACGACGAACTGTGAGTGGCGATCGGCGATCGGCGGTTTCTGCGATCTGCTAGAGCACGCTTGACTGCTTTTTGTTTTTCGTGAATCGATACTTTTTATGTTCAAATACGTGAGTATATATACTGGAAGCCAACCCTAAGTGACCGTTGTGGGGCCCACAAGGAGAAGCCCTAGTCCCGGTCAAAATGGCGCACATCAAACTTGGTTTGGTCTAGCGAACAAGGAAATTTGCCTAACGCAAAATCGGCGAGAATCGCTGGTGATTCCCGTCGAAGTCAGCGGGAATCACTCACAATTCCCGTCGAATTTGCCTTAGCCGAATTACAGTAGGTAACCTTGTCAGCCGGAGAGAATCGGCGGGAATGCAAGGTGATTCTCGACGAATTGGCGAGAATCACGTGGTGATTCCCGTCGATTCTGCCATAGAAGAATTATTGTAGGAGGACAGTCAGGCGGATGAAGTCGGCGGGAATCACTGACTGATTCTCAACGATTTGGCGAGATTCATTAATGATTCCCGTCGAATCGGAGAGAATCACTCAGTGATTCCCGTTGATTTTGACTTAGACGATTATTCTCTTCCTTCCTATGAACTTGGTCTTTGACCCATCTTTGCTCCTTCTGCTCTTGATCTGCCTCGACCCTGTACTTGAAAATAAGTACACTCCAATAGAAAGAGCACACGTGACTCAACATACTGATCTGCTCAACGAGGGATTACGTTGCGCAGACCCGTGTATATTGACCCACTGCACCCTAACATTGGTGTGTACTTAGCATGGAATAACTGCAAGCACAACTTGATAGAAAATCATCAAATACATTGTCAATTCAACATAGCTTGTCCAAGGGCTTCTTCAAATCAGGTACATTGTGGATACAATACCCAACAGTATACATGGAGTTCATTTCATATTTCATGGCATCAAGCCACTTCTCGGAGTCCGGTCCACATATAGTCTCTTGGTAGGTTGTAGGCTCATCATCATGATCCATAAGCAACACATTACTTATTTGAGACACGAGAAAATAAAAGCTATTCATCGAAATAACACGGATATACTCGACGAATCGATATAGAGCAAATCATCCAAGTATTAAGGCGATACTCGACGAATTAGCGATACTTGATGAATCGATGATACTAGACGAATCGACGATATTTTTCGAATAAGTCTAATTCGTCAAAACTATCATTACGATACTCGACAAACCTAAGATAGATTCATTGAGCCTATCATGATTATATTCGATGAATTCCAACTCATTCGTTGAAACCTTATGTGATACTCAACGAATTTCCCTTAGAGTCTTTCGACCACTTACGTGATGACCCATATTCACAATATAGGTCGCAGAATGAGAATACTTCACATCCAGAACGTCATAGACTTGGTGCTTCACTCATATCACATATGAGCAAGGCCAACACAAACCTTTCCAACTTCTTCAATGCACTTATGTGCGACCACATAGGCTCATATTGCATTGGTAGTGAGACTACACGTTTGATCACTTACAGATCACCATGGTAACACCAATAGTATGCACCCATGGCCATATGATGAATTGAATCTTGATCTAAAGTACTGAAGGGAGGATTGGTGTAGTTCACAACCTAGAGTTATGTTAACTTCCTATGGGTAGTAGTGAGGGACTGGTGTACTGATTAAGGTAAATTGTCACCTATGTTAAATATTGAACCTTATGTTCTTTGGAGCACATTGTTGTTATGATATGAACGGACTCAGTTGGAGCCCTCAGATGTATGACGACATGGTAAATGTGAATTGCATGTGGTCCGTGTGTGTGTTAATACATGATATATCCTTTGAAGAGGACTTGGTGGCAGGTATACGGGCTTGCTAGTCGTCACACCGATGGGAGCTGGGAATTAGACCATGAGTGGTTAGGCTTGGTCCTTCGATGCTTACTCCCAAAGGCTCCTTCTGTGGCATTAGACGGTTAGGCTTGGTTCTTTAGTGATACTCTCCCGAAGACTCCTACAATGCCTTTTATAGATGTTGGTGTTACCATTGTGATCTTGATGTGATCAAGCATGTAGTCTTATTACCAACACAATATGAGCCTACATGGTCACACATTAGAGCGTTTGAGAAATTTGAGGAATGGATTATGTTGGTACTACTCATGTGATAAGTGAAGGACTAAGTTGTCAGGTATTGAGTGTATTGAGATAACTAAGCCAACCGTCGAGTGCATCGAGACAATTCCACAATTTGTCGAGTCAATTGTTGATTCATCAAGTTGGTGTCGAGTGCGTCGAGACCATTCGATGATTCGTCGAATCAAGTGTTTATTCATCGAGTTGTCGTCGAGTGTGTTTAGACCATTCGACGATTCGTCGAGTTAAATGTTGATTCGTCGAGTTGGCGTCAAGTGCGTCAAGACCACTCGACGATTCGTCGAGTCAAGTGTTGATTCGTTGAGTAAGCGTTGAGTGCGTCGAGACCATTCGACGATTTGTTGACTCAAGTGTCGATTCTGAGAGGACTTAGCGCTACCAACTGCACCAAAAGACCGGCCTGATGGTCAAAGGCGCATACTAATCTTTATATCAAGATTTTGACCGGGGACGGGGCAGCCAGTTAAGCCATCACCGCATAGCGCCGCAATGCGGGGGCGATTCCGGACCGCAGCCCCAACAATCCTCCCCACGGAAACGACCCCGGGGTTTCGAACCCGTACACCGCATCTCTACTAATTGAGAGGACTTAGCGCTACCAACTGCACCAAAAGACCGGCCTGAAGGTCAAAGGCGCATACTAATCTTTATATCAAGATTTTGAACGGGGACGGGGCAGCCAGTTAAGCCATTACCGCATAGCGCCGCAACGCGGGGGCGATTTCGGACCGCAGCCCCAACAGATTCGTCGAGTCTGGCGTTCAATGCGTCGAGACCACTCGATGCTTTATCGAATCAAGTGTTGATTAGTCGAGGTGTTGAGAGAGTTGAGTCCACTCGACGATTTATCGAGTCAAATGTTGGTTCATTGAGTCAAGTGTTGTGGCCACTGGCAGGAATTGAGTGTGTTGTGTAAACTTAACGATTCGTTGAGTCAAGGGTTGATTATACGAATTGTATTCCATATTCTACGGTTCTACCGATAGCGACGACTTTCTACTGTTTATTCCTTTGGGTATAAATAGAAGTTGTCTTGGGCTTTACAGTATGTGTGAATGTAAAAGCCGCTAAGTGTGAAGTACTAGTACCTGTGTGAAACCCGAGATGAAATTGGCCGAAAGAAAGCGTTTCCAAAAATCCCGATCTGTCACAATCTCTCAGCCTGTTTTCGGTGACTATCGTCGCTGCCTCTTCTGGAATAGATCTAGCTGTCTGTGAAGATGCAAAGTGCTTTCTTTCAAACTAGATCTTGTGTGAGAAGAGTCTAAGGGTTCTCCCATTCTTGTGGATCACCTATAGAGGCGTGGATACATTTCTATGCTCGAAACTCCAGCCGCAAGTGTTCGCCATATTTATTGGAGCATCTCTGTTTAGTAGAGACTCAATCCCGCGAAGGTAAATTTTGATTTACAATATTTTACTTCTTGTTCAATGTTCATCGCAAGATCTACTTCTTTTGGGCTTTTCTTATTCCTTCTACCACTCCGCACAAGTGTTGTGTCGTATAAAAAAACACAATAGTGGTATCAGAGTGAGGTTGAGCGATGATCATTGTTTCATAAGTTGTTACATCTATTGCATGTAGATCTGGAAATTTAGAAGTGTTTTAAATGCCCAAATCTATTCTTGGAACCCCGGCAAGATCGCATAATTTCTTTGTGATATATTTGTTACTACTTAATAGTAACTGCCCTTCTTGTTGATTTGTGAAACCAAGTGTATTAGATTTTGAATCACACATAGAGAGACGAGCTTGTCTACTATGTAAGTTAAGTTAGTGTTGCTCATATCCAGTGCATGTAAATTTGAAGATTTAGAAGGGTTTTAGATGTTCAAATTTAGCCCAGTTTGTCAAGTGTTGATGATTCTTCTTGTGCGCATTTGAGATGCATTTGGATTATGTATGTTGTAAGTTTTAATTTGTGGATGTGCACATTGGTTAATTGTTAACCATGATTAAGGGCTAATCAATTATCTCAAAAATCCCTTATGTAATATTAAGTATTCAAATTCCTTCTGATGGATGAAACTCATCCTGCCTCGATCGATGAAGTGTGGGATTGCCAAAGCAAGGTGCATTAATCTATCTTGGTAAGGGTACGAGCGAATAATTATGATATCCCACTATCAACATCGGGTCAAACTAACTGGGTGATCTCAAAGGTTGAGTTCCTAGAGGCATAGGGTTGGCATGCATCATATGATGGATGTGAATAAAGAGTTATTTACCAACCATACAAGATTTGCATAATGATGCAATCAACAAACACTGTCTACCTATATAACAACATGGTGAGAGGAAAGCCAAAGCTAACTCATGGTGTTGGTGAAATACGAATCTTGTCCACTAAGAGAGTAGCTCGCCTAAACTCTCCAAATTGATAATGGGGGTTATCAGATTGATAAAATTGATAGGCGTAATTTTAATTAAAGCCCTAATTGAAATAAATAAAATGTATGTTGAAATGTAGTGCTTAGTTTTTCTTTGCACAAATCCTTGTAGAATTTCCATGACAAGTGAATCTCATTCCACCCTGTCCCTTAGAGTCATCCTTGAGAAGGAGAAACTGAGTAGGACAAATTATTTAGACTGATACAGGAACCTGAGAATTCTTTTTAGATAAGAGCGAAAGAACTATGTATTGGAAGAGAAATCCCCTAAAGAACCAATCAGGAATGTGTCCTGAGATGATAAAGATGATTATAAGAAGTATTATAACGATCGCTTGGATATCGAATGCCTTACGCTGGCAACCATGAACTCTGAGATTCAGAAGCAACATAAGAACATGGGTTACAAAGAGATTGACGAGCATCTCAAGAAAATGTTTCAAGGTCAGGCTCAGTAAGAGATGTTTGACGTCACCAAGGTGTTATTTCAGTATAAGATGGGAGCTCGAGACCTGGTAGGGACTCACGTACTCAAGATGATTGGGTATATAGAGAACCTTGAAAGACTAAGTTTTCCTCTAGGACAAGAGTTGGCTACAGTCCTGATCCTGCAATCGTTGCCAGATAGTTACGAGCAGTTTGTCTTGAATTATAATATGAATGAAATAGACAAGACACTGCCCGAGCTCCTAGGCATATTAAGAACTACCGAGATCAATATGAAGAACGCCAAGCATGCTATCCCATACTGATGGTGCATAAAGGCAAGGGTAAGGCCAAAGGTTTCAAGAAGTCTAAGGTTGGACTTAAGTCATCTCTTGAACCCAACTCTTTAGCACTGAAGAAGAAAGGCTTGGAAAAGGAACGGAAATACCGCCACTGTGGCAAGGCTGGTCATTGGAGGAGGAACTTTCCTTCTTATATTAAGGGTCTGTAGAAAATAAAGGGAGGTA
Organism: Platanthera zijinensis; assembly: GCA_039513925.1. Lineage (NCBI taxonomy): Eukaryota > Viridiplantae > Streptophyta > Magnoliopsida > Asparagales > Orchidaceae > Platanthera > Platanthera zijinensis. Next base: position 11,557,733 of record CM077097.1, read on the forward strand.
TGACTTCCACTTCAAGTATTTATGTTATAGAGATAAAACTTTTTTCTCCTTCATCCTGGGTATTAGATACCGGATGTGGTTCTCACATTTATATAAATGTGTAGGAACTGGGAAGGATAAGAATACTGAGTAAAGGGGAGGTTGACCTATGTGTGGGCAATGGGGGAAGAGTTGCTGCTATCACCGTAGGAGTTTACCGTCTTTCTTTCCCGGTGGGCTTATAATAGAACTGGATAATTGTTATTATGTTCCTTCTATAACTAGAAACATTGAATCTATTATAAGTTTGGACATGATTGGATTTTCTTTTATTATTAAGAACAATTATTGTTATATATTTAAGAATGATGTTTGTTATGGTATAGCCCCAATGTGTAATAGTTTATATGTTTTGAACTTATACCATCAGATCTATAATATAAAAATACTAAAAGACTATGAATAAATGACTCAAATCCTACGTTCCTTTGGCATTATCGTTTGGGTCATATAAATGAGAAATGCATATCCAAGCTCCAAAAAGATGGACTATTAGACTCATTTGATTATGAATCATTTGAGAGGTGCGAATCCTATTTGTTAAGAAAGATGACTAAAATCCTTTTCATTGGTTTCAATGAGAGGGCTTATGATCTATTGGGTATAGTACATAGTGATGTATGCGAACCCATGAGTTCTATGGCTAGAGGTAGGTATTTCTACATTGTTATATTTACTGATGATTTTAGTTGATAGAGACACTTTTATCTTATGAAGTGCAAGTCCGAGACCTTTAAAAAGTTCAAAGAGTTTAAGAACGAAGTAGAGAACCAGCTGGGTAAGAGGGTTAAACCACTCTGATCTGATCGAGGTGGAGAATAACTAAGTCGTGAGTTTCCTGATAATCTGAAAGAATGTGGTATTGTATCACAACTCACTCCACTAAGAATGCCACATCATAATGGTGTGTCTGAGCGGAGGAATCATACTCTGTTCGACTTGTTGTGATCAATGATGAGTCATGGAGATCCACTTATTTTCTTTTTGGTTTTTCTCTAGAGACTGCTACTTTTACACTAAATCGTGCTCCAATGAAAATAGTTCCGAAGACATTATATGGGATATGGATTGGAAAACATCCTAGTATGTCTTTTATTAAGAATTGGGATTGTGAGGCATACGTGAGACGTCAAATGCCTGATAAGCTGGAACCCAAGTCAGATAAATATTATCTTGTGGGAGTATCCTAAGAAAACTAAAGGGCACTATTTATACATACTACTTGAGGGCAAAGTGTTTGTCACGAGGACTGATGTCTTTCTTGAGAAAGAGTTCTTAAGTAGAAAGACTACCAAGGTAGAACTTGAAGAAGTTCAAGAACCACAAATAGTGAATGAACCGTAATTAGAACCTGTGCAAGGAATACATGATGTTGTAGCTAGAGAACCTGCTCAAGAAACACAAGTTCCACGTAGATCTGGTAAACAATGGTTTGAGCCTGAGAGACATAGATTTCTCGTGTCTTAAATAGGTAATGCGTTACTTATAGATCATAATGATGAGCCAACAACTTACCAAGAGGCTATAAGTGGACTGGGCTCTGATAAGTGGCTTTATGCCATGAAATCTGAAATGGACTTTATGTATACAAACCAAGTTTGGACCTTGGTGGAATAACCTAAAGGGTTTCGAACCATAGGGTGCAAGTGGGTCTTCAAGAAGAATACCAACATGGATGGCAATGTACAGACTTTCAAAGGGCAACTGTTGGGTAAAGGTTTCAGGCAAATTCATAGTATTGACTATGAAGAGACCTTTTCCCCTTTAGCTATGGTTAAGTCCATCTGAATTTTGCTTGCTATTGTTGCGTATTATGACTACCAGATCTGGCAGATGGATGTCAAAATAGCTTTTCTAAATGGAAACCCCCTTGAGGAAATGTATATGACACAACTCGAGGGTTTTTATCTCTTAGTGAAGCCACTAAAATATGCAAGCTGTAGAGATTTAAGTGACTTATATACTTTGTATTAAGATCTATGGAGATAAATAGAAGAAATTATTGGGTTTGAACCAAAGTACGTGTATTAAGAAGGTGTTGAAATAGTTAAACATGCTTGGGTCCAAGAAAGGAATCTTACCCATATCTCATCATGTGAGTCTCTCTAAGGACCGGTGTCCTAAATCTTGTGAAGATAAGGACTGCATGAGGTTGATTCCATATCCTTAAGAAATTGTATCAATCATGTATTCAATGATATGTACTCGTCCCGATGTCTCTTATGCTTTGAAAATGACTAGCAAATATCAGTCTGTTCCCAGTGATAGTCACTAGATAGCCATCAAGAATATCCTAAAGTACTTGAGAAGTACTAAGGATACGATCTTGGTGTTTGGTGGAGAGGAAGAGTTCATTGTAAAAGGTTACACGAATGTTAGCTTCCATATTGATAGGGACGATTAAAAGTCTCAGTCAAGGTTTATATTTTTCCTAAATTGAGGAGTTGTTAGCTGGAAGAGTTCCAAGCTGGAGACAGCTGTTGATTCTATAACTGTGCCCGAGTATATTGTTGTTGCTAATGTGACGAAGGAGCCTGTATTGTTTAGGAAATTTATTGGCGATTTTGTTGTAGTTCCTAACATTGTTGGTCCCGTAGTTCTCTACTGTGACAGTAATGTTGCAATTGCACTTGCTTCGGAACCTAAATCACATCATCGCTCTAAGCACATACTTTAACTGTTCCATCTTATTCGTGAGATTGTTGATTGAGGAGATGTGAACATTTGTAGAGTGTCGACTGAAGAAAATATTGCAGATCCACTGACCAAGCCTCTCGCAAAGAGAAAGCATGATGGTCATGTTAGATCAATGAGTATATGATATCTGAATGATCAACTATATTAGAAGTTTTGTTGATTCTATATTTATTGGTTATTATAATAATTTATTTGATGGATAAAGTACTATACATTTCATTTTTATATTTTTGGCAAGTTCTTTTATTGTGTAAATTCATTTCTATTGTGATAGATTAATTTAACTTAATAAATGCCCTTAGAATATTTGCTTCCATAGGAGTCAAGTGTTGACTTGAAAGTGAGTGCCTATGTTCTTTGAAGCTTCATTCTTAAATGTTCCCTGATCGGCGTGCCATCTTAGAATCTAAGGGCGATGTTGACACATTAACAATAGAATATGCGTTGGCTGATGATTGGATCTCACAGGTCATGATATTGTGATATCAAGTCATCACATGGGTACTTGTTAGTGCACAAGATATACTAGGCAGAGCCACCATGAGAATACTTTATGGATTTTTGTATGAACATGTCACAAGTATGGCTCAAGTGGAAAATGTGTTTTTGGTCCTTTGGCTTAAAGTCACAACATTCATCAAGTGATAAAGAGCGTGCTTTGATGTTATTAAAGTCCAGTCTTGAGAATGTTGGATGAGGTTAAAGGTGGTTATTGGGTACATTGTGAATCACTGGGGTGTTTGCGTGTGGACAGAGATGAAATTTGTCCTCCTATATGACAAGAGTTGCATCTATGGGCCCCTTGATGGACGGGACTGAGAAATGCATGACCATGCTTGGTTGAGTTAATTTGTGATAATGGACTCACTGATTTCTTGAAGTCCATTCTAGATCAGGAAACTAGGATTGAACAATTATGAGGGTGACACAGTCTATACCTCTAGTTCTATCCGGATGTAAGTGACGAAGGGACAACACTATTAAATTGGTCACAATGCCTTTTAGTTATAAACTCTTATTTCTTAGGGAGCAATGATGTATTACTAGATGCCGCTCATTGTTTGTTAAGCTTTTATTTTATACTTTCAAGATCAAGTGGGAGATTGATGGTGTTACCATTATTATCTGAAAGTGATCAAGCAGGTAGTCTCACTACCATTGCAATATGAGCCCATATGGTCGCACATTAGAGCGTTTGAGAAATTGGAGGAATGGATTATATTGGTCCTACTCTTTTGTTGAGTGAAGGACTAAGATGTCAGGCATTAAGTGTTGGATCCGGAGGCCAACCTTAGAGGGGGGGGGGGGGGGGTGAATAAGGTTTTATAAATTTCGCTTGAATAAACAGAATCTTATCGTAAACCACACCACAAGTGAAGATTTAAAACACAAGTATTAAATTCAATAACAATCAATTTCATACAAGTACAAGATGAATGTTTTACAGTACGATCTTCATGACGTCGAAGATCAAAGACGAAGAGAAGAAAACTTTGGGTTTTCTATACCGACCCAAAACCCGGACCGGTTGGCTCTCTCACTTTCTTCCCGAATGGTCTTAGAGCCGCTCTTCACCTCCACACCCGGAAGGGTCTTAGAGCACCGCTAGATCCCCGATCTAGACGCCCCAAATCCCGGGACGATTTTCCACGGAATCCAACCCGGATTCCGACGACCTTCCCGGTCGATTTCCCTTACCACTTACAACAATAGAAGAAGAAAAAGATACAAAAAGAGATTACAAAATATATTCGTTAAAGTTTAGGTTCTCCCTCTTGAGAAGTTCTCCGGATAGATCTACGGCCGGTGCTTGTGATCTTCGATGGAAAGCACCCGGTCGCTAGACGTAGACGATGCGAAGCCTTGATCGCCGGAGTTCTTCGATCTCGAACGGGAGGAAGAAGCCTTGCTTTTTCTTAGACGAAGATGAGTAGAACGGTCGTAGGAAGACGGCCGAACTTGGTATTCCTGGAGCACTTCGTCAATAATCTCTGGAGCCTTAGGTCTTAAGGAAACGGCGCTGCTTTTTATACGTCTTGGAGAAAATAGACTACCGCCTGCGATAACTCTATCGCCGGGCGGTAAGTTCGCGCGTAACGCCTGCCAGCTATCTCCACACGTCTCCCGAAACGGCAACTATAACTGCTCATTAAGGAAACTGCCATTTCAAGAGAGCTATCGCCGGGCGGTAATATTTACCACGCCCAGTCAGAGCGATAGCGCCATTTCGCCAAATAATTCTACCGCCTGCGATAAGACTATCGCCTGAGCGGTAGGTACCATCGTCGACGATCGTCCCCTTGATGCACGTCGACCGGATACCGCCGGCGGTAGCGTCCTGTCGCCGGGCGGTAGCTTTTGATTGTCGACGATCCTTCCTTAGCTGATAATTGGGCCGTCGACCATCGAACCGATATGCGCCGATCGAGATGGTTACCGCGCTGCGATAAGGTTATCGCCGGGCGGTAGTAACCTTTTGAAGCTCTTCTCCTTTCCTTTCACCTGTCAGCCTGCACACTCTATCACACAACCAATCTCATCAAATACAAGCAGGGAGTTGATATTCTCAAACCTAAGGAGTGTGAAACCATGTTCCAACAAACTCCCCCTTTTGATAATATCAATCCCGTTCATGATAAACCAAAATCAAGTAGATAGAGTGCCAGAATAGATGTATGTAGCAACGTAGAACAGTATAAAGTAGAGTATCAGAGTAAAATGAACATAGAACAGTATAAAGTAGAGTATCAGAGTAAAATGATATTGAACAAATAAGCAATACACACTTATATCGATCCCGTTCAATCCTGTTCTATCCTACTACATACTCCCCCTATCGGTGGGACGCTCCCCCTATCTATAAGCACACACACACCTCAATACGCTCCCCCCTATCATGAACACTACCGCCAATACCTTCTCCCCCTTTGATAATATCAAAAGAATGGGCGAGGCCAACCGACCAAGGAGGATGAAAATTGTAGGCGAGAGATAACGTAATATAGACCCACAAAGCACTTGAAATCAGAGAATTGTAAAACAGGGTCAAAGTCAGGAGCAAACGCTAATCAGAGTGAAGAAATTGGACTATATGCACGAGACATAGCACACATCAAGTATGACATGAATGTTTGCAAGGTTTAGATAAATAGAGAGAAAAATAGGCAAACACAAATATCGTCATGAGAGAAAAAATGTGTCAGTACGTATTGTGCGAAAAGCATCGAATGTAGTTGAGGTCCAATTCTTATGCGCGGAAGATTTAAATAAGATAATGACATGTGCACGTGTAGCATCAAGAGACAAAACATTCAATAGAGATATCATGCAGACATGTTTTATATCAAGCAAACTAACGATGCTAACACCAAAGAGATATAGTGAAAAATCACGTCACATGACATAGTGCGGCATAAAGAAATTAAATCAAGGGCACAAATCATAAAGTGTAGTCCATGCACAAGATCGAAACGACTTTGTAATCCAAGGTGCTCACCCTCACAACGCTTATGAAGACTTATCAGGAGGGATGAGTAGTGCTTGGGGGGTCTGTAAGCGAGATTTGATGGCCATCATTTTATTTTGAGTTAGGCCATCAATTTTATACATAATCAAAGCAAAACAAGACCCCAAGTCAATCGAAATCTACCCACATAGGTAGATCCACTTTAACTTGTTTACATTGGACATATGCGTTTCTAGTTTTGGCCCAAAAATTTAATTAGCATAGACACGCGCAATTTGATTTCATGACTTTGATTGTTCAAGATATATCAGATATGTTAAATTTAGTGTCACGATTTATAGCATGTCAGCTTATTATCTCAGGTTGAGTGCATGATCAAGTGGTGTGCGAGTGGTGTAGTCATTATCGTAAATAAATCCTCACACATACTTAGAGGCGTAGACAACGTACACCCACATTATTTTTCGCACTCAATAGCTAGACAAAAATTTAACTTCGCTCATCATGACCGGATACCAATGTGCCGTACAAATTGACAAGAAGATTAGCAAACATTGTATATACTTGAAAATATACCACGACTCGGTCATATGAGCCCCAAACCAACTTGTCAGTTTTTTTTTGTTTTTTAATTTTTGAAAACAATTTTAGCCACAAACAGGGAACAACCAAAAACAACACGAGCAGGGAATAAAAAACGAACAGAACATATTTTTTTTTTTTTTTTTTTTGGAGTTACAACTTTGAACAGAACAAAAACGAAACCAAAAAAAACAAAACTACAAACACAAAAAAAAACACATATAACAAAAAAAATTAGGACGATAAATCAAGAATCCCAAGTTCGAGTCGTAGAAGTGAAAAACGAGCATCCGGAAGCGGTTTAGTAAGAATGTCCGCGAGTTGATCATCGGTCCCAATAAAGACGACACTCACATTCTCTTTCTTAATGTGGTCGCGAATAAAGTGATGTCGAACGTCTATGTGTTTGGACCGAGAGTGATGCACCGGATTATACGTTAAGTCTATCGTACTCTTGTTGTCGCACCTAAGTGTAATGTTGCGAAAAGAAAGACCAAAGTCTTCTAAAGTTTGCGACATCCAAAGTGCCTGTGCACAACAACTTCCTAAGGCGATATACTCGGCTTCGGCGGTCGAAAGAGCCACCGAGTTTTGCTTACGACTTGACCACGAGACAAGTGCCGGGCCTAAAAAATGACAAGTACCGCTAGTGCTCTTGCGGTCAAGAGAGCAACCGGCATAATCGGAGTCAGAATATCCATGAAGGGTAAAATCATCCGAGTGAGGGTACCACAACCCGAGGTGTTGCGTGCCAAGGAGATAGCGAAAAATATGTTTTACCGCTTTAAAGTGAGACTCCCTAGGGTCAGCTTGATAACGGGCACACATACCTACCGCAAACGTGATATCGGGCCGTGACGCACTCAAGTATAACAAAGATCCAATCATGCCCCGAAACATTGTTTGATCCACAGAGATTCCACTCTCGTCTTTTCCTAATTTAAGGGACGCACTCATCGGAGTTTTGACTTGTTTTAAAGACTCAAAACCAAAACGTACAAGCATATCTTTTATATATTTGGATTGATTTATGAAAATTCCGTCTTGTCGTTGAGAGATTTGAAATCCTAAAAAATAATTGAGTTCTCCCACAAGGCTCATTTCAAATTCAGATTTCATTAAACTCACAATCTCTTCAACCAACCTCTCATTAGTCGCTCCAAAAATAATATCGTCAACGTAAATTTGGAGGATAACGAGATCCGAATTTTTGGCTTGTACAAAGAGAGTTGTGTCCGCACTACCCATCTTGAACCCATGATCTAAGAGGAATGTAGTTAGCCTATCATACCAAGCACGGGGTGCTTGTTTCAATCCATACAAGGCCTTTACTAATCTGTACACATGATGAGGGTGGGCGGCATTTAGGAAACCGGGTGGTTGCTCGACATACACTTCTTCTTTTATATAACCATTTAAAAATGCGCTCTTAACGTCGATTTGAAACAACTTTATTTTCTTATGGCTTGCGAATGCCAAAAACATTCGAATGGACTCAAGACGAGCAACCGGTGCAAAAGACTCCTCAAAATCCACACCCTCAATTTGTGAATATCCTTGTGCTACCAACCGAGCTTTATTCCTCGTGATCCTAGACTCACCATCAAGTTTATTCTTGAACACCCACTTTACACCAATCACGGGATGGTTGTCCGGACGATCAACTAGAATCCAAACTTTGCTACGCTCGAATTGGCTCAATTCCTCATTCATGGCAAGGAACCATGATTCATCTTGAAGAGCCTCGGACACGTTTTTGGGCTCAATATCCGATAGAAAGCATAAGTTGGAGAACGCCTCATGAAGAGCAGATCGAGTTCTAACTCCATGGGATGGTTCTCCAATAACTAGATCACGAGGATGTTGTTTCGTAAACGTTAGATCCTTAGGAGGCACATATGCGTGCGACTCACTCTCCTCGTTACTCTCAACCGGAACACTCTCCTCAACCTCTTCTTCGGACATCCTAGGCTCACTAGATGGTGGACTCTCATCAAAATGCACATGAGCCGATTCTTCAACCACTAAGGTTCTCTTATTATAAATCTTATAGGCTCGACTTTTGCTAGAATATCCTAAGAATATGCTTAGATCGGATTTTTCATCGAATTTTCCTAAGTGATCCTTAGTGTTCAGAATATAGCATGGGCACCCAAAAACTCTAAAGTACGAGACGGAGGGTTTTCTATCAAAGTAGAGCTCGTAAGGGGTTCGCTTAAGAAGTGGGCGAAGAATGACACGGTTCATCACGTAGCTTGCCGTGTTGACCGCTTCGGCCCAAAACGATCGAGGTAAGCTGAACTCCGCGAGCATCGTACGTGCTAGCTCTTGAAGTGTGCGATTCTTTCTTTCTACCACTCCATTCTGTTGAGGCGTGCGAGGAGCGGAGAAATCGTGCTTAATCCCTAAAGTCTCACACAACTTTGAAAAATCCTCATTCTCAAACTCTCCACCGTGATCTGATCTGATACACTTAATGTTTAGTTCTTTCTCATTTTGAATACGCGTGCATAAAGTAGAGAATTCCCTAAACGTGTCAGATTTGTTGGCAAGAAATATTGTCCAACAATAACGAGAAAAGTCGTCTATGATGACGAATGTATATCGCTTTCCTCCTAGGCTACATGTGGAAAGCGGTCCAAACAAATCCATGTGCAAAAGTTCTAACGGTCTAGAGGTGGAAATCTCTGTTTTACTTTTAAACGAGTTTTTGACAAATTTTCCCTTTTGACACGGCCCACACATAACGTTAAAACTACCGCTTAGAGACGGAATTCCTCTAACAAGTTTCTTTCTAGATAACTTAATAATTAGCTTGCTACCCGAGTGTCCTAATCTCCTATGCCAAAGGTCTAGTTCTTCATTCTTAGTTACTAGGCATTTTAGATTGGACGAAGAGAAATCATCAAAATTAACTGTGTACATATTGTGATTTCTATGGGCTACAAGCAATACATTAGAGGTTTTAGCATCAATGAGTTTGCACGTGTTCGATGATGATTCAAAAATAACATCTATACCTTTATCTCCTAGTTGACTTACAGAAATAAGGTTATGTTTTAAACCATCAACAAACAGCACATTTGAAATAGAGAAAAACTTGTTACCTATTGTGCCGATTCCCAGAATTCTTCCTTTACCATTATCTCCAAACGTGACCACTCCACCTCTCTTCTTTTCCAGGCTAAGGAACTTATCTTTATCACCCGTCATGTGCTTGGAGCATCCAGAGTCCAAGTACCACACGTTCTTTGTGTCCCTTGCCTGCCAACATACCTAAAAAGGAGATGAGAGTAAAGATCTGGTTACCCAAGTTGTTCCACCTATTTTGTAGGTAGTAGACTTTGGTAGCCAGACTTGCGCGTTTTGTTTAGCACCTTTCCTCCCGCAAGAGCTTGAAGCATGTCCGAACTTATTACAGTTGGCACATAGAGCATAAGCTGAGGAAATGACTTTCATCACCTCACTCGATCTCTTGCTAGAGGAAGGAGATAATGTATTCAGATTTTTGATCTTATTTGTTGACTTAGGCGTGGATAGAGTGCTATAGTCCTCCAATGGTGATGATGGACTTACATAGCCGATGCCAAACTTTCCAGACCCATGACACTGTGCGCCCAATAGCATGTTTAGAGATTTTTGGCCTACACCAAATTTTTGAACCGCACAGTTCAGATCATGGATCCTCGCTTTTAGAGCGGTGTTCTCAGTTACTAACATCACACATCGATTAGAAAACTGTTTCTTTCCTTCCTCAACTTTAGCAAGGGAGATATGAAGCTTCTTCTCCAAGACATTCTTCTCATTTTTGAGAGATACTAGTCTCAAGGATGTCTTGGAGAGACTTGCTTTACCCTCCTCGATGGATGCTACCAAGTGAGGACATTCAAGGCATTCCACCTTCTCTTTCCCAATTTTAATTACTTCTTTCTTCAGCTTTTCTAAACTCTTGTTTAGACGTTTATTTTCAGCTCTTAAGGAATTTTTCTTAGATGTTACTTCTTCTAACCTACCAACTACATGATCATAAATCTCAAGTAATTCAGAGTAAGTAGGAGGAGTTACCTCAGTGTCGCTTTGGACACTGGACTCAGCATCAGATTCAGATTCCTCTTGACCTTTTCCCATGAGGCACAGATTTGCTTCGTTGTCACTTCCCGAGTCGGTGCTACTCGAATCTTCCGATCCATCCTCATCCCAGGTCAGAGCCTTCAGTACTTTCTTCTTCCCTTTATACTTGTTGTCCTTTCCTTTCTCTTCCTTCTGGAGTCTTGGACAGTCTCTTTTTAGATGTCTCAGCTTGTGACAATGAAAGCATTCAGGCTGATACTTTTCATCATCGCTATCGGTCTCCTTTACCGACTTGTTCCACTTCCTACCCTCTTCAACTCCCTTCTTCAGAAACCGTTTGAACTTCCCTTGTTTTCTGGGGTTCTTCATGAATTTTTTGAATTCCCTTACATAGAGACTTTCCTCTTCATCTTCTTCAGAGAAATCAGATGTTTTCCTCTCTTTTGAAGCCTTCAAAGCCAATCCCTTTTTCTTCATTTCCTTGGGATATTCCTCGGCTTGTATCTTCAGTTCCACTTCATGAGTCTTCAGGTTTCCGATAAGACTCTCAATCTCCAAGGCGCTGATTTCATGAGATTCAGCGATAGCAGTCACCTTGGGGTTGAAGCAGGGAGGTAGAGATCGCAGTATCTTCCTCACTAGATCACCATTTGGAAAGTTCTTTCCAAGAGATCTTGATGCGTTGACGATCTTGGTGAACCTTGTGTACATGCTGTCAACATCTTCATCGATCTCCATCCGGAACTGTTCATACTCGGATTCAAGCCGAAACAGCTTTGATTCTTTCACCTGCGAGGTACCCTCATGAGTAAGTTCAAGAAGTCGCCAAATATCAAAGGCAGTTTCGCAGTTACATATTCTATTAAATTCCGTCTTATCTAACGCACAGAATAGAGAATTCATAGCCTTGGCGTTATTAGTACATCTAAGCTTGTCCGCATCGTCCCACTTATCGCGCGGTTTTTCAAGAACGACTTCTCCAACCGTGGTAGTGGGTGTGGTGTACTTAGTCTCTATCATGGCCCATACATCCATGCTGTGCGTCATCAGAAAGATTTTCATCCTTGTCCTCCAATGACTATAGTCACTACCCATAAAGAGTGGAGGACGACTCACACCTTGTCCCTCAGTGAAAGCATGCACTGGGTTGGCCATCTTACTTCAGGTGGTTAAGCCTATTCGAAGTAACCTCCCTCTGATACCACTTGTTGGATCCGGAGGCCAACCTTAGAGGGGGGGGGGTGAATAAGGTTTTATAAATTTCGCTTGAATAAACGGAATCTTAACGTAAACCACACCACAAGTGAAGATTTAAAACACAAGTATTAAATTCAATAACAATCAATTTCATACAAGTACAAGATGAATGTTTTACAGTACGATCTTCATGACGTCGAAGATCAAAGACGAAGAGAAGAAAACTTTGGGTTTTCTATACCGACCTAAAACCCGGACCGGTTGGCTCTCTCACTTTCTCCCCGAAAGGTCTTAGAGCCGCTCTTCACCTCCACACCCGGAAGGGTCTTAGAGCACCGCTAGATCCCCGATCTAGACGCCCCAAATCCCGGGACGATTTTCCACGGAATCCAACCCGGATTCCGACGACCTTCCCCGGTCGATTTCCCTTACCACTTACAACAATAGAAGAAGAAAAAGATACAAAAAGAGATTACAAAATATATTCGTTAAAGTTTAGGTTCTCCCTCTTGAGAAGTTCTCCGGATAGATCTACGGCCGGTGCTTGTGATCTTCGATGGAAAGCACCCGGTCGCTAGACGTAGACGATGCGAAGCCTTGATCGCCGGAGTTCTTCGATCTCGAACGGGAGGAAGAAGCCTTGCTTTTTCTTAGACGAAGATGAGTAGAACGGTCGTAGGAAGACGGCCGAACTTGGTATTCCTGGAGCACTTCGTCAATAATCTCTGGAGTCTTAGGTCTTAAGGAAACGGCGCTGCTTTTTATACGTCTTGGAGAAAATAGACTACCGCCTGCGATAACTCTATCGCCGGGCGGTAAGTTCGCGCGTAACGCCTGCCAGCTGTCTCCACACGTCTCCCGAAACGGCAACTATAACTGCTCATTAAGGAAACTGCCGTTTCAAGAAAGCTATCGCCGGGCGGTAATAGTTACCGCGCCCAGTCAGAGCGATAGCGCCATTTCGCCAAATAATTCTACCGCCTGCGATAAGACTATCGCCTGAGCGGTAGGTACCATCGTCGACGATCGTCCCCTTGATGCACGTCGACCGGATACCGCCGGTGGTAGCGTCCTGTCGCCGGGCGGTAGCTTTTGATTGTCGACGATCCTTCCTTAGCTGATAATTGGGCCGTCGACCATCGAACCGATATGCGTCGATCGAGATGGTTACCGCGCTGCGATAAGGTTATCGCCGGGCGGTAGTAACCTTTTGAAGCTCTTCTCCTTTCCTTTCACCTGTCAGCCTGCACACTCTATCACACAACCAATCTCATCAAATACAAGCAGGGAGTTGATATTCTCAAACCTAAGGAGTGTGAAACCATGTTCCAACATTAAGTGTGTTAAGTACACTCACCCAAACGTCGAGTGCTGGTGGGCCAAAACCCGAACAGGCATGCGTACCTGTTGAATTGTTGTACCAAGGTCGTATTTAAACACGGGGTTGTCAAGTACTTCTACTCACGCTTTAACTATTATCCTACCGGAAAATAGTTGGATTTTTATAATTTTTAAAGTAAAGTAAAATGAAAGACAATTTGCGAGACGAAAAATTTATAATAAAAGCTAGCACTGATCATTGATTCATCATGAAATGAAACGAGAAAATAAAAAAAGGGCATAGTTTTAAAATTGCAAATCCAACTCGGCCGTGACGGATCCGAAAATGAGACAAAATCTCGCTAGAGCATTAGGCCTCCTAACTTATAGACTCCTTGATCGAAATCTCTTTACAAACCAAAGAAGCCTAAAGTTGCATTATCGAAGTGATCCGCACTATTGGATTTGACTCCAATCCGGAAGATTTACGTCGCCCTATCTCTAGGTTTGCATTCAACTCCTTCCTTCTTTGAGTGATCTTTCACATTCACAAGCCTCTCGGCTACTCGAATATGAGATCATGAGCCTACTACCGTATACCGGGAATACGGAGTCGACAAAATAATTATTCAAAGAAGGACCGAGTCGAATTTGGCAAAAATAAAACTACGGAATAAAAATGTTTCTCATTTCAAATCATGGATCCTCATGATCAAGTGCTAAGAGAAAATTATAAATTTTTCGTCACGCAAATTGTCTTTCATTTTACTTTACTTTAAAAATTATAAAAATCCAACTATTTTCGGGTAGGATAATAGTTAAAGCGTGAGTAGAAGTACTTGACAGCCCCGTGTTTAAATACGACCTTGGTACTACAATTCGACAGGTACGCATGCCTGTTCGGGTTTTGGCCCACCAAGTTTTTGGCGCCATTGCCGGGGACTTTTCTTCGTCAATATTTCGAAAACGCTTGCGCTATTACTTCTACAAAAATCAAAAAAAAAAATATATTTTATTATATTTAAATATTAATAATCAACCCACTTCACTTTGTTTCTACTCCACCTAAAATCTCTCGAAAAGGGTAAGGGGCTTTAAGCGCCACCATTTTACCTAGTACCGGGCGAACCCTTCACCGGGTAGTCCTCGGGAAGTTCGGGAGCCAAGCCGTAAAAAATCTTTTTTTCAAAAAAAAATAATAATAATAATTTCTTTCTTTTCCTCTTTTTTTTTCCTTTTTCCAAGCTTCCATTTTCATCTCCCCTTGTTTTCTTTGCTAGTGCATGACCCGAGCGAATCCGTCGCAACTTGTTGATTTGGACCCGGAAATCGAACGCTCCTTTCAGAGACAACTACGATTCGGGGCTTCCACTTCTCAAACAGCGGTTGAGGATTCCTTTGGGGATTGCAATTTTAATTCTGAAATGGGAGACCCTAACCCAGGAGTGGCTCAGCAAAAGACTATGTCCGATTATGCTCGACCCAACTTGGAAGGGACAGAGACAAGCATTGTTCGACCTACAATTGCGAACAATAACTTCGAGCTCAAGCCTAGCATCATTCAAATGGTGCAGCAATATGTACAGTTCGACGGATTACAAGATGAAGATCCGAACTTGCATATTGCCAATTTTCTTGAAATCTGTGACACCTTCAAAATCAATGGTGTCTCTGACGATGCGATAAGGCTAAGACTCTTCCCATTCTCCTTAAGAACTAAAGCCAAACAGTGGTTGAGTTCTCTTCCAAGAGGATCAATTACTACTTGGAACATTTTAACTGAAAAATTTCTTTCTCGTTATTTTCCCCCCGCCAAAACTGCTAAGCTTCGAAACGATATAACTTCATATTCTCAAATTGATTCTGAGGCCCTCTATGACACTTGGGAGAGGTTCAAAGAACTTTTGAGAAGATGCCCTCATCATGCTCTGCCTGTATGGTTGCAGGTCCAGACATTCTATAATGGGCTAAACCAAGAGACTAAGCAAATGATAGATGCCGCTTCCGCTGGTTCTTTAGACCGTAAAACTCCGGAAGCCGCTCTTGAGCTTATCGATGACATGGCGATGAACACTTATCAGTGGAATTCGTCCAGGTCTCGCCCATCTAAACCTGCAGGTATATTTGAAGTGGATTCGGTGACGCAACTGGCGATGCAAGTGGAAATGCTCAACAAGAAGATCTCGGAGATGACTGCTCCCTCCGCCGCTAAGGTATATGCAAATGCTGTTGCTGCCGAGCAGGTGGATTATCTGGGGAACATACCCAGGCCTGCTCAAAATAATTCTGCCAATAATTTTTCTACTTTTTCGAATTTTTCTTCTCCTCCTAGTTTTAATGCTGCTACGAACTCTTATCATCCTGGATGGCGTAACCATCCTAATTTTTCTTGGAGTAATAATGCTAACGTAGTACGCCCACCGCACGATTTTACACCACCACCACCACCGCAACAAAATTTTCAAAAACCTTCCCCTTTGGAAGAGATCCTTGCTAAGTATATAAGCTCGAACGATGCTACTATTAGAAATATAACGGGATCAATTAAAAATTTAGAAAATCAGGTCGGCCAACTCGCCAAGGTTTTTTATGAGAGACCACCTGGAACTCTTCCCTCGAACACTGAGCCTAACCCAAGGGAGCACGCAAATGCGATTTCCCTTCGGAGCGGTAAGGCTGTTAACGAGCCCACCACATGGGAAGAGCCAAAGGTGATTGTCCCTCCTGTTATTATCCCCACGGAAAATGAAAAATCAAATCTTGAAAATGAAAAATCTACTTTTGACAAAGAAAAAGATATTTCTGTTCTTTCTGATTTTCAAAATGATGCTCCAGTTATTATAAATGAATTTAGGCCACCTCCTTATCCGGCTCGACTTAGGCAAGAAAAACTAGATAATCAATATCAACGCTTTCTTGAAATATTCAAACAAATTCACATTAATTTACCATTTCATGAAGCGATTAGTCAAATGCCGAAGTACGCCAAATATCTTAAAGATTTATTAACGAACAAGAAGAAATTGGAAAATCTTTCGCATGTCACATTGAATGAAGAATGCTCGGCAGTCGTTAAAAATTCTAATCTGCCTAAAAAAATAATAGATCCGGGTAGTTTTTCCATTCCTTGTGTATTTGGTGATTTATTTGTTAAACATGCGTTAGCAGATCTTGGAGCGAGCATCAATTTGATGCCTTTTTCTTTATTTAAAAAGCTTGGTTTGGGCACTCTCAGCCCTACGCGCATGAGTATTCAGTTAGTGATCGTTCGATTAAGTATCCGTTAGGTGTTGTTGAGGATGTGCTAGTGAAGGTCGACAAATTCATCTTCCCGGTGGATTTTGTCATTCTCGATATTGAAGAGGACATCGAGGTCCCTCTTATCCTTGGTCGTCCCTTCCTAGCCACCGCTCGCGCAATCATAAATGTGAGTGACGGAAAACTTTTTCTGCATGTAGGAGATGAGGAAGTAGCATTTGATATTAATAAATCGATGAAAAACTCTTTACAAAATGATGACTCTCATTTTTTCATTGATGATTTAAAAGAAGACTCCTATATTTCTACAAATGATTTTTCTTCCTTTACTGAAATTTCTTCAAATGATTTCGAAAATACGGTTATGTCCATACAAACTATTTTTGAAAATGAAACTGATTTTAAACAAAAGAATCTGGAAAATTTTCCTTTTGAAAAAGACAAAAATTTGAACAACTATTTTGATAAACCACCCGATCTTGAAACGAAAATATATCACGATAAGAACTTCTGCCACCATAAAAATTTTAAACCAGGCGATCAAGTTCTTCTCTTAAATTCATGATTACGCATTTTCTTTGGAAAATCTAAATCTCGTTGGTCTGGACCGTTTGCGGTCAAGGATGTTTTTTCTGATAAAACTGTGTTACTTTCGCACCCGGAGAGGGGTGAATTTAAAGAGCATGAACGCAGACTTAAACTCTATTACTCTAATGATTCTGTGACTCCTGCAAAGGAGAATCTTCTTTTTGATTCTTAGTTTATTATTTCTGCTGGACATTTTTATTTGTGATGGACATTTTTATTTTTCACTTGTTGGACTTATTATTATGAAACTCTCTTATTTGAAATGTTGTAATAATAAAAAACATTATCGGGCAATCTGCCCATGGACTCTAATTCTTTCTGCTTTTATTCTGCTCTTTCTACCGGAGGCCAATCAAGTCCATGATCGTGGTCGCCGCTCCGCCGCTGCTGATATCCGATGGATCAAGTCATACCTGCTGACGATCAAGTACTCTAAAAGGCAAGCATGGGGGAGAGACATCCGCCTTCATCTCACGAACCCGGGGAAGTCCTGTTCTTTTTAGTTATTTATTTTTCCTGCATTTTTTTTCTTTTTCTCTTCTTCTCAGTCCCCTTCTCTTTTTCTTTATGTTTTCTTCATTGAGGGCAATGAAGAATTTAAGCATGGGGGGTCTAGTTTCTTTTTGCCTTTCTTTCTATTTTTCTTCTTTCAAAAAAAAAATGTATGTTTTAAATTAGTATAATATTTTATGTCTTCAAAATCTAAAATCCAAAAAAAATTATAAAATATAAAACCCAAAAAATTAGAAAAACAAAAAAATCAAAAAAAATTTTGTGCTTAAATCGATTTGAAAAACAAAACCTAAAATTATTTTCTATCTTTATTTTCATGTTGCTTCTAGTGAAGTGTAGGCCCATGCGGTTTCTTAGTTCTATATAGATTACTTTGAAAATGTTTTTCTAAACCTATCATTTTAACATAGTCTAGTTCTACTAGTTTCTTTTTCTTAAATATAGGCATCCGGTTTTTCAAATATAAGCTAGCAATGCGTAGTTATGTCTTTTTATTCGGTTAGTTACTTACGAATGGTTGCTAGGTATCATTAGTACTTTTTCATTTGCGGGGTAGTCTTTCTTGGTGTCTAGAACTTGTACCAAGCTACTCTCGAAGCATTTGCGCCGTTTTTACGTTCTTTAGAAATGATTTAGGCCACCATTTGAATAGTTTGAGCTTTTCATGCCTACCAAAAACATAACCCTTGCAAAACAATTTTGGGCCTTTTCCTTATTTTCATTGTTTTTAGCTCCACCTTTCATTTCATCTTGTTCACCAAAGCCAAATGCCCTTACTATTTTTACACTATAACCTTGAGCTTAAAATTATTTTTTGTGGGAGGGGTAATATATTATTTTGGAAATGAAAAGGACATTATAAAGCTTATTTTTGGAGCTTCCTTATCAATTGTTATTCAAAAAGAAAAAAAAGTGAGAAAGAAAAAAATATCATTATAAAATCAAAAAGAAAAAAAAATGAATGCAAAAAGCTTATGGTTGGCCAAGTTTAGAAAAGAAAAATTTTCATGGCCTTGTTTTTGTAGTTTCATATTGGAGAAATGACATACTTGTTATTTCTCAATTTTTATGTTTATTTTTAAGCTCACCCTTGGTTTAGTGTTTAAGCCATCATGTTTATCTTGGTTTTCATTTCCTAATCATTCACCTAAACTAAGTCTTAACGCCTATTAGAAGCCCTAATGATCTTAGAATGTAAATTCGCGTAGTGGAGAAAGTGTGAACGTACAAGCCTATGGCCACCATCATTGATGGATTTCTTTGGAGGTTATCTTGGAGTGTTTTAGGGTTAATGTTTATCTAGCAACCTAGTAGTTTGTTAATGCGCCGTCTACTTAGAACCTCTACTTTTGTTTTCCTTATTTTCATTTATTTTGGATGCCTTGTTTTTAAGATTTAGAAATTAGTAGACTTCCCTTATGTTTTAATGAGATTTTTAGGGTTTCACTTTCAAATTTTCTATTGTGCACTTCTCACCCCACTAGTTGGTAACATGAATATTAGGATAGTTTAATTTTTCATGTTTTGTTTTTCTTAACTATGGAACTTAAATTATATACATCTTTTGCTTCTTTTTTTTGTTTCTCCCTATTTTTCATTTCTATTTGCTTGAGGGCAAGCAAATATCCCCGGCAACGGCGCCAAAAACCTGATAGGCCAAAACCCGAACAGGCAAGCGTACCTGTCGAATTGTAGTACCAAGGTCGTATTTAAACTCGGGGTTGTCAATTACTCTTACTCACGCTTGAAGTATTATCCTACTGGAAAATAGTTGGATTTTTATAATTTTTAAAGTAAAGTAAAATGAAAGACAATTTGCGAGACGAAAAATTTATAATAAAAGCTAGCACCTGATCATTGATTCACCATGAAATGAAACGAGAAAATAAAAAAGGGCATAGTTTTAAAATTGCAAATCCAACTCGGCCGTGACGGATCCGAAAATGAGACAAAATCTCACTAGAGCATTAGGCCTCCTAACTTATAGACTCTTTAATCGAAATCTCTTTACAAACCAAAGAAGCCTAAAGTTGCATTATCGAAGTGATCCGCACTATTGGATTTGACTCCAATCCGGAAGATTTACGTCGACCTATCTATAGGGTTTCATTCAACTCCTTCCTTCTTTGAGTGATCTTTCACATTCACGAGCCTCTCGGCTACTCGAATATGAGATCATGAGCCTACTACCGTATACCGGGAATACGGAGTCGACAAAATAATTATTCAAAGAAGGACCGAGTCAAATTTGGCAAAAATAAAACTACGGAATAAAAATGTTTCTCATTTCAAATCATGGATCCTCATGATCAAGTGCTAAGAGAAAATTAGCTACTCATGACGGAAAAGAAAACGACAATAAGTGAAAGAGAAGAATTCATATTACTTATAAAAAAGGGAAAAGGAGTACACGATAATGAAAAGATCAAAACTATATTACTAACAAAGAAAATGAGATTACAAGAAGTGAAATAACTAGAAAATTACAATAAAGCTCTCTTGAAGTGAAATTCTCCAAAGCTATCTCCAAAGCCCACTCTCTCTCCAACTCTCCAAAACTTTAGACTTGTGTTCCTTTTATAGGGGAGGAGGGAAGCATCTAGAAGAAGGGGAGATGAAGGGTGGCCGGCCATAGGGGGAGGGATTGTTCATGCATGATATTTTAATGAGGGGAGAGAGAGAGTGGAAGATTCATGCATGATATTTATGGAAAATAAAAAAAAGAAATAAAATAAATAAAGGGGGATGCATGGGATTAAATGAGTATGAGAGAGAGAGGGAAAAGTGGGTGAATGTAGGGGGCCGGCCATACATGGAGGAATGCATGAATATAATATTAAATGGTAGAGAAATCAATGAGGAGGGAGAGAGAAAATTATGATGCATGCATGGATTGAAAGGTGGCAAAAAATAAAAATAATACATGAGATATAGGGGGCTTTTTGGGCTTGGAGGGGGCCGGCCACAAGGTTTGTGGGCTGCTTTGACTTGGAGAGGGATGTAGGGCTCGGGTAGGGAGGATAGGAGGGCTTGGGCTGCTCCATAGAGGCTCGGGTAGGGAGGTAGGGCTGCTCCAATCTTTGTGGGCTACTCCATGAGTAATTGAGGGCTGCTTGGGCTTCATGTAGTGGGCTTGAAGTGGACAAGAGCTGCTCCAAAAGATGATTGGGCTGCACCAAAAACATGAGCGCTGCACCTAAAAAATAACAAAGAAAACATAACATTAATTCTAATAATAACAACATAACTAATTATCAAATTGAAATATAATTCCTAACTAGATCATTAAATAAAAACATAACATTTAACAACCATAAATTTATAATATTGGTTATAATAATAATAACATCCAAACATAAATTTATCAAAACATATAACATAAATTTGAAATTTTCATAATAGGAATAAAACACCAAATAAAACATAGGTTTATAAAAATCAAACATAACATAAAATATCATCATCCAAGCATAAAATTGTAATGATATTATGGAAATAAGCTTCTAAATTACCTCAAAAAGAGATGACTAAAACTAGTCATCAAGTGCGTCGAGACCATTTGAAGATTCGTCGAGTCAAGTGTTCATACGTCGAGTTGGTGTCGAGTGCGTCGAAACCATTCGACGATTCGTCGAGTCAAGTGTTGATTCATTGAGTTGGCGTAAAGTGCGTCCACACCATTAGATGATTCGTTGAGTCAAGTGTTGATTCGTAGATTTCGTGTCGAGTGCGTCGAGACCATTCGGCAATTCATCGAGTCAAGTGTTGATTCGTCGAGTTAGCATCCAATGCTTTCAGACCATTCGACGATTCATCGAGTCAAGTGTTGGTTCGTTGAGTCTGGCGTTGAGTGTGTCGAGACAACTCGATGCTTTGTCGAATAAAGTGGCGATTCGTCGAGGCATTGAGTGTGTTGATTCCACTCAACGATTCGTCGAGTCAAATGTTGATTCGTTGAGTCAAGTGTTATGGCCACTGCCAGGAGTTGAGTGCGTTGTGTCCACTTGACGATTTGTCGAGTCAAGGGTTGATTTGACAAATTATTTTCCTTATTCTACGGGTCTGTCGATAGCGACGAATTTCTGTTATTTATTCCTTTTGGTATAAATAGATGATGTCTTAGGGTTTTACGGTTCGCGTGAAAGTGAAAGTCGCTAAGTGCGAAGTGCTAGTACCTATACAAAACCCGAGATGGAAAAGGCTGACAGATTGCATTTCCGAAAATCCCGATCCCGTCGCCTTCGCTCAGCCCATTTCTAGCGCCTGACATTGTCGCCTCTTCTGGAACAGATCTAGCAGTCTTTGAAGACGCAGAGTGCTTTCCTCCAACCTAGATCTTGTGTTAAAAGAGTCTAAGGGTCTCCCTTTCGTGTGGATCACCTATAGAGGTGTGGATAACTTTCGACACTCGGAACTCCAGCCGCAAGTGTTCACCGATTTTATTGGAGCATCTTAGTTGAGTAAAGAATCAATCACGCAAAGGTAAATTTTGATTTACAACATTTTACTTCTTGATCTATGTTCATCTCAAGATCCATTTCTTTTGGGATTTTCTTGTTCCTTCTTCCGCTGCGCAAAAGTATTGTGTCTTATAGAAAAACCCAACAATAGGCCGGGAGGGTTGGCCTCTTGGTACACATCTACCCAAGACCCCTTCTTAGCCCTTGTACGTAGAGGATCCGTTGTTGTGTTCTTAGCATTGAGGCGTATGGAGGCCTAGTCCTGGTAGTGTGGATGCCGCCTAGTAGTGGAGATGCCCGCTGTACTGTCACCATTTGGCTATGACGAATGACACCTGAGAGGTTAACTACCTGCTTGAAAAGTGGGAACTATAGGTCTATGTCAACATAGCGAGTTTGTATGAGGGTGTGCCTGGGTTAGTCATTATATTGCATTCATTTCATATCATTGCATTGCATCGCTTAAGATCCTCATCATATAAATGTGTATGGACATATTTATATGATGAATTACTTTGATGTACCCGATCCTTAACTTATAAATTTGTATGTGCATTTTTATAAGTTAAGTTAAATTCTATAATTATGATTAACATGTTGATTGTATAGCTTACTTCCTTACCTTTTTACATTTACTGCTGATACTTACTTCATATGGATGTGTTGAAATAAATAAATGAACTGCTGTCTAAAAATGCTCTTTGTAACTTGCTTGTTTGTATACTACTGTTATATTGATCTCCTCTTTCTTTTCCTCCTCCCGGTGACTAAGAGCCACAAGGGTGAGCGGAAGTGATATTCACTTAGTCGTTATGACTGACAGTTGCTACGCCTACCATTATAGAAGGATACCCCGCAGTTGGAGCAGTAGCAGCGCCTTGGGCAGGAGGTCAGCCAGGTTAGTGGGAAAGGGCCTGATACGATAATATCCTCTCTTCCTTCTGTGATTGATGTGAGTTGAGAGCATTATGATGTAGCCTTTGGGAAAATTTTGTTGTACTATGATATTAAAGGAAATGATATAGTTCCTTATTATTAATGTACTATTGTGGACATTTACTTTTTGTGATTTATGACTTGTATGTTCTTTTGGTTGGGTTATCTTTTGTGATATTAGAGATTAGCCGGCAGATTAGGAGACTCGTGGTACATATTATCCTGTGTGCTGATGCTACCTGAAGGTGGCTATTTTGGGCATAAAACTTCCATCGACAAATACCAAACATCTACCCAGCCTAACATAGAGTTACATTCTAGCGGAAGTAAAGGAGCAAATATTACCCACAACACAGAATGTCCACCATATATATAACTTGGAATGTATGTATACACAAAAATTTGTCCTTAAGGCCTTAGAAACTTATTAATGTTTATAATACATGTGATTATCATACTTTGACATGTAGGTTGACAACACATGAAAATAATAAAACATATCACTTGAGATTTCAAGGGCCAGCATAACATCAGTGTTTGAACCCTTTATTTCCCACTTGGCTCTCTGGCACCTGCACAGGTACAATCCACAGAGATGTGGGAAAACAAAAGAGCGGTTAGTTAAAGCGGACTACGGTTGTGTACCGACCCTACCCCATTCTCAGGGCGGTAGTTCTCCTTCCCTGCAAGCAAGCAGTATATAGTAATATATATATATATATATATATAAATATATCCATGAGAATGTGCAAGTTTAGCACCATTCCATATATGCACAACAACCAAAATCGCCGAAACTCACAACCGCGCATTTCTTGCTCTTAAGGCAATCTTTTGGTATACTCCCTGAGTCCCACGGCCATCCTTAGTCCCAAACTAAGATGACATAATTTTGAGCATTCACCGTTCTGAGATAAAGCTAAGGACTGTCCCCAGTCCAAGGATGAAAGCCAGGTACTTTAGGCAATCTAGTCAGATGGCATGGTGCAGGTATAACTTTGCCACATCCCAATGCTCAAATCGCCCTGTCTATAAGAGAACGATGCAGGTCAGCCTCCCTTTTCCTGTTCATATCGTAACCAACATTATGTTCCATAGTAAGCACTCATGACCAACAATGCTGGGCATAACCGGCTCAACAGCTTATCTTGCAACCTAGGACATATGACATAGGCTTCACAACTGCAAAAGCTCTCTGGGAGCGATCGCCACCGATATCACTCTCACTATGTGAGATATCGATAGAACCACCAATCTGTCATAGTCTTGGGTTCATACCCAGCATAATAACTATTCACTAGTTTATACCAGCAGAGCTATCACCAGTGATATCGAGCTATCACGAGAAATAACAACAAAATCTAATTCTTTGTTATAATCTCAAGTGTTTCCTAAAGAGCACCTCCAGTACTTTCAACAGAAACCTGCATCAACCCAAAACTCCAAAATCTACTCATTTTTCCATGGAGTCTTCTCCGGCATGCAAATCAAAACATCGCCAAACCAGACTAACTTATCACAGATTGACTTCACACATCATGCATATGTCTGTATAATGATCTAAACTCTATATACAATTTTTACCAGGGATAAACAGTATCAACCCATTGAAAGTATCACCTCCACCAATTAGTGGAGGAACCTTCATGAAACTATGCATATAAAAAGGATCAGCATGTCCTAGCAATAAGGAGAATGATCATTACCCTCGTAGATTATTTTAGAGCCATGATGTTATAGTTGATCCAGATGGAAATAGTTGCAGTGCTTTATACTCCATGGATCTAGCTTCGGCATGCAATTCTGACCTTGGAAGCTCATCCAATGGCTTAATCAACCCCTCTTGTTCCTAAGACCTCTTCTTCCTTTCATTTGGAGAGAGAGAATGAGACTTAATTCTCATCTTCAACCCATTATCTTATTCGGAAGAAATCCCAACAATTGGATCCTAAATCCAGATAAAATGAATGTCCACAACTCAAATTGACCATTCTAACATTATGAACACCTGGGATGTTTGCTGGCAAATCCAACCTGTAAGCTGACATGCCAATCCGCTCCAAATTCTTAAACGGGCCCACATACCTCGGGTCCAATTTCCGATTCTTACCAAACCCCTTTACACCCACCATCGGGGAAACATTAAGAAATACAAGGTCCCCTACAGAAAACTCCAAGGCAGACCTACGCCGATTGGCATTCTTCTCGTACCTCTCTTGAGCTATACGAAGCTTCTCTTGAACAAGCTTCACTGCGACTTCCATTTCCTCGAGCTCATCAGGACCCAACAAAGGCCTCTCACTAGCCTAAGCCCAAAACAACGGAGTTCTGCAATGCCTCCCATACAAGGCTTCGAACGGAGCCATCTGCAAGCTCTCTTGATAACTATTATTGTATGCAAATTCCATAAGTCACAGCCGCTCATCCCACACTCCACCATTGTCTAAAATGTAGTATCGGATCATATCCTCAACTATTTGGTTCACCCGCTCCGTCTGCCCATTGGTCTGTGGGTGGTAAGCAGTTGAATACCTCAGATCGGTACCCAAACCCTCCTGCACACTCTGCCAAAAGCGAGAAGTAAACCGAGAATCTCAATCAGAAATGATGCTAACCGGCACACCGTGCAGTCGGATGACTTCATTCAAGTACAACTCCGCTATCTTCTTCATCGGGTAATCAATCTTATATGGCACTAAGTGAGCACACTTCGTCAGTCTATCCACTATGACACAAACAGAATCAAACCCCCTTGGGGATTTCAGTAAGCCCGTGATGAAATCCATAGATATACTTTCCCACTTCAAAGTCGGGATCTCTAACGAAGTCAACTTGCCACCAGGCCTTCCATGATCGGCCTTCACACGCTTGTAAGTGTGGAACTCCGCAACAAATCGGGCTATATCGCCTTTCATGCCATACATCCAGGTAATTTGCTTTAGGTCACGATACATCTTTGTAGATCCTAGATGGTAGGCAACGCTGGATCCATGAGCCTCTCTGCAAACCATACCCCTAATGTCCCCAACCACGGGGATGCAAAATCTGCCGCGGTACTTCTAAGTTCCCGCATCATCGATGGAATAATCCGGCAACTCTCCTCTCTCAGTCCTGGAGAATAAGTGTAGAAGATCCGGGTCGTCCTTCTGGTGCAGTTTGGTCAAAGAAATCCAAGACAGCTCTGCCACTAACAATCTACTCTGCAAGCCGGAGCATCGCACTGATATATACATAAGGAGGAACTCCGCCACTAAATGATCGGCGGTGAGATTAAAGATCTTTCCCGTCATACGGCTCAGGGCGTCAGCCACCACAATGGCCTTGCCTGGATGATACTTTGTCTCTACGTCATAATCGGCCACTTACTCTAGCCACCGACGCTGGCGTAGATTTAACTCCTTTTGCGTGAACACGTACTTCAGGCTCTTATGGTCGGTGAAGATCTTGCACTGAGCCCCATAAAGTAGGTGTCTCCACAGCTTTAACACATAAATAACCGTTGCGAACTCGAGGTCATGCGTAGGATAATTCTTCTCATGAGTCTTCAGTTGCCTTGACCTATAGGCAATCACCTTACCAACCTGCATTAATACGCATCCCAGACCTACATGTGAAGCATCCACGTATACATCATAATCCACACCCTCAGTAGGCAGGGTCAGAACGGGAGCAGTGCACAATCTCCTCTTTAACTCAAGGAAGGCTTCTTCGCACTTCTCGCTCCAAACAAAAGGCACGTTCTTCTTAGTCAGCTTGGTCAAAGGTGCAGCTAGGGTAGAGAAACCCTCCACGAACCTCTTGTAGTAGCCGGCTAACCCTAGAAAGCTCCTGATCTCCTTAGGCGTGTCCGGCCTACTCCAATCAATCACTACTGCAATCTTTTCTGGGTCGACCGAGATCCCATCCTTATTCACCACGTGGCCCAGAAACGAGACCTGAGGCAACCAAAATTTGCACTTGCTAAACTTGGCTAATAACTTGTGGTTCCTCAACTCCGATAGAACCAAGCGTAGATGCTGCTCATGCTACTCAGTGCTACGAGAATAAACCAACACGTCATCGATGAAGACTACCACGAACTTATCTAGGAAATCCTTGAACACCCGGTTCATCATATCCATGAACACTGATGGTGCATTGGTAAATCTAAATGACATCACTAAGAACTCAAAATGTCCATGCCTCGATCTAAACGCAGTCCATGGAATATCTGCCTCACGGATCCTAAGATGATGATAGCCTGAACGAAGATCAATCTTGGAGAAGACCGTGCTACCGCGCAACTGGTCAAATAAGTCATCGATCCTCGGCAGAGGGTACCTGTTCTTAATTGTGACTTTGTTCAGCTCCCTATAGTCCATGCAAAGCCACATTAGCCCATCTTTCTTCTTCACAAATAGAACAGGAGCACCCCAAGGCGACGAACTCTGCCTGATAAACCCTTTCGCCAACAACTCATCTAACTGGACTCGCAACTCCTCTAGCTCTCGAGGGGCCATCCGGTACGGCTCTTTAGCAATTGGACGCATACCCGGCTCCAAATCGATCACAAACTCAACATCCCGCTCGGGTGGAAGACCAGGAAGGTCATCAGGAAAAACATCGGCGAAATACCGAACAGCTGGAATCTCCTCTAAGCGCGGTACACTAACAGCGGTCCCAACCACCGAGACAAGACAAGAAAAACAATCCGAAAGAAAAAGCTTCTGAGCACATACCGCAGAGATGACAGGAGAATCCTGGCTCAGATTTGCATACACGCTTTCGGGCTGACCGTCGTCCCTGATGAAGTCCAAGCGCTTCCCTTTGCACTAAATGACTGAATCATACCTATATAGCCAGTCCATGCCCAAAATAACATCGAAGTCCTCCAGATCAATCATCTTTAGGTCTGCCTTCGCAAGGAAGTCCCCCAACAAAATAGGGCAATCAAACATGCCCAAATCTGACAACACAGATTCACCACAGGGGAACTTGATACGAAAGGTATCCCGAACTCGATCTAAAGTCAACCGATGTCGCTCTACAAAGGCTCTAGAAACAAACGAGTGGGTAGCGCCGGAGTCAAATAGAACACGTGCCCAGCGGTACTTCACCTTAAACTTCCCTATAGGAACATATATAACTAAGGAACTACCACAACAATACTACAAACATTCTAGCAAGACAAGAACAAAACATTCAGGCTGGAAAGACAACTAACCTGAGATGACCTGAGTCGAAGCTTGAGCCTCCTCGGAAGGGATCACGTTCAGCTTTCCCTTTCCTTTATCCACACGCTGAGGTGGAGGCAATGCCTGCAGAGGAACTATAGGAAGAGCAGGCTTGACCTGAGGATACCTAGACTTGATGTGTCCCTTCTGCCCACACTGAAAACAGACCTTATCCTTGGACCAGCACTAGGCAGCATCATGCCCGGGTCGCTTGCAAACGGAATAGGAGACATCTCTCCTAGGAGCACCCTGAATCGCATGAACTTGCTCCTTCCTCTGAGCTGCTGCCCTCTTGAAACATCTCTCGATAGGGTGGCCTGACCGGCCATAGAAACTGCACCCCACTTTGCTCTTCTTTCCCAGAGCTGCATCAGGTACCTGGGGTTTCTTTTCCTCCACAGACTTCCTCTTGTCCTTCTTCATTTGTTGGCCTCTGGTCTTCGCGGTCTCATTAGCCTCCACCTTGAGAGCATCCTCCACTACTCCTGCATAAGTCTCTAACCCATAAGCACTGGTCAACTATTGTACCTCGCTCTTCAAACCACCGAGAAATCGTTTAACTCAATCAGCCTCAATGCTGACCAATCCAGGGGCAAAACGTCTCAACTTGCTAAACTCTATCTCATACTCACCCACCGTGAATTGCCTTTTCTTAAGATGGAGGAAGTCGTTCATGAGGCGGTCACGCTTGACCGAGGGTAAGAACTTCCTCAACAACATCTCCTTGAACACCTCCCAAGAGCATCCAGCTACCAAGCTCTCCTTCTCTCTCAGCCACCAATTCTTAGCCAAATCTTTAAGCTGATAGGCGGCTAACGTCACCCTCTGATCATCTGTAATCCCTGAGTATGAGAACATCTCCTCCGTGGAGATCAGCCAGTCGTCTATCACCATGAAATTTTCCTTCCCGTCATAAGTGGGAGGGCTCAGCCTCTGAATCTTCGAGATGAAGGCCATCTCTGCTGGCACCACCACAGGAGGTCTTAAGGGTGTAGGAGTGAGAGGAACAACAATCTCCCCCTACAGGGCCTTGCACTCCCTTAGTCTGTCCTGCCACAACTGCTACCAAAGACTGGATCTGGCCTCGCACCTCCACCAACTGCCTGCTCAAGGAATCGCTACTCTGCCGCAAGCTTTTTATCACAGCATCATTCTGCGCTCCCGATGAGTCACCCTCAGACAGGGGAGTCGATTTAGTCGAAGGACGTCTCGCCATCCTAAAGCCATAGCAATACTAGTTAGATCCTAGTATAACGGCTAGACCTAACTACAAGTACAGGCAATACATATATAGATATGAACTTAAAGCTGCTAAACTTGCTCTGAAAGTTTATCTTTTTACAAAAATTGATGTTATGTGCTAACCTAGGATGGTTAACCACCACCATACTAATTCTTGTGCTTAGGTCGAGAATGCTTGACTTTATATTATTTTTGACTCAAAAATGTATGTGTGTACATATGTCATCCTGCCAGTCTTTAGCTTGGCACATTGTGCTTATGCAATGTTATGCTATGCTTGTTTGTGCTATGCATTCTAAAAAGGCCCTAATACATGTTATGAGCGGCGTAGGCATGAAAATGTTATGCATCCCATACTACATAACATTCACATGCAACGAAAAAGAAAACGTGCTAGTCGCAGCCATGTGGTGAGGTTATGCATCCCATACTACATAACCCTCACATGTTGCCCCTATGGTGGATCCATATACGAACACATATTATGCATCCCATACTACATAATATGCCCCGTATACTTTATGTTATGCTATGAGTGTAGTGTTCGTGCTTTTGCCAAGACGTGCTGATGACATATCGGTGTGTGAATGACATGATGCTGAACTACTAATGCAATCAAAAGGGAATGTTGCCCGACTAACTTGTCAGGCAACCTCCCTCTGATACCAACTATCACAACCGGCATTTTCTCCAAATTAAATAATTATCAGAGTATGAGAAAACATGTGTCATGATGCCACATCAAGCAGGGGATAACTGCAGACGCTCAGGCAAAACCATCTACTATACTTATGAAAGAAATTCATGAGTTTAATGATTTGAAAATCAGTTATATTTAGAGGCCGTATCCCTCAGCTCGGTGGATCACCTAGTCCACAGTTAAAAACTATACTTAAGCGCTGCGGTAAAATACTTTATTCAGTTTTGACATCCTAAGAAGTGCATAAGAGCCCTAAGAGGACCACTTATGTTATGCAAGACTCTACATTTTATTTATATTATATATAGGAAAACGATCTTTATACACTGCTTGGAAAATAGTGATTTACTTTTATAAATCATGCTGATCATGCAATATATTTATAATATTAATTGTAGTTTCAAAATAACTAGCAACCTGGCATAAATCCTCCCCAGAGCAAGTAGACTATCTCCAGAAAATGGTAGCAGCAAAAGTAATATATCTAGTACAAAGGTAAAAACTACTAGTGGGCGCAACCAACCTGACACGAACCTACTGGAAAATATGTATGTCTGTAAGAAAAGTATAGAAAAACTACCTCACTAACAAGCAACAGAACCTCTAAGGTCAAAGAGACCACCAGCAACACCACCGCAACCTAGCCACTAAACTGGCAACTGCTTAGAACCTGAGGCATTCAAAAGAAGAAAGAATACCTCAGCAAGCAAAACAAGAAAGAACTGCATGAAAGTGTCAACCAGGGGTGGTAAGTGAAAGAGGAAAACACACAGCAGTAAAAGTCACAACTGCCCCAAGGAAAGACAACATGGAATGCACTACTTGCAAGGAAACAGTATCAACCCTGCCTAGAAACTACATCCTGCAGGGTCTACGAGGCTTCCAAGAGCCCAAAATGCTGCAATCTACCAATGAAGAAACACCTAACACCCTAAGCTATGGGAGATGGTAGTAGCAAAGACAAATAACATGGATCCGGGTTGGAGGCAAACTTAGTCCCCAACCTCCATTTCCAAGCCAACAAGCTCAAGGGTCTACATGTGAAAGCACAAGGGACCTTCCACCCCCTTGCCCAGCCCGTGACTGGAGCAAGATAGAAGAATAAGGGTGGCCTTGGCTAAATTACACAACACCTCCCCCATGAAAAGCTTCAAACCACCACTACTAACCACGACCCACGATTCGGCCTTTAGGAAAGAAAAACATGGCCGACAAAGAAACTACAAATATAATCAAGGAATTCACTCGGGAACGAAAATCGAGGTAAGGGAAACAGTGTTGAAATCACTCAACACGGCTTGGCGTTGAGTGGGACCCACTGAACGCCTAACAAGACCTTGGCGTTGAGTGAGTTAGCCTCACTCAGCACTAGAACAACCATGACGTTGAGTGAGAATCACTCACTCAACGCCCTCCGCAAGAATAGCTCTAGCGTTGAGTGAGCTATCCTCACTCAATGCTAAAACAGCCATGGCATTGAGTGAGGTCCACTCCCTCAATGCCTTCAGCAAAAGAGGCAGTAGCGTTGAGTGAGCTAACCTCACTCAACGCCAAAACAGCTATGGCTTTGAGTGAGGTCCACTCCCTCAATGCCTTTAGCAAAACTACAAAACCCAACAGTGGCGTTAAGTGAGTCCACCTCCCTCAACGCCAAAATAGCTTTGGCGTTGAGTGAGGTCAACTCACTCTACGCCAAAGTTCATTCCCGCAGGACAACCCTAAACCATCGCCAACAAGAGGAGGTCGGCGGGAATACCGATTGATTCTTGCTGAATCGGCGGGAATGCAGGATGATTCTCGCCGAACTGGCGAGAATCAAGGATGATTCTCGCCGAATCGGCGGGAATCAAGGATGATTCTTGCCGATCGGTGGGAATCACTGACGTTATACATCGAAATCGGCGGGAATCACTTGGTGATTCCCGTCGATTTTGACTTAGACGAAAATTCTCACTCAATAACCCCACCACTCAGCCGCAAAGAACAAACCAAACTATGGCTTTGAGTGTGTCCAATACACTCAACGCCAAGTCCGGGCGGCTTTTGGCTTTGAGTGTGTGCACCACACTCAACACCAAAACCCGAGAGTCTACCAAGACTGGTTCTAACTAGAGCCCTACCACAACAAACTTCCTCACTCTCTCTGTCGGCTCCACCCTCTAAAGTACCCAACTAGAACTACAAATCTTGAGTGTAAATAATGAACACAACTAGCAGGTTGAGCAAACATCACAAGGAGGGGGCTCATAGGAGAATCTAAGCCCTAAATTTAGCAAGATAAAGGAGAACATGCTTGGTTTCTACACTAAGGCTAACCGGGAAATATTCCAGAATTCAAAAGAACAACAATGAAAAGGGCAAGAATACCACTTGCCTCGATTTCCGGCGAAGCTTGGTCGGCTTTCCCTCCTCTTCGTTCTGCACTAGAAGGAGCAGCACCTAACAAGAAAACCCACACTTTAATGGCAAAAAACCACAAGAAACCGAAAATCCAAGTCTCCTGAAACTCCACGAAAAACAAACCTCTTACCGTCGTAACGTAGAACTGAGCGAGTGCAAGACCACGCCGCTTTCGGAATCGAATTCCGTCCACGAACACTCCCGGAATCACCGTCCGAAGGCTAGGGCTAACCGTCGCTTCCGCCTCTACTTTCCGCGAAACAGGAACAATAGTTTTATTTTGATCTCGGGAAGAAGGAGGAAGGAGAAGTGGGCCCGCTGATTCTAATTAAGGCTTTAAAATAAGTCTAACATGCCAGTTTAGCCTAACCGTCTCCCAAGCCATCGGTTCACTTAAATTAAGAGGTTTCTAATTAGATTTTACTAATGGCACACCCAAAACGACACGAAAACTGAACTACCTCGAAATTCGACAAAATTCGCACCGTAGCTAAATATCTACGATACGAACACAAAGGCGAAGTCGAAATTAACTTTTGACGAACAGAACTTGAGTTATACCATCCCGAAGACAAAACACAAGCATCCCCTGAGAGGCCACACTGGGTCACCCAAAATGACTCGGCTTGCGAGGGAGATCTTGCCAATAGGCTACAAAATAGGGCACCCAGTTCTAAGGAGTTGAGACCCATACTCCACATATGGCACAAGCCAAGAAAACGCGTCGACATAACGCCAAACAAGAATTAAATAATCGCAGAAAAAATCGGGGGCGTTACAGGTGTTTTGACGGTTGCGATAAAATAAAGCAAAACACTAACAACTACTCTTATGCAATACAGATATGCATCGCTTTGCCATGTGGTATGGAAGACTACACGGTCCGCTATGCACTGAATCGCTAGGCGGATGGACGAGTAGGCAAGCGTAAGAACAAGAATTTGAGGGTCGTAAGCTCTTGTTCGCTACGTACACTTCTAGAAATTGCTAGAGCAGCACGGGTGGATGGTTGCGGATGGAAATAAGGCGCTCCTCAAGCAAATAAAGAGCACATATAGTCACATAGACATGATTAAACATACACGTATATTACAATAAGCATACTTCATCAAATAAAAAGAGTTCAACTATACTATCAACAATAAGAGAAGAAAAATGTGCGAAATCAACCGGATCCGAAGTCTTGCCGAGGATTCATGGTAGGATTCGCCGGGTTGTCAATCCGCATTCTAGGTCGGTCCTCAATTACGTCCAGGGTAGAGGAGGCTATTACTCACTCCCAATGGACCCGTCTTCTTCGTGTCATGAGTCGATGGAGGATGGCACAACTTCTCCTAGCTTGATGAAGAAAGCTAGGTTGAATCTCTTCTTGAAGCTCGAGGATGAAGGAGGAGGCCGAGGGGAAGCTCCGGCTTTGATGTGGCGTGGAATGCGTGCCCAGATCTCCTCTCCTTGGTGGAACGGCGGATTTCGCCCAAAAAGCATGGAGGAAGTGGAGCGGAAGAAGCTATTTGTCAATGGCTAAAAATCTGCGCTGAAATAGAAAAAGATCAGAAAAATGGTCATGCACGGTCCCACGTATGACCGTGCGCCAATCGTACGTTATTAACTTTCAGATCTGGATCGCGGATGAAGATGCATTGACCCGTGCGTTTTACTCATGCACGAGCGCTTCTGACCATGCGTGAAGAAAATCACACGGGTAAACACAGAGTGCAGAAAACAGGGGAACCATGCGTTTTACTCGCGCACGGGCGCGTTTTCCCGTGCATGAAGGAAACACACGATTTACCCCAGAATGTAGGAATTAAGAGAAAATAATACAGACCGTGTGATTCCTTCTCGCACGGTTTGGCCGAAACTGTGCGAGAACAAAATGCACGGGTAGAAACAGAAGTCCCCAGAATTGTTGCGTGAAACACACAATTACACTGAAACCATGCGCGAAGAATTGCGCACGACCGTGCACTTTACACAGAAACTAGAAAATGAATCCGGGACGTCCCGACTACCTACACAACAATAAAACCAGCTAGAGCACCAGCTCCCAGCAACAAAATGCAAACAATAACATCAAAAAGAGCTACGGGGAGCACCAGGTGCTTACCCCCAACAAAAGCATACACAATTGCACACCAACGGGCTTAAATAGTGCACAATGAGGTCAAAGACCAAACAATGCAAATATAACCGAAATCCGGTTGAAATGCCGTGCACGAGCGAGAAAACATGCCCATATGAGTCCGTAAAACACTATATAAATAGGACTTATCAAAGCTACAAATTTCACCACCTTTCTTTTTCAAAGAAGGGTCGGATGCCCTAAAGCTTCCATCCTGAACACCTTTCTTGTTCTCTTTCCTCGGTATCATACCATGATCCTTAGTATATCCAAAGGTCTCAACTTCAAGATCACTTCTAGTATCCTCGCATTAGTCTCAGACTGGTAAGTATTGGCAACTTGTTGAATGTCATTTTGGAGACCGGCCAAGAAACCTTTAACCCTACACTCCTCAGCAGCTCTCAACTCAAAAGCAAAATTATTTAATTTACTGATCTCACTCTCATACCCAGTAACTATGGGGGTTTTCCCACCAGGCTGTCATCTTAAGTTGGCAGCCAATAATGCCTGCAACTGTGCTTGCATTGCTACGATTTTACTTGCCATGGTCTCCATACACTGGCGCAATTCTACTCTCACCGCCTCTCCCCGCGCACCTGATGTAAGACCCCAATTTTTTTTCTTTTTCAACCATCGGGGTCTTATGCCTAGAATTGCCGCTTTGCGGTGGCACCAACACTCGGGGAGGCCGCCACTACCAAACGCCAACTCTGCCGGCCTTTTTCGATCACAAAGAGAGAGAAGTAAATACACTGAATGTAAACATGCCCACATAATCATATATGAATAAAATCATAGCAAGTCCATCAATATATAGAAAGAATAAAGTACTGCAAATAAACCTCCAAGAATTATAATAAAATTCCAGTTTAATTATATTAGGCTAAAACACTCTCTGCCAAAATTTCATGGAGATCAAGTAACCACAAAGATCATTATAGATAAAAGCTTATTAGGGCAAATTTATGAATTATATGATAAGGACTTGAAGTGTTATCCCATAAATTACAAAACAAATACCAGAGGACTTGGGATACCCTATCATCCACTCTACCAAATTTCAAGCTCATACAAGGTCATTTGGCCCCATGCCCTTCACAACCCTCAAAAGACCATCCTTAGGGTTTGGCCTTGGGTCCTAGGGCAATTCTGCCCCGATCCACCTCAAAATCCATGAGAGGGTGATAGGAATCAAGACTAGTCAGTGGTCAAAATCTCAGCCTCTGTTGAGGTGATATGACCACTCAAATCACAAAGTACACTCTTGGCCTAAAAATCGCTTAATAGGGCAAAGCTTAGGTTTGTTCATTTCCAATCTAAAACATCTCCAAATGAGATGAAAAATTATACATATCCTTATGATGAACCCAGGGACAACTCACCAAAATTTGGGAGGGTTTGGAAGTCATTAATCAATCAAATTAATTTACCCTAAGATTATTAAATTTTTCTAAAAACTATAGACAAATATTCTCCAAAAATTCCCATTTTTAGACAGAATCTAGGCATAGCTAGGGTAGACTCCCTGCCCAAAGTTCATATCATTTGGACAAGGGATGAAAGATGGGCATCCATTTTAATCTCTACTTAGCTATAGGTATTGATCCAACCAAAAGAGGTGCCCTGGTCAAACTAGTTGACCAAATTGACACAAATCAATTTTACAATATAATAGACCCATAGGGCTACAAATTATATGTTGAACATTTTCTCACATAAAGCCTCTAAGTATTTTCCTTATTTTTTCTAAGTGACTGTTATTTCATTACAGAAAATCATTTTTTAAAAGAAAGAGAATAATTATCCAGCACAGATCTTGAAGCAGATCCAACAGTGCTGGGTCGTCTTCTTCCTCCAGCCTAGGGCCATGATTGGCCAAACCTGGAGCGCATTCCAGAAGCTGCCGCTGGCCATCCAGCCTCCTCCCTGGCCAGCCACCTCCACCACCACCTCCGTTGAGGTGGTGGCCATCGCCGGGCGGCGGCGTGGCCGCTAGAGAGGAGGAATCCGGCGAACCCGAGAGCTAAAATTTTTTGCGGGAAAAACCAGGAAGAGAAGCCCTTCCCGATCGAGCTACGTTGAGCTCGATTATCAATCCTAAAGAGTTCTAATATCTACCCGTAGAAAGAGAGGAGGGGAGGACCTTGTTCGCGGGCTGGAGGCGTGCAGATCAACTGAAAGCCATTGGCGCGGTGGTGGCATCGCCGGAATTCTTCTACAGCACAGCACAAAGCTCCAATCCATCGGGTCAGGGTGGAAACTTCATCTCTGAGTCTAGGGAGCCTTTTTAAAGGGAAGAAATTGGGAGCGGGCGGGTATAGGCTGTCCAACCATTAATTCTTCCTTAAGAGCATGCTTCGGCCATGGTGGAGGTGAGATGAAATTGCCCGAAATAGCTGGAGGAAGGCTGGAAACTCCTCCTCTCCCCATGAGGACTTGAATCCAGCCGTTAAAGAGGAGGGGAAGGGGCAACAGCATCAAGTGCCATTTATGGCTGTGAACAACGGTTTCCGGCCATGACCATGGCTCCTCCTTATTTTCAAAACCGACGGCCATATGGCATTGACCAGTCAACAGTTTTGAAATAAGACTTAACTGGGTCTTAATAAGAGGAACGACCTAATAATGCATTTGGTACCACTATCTAGACCGGCCCGGTTCAGCTGACCATCAGCCAAGCTAAAACCGCCAGAAAAAGTATAAGTAAAATGGCGCTGAGTGAGCTCAGCTCACTCAATGCCATCCAAGCTACGGCATTGAGTGAGCTCTGCCCACTCAATGCCATCCATGCTACGGTGTTGAGTGAGCTCTGCTCACTCAATGCCACCGAGGATACGGCGTTGACTGAGCCCTGCTCACTCAACGCCATCCAAAATACAACCATTCCAGACTATGGCGTTGAGTGAGCTCAGCTCACTCAACGCCATCCAGATTATGGCATTGAGTGAGCTCTGCTCACTCAATGCAATCCAGCATACTCAAGGTGGCGTTGAGTGCAGTATGTGCACTCAACATCGTATAGCTTATGGCATTGAGTGAGCTCTGCTCACTCAACGCCATCCAGCCTACTTAAGATGGCGTTTAGTGCAGTATGTGCACTCAACGTCGTCTAGCTTACGGAGTTGAGTGAGCTCTGCTCACTCAACGCAATCCAACCTACTTAAGATGACATTGAGTGAAGTCTGTGAACTCAACACTGTCTAGCTTATTGCGTTGAGTGAGCTTTGCTCACTCAACTCCATCTAGCCTACTTAAGATGGAATTGAGTGCAGTCTGTGCACTCAAAGCCGTCTAGCTTATGGCATTGAGTGAGCTAAGCTCACTCAACGCCATCCAGACTATAGCATTGAGTGAGCTCAGCTCACTCAACGTCATTCTAGGGTCATGGGCGTGACGGATCGGTCACGGGCGTGCCAGGCCCATGTTGAAATTTCTGAGCTCGCCGATCATCTTTCTGAGGTCGACGATCGTCGAAGGGGTCACGCCCTAGGTCACGGACGTGACGGGTCGGTCACAAGCGTGACCAACCCGTGACTCGAAATCTTGGTCAATAGACTTCAATTCTTGGGTTTCCTAGGGTTCTGTTATGACAAAACCACTTCTAGGGGTCTAGTTGGAAATGGGATGTTACACCTGATGACTCACCCTCAGACTCGGGAGTCAACCTAGTCGCAACACGCTTATGCGACATTCTAAAAAAAATACATAAACACCTCATTAAAACTCTAGCTAAACTAGGACTACACCACTTAGTTAAGACCATACTTAAAAGACACTTGCTTATGCTACAACTTGCTTTGGGATTTTATAATGATGATACGTCCTACTCAGGATGATATCCTATCATCCTATTGATTCATGTGCCTATGATATGAATGCATGAATTCTTTATTCTTATTTAAAATCTTGTGTATACATATGTCATCATGTAAATCTTTAGCTTGGCATGTTATGCTTATGTTATATTATGTTATGTATGCAGTGCTATGCATCCTAAAAAGGCCTTAATGCATGTTATGATCTGCCTACACATGAAATGCTATGCATCCCATACTACATAACATTGCATACAACGAAAAAAGAAAACGTGCTAATGGGCATTCATGTGGTGAGATAATGCATCCCATACTACATAACCCTAACATGTTGCCACCTATGGTGGATCCATATACAAACACATATTACGCATCCCATACTACATAATATGCCTTGTATACTTCTAATCGTGCTTATGAGTGTAGTGTTCATGTTTTAGCCAAGACGTACTGATGACAGATCGGTGTGTATATGATATGATACTAAACAACTAACATTAACAAGGGAAGGTTGCCCGACCAATTATCAAGCAACCAACCTCTGATACCAACTGTCACAACCCGCATTTTCCCAACAATTAAATTATATCAGAGTAAGGGAAAATATGCGCTGTGATGCCACGCCGTGCAGGGGATAAGTGCAGATGCTCAGGCAAGACTCCAAACTTTACAATTTAAAAGTAAAACATATGTTATTATGAATGAAATCCTGTTTAAGTTAAGAAGATAGTCGTATTCCTCGACAAATTTGATCAACTAGTCCACAATTAAAAATATAATTATACGCTTGCGGAAGATACTTATTTAAATTGACTCTAACATCCAACATGAGTATAAATGTCCACGAGGAACAACTCATACAAAGCATACTCTAGTTTTATAATAAGTATAGGAAAACTCTTTACGCTAACCATAATTTAGTGACTTAGTTTTGAATGAGATGACATGTATGCTTTACTATTAGTAGGGTTTTATAAGTTTTAATATCTAACATGCAGTCCTAGCAATAAAACATCCCAAAAAGCAAGTAATCTAAATCAAGCATAAAGAAAACCACAATAGCTAGCAAGTGTCGAAGAAAAACCACTCTGTGGGCGTCAACAAACTGACACGAACCCACAGTACAAAGTATGCTTGAACTAGGTAAAGATAACTAAAACAATAAACTAAGTCGCTACGGCGAGGTGAAAACCACAGCCAACATTGCTGCTCTGGATCACGAAAACCAACTCCACTACCTGCTAAAGGTTCGAACCTGAGGCATTCAAAATACAGAACACCTCAACAAGAAGGTACAAGCGATGGCAGAAAAAGTAAGCAAAAGTAAACAAAGGTCATAAGGGGTACAAACCTAAGACCAAAAGTACGGAAGTAGAGTACAGAAACAAAGCTCAAAGAAAATAAATCAAAGAAAATAACTTATGTGAATCGTCACGTACAACAAATCATGCCGGATAGCCAAAGCAAAGGGAGAAAGCATGATTAAATCATAAGCAAGAATACTCCAAAAAAACTTTATTAGCCACCTGTGGTCGACTCTACCTAAACAGGAAGGGTAGTAACTTCTCTAGTTACCTGGTTAGGCATGGTCTGTAGACCTGCTTTGGTTAAACCCTTTTGAGCGTGAGGCTGGGGGGTGCTGGTGGTCGTCCTTTTGAGCCGTAGGCTGGGGAGGCCGTTAGAGTGGTGGGGAGTTGAATTGGGCTCAATCCAGCAAGGAAATGGCTTGAAACTTCTCCTCTTACCTAGAGGAGATGAATCCATCCCTTAATGGAGGGAGGAGAAGGGCCTTCCTTCATGGCACCAATAATGGCCATGAATAGGACTTCTCGCCATGGTGGTTCTGAACATACAGTAAATGAAAAGGGAAGGAAACGCTCTTGACCTTCTCAGAGCTGTTAGGGGAGATGAACCAAGCAAGGAAGAAAGGCCCTTGGCTTCCCTATGCCATGAATGACCTTTACCTCCTTTTCTCTCTCCTCCATTAAAGAGGAATTTCGAGTTTTCTCTATCCTTCCCTTCATGGCCAAATTATGTCATGGCTCTAGACTAAATTCAGCCCACTAAGCAAACATAAAGTTGTTAGGAGGTGGTTAGCCCATGTGGCTAGGGGCTGGAGCTTGGGTTAGCCCTTTTTGAGCTAAGTTTGACTTGACCTAACCTTCGGTTGACTTTGGTCAAATTGAGCTTTTGTTTCACCATCAATGGGTCCTTGGTGACCTATTGGCCTCTCTTAAGGTCTAGGTAGGGATGGGTAGGGTTGAATTGGCACTTTGAAGGTCACTTGACCCTTATTAAGGGCACTTTGACCACTTTAGGGTTTGAGTTGACTTAGGTCAACTTAGCCACTATGGTTTACCCCAATGGGCCCTTAGTGACCCATTGACCTCACTCTAGGTTTAGGAGGGCATGGGTTGGGTCCACTTGGCTAAGGGAAGGTAAATTGACCGTATGTAGGTCAGTTTGACCCTTTTTGGGTTAGGGTTGACTTTGGTCAACTTAACCACTTTGACTGCCCATAATGGGTCCTTAGTGACCCTATGGACTACCTAAGGTGTTAAGGGTGTTGTAGTAGGGTCATGGGGTCATGGTGAAGCCCTAAAGTCATACCTTAGGTCTGATGTTGAGGATGTGTTATAGGCAGACCAAGGTGAATTTTACCTTGGGCCTTGCCCACTTGGATCTAGTGCTTCTTATGGTTTTGTAATGACCTAGTCATGATAAAACAAAGACCTAGGGATCTAGTTATTTTAAGGATATTACAAATCCTAATATATAAAGAAAAAGTTTCGTCCCCGAAATTCTAGTTAGGCCTATGGGGTTTAAAGTATGAAAAGTAAATTAGAACATCCCGAGAGGTTGTGAGGAATACCTGACTGAAAATCTCTGGGTACCTTTGTTGCATCAAATCCTGTGGCTCCCATGTGTACTCCTCTCTCCCATGATTCCTCCACAGCACCTTGACCAGTGGTACCTTCTTGCGGTGCAAAACTCGTATCCCCTTGTTATCAATCCTGACTAGATCCAGGTGAACTGACCGATTAGATGCTACCGACACATCCATGGTCGTAATCTGCTGCTCCTGGCATAGTAGAGACCTCCTAAGAGAGGATACATGGAACATGTCGTGCAATACCGCCATCTCCGGTGGAAACTCCAGCCTATAAGATGAGGGACTGATCCGCTCCAGGATCCTATAAGTGCCCATATATCTCGAGCTGAGCTTCTTCTTCCGACCCCGCACCCATGAAACTCCATGCATCAATCAAATCTTCAAGAATACCCAGTCCCCCCTAAAACTCCATCTGACGATGCTGAACGTAATAATACTTAGCTTGTCTACTATGCGCC
Source organism: Platanthera zijinensis (assembly GCA_039513925.1). NCBI lineage: Eukaryota > Viridiplantae > Streptophyta > Magnoliopsida > Asparagales > Orchidaceae > Platanthera > Platanthera zijinensis. The sequence continues at coordinate 11,599,703 of CM077097.1, forward strand.
TCTAACATCCTGTCCCATATCAGCCTCACCCGAGCCTTGGTGTCCTCAACAAACTCCGAGCCCAAAACCTTCGGATCCTCATCCTATATCCATAACAACAGAGTCCTACACCTTTGTCCGTATAGGGCCTTATAAGGAACCATCCGTATGATGGACTGGTCGATGTTATTATATGAGAACTCGACCAGTTGCAACAGCTTCTCCCAAGGCTCTCTACAATCCATAATGCATAGTCACAGTAGATCTTCCAAGGTCCGAATGGTGCGTTCCTTCTGCCTGTCAGTCTAGGGAAGAAAAGCTGTACTAAATGTTAGCCGAGTGTCCAAGTATGTCTGCAATAATCTCCACTCCCTGGACATAATCCGTCCATCCCGATACGATACGATCGTCCTGTGTATGCCATGATAACATACGAACTGCTCCACAAATTTTCGGACCAGCACACCAACCGACTCATCCTTCCTGATTGGGATAAATCTGGCTACCTTTGTCAGCCGGTCGACTATTAACTAGATCGAATCATTTCCCATCCACGATCGGGGAAGCCTATGTATGAAGTCCATCGCGATATCCATGAACTTCCACTTCGGCACTGGGAGTGGTTGCAATAATCCTGGGGGTTTCTGCACTCTTCCTTCACCAGCTGGCATGTCTTGTAGTGGGTCATGAAGTAGGTGATATCCTTCTTCATGCCTGGCCAATACATTATCTTCTTCAGATTCGCAGTCATTTTTGTAACTCCCGTGTGTACCGAATACCGGATACAATGGGCATCCATCATGATATCCTCACAGACCTGGCCTCCCTCTGGTATATATACCCGTCCTCTGAAGCACACTAGGCCATCCCTCAGTGTGTAATCTCCCGCAGTACCTGCCTCCAAGGACCAGAATATCGGCTCCATCTTGGCATCCTGCCTCTGCCCATCTCTAACTCAGTATCGAATGTCATCTATGGATCTCATCACGGCTAAATACTCCTCATAAAGCTCGGGGTCATCAAACGACACAAGCGTGATGTGCATATCTTCTAATATTTATACCAGCTACATAGACATAATCTAGGGCTCCGCTCCGGAGGTGGCGGCTCTCTGACTCATCGCATCGGCTTGCATGTTCGCCTTCCCTAGGTGGTAATGCATCTCGTACTAGTAATATACTAAAAATTCCACCTTTCACCTCTGCCTGATGTTCAGCTCTTTTTGCGTGTCCACATACTTCTGGTTTTTGTGATCATAGTATATGTCGCAGTGGATGCCGTACATGTAATGTTGCCAGACTGTCAGAGTAAAAACGATCGCTCCCATCTCTAAGCCATGAACTTGGTTGTTCTGTTCATGCTTATTCAGCTTGCGGGAAGCATAAGTAATCATATAACCCTTATGCATCAGCACCTAACCCATGTCGTGGTAGGAAGGATCGGTGTAGACCTATAATCCTTCTCTCCATGAAGGAAGGGAAGGTATAGGAGCCGAGGTGAGTCGATCCTTTAGGTCCCGGAAAGCCGTCTCGCACTGAGGGGTCAAGAAAAAGGGCACTTACTTCCTTATTAGAGATGTGAGTTGGAGGGCAATTTCAGAGAATCTCTCAATGAACTTGCGGTAATAACCGGCAAGTCCCAGAAAACTACGTACGTCTATGGCCGCCTTTTGCCGTAGCCAATCCCGAACTATCTGAATCTTGGTCAGGTCCATTGACAACCCATCTCCACTGATAATATGGCCTAGGAAGGACACCTACTTCAGCCAGAATTGGCATTTGCTGAACTTCGCATAAAGGTGGTGCTCCTGTAGTCTCTCTAGAGTAGGTGTCAGATGTCGTGTGTGCTCCTCCTCTGTCCTCAAGTAGATGAGTATGTCGTCAATAAACATGATGACGAACACATCTAAATAAGCCTCGAACACCCGGTTGATGAGGCTTAAGAACGTCGACGGTGCATTTGTGAGCCCGAAGGGCATCACGGTAAACTCGAATAACCCATATCTACTAATGAAGGCAGTCTTCGGAATGTCATCCTCCCGAATCCGCAGCTGATAGTAGCCCAACCTTAAATCCAGTTTCGAAAACAAATGTGCCCCCTCCAGCTGATTAAACAACTCATCTATCCTTGGCAGTGGGTAGGTATTCCGGACTGTCAGTCTATTCAGTGCTCGCTAGTCGATGCATAATCTGAGTGTCCCGTCCTTCTTCTTGACGAATAGCACCTGGGCTCCCCATGGCGAAGAGCTCGGTCAGATAAATCCGACTTCCACTACCTCCTGCAGTTGGCTTTGAAACTCCGTCTACTCCTTCGGGGTCATCCGGTAAGGATCTCTAGATACCGGCTTAGCCCCTGACACAAGCTGAATCTGGAAATCCTGCTCCTGGTGTAGGGGTAGCCCTGACAGCTTCTCTAGGAATACGTCAGCAAAATCTCGCACTGCCGTGATACCAGAGATGGAATCCTTGGCCTCGTCCATTTCAAATAGTACCTCGTAGACTTCCTCTCCCTGTAGGTGGGCCTTGACGGCCTGCACAGATGATAATAAGAGGGGGGGGGGGGGGAATAGGTCTAATACCTTCAATTATGATGAAGGAATCTCCATGCCTCACGGTGATCATCTTTTACAGGCATTCGATTTGGGCATGGTTCCCATGCAAACATGTCATGCCAACGATCAGATCATAGGGTGCCATCCTTAGGATAATTGCTAGTGCTTTGAATGCTTTTTCGCTGATCTCTGTCTCCATATTGCAGTGGGCAGAGGTGAATTGCTCTGATCCATCGAGTAGTCGTTTCCTCATCATTAGGCCTGTGAATCGCTCCACGCCTTCCAGCCCTTCCACGAAGGCCTCTGATACAAATGAGTGCGAAGAACCCGTATCGAATAGCGTATAAGCGGGTTTGCCGCTGATGAAGACGATGACTGGGGTAGTAAAATATCTTAGAAGTCTAGTTATGGTTTTCCTACTTAGTCTATCAATTCTAAACCCATGAGTCTAACTTTTAAGGAAAGAAAAGAACTTAGAATTACTGGCATACTTGTTATCACTTGCTCTGGATTCCGAGATTGAGCCAGATCTAGTGCATAAACTTGCTCCCTCTTTTGCCTGCGGTCTCTGCCCTTGTACCGACCTCCTCGGCAACATACTCGACCTATGATTGAGATTTTCTAACAGTTAAATTACATCCAAACTAGAATCTCGATTAGGCAAGCGTACCTATCGAAATGCAGTATAGGAAGTGTCGTACTGTGATTCGGGGCCTGTTGAGTACTAGTACAAGGAAGAGCTATTATTTTATCGAGCGAAAAATTTGGTTTGATTATACTAGTTATTAAAACTAAAGTTGATGCTAAAGAGAAATTTAATTATGAGGAAGCTAGCACTTGATCTAGAATCCCCTTGGACTAAAATAAATCTTCTTGAAATATAATGAAATGCGAGTTCTTAATTATACTCACTCGACCATGGAGGTTCCTAAAGTATAGAAGCATCTCTCTCGAGCTCATGCTTCTAACTAACCTTAGGTCGATCGATTAAGACCTATCGGCCAGTCGAAACCCCTAAACTTACTTTATGCAGTGAACCCCACTATTGGATTTGACTCCAATCCGGAAGATTTACGTCGTCCTCTCTCGAGGAGTGCATTCAACTTCTTTTATCTTTGAGTGATCTCCTCGTATCGGCAACATCTCAGTCATTTAGGATACAGATCTTAGATCGAAGTACATATTCGTGAAATATGAATTCGACAAAATAAAAGTTCAAAGATAAATCGTAGAGAGTAAGGTCAAGAACAAGACAATTATTTAATAAAGAAGAAAGATTTATTTTATTCCAAGGTTCATCATGATCAAGTGCTAAAAGAAAATTAGCTACTCATCATGATTACAGAATTATAAAGTAGAGTAGGAAAAGACATGATTGAAATGAAAACAACTAAAATTAAAGTTACAACAAAGATAATCTAGGCTAGGAAATGAAAATTACAGAAAATAAAACAGCAAAATAGAAAAGTACAACTCAAAAAATTCCCACCCTAGACATCTGAAAATGTCTGGAATTTATAGAAAAAGTTTCTGGAATGTCACGCCCTAAGTCACGCCCGTGACCTAGGGCGTGTCAGGTTCGGAACCGTCGTTTGGAAGTCCTAGGAACGTTGGAGGAGAAACCGCCAAAAGGTGTTAACTGATGGGTCACGCTCCTAGGTCACGCCCGTGACCTAGGGCGTGTCAAAGCTGTTTCTTGAAAATGGCGGGAAGCTGAAAACGGCAGGAGTAAAACTGGTCATCAAGGAGGTGTCACGCCCTATAGTCACGCCCGTGACTAGGGCGTGTCAGCTGGAACGGCTTCTGGCGGCAACGGATGAAACGGAAGAGTAATTAACTGGAAATGCCCGTGACATGCCCTGGGTCACGCCCGTGACCCAGGCGTGTCAAATTAATCCGACGTCGTACGACCAGCTGTTCTTCCATAGGATGTCACGCCCCGTGTAAGGGGTACACGGGCGTGTCATATTACGACACGAGCGTGTCAGGGCCGGTCGATGATCTACGGGCGTGGGTCGACGGGCTTCATTTGCAGGCTTAAATTTGCGTGTCACGCCCTTGTGTCACGCCCAGGTAGGGTGTTGATGGCGCCGCCATCCCCCGACATGTTGATTTGGAGCGTCCCCCACCGGACGACGTTGGTGATCCGATACATGTCAAAGATCCACGTCATGTTGCCGAAGAAGATCCCCTTCCAGATGATTATGGTGACCCTGTTTATGTTGGTGCCGACTCAAGCTTGATGTTCCTTCGCCGCCTCGAGATGAAGATTTGTCACGACATCCTCCGCCATGCCCGCATCAACATCTCCGCCAATGTCATGTCAAATCTCCGCCGCGTCATTTTAAATATTATTTCAGATTTTAATTATGTTTTTATTTGGCCAATGTTTAGCCAAAAGTTTTAATTATTTGTCATTTCATTTTGGTCTGTGTTTAGACACATTTCGGGTGCTTATAACCCTTGTCTTTGTAAAGCCTATATAAGGCTATGTTGTATTGGATTTTGGGATTAGTGAATGAATGAATTAAAATTGAAACCCTGAATTGGTTTTCCCTCTTCCGTCTTCTTCTTGGAGTTCGGCTCCCCTAACCCCTCTCCTCCTTGGCCGCCGGCCACCCCTCTCCTTCCTCTCCCTATTTCGGCCTCCTCTCTACCTCCACCTCCTCCTTTCCAATAATCAACCATAACCTTCAATTCAATCCCTCTCCAAAACCGAGCCATCCTCTTCATCTTCAAGAAGGCCGACCACTTGCAACCTCCCCTAGCCGCCGGCCTCCACCTCCATCACCACACCCGAGCCCCCCTTTCAACATCAATTTGACACACACCTCTTCTCCACAAAACCGTCCTCATCCCTCTCAACAAAACCCAACCATCACATATAACCTCTTCCCAAAAAAACCGATTCCTTTGGCGAGATCCAAATCAGTCCCATCTTCTAATCCAAGAGAAGAATCGGCCAAAGCTTGTGGTGAATCTTGTGAAACTTCAACGGCGTCGGAAGGCAACGAAGAACTTGGAGTTTCCCTCCAACCGGCACGCTTTTCGGTGTATCTGGAATGGAGCGATCCAAAGAGAGTTAAATCGGAATCATCCATTCCGGTTGGGTAACGAACGTCTCCACTCTTGTGTGTTTCTCTCTTAGATCTTTTCTTTGGGCATTTAGCATATCGTGTGATTTGTGATTGGTAGAATTTTCGTGGATAATATCTATTAAAATATTGTTATTGTTATTTAATTCCCATTTGAATTCGTGAGGCGTGGCGGCCCTCATTTTATTTCGTTGGGAGAGAACCACCTATTATCCGAATCCTTATTTTCGGTGGTGTCTCTTTTGGTACAACGTACACTCGATCGAACCGTGTGGGTTCATTTCTCTTGAGAGGATCTTGGCCTATAGCCTTGATATTATCTTAAGGGGCCTAGCGAACCCCCCGAATCCTATTAAATTAATTATCGCAACTTGCGTAGTGGCTGTGTTTATTCTTCGTGTGAGCGTAATAGTAATTATAATTAACCGAGCGTGTGAATCCCTTAGCCGTTACGGTGTCGAAACCCGTGGCCTACATCAATTTGGTATCAGAGGGAGGTTATTGTCGATTTCCTAATCAGCACCATCCTTCTATTTTTAGGTAGGCTAAAGAAAATATAAATTTCAAATTTCAAATTTCAAAATTTAAAATTCAAAATTCAAATTTCAAATTTCAAATTTCAAAATTCAAAATTCAAAATTCAAAATTCAAAATTCAAAATTTCAAATTTCAAATTTTAAAATTCAAAATTCGAATTTCAAATTTCAAATTTCAAATTTTAAATTCAAATTTCAAATTTCAAATTTCAAATTTCAAATTTCAAAATTTCAAATTTCAAATTTCAAAATTTCAAATTTCAAATTTCAAATTTCAAAATTTCAAATTTCAAATTTCAAATTTCAAATTTCAAATTTCAAATTTCAAATTTCAGGATTTCAAATTTCAAATTTCAAAATTCAAAATTTCAAATTTCCAATTTCAAATTCTAAATTTCAAATTTTTCGCAAAATCTAAAAAAATAAAATTCTGGAAATTCTCTATCTTATTTTTAATAAGAAATCCAAAAAAATTTATTTTTCATTATGTCATTATTTTTATTAAGTTATTTTAAAATTTAATAGTTGGTCTGGCAATAGCGGCCTATATTTTTATTTTTTCGGCAAAATTAAAAAATAAAAAATTTATTAATAATCTCCATATTTTTGCCAGCAAGATTATCAAAATATAAATATATAGTATTTTGAAATATTAGCGGGAACAAATCGATCTTTGAAATTTAAATAGAACCAGACTATATTTCTTTATATTTGTGCACTTACTCCGAGTAGTCTATCCCCATTTTCCCGCTGAAAATTAAAAAAAAAATGGCCTACGATGTTCACGTTTCCCGAATGAAATCTTTAGGTTCCGTCATGAAAGTTAGAAAGCCAGTCCATTGCCCAGTAGTGGAAGAGATTAAGGGGTTGATTGGCCAACTAAAGGCTAATCAAGTTACACCGCGCACCTCTAGGCATGTTAGGCTTCCTGCTCCGACATATGATGGGCTAGGTGGACCGCGAGTGTTTCTATGTTGGGTGAACGACATGGAGCATTATTTTGAGCAATATCATATTGTGGATCCCCACAGGATTCCCGTTGCGAGACTGCAATTATTTGGTCGAGCCCATACTTTCTGTCTCAATGAGGAAAGACGTTTAGGAATGCCCTCCGTCGACCCACGTATAGGTTGGCAGATTATGAAGAATTTATTAACGGATGAGTATTACCCTCCATACTGCCGTTATCCGTCTACTGATTATCTGAGTGAGTCGCCGCCCAAGATTTTGCCTACATCGAACCAGCATGTTCCCTCGTACTCCCATATGAGGACGTCTCATGATTTTATGTCTCCCCTCCTGGGCACTAGACCCTTTCCCGTTTATGAGAGTGTTCCTATCAGCATGAAAATGGTATCTGAGCTTGCGATTACGAGTACGCCCGTCACTGAGGCTGATGCTGTTAATGTTGACAACATGAGTGACGATGAGGAGATTGGTTACCCGAGTGACTTGGATGAGGATTTCTCATTTGAGGAACCCTCTCCACTCCCTTTCGACGACATTTGGGAGCAATCCCCTTTGACTGTTGTGGAGTCTTTTGATGATCCTAAGTCGATTGATATTCTAGCTGAGTCAGAAGAGTTACAGTCTGCTGAGAGCTTACCCAGTCGTGATTCATTTGACGATCTGTTAGGACATGAGCTGTCTATTTCTAGTCCGAGACATATCGAAGTGCCCATTTCGGAGATTTTCAGTGTAACTAATGTTAGGACTGATGTGTTGGAAGATTGTTCTAGTAAAGGAGTTAACCTTTTGGAATACGATATTGAGGTGGAACCGGATGAACATCCCCTAATGCTAACTCCTTTACCTAAACTTGAATGTGATTTTAACTCTCTACTGTTTGTAATGCCTGATCTCGTTGTAGCGTTACCGATCTATGATCTGATCACTGAATCTGAAATACATGATTACTCACATGATTTAGAAGACATGTCAGATGATTTTTTCGTAAGAGCGAATCCACTGTTTGAACTTTTTTACGACTTTATTGGGTTGCAACCGGATGATCTTTATTGGAAGTCAAATCCGTGTTTTGAGGTTTCAAATTGGATTACTAGTGGTACATTGGCGATGGTGCCTTATGACGTGATGTACCCTCGACAAACTTATTTGCCAAGCCCGGTCGCACGCATTTATCCCCCGCCTTTTGATGACCCGTGCACGCACATGCTAGTGAACGTAGTTGCGAATGTTAAGTTGTGTTTCCCGCACCTAATGTCAATTCAGGGAGCGCCCCGTTCTATATATAGTGATGAGTGTTTTCTGTTAGCTTTTCTTCATGACATTTTAAAATTTAAATTTAAGTTTAAATCTAAAACTACGACATTGTATGGCGTTGATTTCATCACTGCTTTATTAGCACCCGTGCCACCTGACATGGTCCCGTTACTGCCCACTGTTAAAGCAAGTCACATTGCACATGGGTTCTCCCCACACAGTTCTAAGATTGTTTGTTGGAATCGGAGAGTATCCTACCGTTATATAAGTTATTTGGTTTTGGTTTGTCTCGTCCCTGAACGGATGCCTCCGGGCACCTCAGAAATATTTATGAACCGGCCAGTCCATTATTTGCGAATCTTATGGAAATTTAGTAGCATGACATTTCTTGTAGAATTTTCCATTGATTGGGGCATCGCTCCTATTTTCTACTTTTCATACTTTACGCGTCATGTTTCTATGCCCCTTGAAAAGTCTATCTATATTCCACTATGCTTTCTATTGGGTTGGGTGGTGATAGTTTGTTTGGATCGTTCTCTTCTCCGGTCTCCATCGGAGGTATATTGGTTAACGTTGTGGAAATACTTTGTTCTTATTTGTCTAATGCGTCTGTGAGGTCCCCCCAAGACCACCTTTTTCTTTGTAGGTTCCTCTTCCTCAACGATTATACCCGGGACTACTCATCAGTGATGAGTATTTTTGAGAGGGGGAGGATTGATTGCGCCGCCAACCCCCGACATGTTGATTTGGAGCGTCCCCCACCAGACGACGTTGGTGATCCGATACATGTCAAAGATCCACATCATGTTGCCGAAGAAGATCCCCTTCCAGATGATTATGGTGACCCGATTTATGTTGGTGCCGACTCAAGCTTGATGTTCCTTCGCCGCCTCGAGATGAAGATTTGTCACGACATCCTCCGCCATGACCACGTCAACATCTCCGCCAATGTCGTGTCAAATCTCCGCCGCGTCATTTTAAATATTATTTCAGATTTTAATTATGTTTTTATTTGGCCAATGTTTAGCCAAAAGTTTTAATTATTTGTCATTTCATTTTGGTCTGTGTTTAGCCACATTTGGGGTCTTATAACCCTTGTCTTTGTAAAGCCTATATAAGGCTATTTTGTATTGGATTTTGGGATTAGTTAATGAATGAATTAAAATTGAAACCCTGAATTGGTTTTCCCTCTTCCCTCTTCCTCTTAGAGTTCGGCTCCCCTACCCCCTCTCCTCCTTGGCCGCCGGCCACCCCTCTCCTTCCTCTCCCTATTTCGGCCTCCTGTCTACCTCCACCTCCTCCTTTCCAATAATCAACCATAACCTTCAATCACTCTCCAAAACTGAGCCCTCCTCTTCATCTTCAAGAAGGCCGACCACTTGCAACCTCCCCTAGACGCCGGCCTCCACCTCCATCACCACACCCGAGCCCCCCTTTCAACATCAATTCGACACACACCTCTCCTCCACAAAACCGTCCTCATCCCTCTCAACAAAACCCAACCATCACATATAACCTCTTCCCAAAAAAACCGATTCCTTTGGTGAGATCCAAATCAGTCCCATCTTCTAATCCAAGAGAAGAATCGGCCAAAGCTTGTGGTGAATCTTGTGAAACTTCAACGGCGTCGGAAGGAAACGAAGAACTTGGATTTTCCCTCCAACCGGCACGCTTTTCGGTGGATTCAGAATGGAGCGATCCAAAGAGAGTTAAATCGGAATCATCCATTCCGGTTGGGTAACGAACGTCTCCACTCTTGTGTGTTTCTCTCTTAGATCTTTTCTTTGGGCATTTAGCATATCGTGTGATTTGTGATTGGTAGAATTTTCTTGGATAATATCTATTAAAATATTATTATTGTTATTTGATTCCCATTTGAATTCGTGAGGCGTGGCGGCCCTCATTTTATTTCGTTGGGAGAGAACCACCCGTTATCCGAATCCTTATTTTCGGTGGTGTCTCTTTTGGTACAACGTACGCTCGATCGAACCGTGTGGGTTCATTTCGCTTGTGAGGATCTTGGCCTATAGCCTTGATATTATCTTAAGGGGCCTAGCGAACCCCCCGAATCCTATTAAATTAATTGTCGCAACTTGCGTAGTGGCTGTATTTATTCTTCGTGTGAGCGTAATAGTAATTATAATTAAGCGAGCATGTGAATCCCTTAGCCGTTACGATGTCGAAACCCGTGGCCTACATCAGGTGTGTCACAGGGCGTGTCTAGCCAGAAAAAGAGAAAATCAAGTTTTGTTCCAAATATTCTACAGTTTAGCCCTACAAGATTGAAAAATCATTTTCTTAGATTAAATAAATATAAAATATAAATACTAGATAATTATGAACGTAATATTATAAAATAGATATATAATATCTAACTATCAATATAAAATATTAAATTAAAAGATAGAAATAATTAGAGTTATCAAATACCCCCATACTTATCCGTTTGCTAGTCCCGAGCAAACAACTTCTTATAGGGGGTAGAAAAATTTTAAAAGCTAGAAAAGAAAATTGAACCTAAGGAGTAAAATGCGAAGTCTTATGCCTATGCTTGTAGATATTTTTGTAGAAAGACTTACTCAGCATATTAATTAGGTTTATATTTTTCTTAAAATGCGTTTTCACTATTATTTTTACTTCTAAAATGAAAATCGGTAAATCTTAAAATTATCTTTAGGGAGAGTGTAGCGTGCGTACTAAGATAACATTGCAAAAAACGAAGATTAAGATACCCACCAAAGAAATCCATCAATGTCGATGGCCATAGGCTTTCCCTTTCACACTCTCGCCACGACACTAGTCAAACTTATAAACATAAATCAATAGGGCTTAATTAGGTTAAAATGTAGGCTTAGGTTTTTGGTGAGGGTGGTCAAAGATAAAAACGATGGCTTAGTCACACCAAAACCTAGAGTAAGCTTTTACATAAAAATTTGCTATGGCTTTAAGAACGCGGCCAAATTTCTATTTCTTTTGTTTCTTTTCTTATTATTTTTTAACCCTCTCATCATATTGAAAAAAATTTTTCTACCTCTTCATTTTTTTATGATATTTTTTTCTTTATTTTGAAGAGGAGAGAAAAATAAATCAACTCTTTTTATTTTAAAAGAAAAGGGCCACAAAAAATAAAAGGCTCCTAATCACTCACAAACCATGTTTGTATATTTATGTTAAAGCTTGGTCTTAGGTGTGCAATTAGGTTGCATTTTCGGCTTTGGCAAAGTGCTTGGTGGAGCTAAAACAAAGGAATAGGGAAATAGGCTCAAAAATGGTTTAATAAAGATAAAAATTTTAGGTACGGGTACACAAGCTCAAACTTGCCAAAAGAAGTGCCAAAATCATATTTATGCTAATGAGTCTAACTTATGCAAAGTCTTGAGAATAGTTAGAGGGCAAGTTCTAGACATCGAAAAAGAATACCTGTCTCTTGGTCCGCAAAATATCTCTCTAGCAAACTTCTACTTAGTCACCTAAATTATTTTAAAATTTTACCAGTTTTCAAAATTTAAGTAAAATAAAACATTTCAACACATTTAGAAAAATGAAAATCTAATTATATGCTGGATATTTAAATCTACATAATATTCTACTTACATGTGCATTTGACTAGAAACACAGCATGGGCAATAGTTTTACTCCAAAATTCAAAATTCAATTAAAAACATTAAAATTCTCTAAACGCTATAAACAAGTTGAATACTTGATATTTTGCATGTGAACAAATATGAAAATAACGACTTCTCTAATTAAAAATTAAACCTATTTTTTTTGTTATTTCTTACACTTCCCTAGGTATACCCTGTGAAGGGCTCTCAACGGTACTAGGAGTTAAGATGGGGTGATATCCCAAACGTCCCTTTCTAAGAAATTTAAATTTCGATTTTCTAATTTTTTTTCGTTTTTAATTTTGTAATTTTTTTTGTTTTTTTTAAAATAAAATTCAAGAAAGAAAAAAAAATACTTTTTTTAAAATTTTTGATATATAATATTTTCAGTTTTAAATATTTTTTAGAAAAATTTTTTTTTTTGGGTTTTTTTTAAATTTTTTTTGAAATATTTTGTATATTTTGCTTGAGAAATATCCCTCCCCCATACTTAAACAATACATTGTCCCCAATGTAAAAAATAAAGAAAAGAATGGAAAAGAGACTTCCCTGAGAATATCGAACCAGCATCAAAAGATACCTGTAAAAAAAGGAGTAAAGCAAAACATATTATTTTATAAATTGTTTTTTGTTTTTTTTATTTTTTTCATAATAAAAATAAATACATGAAAATAAAACAAAGATACAGATACAGATACAGAGAGGTGACCCTCTACTAGTCCAAAAAAATGAAAAGGTAGCTAGTTATTCCTGGTCAAAAGCGTCCTCGTGCTCCTGATAGAAAGTCTGCATGTTCGCGAACTCGCGAGTAATATGCGCCATGGAGGAAGCATAGTTTCGCTCTAGCACGGCGAAGCGCGCATCAAAAGAAGCGAAGCGACCGTCAAAATGGGTTTGCATCTGGTCTATGCGAGTATGTAGCAACCTAAATTGTCGGTCCTAATAATTTGAAGGATCGGGCGTTGGAGCAGAGTGCAGCGGTGGTGGCGGAATCTAGGGGGAATGATGAGTGCTGCTGGGACTGGCACCATGATCAAGATCAAGATCCCCTCCACCAACTAATGGGGGAATAGCCTCAAACTCGCCGTCGCGTCGGCGAGCTAAACAAAGAGCTTGAAGGGTCGGGAACTGAAGAGGCTGCGGAGTTTGCATGTAGGTGAGCCGCGGAAGAGCAGCCCACACGTCGGTCTGCTTGGCGAGGAAAGTGATGAAATTCCCACCATACACCGCCCCCAATCTCACATTTTTGGCCTGGTGCTGAAAGAAAATGGCGAGCATGTAACCAAGGTTGAGTGGGACCCGGTAAAACATACTATACAAGTATAGTAAGTCCGTCCGAGTCACCACACCATGGCTATCGCCGCGCCCGAAAAGAGTGAACGTGAGAAGGTTGTGTAGAATGCGCAAAGCGGGGGATATGGGGTGGCTACCCTTGGATTTTTTTGGGGTGTAGGGGGCGACGTAATTACTAATTTCCGACCAAAAAGTGGGGAGGCTGAATTCAAGAGGGAAATCAGTTTTTAGGTCGAGGTTGGCGAGGGAAGTGGAAAAGGCCTCCGAACAAAAGCCCATAACAACATTGAGTTTGTAGATGGTGAGCTGGTGCATCATCCCGCCCATGCAAAAGGTGATGAAATCATCTTGCGCTGCCCACCGGAACTCAAAAGAAGCCAAGAACTCAATGGTGAGTTCGAGGAAAGTAGGCTCAGAAATGGAGAAGAGGGGAGCCCATCCCGCAATGGATAAAAATCCCTAAACTAGCTCTGCCGCTCCGAAAGTGGCAAGGATGGCCCAGTCCAAAATGCGGAAAATGCCAAACGGTTTGGCGCGTAGTCGTTCGCTCCGATCTTGTTGGGTGGCGTTGTCGAAAAGGAGCATGGCCTCCGCCGAGGCAGGATCGACGGGGTGCTCAGAGGAAGAAGAGGAGGAACGAGGGTGGTGGCGAGGCATGATGACAAAGAGGGAAGTTTTCGATCACACGGTGAATAGATTGAAGGTGTGAAGGCTGGAGGGTGTGGAGAGAAAAGAAGGAGAAAATTCATATTTATAGGGTTTTCGGGTCGGTCACGCCCCCCTGTCACGCCTTTGCCAGGGGGAGTGAGAAGCTCGGGTCAAAGCAGAAAGGAATCCGAGGCAGACTGCCTCGGATTCGGGGGTCACGCCCTAGAGTCACGCCCGTGACTCTCAGAGTCAAGCCCATGACTCTGGGCGTGTAATTGCAATTCTTGGGAAGCGCAGGAATCTGAGGCGCTGGCCTCGGATTCTACTGCCATGCCCTATAGTCATGCCCGTGACTATGGGGCGTATCAGTCAAATCCAACACATGAACAAGGGATCCGAGGCTTGAGTGATCAATGCCTCGGAAACCCGCGACACGGGCCAGACACACCCGTGACCTATACTGGTCACGCTCGTGGCATCTCCGAAAGACGGACGGGAACCCGCGAGAGGAGGGACCTCCCGCGAGTTAGACTAATCACGGCCTGGACATGCCTGTGACCTATAAATGTCACGCCCGTGACGTTGGCGTGTACGAGGAAAGAAATTTTTTTATTATTATTATTATATTTTTTTTCCTTCTTTTTATATTGTTTTTGTTTTTTCCTTTCCCGAATAAAAGTAAAATAAAATACAATTTACCGACATGAAGGAACACGTATGCTTGACGCTCATTCCGAACCGATCACCATGCATCGATATCCTTCATACCTGTAAAAACATCAAAATAAAATTGGAATAAAATGAAAAGATAACTGTGGGCTGCCTCCCACGAGCGCTTTGTTTATGGTCGGTGAGCTCGACCATAGTGGCGTGCGCTTATTATGGGTTTGACAACATTATGTTGTCTAATTTTTCGTTAATATTATCACCGGCAAAAAATAATTTTAGTCGGTGCCCATTCCCTTTAAAGTTGCCTTTTTCCGGGTGTGAAATAAGTACCGTCCCGTAAGGCCAAACCTCCTTTACGACAAAGGGGCCGGACCAACGGGACTTAAGTTTTCCCGGAAATAAGCGTAAGCGCGAGTTATATAAAAGGACTTGGTCTACCGGTTTAAAGTCCTTTGGGTGCTTAATTTTCTTATCATGATAAAATTTGGTGCGCTCCTTATAAAGTTTATTACTCTCATAAGCGAGGGAGCGCCACTCATCGAGCTCGTTAAGTTGGAATTTACGGAGCTCGGATGACAAATTTTCATCAAGATTTATAAATTTAAGTGCCCAAAAGGCACGATGTTCAAGCTCAACCGGTAAGTGGCATGCTTTCCCATAGACCAATCGATACGGCGTACAACCGATAGCGGTCTTGTATGCGGTCCGATAAGCCTATAGAGCATCATAAAGCTTGACCGACCAATCTTTCCTATTAGTAGAAACCGTTTTTTCTAGTATACGTTTAATTTCACGGTAAACTACTTCTACCTGACTACTTATTTGAGGGTGATATGGGGTGGCTAACCTATGTGTAACGCCGTATTTGGATAATACTTTAGAAAATTATACGTTACAAAAGTGGGTGCCCCTATCACTAACAATTTCCCGCGGTGCTCCAAATCGTGAAAATAGTTTTTTGAGAAATCGAGTCACGACTCGTACATCATTAGTGGGAAGGGCTTGCGCTTCCGCCAACCGTGACACGTAGTCGACCGCTACCAAAATATATTTATTTCCATAGGAAGTTGGTAGCGGGCCGACAAAGTCGATTCCCCATAAATCAAAAACTTCTATTTCTAAAAATAAATTTAAGGGCATTTCATCATGGCGGGAAATATTACCTGAGCGTTGGCATTGTTCACAACGACTTACATGAGCGTGAGCATCCTTGAAGATGCTTGAACAATTGAAGCCTGCTTCAAGAACTTTTGGAGCCGTCCGATTAGCTTTATAGTGCCCACCGGCGGGCCCCTCGTTACAATGTTTTAAAATTTCTGCACCCTCCTCGTGAGAAACACACCTTCGCACTACTTGGTCTACGCAAAATCGGAAGAGAAATGGATCCTCCCAAAAATAATTTTTCAAATCGGAAAAGAATTTCTTCTTTTCTTGATAAGAAAAACCATTCGGGTGGAATCTTGCAACAAGAAAGTTTGCAAAATCGGCGAACCAAGGAGTGGGGAGAGTGATTACCTTATGCTTAGCGAGGAGGCGCTCCTCAGGAAATGTATCATCGATGTCCTCTTCTTTGAGCTCCTCTGAATTAGGGTTCTCCAACCGAGAAAGATGATCCGCCGCTAGATTTTTCGCTCCTCTTTTATCCCGAATCTCCAAGTCAAATTCTTGGATAAGCAATACCCACCTAATCAATTGAGGCTTTGAATCTATTTTGGTTAGTAGATAACGCAAAGTCGAATGATTGGTAAAAACAATAACTTTGGATAAAGTAAGGTAAGAACGAAATTTATCAAAGGCAAAAATTACGGCAGGAAGTTCTTTTTCGGTGGTTGTATAATTTTCTTGTGCGGTGGTTAGTGTTTTGCTCGCATAATATATCGGATGAAAATTTTTATTGATGCATTGTCCTAAGACCGCACCAACGGCAAAACTACTAGCATCGCACATAATTCCAAAAGGAAGTTCCCAATTGGGAGCTATCACAATTGGTGCGTTTATCAATTTTTCTTTAATAAGAGAAAAAGCGCGTAAACAATCTTCATCAAAAATAAAAGGCGCATATTTTTCTAATAAGTGTGTAAGGGGCTTTGTGATTTTAGAAAAATCTTTAATAAACCGGCGATAGAAACCGGCATACCCCAAAAAACTGCGAACGGCCTTAACATTTGACGGGGGAGGTAATTTTTCTATAGTTTCAATTTTTGCTTTATCTACCTCTATACCCTTTCTATAAATTTTATGGCCTAAGACCAAACCTTCCCGCACCATAAAATGGCACTTCTACCAGTTCAAGACTAGGTTCGTGTCCTCACATCTTTGGAGAACACGGGAAAGATTTGCTAAACATAAATCAAACGAATCTCCAAAAATGGAGAAATCGTCCATGAAAACCTCCATGATATCCTCCACTAGTTCATCAAAGATCGCTAGCATACACCTTTGGAAGGTTGCCAGCGCATTGCATAAACCAAAGGGCATCCTTCGATAGGTGAAGGTGCCAAACGGACAAGTGAAGGTTGTTTTCTCTTGGTCTTCGGGCGCGATTGGGATTTGGAAATATCCCGAGAGACCGTCAAGAAAACAATAAAAGGAGTGCCCGGATAACCATTCAAGGATTTGGTCAATGAACGACAAAGGAAAATGATCCTTTCGGGTTACATCATTTAATTTACGGTAGTCGATGCAAACCCACCATCCGGTAATGGTTCGAGTAGGAATTAATTCATTTTTATCATTAGGAACGACCGTTAATCCTCCTTTCTTAGGCACCACTTGGACCGGACTCACCCAAGAGCTATCCGAAATCGGATAGATGATGCCCGCATCTAATTATTTAATTACCTCGGCCTTGACTACCTCCTTCATGTTAGGATTTAGCCGGCGTTGAGGTTGATTAGTTTTGTGAGCGTGTTCTTCCAATAAAATTTTATGGGTGCAAAAGGAGGGATTAATCCCTTTCAAATCTGTGATCTTCCACGCAATTGTGCGGCGATGAAGTATTAAAATATTAGATAATTTAATTTTTTTCATCATCAGTCAAGTAGGCCGACATAATAACAGGAAGTTTAGAATCCTCCGGTAAAAATAAATATTCTAAATGATCAGGCAATTGTTTTAATTCTAGCGTGGGAGGTTCATCATAAGAAGTTTTGAAATGATCACTACCAATTTCCAAAATTTCAAAAGTAGGTGTGCTAGTGATCGAATCCTTATCACTATTTTCATAAGCAATTAAATCTAAATTTTCAAAATATGCGTTATGATCAATAGAAGATAAAGAACGTTCAGAAAAAGGAATGAAGTCTTCTTCGGGAGAAGCCTCTAAATAGTAACATGAGTCGTCATTGGAGAGCAAATTTTTCATAGACGTGTCAATAGTAAAGGTAACTTCTTCATCTCTGAATCTAAGGAGAAGTTTACTGTTACTAACGTCTATAACTGCGCGTGAGGTGGCAAGAAATGGGCGACCGAGAATGAGTGGTACCACGGTGTCCTCTTCGATGTCAGAGATGAAAAAATCTACCAGAAAGATAAATTTGTCAACTTTTACAAGCACATCCTCAATAATACCCATCGAATATCTTATAGACCGATCCGCCAATTGAATGCTCATTCTTGTGGGTTTAGGTTCTCCTAAACCCAATTTCTTAACTAAAGAATAAGGCATTAAATTTATTGAGGCACCTAAATCGGCTAACGCACGTTTTACCAATAAATCGCCAAATGAACAAGGTATAGAGAAACTACCCGGATCAGGTAATTTCTTAGGCAATTTATTAAGCAAAACTGCCGAGCACTCCGTGTTCAATTGAACCGTGCAGATATCCTCAAGTTTCTTTTTATTTGATAAAAGATCCTTGAGGTACTTAGCATATTTCGGGGTTTGTTCTATCACTTCACATAACGGTAAATTTATTTGGATTTGTTTAAACATATCTAAAAATTTACCGTGATGCTCATCTATCCGGTCTTTTTGTATTCAAGAAGGATAGGGAAGAGGCGGTTGATAAGCTTGTGGTTTAGTATAATTAGAAGGCTTAGATGGAGGAGAAGATGCAGAAATTGGTTCCTCCATGTCAACCGAAATTGGGGAAGTATTTGTTACCTCCTTCCCGCTCCGTATAGTGATGGCTTTGGCTTGCTCCCTTGAGTTGGGCTCCGTATTGCCCGGTAGCGCTCCTTGTTGTCGATCGGAGAGCATCTTTGCAATTTGCCCAATTTGAGTCTCCAAATTACAAAGAGACCCGGTGAGATTCCGGATATTGTCATCATTTATACTCGTATATTTGGCGAACAACTCCTCGAGATTGGGAGCTTTTGGAGCTTGTGGTGGAAAATATCGTGGTGGGATTGTGTTTGGTGGGTGAGCCGCGTTCCCTAGATTACTCCAAGAGAAGTTGGGGTGATTCCTTATACCCGGGTGATAGGTATTACCAAAATTATGACCCGGATTAAAAGGTGGCCGATTCGGATTACCCATATAATCCACATGCTCGGTAATAGTAGAAGGCTCCCAAAATTGGGGCTCACAGGAAGGCGTAGACGAGGAAGCAGTCATCTCATTCATCTGTTTTTGCATCTTCTCCATCTGGAGAGATAAATTAGAAATCGTATCTATTTCGTACATCCCGGCCGGTTTAGGGGGACGAGACCGAGGTGTACTCCATTGATACGTATTCATGGACATACCTTCTATAAGCTCTTGGACGGCCGCCGGTGTTTTGTTATTTAACGTTCCACCGACGGCTGCATCGATATGTTGCCTCGTTTGAGAGTTGAGGCCATTATAGAAGGTTTGCACTTGCAACCAATCGGGGATTGCACGATGCGGATAACGGCAAAGTAATTCCTTAAATCGCTCATAAGTGTCATATAACATTTTCGTATCAACTTGGGAGAAATAAGTAATATCATTGCGCAATTTGGCCGTCTTAGATGGTGGAAAATATTTCGTGAGAAATTTTTCCGTCATCTCGGCCCATATAATGATTGAGCCTCTTGGTAGAGTACCCAACCACTGCTTTGCTTTGGTGCGCAATGTAAAAGGAAAAAGCCTTAGCCGGATGGCATCATCCGAAACCCCGTTATTTTTAAAAGTATCACATATTTATAAAAAGTTAGAAATATGCGCATTTGGGTCCTCATCTTGAAGCACATCAAATTGTACTGATTGTTGTGCCATTTGTATGATGCTTGGCTTCAATTCAAAATTATTGTTCGCAATAGCGGGTCGAATAATACTTGATTGCTGCGCATCCAAATTTGGCCGGGCATAATAGGACATAGTCCGTTCTTCGACCATATTTGGATTTTGATTACCCAAATTAAAAGAAAATTGAAAAGAAGGGGAAGATGAAGAAGAAGAAGAAGAAGACGTAGATGAAGAAGAAAAAGAAGAAAAAGTTTTACCTACGGATTACTCAACCAAATCTGGAGAATTGAGGTCACAGAGTCTTAGGCGTCGCCGTATGCTTTGCTCGATCTCCGGATCCAAATCAAATGTATTTGACGGATTCCCTCGGGTCATACACAAAAACAAAACAAAAAGATAAAAGTTTTAAGATTTAAAAATTTCTAAAATAAAATTTCCTTGACTTCCCAAGGGCTACCCAGTGACGGGTTCGCAAGGTACTAAGCGGTATTGCGGGATGAAAACCAGGCATGGCCCTTTCGCAAGAAATTTTATATATAAAAATTTAAAGATAAAACTTTTGAAAGAAAAAGTTTTATTTTAAATTTTTTTTTGAAATAAAAAAGAAAATGATTAAACTAATAGATCATTGCTTTCAAAATATCAACAAAGAAAAGTCCCCGGCAACGGCGCCAAAAATTTGATGGATATTTTCTAACAGTTAAATTACATCTAAACTAGAATCTCGATTAGGCAAGCGTACCTATCGAAATGTAGTATAGGAAGTGTCGTATTGCGATTCGGGGCCTATTGAGTACTTGTACTCACAAAGAAGAGCTATTATTTTATCGAGCGGAAAAGTTGGTTTGATTATACTAGTTATTAAAACTAAAGTTGATGCTAAAGAGAAATTCAATTAAGAGGAAGCTAGCACTTGATCTAGAATCCCCTTGGACTAAAATAAATCTTCTTGAAAAATAAGGAAACTCGATTTCTTAATTATACTCACTCGTCCATGGAGGTTCCTAAAGTATAGAAGCGTCTCTCTCGAGCTCATGCTTCTAACTAACCTTAGGTTGATCGATTAAGACCTCTCGGCCAGTCGAAACCCCTAAGCTTGCTTTATGCAGTGAACCCCACTATTGGATTTGACTCCAATCCGGAAGATTTACGTCGTCCTCTCTCAAGGAGTGCATTCAACTCCTTTTATCTTTGAGTGATCTCCTCGTATCGGCAACCTCTTGGTCATTTAGGATACAGATCTTAGATCGAAGTACATATTCGCGAAATATGAATTTGACAAAATAAAAGTTCAAAGATAAATCGTAGATAGTAAGTTCAAGAACAAGACAATTATTTAATAAAGAAGAAAGATTTATTTTATTCCAAGGATCATCATAATCAAGTGCTAAAATAAAATTAGCTACTCATCATGATTACGGAATTACAAAGTAGAGTAGGAAAAGACATGATTGAAATGAAAACAACTAAAATTAAAGTTACAACAAAGATAATCTAGGCTAGGAAATGGAAATTATAGAAAATAAAACAGCAAAATAGAAAAGTACAACTCCCAAAATTCCCACCCTAGACATCTGAAAATGTCTGGAATTTATAAAAAAAGTTTCTGGATGGTCACGCACTAGGTCACGCCCGTGACCTAGGGCGTGTCAGGTTTGGAACCGTCGTCTCGAAGTCCCGGGAACGTTGGAGGAGAAACCGCCAAAAGCTGTTAACTGACGGGTCACGCCCCTAGGTCATGCCTGTGACCTAGGGCGTTTCAAGGCTGTTTCTTGAAAATGGCGGGAAGCTGAAAATGGCGGGAGTAAAACTGGTCTTCAAGGAGATGTCACACCCCATAGTCACGCCCGTGACTAGGGCATGTCAGCTGGAACGGCTTTTGGCGGCAATGGCCGGAACGGAAGAGTAATTAACTGGAAATGCCCGTGACACGCCCTGGGTCACGCCCGTGACCCAGGCGTGTCAAATGAATCTGACGTGGAACGACCAGCTATTCTTCCACAGGATGTCACGCCCCGTGTAAGGGGTACACTGGCGTGTCATATTATGATACGGGCGTATCAGGGCCAGTCGACGATCTTCGGGCGCGGGTCGACAGGCTTCATCTGCAGGCTTAAATTTGCGTGTCACGCCCCTGTGTCATGCCTATGTAGGGTGTGTCACAGGGCGTGTCTAGCAAGAAAAAGAGAAAATCCTGTTTTGTTCCAAATATTCTACAGTTTAGCCCTGCAAGATTGAAAAATAATTTTCTTAGATTAAATAAATATAAAATAAAAAAACTAGTTAATTATGAACTTAATATTATAAAATAGATATATAATATCTAACTATCAATAAAAAATATTAAATAAAAAGATATAAATAATTAGAGTTATCAACCTCCAAAATACTGAGCTGGAGGGGCAACCTGTGGGGCTGGTATGGGTGCCCCCTCATGGAGCAGTTTCTCCAGATATGCCCTATATGATGACAGTTGAAACACTCTGGCGGGGGATATACCATACCCCCGGTGTAACGTTCCCGATTTTTCGACAATTATTTTAATTCTCGTTCGGCATTACGTTGATGCATTTCCAGCTCGTGCCATTGTTTGAGTACCTCGTTAGGTGTTCTTAGAGGTTTAGCATGTCTGCAGGGTTCCCTATTTAGCCGGTGTCTGTTTTGGAGGCCCGGCTGAGCCTTTCAAGAAATCCTTGTGCTTTTGCTTCGGGTGAGGTTAGCCCGAGTGTTTGATCATCGGAGGTCATTTTCGACTTCGCCAGTGTTTTCGTAGCCCGAGTGTTTAGCTACGGTGTGGGTTTGGTCGAAATCTGAGAGCGTTGTGTTTTGCATCTTTTGGCGGTCGCTAGTTAGCGGGTCATCATTTTTTCGTATAAGCTTACATGTATTTATATAATTACACATTCTTAGCATAGCACATGATTTAGGTGTGCCCGTAAATATGTACGTGCGTGTACGTACGTGTGCGTGCGTGCGGAGTAGAAATTTGTGTGCACGGATGTATGCTAATATGCGTGTATATGTGTGTGTGAATATTTGTATGGGTTAGCTTATATTTGTGTTTATATTTATGTGAGAGTATACATATAAGTATTTTGAGTTAGTATAATTATTAGAGTTAATGTAGTCATTGAGTAGTTAATTAGGTGTGTTAAACTTAGTTAATTAGGAGTAATAAGGTTAGTGATTTAGTTATTAGATTAAATAATATTACATAAATTACATTTTATATTAGGTATTATAATATATATACTTAACTAATTAGGTTTCCTCCCCCCATTAACCGACCAACCAGCAAAAGAAAAAAAAACGAGCCTTGTAGCAAGCCGAGTGGAAGAAGGAATAAAGTGGACGCCCGACTGCTGCTCCGACCACCCGTTTACTACACAGAACCGCTCGAATACTCGGTTTGAGGCCGGATCCGAACTCCCCTAGGCGAGATCTTCGTTCTGAGGTAAACCTTGTGCGTTTTCATCCATGATTTTTTCCGAACATTAGGTTAGGTTTTCTTTTTTGGGTTTTGATGGTATTGTTCTTCCCGATCTATTGTCCAGGAATCTTTTTATGTGTTCTTTGTTATTTCCGGCCGTTCGAAGGGAGGTGCTGCCGAAATTTTTGGTGGTCGGCGGTTTGAGAAGAAGGGGGTTAACCAAATTCTTCTAGAGCAAGGCAAGTACTCACTTGCCATAGCAATTCCATTCTTTTTTTCCATGTATCCTTAGTTGTATGGTTCATTCAATTAGTTGTTGTTTGGAATTGATTGCATGCTTAATTCGTTCCTTGGGAGCGTGGTGTAAAGAGTTTAAATTTGTTTACTAGGAGATCTTGCCCCGATAGGGTGCAAACCCGAGCACCTTGTTCCTTATTTTGATCGTTCCAGGGATAGTTAGTTGTTTGCATTTTTTCCTTATGTTCAAACTATTATTAGCTTTTTTGTTTTATTTAATTTAAAGAGTTAGTGTAGTGTTTCAAGGTTGTTATATGATAGAATTTGTCTCGAAGCCACCAAAACCTTGCCATTTATTTTCTTTTGGTTCCCATCCTCTTGTTTTCAATTAGTGTCAAACCCCTCACTAAAGTTGGGTATCAAACCACTCAAGTTAAACGTTTATGCGTTATCATGTTAAGTGTCTATGAGTATTATTAAGCTATGTGTCTATGGGTTGTATTAAGCGAAATGTGTAGAGGTTGTACAAATTTAATTGTGTAGGGGTTGTATTAATTTATATATTTATGGTAGTATCATATTAACTGAATAAGTTTGTACCAAGTAAGTTGAACACACTTAGTGGTGATCAAGTTGCTAATTATGTTTAGTTTAGCGTAGTGGGTAAGAGTTGTGTACAAAACTATTTTCCTATTTAGTATCGCTCTATTTTTTATTTGATTTGTAGTATTGCGTAATTTTATCAACTCGACGTTTAGTCCGTCGATTGAACATAGGGTTCCTAGGTGGGTTGCTCTAAATGGTTTAGGGTTCAGTGTGATTTCTTTGTGGTTCTTGGAACAACCAGTAAGGGTTTTCCCAAGTCACGTAGTACTGGAGTAGGATGTGATTTTGAGGTAGGTCGGATCCGATGCCGCCACGCTTGTTTTGCTTCATGTCTTACTAAGACAGTATGGGCTATTTGGTTGAGTTGGACCGATGCTGCCACCACAGTACCTAGAAGATATTTTGTCCTGATAGACTTGGTTTGGCATGTGGTCACCAGTCAAGGCCCTTGTTACTGATTTTTTTCCACCTCCGATACTAGGTGATTCTTTCCGCTCTAGATCTATGTTATGATATTACTATTGTGCTAATCCTTTTTGCAGAGATTCTAGAAGCTCGGCTTCATTCGTGCTCTTGGTGCACTCCCTTTCTGCTCACCTTTGTTGAGTATCAGTTTTACCTATTTTGCTTACCTTCTTCTTCTTCATGTACCTGTTTTACTTCACTTTCACTTACTTCTGACCTGATTTTAATTCCTGTATAAATCCATTGTATCCTTGTTTTTTCCTTTTGATAGTTACTTTGCTAAGGTGTTCTGTTTTTCTGAATACCTCAGGTACAGGTATTTAGCCGACTGTGTGGCTAGTTTGCTCCTTGAGATTTTTCTAGCATTTCAGCTACTACTATGGTTCTCTGTTCCTCTTGTTTGGGAGGTAGTATTCTTTAGACATGTAGTATAGACATACCTACTCACCAGTGGGTTCATGTCAGTTTTTGACACCCACTGGTAGTTTCTCTTTTAGATACTTTGCACTTGCTTACACTGTTAGTTTTACTGCTTTTGGTTATATTAAACTTGCTCTTGGGATGATTAATGTTAGGATGCTAGTTACTTTAAAAAAAACCTAAAAAAGCACTATTAAGTATATATATAACTCAAGATCTGCATGTTTTAAAAACTCATACACTACTTTCAAGGCGACATAAAAAGATCGTTTTCTTATATATATATATAGATTAAATCTAGGGTCCTACAAAGTATAAGATGTCCCCTGGGGACACTTATGCGTTCACTCTTAGGATGCATAAATATAAATAAAGTATTTTCCACTGCATATAAGTATAATTTTGAAGTGTGGACTAGATGATCCATAGAGCCAAGGGACGGCCTTAAAAAAATATAACTTAATTTCTAGTAATTTAACTTATGATTTTTCATAAAGTAAAGTAGATAGTGTTTTGCCTGAGCGTCAGCAATAATCCCCTTCTCGACGTGGCATCACGATGTGTGTTTTCTCATACTCTGATAATTCATAATTCAGAGAAAATGCGGGTTGTGACAGTTGGTATCAGAGGGAGGTTGCTTGACAAATTGTTCGGCAACCTTTCCCTGTAAGTATTAGGTGTTTAGAGTCATATCATACACAAACACCGACATGTCATCAACACGTCTTAGCTGAAGAATGAACACTACACTCATAGCATATCATGAAGTATACCGGGCATATTATGTAGAATGGGATGCATAATATGTGTTCGTATATGGATCCACCATAGGAGGCAACATGTGAGGGTTATGTATTTATGGGGTGCATTACCTCACCACATGGATGCGACTAGCGCGTTTTCTTTTTCGTTGCATGAGAATGTTTTGTATTATGGGATGCATTACATTCTCATGCGTACACCGCTCATAACATGCATTAGGGCCTTTTTAGAATGAATAGCACAAGCATGCATAGCATAATATTGCATAAGCACAACGTGCCAAGCTAAAGACTTGTGTGATGAAATGTGTACATACATAATATTTTTAGTCAAAAAGAATATAAATTCATGCATTCCCAATCTAGGCACAAGAGTTTGTGTGATGATGGTAAACCATATTAGGTTAAGCATGGCATTATTTTCTTTTTATAAAAAAATAATAAAACCCCAGAGCAAGTTGGCAGTGAAAGCAAGTACTTATGTAAGTTTGTCTGTACCTGTTTGTTTTGTCTTAGTAGTTGAACCAGGTTCTTATGATTGCTTGTTTATTCTTTTTAGCTTGGCGCCTAAGCGTAGAGTGACGAGGTCAACTCCCCAATCTGAGGGCGATTCTTCTGGTGCTCAAAGCAGTGCAGTTGTGGAGAGTTTGAGGCAGAGCAATGAGGCTCTATCGAGGCAGATGGTGGACGTTCAGTCTCAGATCCAGTCCTTGATATCTGTAGTGGAAGGACAAGCCCCGAGAGTGCAGGATCCTGCTGCGGGTATAACTGTTCAACCACCTCCTTCACCCCCAGCCCCTTTGGTGCCTCCAGTGGTGGTGCCCCTGGAGATGGCTTTCGTCACTCAGTTACAGCGACTGCAACCCCCTACCTACGATGGTAAGGCAGACTTCATGGTATTGGATGACTGGTTGATTTCCATAGAGGAAATGTTTCATTATTCTGGAGTGTCTGAGGATCAGAAAGTGATGACGGCCCCCTATCAGCTGAAGGAGTTAGCGAAGAGCTGGTGGATCAGGGAGAAGGAGGGAATTGTAGTAGGAAGCACTTGGGCTTCCTTCAAGGATATCTTGATGCGGAAGTTTCTACCTTCAGTGGAGCGAGACATGCTAATGAACAACTTCCTACATCTGAAGTAGAGGAAGCTCACTGTCAGCGAGTATGATATTGAGTTTAGCAAACTCAGTCGCTTTGCCCCTAGTTTGGTGAGCTTAGAGGAGGATAGAGGGAAGCGTTTCCTCGGTCGCCTGAGGAGCGATGTTTAATAGTTAGCAGTAGCTCATGGGACGGCGAGTTATGCCGGTGCGGTTGAGGCTGCTTTGAAGGTAGAGGCCATCGAAAACGCGAAGCAAAGAGGACATCAGGCAAGGAATAAGAAGAGGAAAGCTGCTGAAGCAAAGAGCCCCCAAGTGCCCGGTGCTCCTTCGAGGAAGAGGAGCAAAGAGCTTTGTAGTTTTTGTGGTCGGCCGGGCCATCCAGCTGAGAGATGTTTCAAGTGGGCGGCGGCGCAGAAAGAGCATGTGCATGATATTCAGGGTGCTCCCAAGAAGAATGTGGTGTGTACTCTTTGCAAGAAAGAGGGGCATGATGTTGCCCGTTGCTGGTTGAAGGACAAGGTCTGCTGTCAATGCGGACATAAGGGTCATACCAAGACCCGATGCCCGCAGCTCCAGTCTATGCTCCGACCAGTTCCCCTTCAGTCCTTGCCACCGCCTCAGTCTGTGGATAAGGGCAAAGGGAAGCTTAATGTGATATCATCAGCGGAGGCTCAAACTTCGACGCAATTCATTTCAGGTAACCTTCTCGCTAGTCTTTTTACTTCTATTACAGTTTAGTTTGGCTATTGTTTTTTTTAAATGATTGTGCAACTTTCTCTTTTTATATTTATATAAGGAGTTTTAAGGTAAAGAACCGCTGGGCTCACGTTCTTTTTGACTTAGGTGCTACCCACTCCTTTGGGGCTAGGGCCTTTGTAGAGTGGTGCCAGTGGGTTCTTGATCGGGTAGGTGATCCCTTTTGAATCAAAATTCCCCTCGGGTGATTCCGTGATATCAGATCAGGGCATTCTTGATTGTCGTATTATGTTTGGGGATTTCCCAGCCAAGGAAGATCTGAAGGTTATTGTAACGCCCCTGATTTTTTCGATGATTTTGTTTGGTTTTGGTATCGTCATATTTATGACGTCATGGCGTTACTTTAAACGTCGGGTTGATGGCGCATCACCGATAAGGCATTTTCGCGTCCGTTCGGTCGAGTCGGCCAATTTCTTGGATTTTTGTCGAAATCAGAAAATATTTCTATGACTTGCTCGTCAAGTTTCGTCGCAATCCGAGCATTTTTTTTTGGAGTCTCGGCGCACGATTGAAGATTTGAGTATTTATGTCATTGTATTTGGAAATTTTTATCTCAGGAATGGCTCGTCGGATTTAGGTTTTGGCTTCGCCGTTGGAATCGTAGCGCCAGTTTTCGCCTATGGTGTGAGTTTCGCTTAATTCGGTGCATGTATGGGCCTCTGTTCTAAACTCGTGTCCCTTTGTTCAAAAATTTCATTTCAAGAATTTGCGCTTTGTTATCTCGAGTAGCCCGTTTCAGATTTCGATCGGACGCCGTTTTGAGGGTCAAAACGGTGTCGTATCAAAATATAGTAAACATCAAGTTTGTTCGTCTTGATGATAGCTACAACTTTTATGTTGACCGCTTTTTGATTTGAAGCCATCTTAGGCTTCTATTTTTGATTTTCCCAAAACTGCTCGTAAATAAGCCGTATTTTTGATTTCTACTCGAGTACCTTTGATCTACACGAGTAACCTTCATTTCACTCGAGTATTTTGCTCTTATACACGAGTAACCTTCATTCCACTCGAGTATTTGCTCTTATACAAGAGTAACCTTCATTCCACTCGAGTATTTTGCTCTTATACACGAGTAACCTTCATTCCTCTCGAGTAGTCATGTACAGTCTGCGTTCGGGCACCGTTTTGAGGGTCAAAACGGTGTCGGGTGGAAAATGGTCAACATCAAATTTGTTCGTCTCGACGAGATCTACAACTTTCATGTTGACCACTTTTCGATTTGAGGTCATCTTGAACCCTTATTCTCGTTTTTTCTGCTGGAACTCGTGTATGGTGCTCCTACTCGAGTATATAGACTCCTACTCGAGTATTTGGACACCTACTCGAGTATATTTGAACTCCTACTCGAGTATTTGAACTCCTACTCGAGTATTTGGACTCCTATTCGAGTATATTTGATCTCCTACTCGAGTAAGTATGCTTCTACTCGAGTATGTATGCTTCTACTCGAGTATGTTTGCTGCCACTCGAGTAGTCCTTTCCTGTCAGCGTTAGAGCGCCGTTTTGATGGTCAAAACGGCATCGTATCAAAAAATGTTCAACATGAATTTTTTTCGTCTCGACGAGATCTACAACTTTCATGTTGACCACTTTTCGATTTGAAGCCATATTGGATGCCTATTGTTTGATATTTCCGAGGCTGTCCCTTTTAAGTTGAAATTTTTATAAAAGAGAAAAAAAAACTATATATATACTTTTCTCTTAGGTTATTAGGATATAACTTCATCTTCTCCGATACTTCTATTCCGAACCAGACCAGCGGCGAGAGATATGTTTCTCCACTTCGTGGATCTTCTGGTGGCCGCCGACGGAGCTCCGGTGCTCGGAATTTTCAACCGATCGTAGATCCGGAAAGCTCTCACCGAGAGCTACGCTATCGTGGTAATTTCTTCCTCTTTCCGTTAGTTTTCTTGTTAGGGTTTTTCATCCCTAACCCCTTTTCCGCCATTGTTGTTTAGATCTCTACTTCTCCTGAGTTCTTTTGTCCCGATCTACGGCGTGGAACGATTTAGAGAACGTTTCCGGTGCAACCAAGGCAAGTAGTGGTTTTCCCTCCTTCCCTCTTGTCCGATTTCGATGGTAATGGTTAAACTTTAGTTCTCAATCCTTGTGCACTTTTGAGATTCGGTTTAGTATGCTTGTTGAGTCTTCCTTATGAGTTTTCTTGGTTTTTATTTAGTTTTTGGCATGAAAAATCTCGTCTTGTGGAGTTGTAGAAATGTGATGTAGGGTTTTATTGTGGGCTTTTATCGCCCTATTTATCGCGTTAGAAATTACCTAGGGTCGTAAATCGTTTCTAGAGGTTGATCAACCGTGTTTTTAACCTAGAATATATCGAGTAGAATCTGATGTGCCAAATCCTGTGATTTATTTCCTAGTGACTCGTTCTTGCGGGTGTTTGTGGGCAAATCCACCGACCGCAAGGTTTGTTTTCCTTTATTAGTGGTCGTGCAACTCTATTGGTGGTTGGGCATCCTGCGGCGATTAGTGGAGTGTATAAGTCTCCCACGCAATGAGACGGATTTTAACATCTGTGAGGGGTGTGTCCTTATTAGTGAGCACCCTGCCTGTTTAGATAGAGTTGACAACACGCGGCTAATAAAGTTGTTTGTTTTGGGTTTCTTTCTTATGATTTACTCATGCCTTTGTTTTCCCCCTGCCTTGGGTATCTGGCATGATTGGTTGTACGTGACGATTCACGTAAGTTCTATTTCTCAAATTTTGTTTTGTACCTTATTTCAGTACTTTGGGTCCTGGGTTGGTACCCCTTTCGACCTTATTCATTTGTTTACTTTATTTATTCTCTTGCCACTACTTGTACCTTCTTGTTGAGGTGTTCTGTTTTTTTTTTGGAATGCCTCAGGTTCAGAGCAGTAGCAGATAGTGGAGCTAGTTTTGGTTTTCTGAGCAGCAGTGTTGGCTGTGGTTTTGCACCTCGCCATAGCGAGGTAGTTTGTCTTTTTAGTTGTTTTCCTTAGTTCTGACATACCTAATACTGTGGGTTCGTGTCAGGTTGTTGACGCCCACAGGAATTGTTGATTTTTGACATTTGCTGGCTATAGTAGTTCCTTATGTTTTGATTTAGATAACTTGCTCTCTGGGATGATTCCTTGCTAGGACTGCATGATAGGTATTTTGACCTATAAAACCCTACTATTAGTAAAGCATACTTATCATCTCCTTCAAAACTAAGCCACTACTTTCTATTTAGCGTAAAGACTTTCCTACCCGTATTATAAATCTAGGGTTTGCATTGTATGAGTTGTTCCTCGGGGACATTTATACTTATGTAGGATATTAGAGTCAATTTAAATAAGTATTTTCCGCAAGCGTAGAATTTATATTTTTAAATCGTGAACTAGATGATTCACTAAGCCGAGGGATACGGCTACCATCATAACTTAAACTGGATTTTATTCATAACCATCTATGTTTTCTATTAGAATTGTAGAGTTTGGAGTTTTGCCTGAACGTCTGCAGTTATCCCCTGCACGGCGTGGCATCACGACACGTATTTTCCCCTTGCTCTGATATAATTAAATTGTTGGGAAAAATGCGGGTTGTGACAGTTGGTATCAGAGGGAGGTTGCTTGACAATTGGTCGGGCAACCTTCTCTTGTTAGTGTTAGTTGCTTAGTGTCATATCATACACACACACCGATGTGTCATCAATAGGTCTTGGCCGAAGCATGAACACTACACTCATAAGCATGATTAGAAGTATACATGGCATATTATGTAGTATGGGATGCATAATATGTGTTTGTATATGAATCCACCATAGGTGGCAACATGTGAGGGTTATGTAGTATGGGATGCATAACCTCACCACATGAATGCCCATTAGCACGTTTTCTTTTCGTTGCATGCAATATTATGTAGTATGGGATGCATAACATTGCATGTGTACGCCGCTCATAACATGCATTAAGGCCTTTTATAGAATTCATAGCACCACATGCATAGTATAACATAACATAAGCACAACATGCCAAGCTAAAGATTTACTAGATGACACATGTACACACATGATTTTAAATAAGAGTAAAGAATTCATGCATTCATATCATAGGCACGTGAGTCACTAGGATGATAGGATATCATCCTGAGTAGGACATATCATCATCATATAATCCCAGAGCAAGTTGCAGCATAAGCAAGTGTCTTTTAAATATGGTTTGAACTAAGTGGTGTAGTTCTAGGTTAGCTAGAGTCTTAATGAGGTGTTTATGTGTTTTTTTTTGAATGTCGTTTGAGCGCGTTGCGACCAGGCCGACTCCCCTGTCTGAGGGTGAGTCGTCAGGTGCGCAGGGAGAGGCAGTGACTATAGAACTGTGCCAGAGCATGAAGACCATGGCAGGTCAAATCGTAGAAATGCAAGCACAGTTGCAGGCATTGTTGGCTGCCACCTTGGGACGGCAGCCTGGTGAGCAAACCCCCATAGCGATTGGGAATGAGAGTGAGATCATTAAATTTAATAAGTTTGCTTCGGAGTTAAGAGCTGCTGAGGAGTGCAGGGTTAAAGGTTTCTTGGGCAATCTCCAAATTGACATTCAACAATTTGCCAATACTTACCAGTCCGAGACTAATGCGAGGACAGTAGAAGTTGCTCTTGAAGTTGAGACCTTTGGTTATGCTAAGGGTCGTGGTATGATACCGAGGAAAGAGAAGAGAAAAGGTGTTGAGGATGGAAGCTCCAGGGCATCTGGCCCTTCTTTGAAAAAGAAAGGTGGTGTAATTTGTAACTTTTGTGGTCGATCCGGCCATCCTTACGAAAGGTTTTTCAAGAGGACCGCTACCCTGAAGAAGAAGCAGGTGCTCGCCATTCAAGGCGTACCCAAGGGAGAGCTGGTGTGCTCATTTTGTTCAAGGAAGGGTCATGACGTGAGTCGTTGCTGGTTGAAGGATAGAACTTGTTTCCAGTGCGGGCAGAAGGGACACCAAAAGTCTTCGTGTCCCCAGGCTCAGTCCCCACTACAGCCTGCCTCCCCTCAAGCTCTGCCGCCGCCACCAAATCAGGACAAGGGAAAAGGTAAACTGATCGTGATGACCGAAGAGGAAACCCAGTCTTCAACCCAAGTGATCTCAGGTTAGGTTCTAACTAGCTTTGTTGTTCAATCGTGGTTTTGTTATTGTTCGAATAAGTTAGGCACGCAATTAGTAGATGAAGGTAACTATTAGGCGCGTGTTCTTTTTGATTCTGTCACTACCCACATTTTCGTGGCTAAGGCTTTTGTAGAGCTTCATGGTTTGACCCTCGTTCGGGTTGGTGGCATGTTTTGTGTCGTGCTCCTTCTAGTGCGTGAGTGTTCGGATGTTTTCCTAGCTAATCATCCTGGCCTTCCCCTGTAAGGGGCGTATAGTTCATCCTAGATTGGAACCGTTTTGTGATTGTATTTATAGACGACGTTTTGTTGTATTCTCGTAATGTTGTGGAGCATGCCCATCATTGTCTTTGGTGTTGCCTGCTTGAGGGACCCCAAGTTGTTCGCTAGGTTGAGCAGGTGTGAATGTTGGTTGCCTCAGGTTTCTTTCTTGAGGCATATGGTTAATAAAGCCATAATTTTAGATTGACCCTGACAAGATAGCTACTGTTATGGATTAGGCTAGTCCTGCCACACCTAAGGAGATTAGGAGCTTCTTAGGCCTCGCTGTCTATTATAGGAGATTCGTGGAAGGATTTTCGGTGTTGTCTGCACCTTTGACTAGACTTACTTAGAAGAATACTGCGTTCATTTGGAGTGATAAGTGTGAAGAGGCTTTCCAAGAGTTGAAGAAGAGACTGTGTACTGCCCCAATTTTAACCTTACCTACTGAAGGAGTCGAGTATGTTGTGTACGTAGATGCGTCACACTTCGGACTTGGTTGTGTTTTAATGCAAAATGGTAAGGTGATCCCGTATGGATCGAGGCAATTAAAAATTCATGAGAGAAACTACCCTACGCACGATTTGGAATTTGCTGCCGTAATTTGTGCGTTGAAGCTGTGGCGACACTTATTGTATGGCGCGATGTGCAAAATCTATACGGACCATAAGAGTTTGAAGTACGTATTCACTCAAAAAGAATTAAATCTTAGCCAGCGTAGGTGGTTAGAGTATGTGGCTGATTATGAAGTGGAGATCCTTTATCACCCGGGAAAGGCTAATGTAGTAGCCGATGCTTTGAGTAGGAAGACAGCTGAAATCTTCAATTTATCTGTGCAATCCCTGGTGGAAGAATTCTTGTTGATGGACATTGAAGTTGGGAGTAGTTCGATGCCTTCCAGTTTGGAAGCAGAAGAGCCCTCTTGGATTTCCCTTACTAGAGTGCACCAGAAGGATGATCCTGATTTGCTGCACCTCTGGGTTAGAACTGAGAAAGGAGAGTTACCTGATTTTTCTTTGGATGAGTTAGGTACTCTGAATTATAGAGGTAGATTTTGTATCCCGGCCATTGGTGACATTCGGGCTAAGATTTGTCAAGAAGCTCATGGTTCCAGTGTTTCCTATCATCCTGGATCCACCAAAATGTATAAAGATCTAAAGCAAATTGTTTGGTGGTCGGGAATGAAGGGTGATATAGCTAAGTTTGTGTCAGAATGTTACACGTGTCAGCGTGTTAAGGCAGATCATAGGAGGCCTGGTGGTAAACTGACACCGCTAGATATTCCACAATGGAAGTGGGAGAGTATATCAATGGATTTCATTAC
This sequence comes from Platanthera zijinensis, assembly GCA_039513925.1. Taxonomy (NCBI): domain Eukaryota; kingdom Viridiplantae; phylum Streptophyta; class Magnoliopsida; order Asparagales; family Orchidaceae; genus Platanthera; species Platanthera zijinensis. The sequence continues at coordinate 11,633,916 of CM077097.1, forward strand.
TGGTCTACCAAAATCTCCCCGTGGGCACGATTCGGTTTGGGTGATAGTCAATAGGCTGACTAAGTGTGCTCACTTTGTGCCATTTAAGATTGGGTATTCTATGAAAAGGATCGCTGAATTATATCTTGAAGAAGTTATTAGATTACATGGTGTACCTGTCAGCATCGTGTCAGATCGAGACTCCAGATTTACGTCTCGTTTTTGGAAGAGTTTACAAGAGGGGTTGGGTACTGATTTAAGGTATTCCACCGCCTATCATCCGCGGACGAATGGTCAGACGGAAAGAGTGAATCAGATTGTAGAAGATAAGATCAGGTGTTATATTTTGGATCATGGTGGTGCTTGGGATGAGCGTCTCAGACTCATGGAATTTGCTTACAATAATAGCTATCAAGAGAGTCTGCAGATGGCCCCGTTTGAGGCCTTATATGGGAGGCGTTGTAGAACTCCCTTGTTTTGGGCTGAAGTTGGTGAGAGGCCGTTGCTAGGTCCGGAAGCCCTTGAGGAGATGAATTGTGCTGTAACTCGTATTCGTGAGAAACTCCATGTAGCACAAGAGCGTTATGAGAAATATGCTAATCGACGAAGGGTCGATCTGGAGTTTGCTGCTGGGGACTTGGTTTTTTCTGAAGGTCTCTCCGATGTCAGGTGTTAAAAGATTTGGAAGGAACCACAAGTTGGATCCCCGATATGTGGGACCTTTTCAAATTCTGGAGCGCATCGGAGTGTCAGCTTATCGGCTGGTTTTGCCTGCTACTTTCCCTGGTGTCCATGATGTGTTCCATGTGAGCCAGTTGCGGAAGTGTGTTCGTAATGGTCGTCAAGTCCTTGATTCGGTGCCCCAGATTCAGCCCAATCTTTCGTATGTGGAAGAGCCTGTCCGCGTTTTGGAATCTCTAGATCGAGTGTTGCGGAGGAAGACCATTCCTATGGTCAAAGTTCTTTGGAGAAACCAGGACGTCGAGAGCGCGACGTGGGAGTTGGATTCAGCGATGAGAGAATCTCATCTGCACCTCTTCGCCTAGTTCTGGTATGTTTATATGTTTTAGGTTGTGTTTGATTTCTTCATTTTTGTTAGATTTTGGATTTGTAATAAGTTTCGGGACGAAACTTCTTTTTAGGGGGAGTGACTGTAACGCCCCTGATTTTTTCGATGATTTTGTTTGGTTTTGGTATCGTCATATTTATGACGTCATGGCGTTACTTTTAACGTCGGGTTGACGGCGCATCGCCGATAAGGCATTTTCGCGTCCGTTCGGTCGAGTCGGCCAATTTCTTGGATTTTTGTCGAAATTAGAAAATATTTCTATGACTTGCTCGTCAAGTTTCGTCGCAATCCGAACATTTTTTTTTGGAGTCTCGGCGCGCGATTGAAGTTTTGAGTATTTATGTCATTGTATTTGGAAATTTTTATCTCAGGAATGGCTCGTCGGATTTAGGTTTTGGCTTCGCCATTGGAATCATAATGCCAGTTTTCGCCTATGGTGTGAGTTTCGCTTAATTCGGTGCATGTATGGGCCTCTGTTCTGAACTCGTGTCCCTTTGTTCAAAAATTTCATTTCAAGAATTTGCGCTTTGTTATCTCGAGTAGCCCGTTTCAGATTTCGATCGGATGCCGTTTTGAGGGTCAAAACGGTGTCGTATCAAAATATAGTAAACATCAAGTTTGTTCGTCTTGACGATAGCTACAACTTTTATGTTGACCGCTTTTTGATTTGAAGCCATCTTAGGCTTCTATTTTTGATTTTCCCAAAACTGCTCGTAAATAAGCCGTATTTTTGATTTCTACTCGAGTACCTTTGATCTACACGAGTAACCTTCATTTCACTCGAGTATTTTGCTCTTATACACGAGTAACCTTCATTCCACTCGAGTATTTGCTCTTATACACGAGTAACCTTCATTCCACTCGAGTATTTTTCTCTTATACACGAGTAACCTTCGTTCCTCTCGAGTAGTCATGTACAGTCTGCGTTCGGGCACCATTTTGAGGGTCAAAACGGTGTCGGGTGGAAAAATGGTCAACATCAAATTTGTTCGTCTCGACGATATCTACAACTTGTATGTTGACCACTTTTCGATTTGAGGTCATCTTGAACCCCTATTCGCGTTTTTTCTGCTGGAACTCGTGTATGGTGCTCCTACTCGAGTATATAGACTCCTACTCGAGTATTTGGACTCCTACTCGAGTATATTTGAACTCCTACTCGAGTATTTGAACTCCTACTCGAGTATTTGGACTCCTACTCGAGTATATTTGATCTCCTACTCGAGTAAGTATGCTTCTACTCGAGTATGTATGCTTCTACTCGAGTATGTTTGCTGCCACTCGAGTAGTCCTTTCCTGTCACCGTTAGAGCACCGTTTTGATGATCAAAACGGCATCGTATTAAAATATGGTCAACATGAATTTTGTTCTTCTCGACGAGATCTACAACTTTCATGTTGACCACTTTTCGATTTGAAGCCATATTGGATGCCTATTGTTTGATATTTCCGAGGCTGTCCCTTTTAAGTTGAAATTTTTATAAAAGAGAAAAAAAAAACTATATATATACTTTTCTCTTAGGTTATTAGGATATAACTTCATCTTCTCCGATACTTCTATTCCGAACCAGACCAGCGGCGAGTGATAAGTTTCTCCACTTCGTGGATCTTCCGGTGGCCGCCGACGGAGCTCCGGTGCTCGGAATCTTCAACCGATCGTAGATCCGGAAAGCTCTCACCGAGAGCTACGCTATCGTGGTAATTTCTTCCTCTTTCCGTGATTTTTCTTGTTAGGGTTTTTCGGCCCTAACCCCTTTTCCGCCATTGTTGTTTAGATCTCTACTTCTCCTGAGTTCTTTTGTCCCGATCTACGGCGTGGAACGATTCAGAGAACGTTTCCGGTGCAACCAAGGCAAGTAGTGGTTTTCCCTCCTTCCCTCTCGTCCGATTTCGATGGTAACGGTTAAACTTTAGTTCTCAATCCTTGTGCACTTTTGAGATTCGGTTTAGTATGCTTGTTGAGTCTTCCTTATGAGTTTTCTTGGTTTTTATTTAGTTTTTGGCATGAAAAATCTCGTCTTGTGGAGTTGTAGAAATGCGATGTAGGGTTTTATTGTGGGCTTTTATCGCCCTATTTATCGCGTTAAAAATTACCTAGGGTCGTAAATCGTTTCTAGAGGTTGATCAACCGTGTTTTTAACCTAGAATATATCGAGTAGAATCCGATGTGTCAAATCCTGTGATTTATTTCCTAGTGACTCGTTCTTGCGGGTGTTTGTGGGCAAATCCACCGACCGCAAGGTTTGTTTTCCTTTATTAGTGGTCGTGCAACTCTATTGGTGGTTGGGCATCCTGTGGCGATTAGTGGAGTGTATAAGTCTCCCCCGCAATTAGACGGATTTTAACATCTGTGAGGGGTGTGTCCTTATTAGTGAGCACCCTGCCTGTTTAGATAGAGTTGACCACACGCGGCTAATAAAATTGTTTGTTTTGGGTTTCTTTCTTATGATTTACTCATGCCTTTGTTTTCCCCCTGCCTTGGGTATCTGGCATGATTGGTTGTACGTGACGATTCACGTAAGTTCTATTTCTCAAATTTTGTTTTGTACCTTATTTCAGTACTTTGGGTCTTGGGTTGGTACCCCTTTCGACCTTTTTCATTTGTTTACTTTATTTATTCTCTTGCCACTACTTGTACCTTCTTACTGAGGTGTTCTATTTTTTTTTTTGGAATGCCTCAGGTTCAGAGCAGTAGCAGATAGTGGAGCTAGTTTTGGTTTTCTGAGCAGCAGTGTTGGCTGTGGTTTTGCACCTCGCCATAGCGAGGTAGTTTGTCTTTTTAGTTGTTTTCCTTAGTTCAGACATACCTAATACTGTGGGTTCGTGTCAGGTTGTTGACGCCCACAGGAATTATTGATTTTTGACACTTGCTGGCTGTAGTAGTTCCTTAAATTTTGATTTAGATAACTTGCTCTCTGGGATGATTCCTTGCTAGGACTGCATGATAGGTATTTTGACCTATAAAACCCTACTATTAGTAAAGCATACTTATCATCTCCTTCAAAACTAAGCCACTACTTTCTATTTAGCGTAAAGACTTTCCTACCCGTATTATAAATCTAGGGTTTGCATTGTATGAGTTGTTCCTCGGGGACATTTATACTTATGTAGGATATTAGAGTCAATTTAAATAAGTATTTTCCGCAAGCGTAGAATTTATATTTTTAAATCGTGAACTAGATGATTCACTAAGCCGAGGGATACGGCTACCATCATAACTTAAACTGGATTTTATTCATAACCATCTATGTTTTCTATTAGAATTGTAGAGTTTGGAGTTTTGCCTGAACGTCTGCAGTTATCCCCTACACGGCGTGGCATCACGACGCGTATTTTCCCCTTGCTCTGATATAATTAAATTGTTGGGAAAAATGCGGGTTGTGACAGTTATAGAATTGGAAGATTTCGACGTCATCCTGGGTATAGATTGGTTATCCAGATATGATGTGTTGATCCAGTGCAGGGGTAAGCGCTTGGATTGCAGGAAGGACAAAAGTCAGCCTGGGAGTATTTTCGGTTATTCACGCTAGGGCTCTCCGGCGAATTCTGCAGTATGTGTTCAGAGGTTATTTCATTCTGATTGTTTTGTTTGCTTAGTCTCGGTACTGGGGACTGTTAGCAGTGTGCCGCTATTAGATGAGATTCCTGTTGTGCGGGAGTTTCTCGACGTGTTTCCTAGCAATCTTCCCAGTCTTCCTCCAGACAGAGATGTTGAGTTCGTGATTGATTTGGAGCCCGGTACGCATCCCATTTCCAAGGCGCCGTATCGAATGGCCCTGTGAGTGCTTGAGGAGCTGCATACCCAGTTGGATGAGTTATTGGAGAAGGGTTTCATAATGACAAGCTCATCGCCCTGGGGTGCTCCTGTTCTCTTTGTGAAGAAGAAAGATGGTTCGATGCGCATTTGCATCGACTATCGAGAGTTGAACAAAGTCACCATCAAGAACATATATCCTCTGCCCAGAATCGACGACTTATTTGATCAGTTGTGTGGTAGCTCGGTGTTCTCAAAGATTGACCTTCGATCAGGATATCATCAACTCAGGATCCGGAAGTCAGACATTCCGCGGACGGCTTTCCGATCGAGGCATGGACATTTCGAATTCCTTGTTATATCTTTTGGGTTGACAAACAGACCATCAACATTCATGGTCATGATGAACCGGGTGTTCAAAGATTTTCTTGACAAGTTTGTGGTCGTATTCTTAGATGGCATTCTGATTTATTCTCAGAATATTGCGGAGCATGATCAGCACTTGCGATTGGTGTTATCTTCCTTGAGAGATCATCAGTTGTACGCCAAGCTGAGTAAATGTGAAATCTGGTTGCCTCAGGTTCCTTCCTGGGTTATGTGGTGAATAAAGATGGCATTTCAGTGGACCCGAAGAATATTTCTGCAGTGATGGATTTCCATTGGCCGAGCACACCCAAGGAGATTAGGAGCTTCTTGGGATTGGCCGTCTATTATAGATGGTTCGTTTAGGGATTTTCTACCTTGGCAGTGCCCTTGACTAAGCTGACGTAAAACCATGCAGCATTCATTTGGAGCGAGAAATGCGAGGAGGCTTTTATTGGAGTTGAAGAGCAAGTTGTGTTCTGCCCCTGTGTTGACGTTGCCTATGGAGGGTCAGGACTATGATGTGTATGTGGATGCCTCACATGTTGGGCTCGGAGGCGTGTTGATGCAACAGGGGAATGTGGTTGCGTATGGGTCGCGACAGTTGAAGACTTATGTGCGAAATTACCCTATGCATGACCTCGAGTTTGCGGCGGTGATTTTTGCGTTGAAGCTGTGGAGGTATCTACTCTATGGGGCTCAATGAAAGATTTTCACAGATCATAAGAGCCTGAAGTACATGTTTACACAGAAGGAGCTGAAACTGTGCCAGTGGCGGTGGCTAGAGTTCTTGGCCGATTATGACGTGGATATCCAGTACCATCCAGGCAAGGCCAATGTGGTGGCCATCTCCCTGAGCCGCAAGACAGGGAAGATCTTCAACCTCACGGCAAACTATTTAGTGGAAGAGTTCTTATTGATGGACATCTCCGTGGGATGCTGTGATTTGCAAAGCACTTTGGCAGTGGCAGAGCCATCTTAGATTTCACTCACCAGGTTACACCAGAAGGATGATCTAGATTTGTTACACCTATACCTCAAGGCTGAGAGAGGGGAGTTGCCAGATTTCTCTATCGATGATTCAGGTACTTTGAAGTACCGCGGCAGGTTTTCATCCCCGCGATTGGAGACATCAGGAGTATGGTATGGAAAGAGGCTCATGGATCCAGTGTTGCCTACCACCCAGGATCCACCAAGATGTATCATGATTTGAAGCAGATCGCCTGGTGGTATGGTATGAAGGGGGATATAGCTCGGTATGTTTCTGAATGTTACACTTGCAAGCGGGTGAAGGCCGACCATGGAAGTCCTGGTTGCAAGTTGACTCCTTTGGAGATCCCGACTTGGAAGTGGGAAAGTATCTCGATGGACTTTATTACGGGTTAACCGATATCTCCGCGAGGTTTTGACTCTGTTTGGGTTATAGTGGACAGACTGACGAAGTGTGCCCACTTCGTGTCGTATAAGATTGATTATCTGATGAGTAAGATAGCGGAGCTGTATTTGAGCAAAGTCATCCAATTGCATGGGGTTCCAGTTAGCATTATATCCAACCGAGATTCCAGGTTTACTTCCCGTTTCTAGAAGAGCTTGAAGGAGGGTTTGGGCACAGACTTGATATATTCAACCGCATACCACCCGCAGACCAACGGGCAGATGAAGCGCGCCAACCAGATTGTGGAAGATATGATCTGTTATTATATTATAGACCACGGGGTAGCGTGGGATGAGCGCTTGAGGCTGATGGAGTTCACATACAATAACAGTTACCAAGAGAGCTTGCAAATAGCTCCCTTCGAGGCATTGTATGGGAGGCGCTGCCAAACTCCGTTGTTTTTTACTGAGGCTGGTGAGAGGCCTTTGTTGGGTCCTGATGCACTCGAGGAAATGGAGGTTGTTGTGAAGCTCATTCGATAAAAGCTTTGGTTAGCTCAGGAAAGATATGAGAAGAACGCCAACGGGCGTAGGTCCGATTTGGAATTTTCGGTAGAGGATTTGGTCTTCTTGAAGGTGTCTCCGATTGTTAGAGTGAAGAGGTTCGGCAAGAACCATAAGCTGGATCTGAGGTATGTGGGCCCATTCAGGATTTTGGAGTGTATTGGTGTGGCAGCGTATAGGTTGGACCTTCCAGCCAACATCCAAGGTGTATATAACGTATTTCATGTAAACTAGCTACGGAAGTGTGTGCAGAGAAGTGGGCATGTCTTGGATGTTGTGCCCCAGATGGAGCCTAACCTCTCATATGTTGACATGCCGGTCCGCATCTTAGATACTCAGGATCGGTTGTTGTGGACAAAGTCTATCCCGATGGTGAAGGTTCTTTGGAAGAATCAGGATTCGGAAAGCGCGACTTGGGAGCTAGAGTCGGCCATGAGGGAGGCTCTTCCTCTCCTGTTCCCTTGATTTGTTGGGTATGTTTTCTTTCTATTAACTTTTATTTGGTTACTTACCTTTTTTAGTAGAAGTTGTGTACGTAAAGTTTCGGGACGAAACTTTCTTTTAGGGGGAGTGACTGTAATGCGCCTGATTTTTCGGCAATTATTAAAATTCTCATTCAGCATGACGTTGATGCGTTTCTGGCTCGTTTCATTGTTAGAGTACCTCATTAGGTGTTCTTAGAGGTCTAGCCTGTCTGCAGGGTTCCCCAGCTAGCCGGTGTCTGTTTTGGAGGCCCGGCTGAGCCTTTCAGGAAATCCTTGTGCCTTGGCTTCGGGTGAGGTTAGCCGGAGTGTTTGATCATTGGAGGTCTTTTTCGACTTCGCCGGTGTTTTCGTTGCCCGATTATTTATCTACGGTGTGGGTTTGTTCTTAATCCGAGAGCGTGGTGTTTCGCGTCTTTTGGCGGTCGCTAGTTAGCGGGTTGTCATTTTTCGTATAAGCGTACATGTATTTATATAATTACACATTCTTAGCATAGCACGTGATTTAGGCGTGCCGGTAAATATATACGTGCGTGTGCGTGCGTGTGCGTGAGTGTGCGTGCGTGCGGAGTAGAAATTTGTGTGCACGGATGTATGCTAATATGTGTGTATATGTGTGTGAATATATGTATGGTTTAGCGTATATTTGTGTTTATATTTATGTGAGAGTATACATATAAGTATTTTTAGTTAGTATAATTATTGGAGTTAATGTAGTTATTTAGTAGTTAATTAGGTTTGTTAAACTTAGTTAATTAGGAGTAATAAGGTTAGTGATTTTGTTTTTAGATTAAATAATGTTACATAAATTACATTTTATATTAGGTATTATAATATATATACTTAAAAAATTAGGTTTCCTCCCCCATTAACCGACCAACCAGCAAAAGAGAAAAAAAACGAGCCCTGTAGCAAGCCGAGCGGAAGAAGGAATAGGGCGGACGCCCGGCTACTGCTCTGACCACCCATTCACCGCCCAGAACCGCTCGAAAACTCGGTTTGAGGCCGGATCCGAACTCACCTATGCGAGATCTTTGTTCCGAGGTAAACCTTGTGCGTTTTCATCCATGATTTTGTCCGATCGGTAGGTTAGGTTTTCCTTTTTGGGGGTTTTGATGGTGTTGTTCTGCCCGATCTGTTGTCCAGGAATCTTTTTATGTGTTCTTTGTGATTTTCGGCCGTTCGGAGGGAGGTGCTGCCGAATTGTTTGGTGGCCGGTAGTTTGAGAAGAGGGGGGTTAACCGAATTCTTCTAGAGCAAGGCAAGTACTCACTTGCCATAGCAATTCCATTCTTTTTTTTCCATGTATCCTTAGTTGTATGGTTCGTTCAATTAGTTGTTGTTTGGACTTGATTGCGTGCTTAATTCGTTCCTTGGGAGTGTGGTGTTAAGAGTTTAAATTTGTTTACTAGGAGATCTTGCCCCGATAGGGTGCAAACCCGAGCACCTTGTTCCTAGTTTTGATCGTTCCCGGGATAGTTCGTTGTTTGCATTTTTTCTTTGGGTTCAAACTATTATTAGCATTTTTGTTTTATTTAATTTCAAGTGTTAGTGTAGTGGTTTCATGGTTGCTCTACGATAGAATTGGTATCGATGCCACCCAACCCTTGCCATTTTTTTGGTGCCCATCCTCTTGTTTGTAATTAGTGTCAAACCCCTCGCTAAAGGTTGGTATCAAACCACTAAAGTTAAACGTTTATGCATTATCATGTTAAGTGTCCATGAGTCTTATTTAGCTAAGTGTCTATGGGTTGTATTAAGCGAAATAAGTAGAGGTTGTACAAATTTAATTATGTAGGGGTTGTATTAATTTATATAATTACGGTTGTATCATGTTAACCGTATAAGTTTGTACCAAGTAAGTTGAACACACTTAGTGGTGATCAAGTTGCTAATTATGTTTTGTTTAGCGTAGTGGGTAAGAGTTGTGTATCAAACTATTTTCCTATTTAGTATCGCTCTATTTTCAATTTGATGTGTAGTATTGCGTAATTTTATCAACTCGACGTTTAGTCCGTCAGTTGAACTTAGGGTTCCTAGGTGGGTTGCTCTAGATGGTTTAGGGTTCAGTGTGATTTCTTGGTGGTTTTTGGAACCACTAGTAAGGGTTTTCCCGAGTCATGTAGTACTGGAGTAGGATGTGATTTTTAGGTAGGTCTGATTCGATGCCGCCACGCTTGTTTTGCTTCTTGTCTTACTAAGGCTGTATGGTCTGTTTGGTTGAGTTGGACCGATGCTGCCACCAAAACACCTAGAAGATATTTAGGTCTGATAGACTTGGTTTGACATGCGGTCACCAGTCTAGGCCCTTGTTACTAATTTTTGTCCACCTCTGGTACTAGGTGATTCTTTCCGCTCTAGCTCTATGTTAGTATATTTCTATTGTGCTAATCCTTTTTGTAGAGATTCTTGAAGCTCGGCTTCATTCGTGCTCTTGGTGCACTCCCTTTCTGCTCACCTTTGTTGAGTATCAGTTTTACCTATTTTGCTTACCTTCTTCTTCTTCCTGTACCTATTTTACTTCACTTTCACTTACTTATGACCTGATTTTAATTCCTATATAAATCCATTGTATCCTTGTTTTTCCTTTTGATAGTTGCTTTGCTGAGGTGTTCTGTTTTTCTGAATACCTCAGGTACAGGTATTTAGCCGACTGTGCGGCTAGTTTGCTACTAGAGATTTTTCTAGCATTTCAGCTACTACTATGGTTCTCTGTTCCTCTTGTTTGGGAGGTAGTATTCTTGAGACATGTAGTATTGACATACCTAATAACCAATGGGTTCGTGTCAGTTGTTGACGCCCACTGGTGGTTTCTCTTTTAGATACTTGTCACTTGCTTATACTGTTAGTTTTACTGTTTTTGGTTATATTAAACTTGCTCTTGGGATGATTTATGTTAGGATGCTAGTTTCTTTTAAAAAAAACCTAAAAGGCACTATTAAGTATATATATAACTCAAGATCTGCATGTTTTACAAACTCATACACTACTTTCAAGGCGACGTAAAAAGTTCGTTTTCTTATATATATATATATAATAAAATCTAGGGTCCTACATAGTATAAGATGTCCCCTGGGGACACTTATGCGTTCTCTCTTAGGATGCATAAATATAAATAAAGTATTTTCCGCTGCGTATAAGTATAATTTTGAAGTGTGGACAAGATGATCCACAGAGCCGAGGGATATGGCCTTAAAAAAATATAACTGAATTTCTAGTATTTTAACCTACGATTTTTCATAAAGTAAAGTAGATAGTGTTTTGCCTGAGCGTCAGCAGTTATTCCCTGCTTGACGTGGCATCACGACGCGTGTTTTCTCAAACTATGATAATTCTTAATTTGGATAAAATGCGGGTTGTGACACCCGGTTCTCTGCATCTCCCGCATCTAGAGAGGTTGAGGAGCCATAACCACTTGCTGCCTCGGCTCCTGTATCACCTCTTAATGAGGTTGATTCTCTACTCTTCTCCCATCTCTCCCATCAGTAATGCGGCCTTGTCGCTGATCATTTTTGGCTCCCTGGACCTGATCCATAGTTGGATGCTCCCGGCCTCAAGTAGTGTGCGAATCTGCCTTAATCCACTTCGCCATCTCCAATATTCGAGGAATATTCCCGTCAGATACAAACAACAGAGCCTCTCTCAGATCCTCTCGCAGCTCCTTATAGAACATCTTAGTGTACCCTGCCTCATCCAACTGATAAGTATCCGCACACTATGCAAGATGGTTGAATTCCCGGTGGTACTCCACCACTATCTTGTTGCCTTGCCTCAATTGTAGAAATCTGTCTTCCAGCTCATCTTTGGCTGACTGCGGAACAAAATTCTCCAATAGTTCGGCCCTGAACTCCTCCGAAGAAATCTCTGCAACCTGTCTATCAGCAAACATCGTGTCCAGTAGTGTATTCCACCATATCTTGTCATGTGTCTCCAGCCAAGATACCATCAAGGGCACCCTCTCCTCCCATGGGCACCGTATCCCAGTCAACATCTCATACATGATGTCCAGCCACTCCTCCGTACGAGCTGTCGACACTGTCCCTAAGTAAGACGGGGAAGAAAGTCCTCAGAAAATATACAACCAATTGGCCCATGGGTTTGACTGCAAAGCCAAAACCTGCTGGGCCATGAAAGCATCCAGAATAGCTATCAGGGTCTGCCCCATATCCGAATGTAGAAATAGAGTGGGAGACGGGGGAGGTGCTGGAACATTCGGAGCTTGTTGGACTCCGCCCTGTTATGCGGGATGTACTGGAGGCTGCATAACAAGGACCATTGTAAGTAAATGACCCAAACCTAATTAAAAAGTGGACAATTTATATATGATCCCCCATATAGGCACACCACTGCTTCTACTGCTTAGTTTGTCCCTAAACTAAACTCGTGCGGGGGTGACCCAGGGATTGTGGACTGCTACTTTTTCGATCGAGGTTTCCTCTGATACCACTTGTAAGACCCCATTTTTTCTTTTTAAACTACCCGGGTCATAGGCCCAGAATCGCCACTTTGTGTTGACACCTTCACGCCCGAGAAGGTCACCACTATAAAACGCCGATCTTACCGGCCGAATCGATCACAAAATAGTAGCAAAATAATAAAAGGCAAGTCCACAGAAATTACATATTTAGTAAATATCTCCACGAAGGGAGAGTCCACAGAAATAACAAGGTACAGATAATAGGGCTCATGCCCAGTACATCAATATCCTCACTACATATCACTCAGAATGGAAGCAAAAGCTAAAAATCTACTAACGATCAGGACTCACAGTCCTAGCTGTCGGAACTCCGGTGCTAGACTGTCCCATCTCCAAGCGTGCCGACCTCCGGGGCCTCTCCTCCATGCTGGGCTCCACGGTTCCTTAAAATGATGTGGTTCGAAAACCCTTGGTCTAAAAGACTTACTCCTATCATCCCCCGCCCCTTCCCCCATGGCTTCTAGGCACCGAGTGGGGAGGAGGAAAGGAGAGGTAATGAAGGTGGAGAATAACAAAGTATCAGGTGACGGAGGAACTAATCTAGCAGTTCTAAGAGTACATATGACAGTAAAGAAAATATGAAAGACTGAATATATAATATGTAACCTTAACAAATATGAAAACACATATGCTAAGGGATCTTCTGAAAGGCTCCTATCGTATAAAAAGTCTCATACCAATTTATACGATAGGGTGTCAGTTTTCTAGCAGTATGTATATATCTACAGAGTAAGAACCTTAACTTATATGCACGCTTACGTGAACTTATAAGCCAAGGGGTCATTTTGTAGGGCCTATTGTATAATGTATCCCATACCACTTTATACAATATGTGTCAGAGTTATATGCAATGATGATGGTATGACATGCAAAATATGCTATGACGTGAACATGCAAGTGCAACTCACCCACTCAAATCTATGTACAAAGACATTTAGTTCCCCATTTCTGGAGCCTAACCTCCAAAGATACCTCCGTAGTGGCAAATAGAAGCGGTGGGTTGGGACTCGCCCACCTCTAAACCGGTAATTGCACTACTAGTCAGACCTATCATATGCCTCGACGCTGGTTCACTAAGCGGAGCTCCTGTATAATCTTGAAGGCTCGCGCACCAGACTTTATTTGGCGAAGTGCTAAACCATACTTGCCGAGTCGACGTATTGGCATCGGTGCATCAACCCTCCAATACCGAAGGCCCACCACCTTATACTTTATGCACATGAAACCTTATGTATTAGCTTCCGAGCCAAAGCTCTCCGGACCATCCTGTAACATCCCATTTCCAACTAGACCCCTAAGAGTGGTTTTGTCATGACAAAACCCTAGGAAGCCCAAGAAAAAGTCAAGTGGGCCTGGTGGTGTGGATAGGGGCACTATGGTCTGCAAATAATAAATTCCAAAACCTTATTCTAGGGTGACCAGGGGCCCTAACCATGACTCCAAGATCTCACCAAGATCTCTCCAACCCATGTTAAGGCCCTATGGACTCATCAGGGTCAACCCTAGAGCCTCAATTGACCAAGGTCAACCCTAACCCTAAATGGGTCAAACTTGCCTACACAGGGTTAATTGACCCTACCCAAGCCAAGTGGACCCAACCTATACCTTCATAACACTAGTGAGGGGTCAATGGGTCACTAAGGACCCATGGTGTGCAGTCAAAGGGGTTAAGTTGACCAAAGTCAACTCTAACCCTAATTGGGTCAAACTGACCTGCACAAGGGCCAATTTATGTCCCTTAGCCAAGTGGACCCCACACATACCTTCATAACCCTATTGAGAGGCTAATGGGTCACCAAGGACCCATTGGGATGAATAAAAAAGGCTAAGTTGACTAAAGTCAACTCTAGCCCTAAAGTGGTCAAAGTGCCCTAGTTAAGGGTCAAGTGACCTCCAAGGGCCAATCCAACCCCACCTTGACCTTAGAGGAGGCCAATGGGTCACCAAGGACCCATTAAGGAAACCTCAAGGACAAAATTGACCCAAGTAGACCCTAATCTAGGTTTGGGTGAAGCTAGCCCAAATGGGCTAACTCAAGCTACAACCCATTTCAATTGGGCTAACCTTGTTTTGATGGATGAAATGGACATGTGGGCTGCCATTGGGTTAGGTAGGAACCAAAATTCAGCTTGCTGTGTAGGAGAGAGAAAGATCCACCCATGGAGGAGAGAGAAAGAGAAGAAAGAAAAGGGAGGAAGACTTTGGGCTCATCCTCCCCCACCTTAACCCCCTCCATTCATTGCTTTAGGACAAGGAAGGCAGCCCCAATTCAACCAGCCAATCCTTGACTGGTTGGAGCAATATTTTCTCCCCTACCCACCACAGCCGCCAAGCTTGACCTTTTCAAAAAATGGCATTGAAGTTTACAACCATTTAACACCTCACCTCTCCCTTTTAAAAGCATCACTGGACTCCAAGGATGATTTCCCACCACTTACCTAAAGGAGCCAAGCAGTTCCACTACACTGTTGTAGGAGACCGACAACCACCAGACACCACCATGCCAATCCGGCGATCAGCAAGGCTACAACTGCCCCCACAGGTCCTCTTCCACTCCTTCTTCCATGGGCAGATCATAGGAATCCTTAGGACCGAGGTTCGGGCTCAATTGAGCTCGATCCAATTCAAAAAAATCTTGCTTTTTCCATGGATTTGAGCTTGTCGGGTTCGCCAGAATAGTGCTTCCCGGGGGTCGTGCCGCCTCCTGGAGGTAGCCACCACCTCCCCGAAGGTGTCGGTGGAACTGGCCGGCCAGGGAGGTGGCTGGATCGCCAGCGGCGGCGTCTGGAAGAAGCTCCATGACGGTGCGATTGGGACTATCGGCTGGAGGTAGAAGACGACCAAATGCCGTCTGTCTTGCGCCAAGATTCGTGCAGGAAATGATGGATACTATAGTATATAAATTTCTGATTTATTTCATTTATGTCACAGAATTTGTATTTAATGTTTTTAATTTTTAAAAATACCTAGATGCAATTTTAGGAAAAATGGTCACACATTTAATGTGGCCCTATTGGTCTACGTTTATACAAAATTGGTTTTAACAAATTTGGGTGCCTGGTTTTACCAGGGCACTCATTTTGGTGGGGTCTATACATATGGCTAGGCAGACATTAAACTGAGTGCCCACACCTCATATTTAGTCCAAATGAATTGAAATTTTGGCAGGGAGTCACACTTGACCATATCTAGACCCTGCCCAAAAATGGGAATTTTTGGGGATAATTTTCTATAGTTTTGTAAATAATTTAATTTCTCTAGGGTAAATTAATTTAAGGGTTAAATGAACTCCAAACCCATCCAAATTTTGGTGGGTGGTGTAGGTAGTCATTATGAAGCTCTGGTTAAAATTTCATTAATTTTGGATGTGATTTGAACTGAAATCTTGTAAACCCTAGCCTTGCTTAAAAAGGGGCATTTTGGTCCAAAAGTGTATTTTGGGCTTAGAGTGTCCAAATCACCTCAACAGTTGTTCAAATTTAGGCCACTGACTTGGCATGAATTTTAGCACCTTCCCATGAAAAATGGGTTAGATTGGAATTGATTTGGCCTAAGATCTAAGGTGAAACCCTAAAGAAGGGCTTTTATACCTTGTGAAGGGCATGTGGCCAAAACACCTTGAATGATCAAGAAATTTTGTTGGGAGGGTACTAGAGTAGGTAAAACCCTCTGGTGAAAATATTAAGGGATTTTGGAAAAAGTGGGGCCCTCAAAATCGTAACCCTAGTTTAGGGCACAAGCATTGTAGTGCTAGAATAGGTTAGTAAAACTTCTTGAAATATGATGAAATTTGTGTAGAGTAGTCATAAGGATATAATAAACCTCTGATAATTTAATTGGAAATTTTGGAATAATAATTGTAGCACTTCCTTTATAATATATTGGATTGCCCTAATTAATCATATGGTTATTTTGGTCCCACTGTCCACTGGGAGGTCATGAAATTTTGGCATAAGGAGTTTAAAACACTCTTAGTCATATATGAATTTTTATGATAATTTTTGGATACATTTTTGTGGTACTTACTTCACAATCTTAGTAAATAGGATAATTGCTCAATAATTTGTTTAAGGCTCTTTACTGGTTAATAAATTATGAGATTTGACCCAGAGCATTTATATGCCCTTAAAATCATGCTTGAATTTTCTCTGAAATTTTGGAAGTAATATTACCCTACTTATCTATTTAAATGAATAATTGTGAGTTATATTTAAAATTAAAAATTAGTGGCCTAAACCTTGCTGAAAAAATTAAGAGACTTTGGATCTTAAGTTAAATATTCATATTGTATATAAAAAAAAATTGGAGGAATACTATATTGTTTAAATTTGGTACTTCCTGTTCAATCATGGAATTTTTGGCCACTATAATAATTAATTAAATTATCAGATAAATAGGAAAAAATGTGAATCTCTGGATTTAGGCAACAAAGGTAATAATAGCCCTGCAATAATTATTTTAGGAGCCCTGCAATAATAGCCCTCCCATTTTACATGGCATTTAACCTTAGTGGTCTGCATATAGTAAAATTGCAGAAAATATATTGGAGTACAAAGTTGGGCACATGAGTCGGGATTAGTGGTTTCAGGTTTGGATAAACTAGAATGGGTTCATCATTGGAGGTAGGATGAGTAGAGGGTTGGATTTGGCTAAATGTTAGATGGTGCTCGGGATCGACGAAAGATCGTCTAACCCGTAGGAGGAAGTGTCAAAATACTAGGGTTAGATCCAATGCAATAGTAAAGGGATTTTGAATTGGGTATCAACCAATAATAATAAATGCCTTGCGAAAGGGATCTTTCGGCTTCAGCCAATCGTAGCTCCTAGTGCCCTCGAGAGCCCTTCACGGGGAATACATTGGGCAGTCATGGGCTAAACCTAAGTCGTAGGCAAAAAAAATGAAGAGCAATTAGTAAATTTAGGGGTTTTACATTCTCACACCTCGATGTCTCGGGGAGATAGGTTGGGTCACTCGGGCATTAAGCCCAGTGGTTTTGGGATGGGCAGGTTAGCCCGGCGAGCTTTGGCTCGGTAATGGTTTGTGATGGGCAGGATAGCCTAACGAGCTTTGTCTCGGTTGTTGATTATTAACGGACGGAATGGTCCGGGGAGCTTTCGCTCGGTAGCTGTTACATAAGGTTGCATGTGCATAAAGTATAAGGTGGTGGGTCTTCGTGGTTGGAGGGTCGATGCACCGATGCCAATACGTTGACAAGGCAAGTGTAGTTTTGCACTTGGACAAATAAAGTCCGGTGCGCCAGCCGATAAGAGTATGCAGGAGCTTCGCTTAGTGCACCAGCATTGAGGCATATGATAGGTCTGACGGTAGTACTATTACCAGTTTAGAGGTGGGCGAGGCCCAACCCACCGCTTCCGTTTTCCACTACGGAGGTATCCTGGGAGGTTCGGCTCCAAAAAGGGGGAACTAAAGGTCTGTGTACACAGATTCGAGTGGGTGAGTTGCACTTGCATGTTCATGTCATGGCATAATTGTATTTCATAGCATAATTATTGCATATAACCTGACACCTAATGTATAAGTTGTATGGGACACTTTATACATTAGGCCCTGCAAAATGACCCCTTGGTTTATAAGTTCGCGCGTGCGTGCTTATAAGTTAAGGTTCTTATTTAGTATTACATATTTATGCTTGCTAGTAAAACCGACACCCTATCTTATAAATCAGTATGGGACTTTTTATACGATAGGATCCTTGAGATAGATCCCTTATCTTATGTGTATTCACATAAGTTAAGGTTACTTTCTTATTCAGTTCTTTATACCATTATTATAATCTCTTATACCTTAGAACTGCTAGTTTAGTTCCGCCGCCATCTACTATTTGATATTCTCCACCTTCATGTCCTTCCCTTTCCTTCCCCCCGCTCGGTGCCTAGGAGCCATGGGGGATGGGGCGGGGGACGATAGGACTTAGTCTTTTAGACTAACGGTTTTCAAACCACATCATTTTAGGGGACCACGGAGCCCAGCATGGAGGAGCAGCCCTGGAGGTCTGCACGCTTGGAGAACGGACAGTCTAGTACCGGAGTTCAGACAGTAGGGACTGTGAGTCCCGATCGCTAGTAGTTATATTAGTTTGCTTCCGCGATGAGCGATTTGTAGTGAGGAGTTGATGTACAGTGAATAAGCCCGAGAATTCTTTTATATATTTTATCTGTGGACACTCCCTTCGTGGAGATTATTTACTATTCATGTGTGATTTCTGTGGACTTGCTTATTTTATTGCTACAGTTGTGATCGATTTGGCAGGCAGGATCAAAGTTTTGTATTGACAACCTTCCCGAGTGCGAAGGTGTCACCGTAAGGCGGCGGTCTGGGCCTAAGACCCCGGTGTTTTAAATAAAAAAAATGGGGGTCTTACAAGTGGTATCAGAGGAAAACACATCAATCGAAAAGTAGCAGTCCACAATCCCTGGGCCACCCCCGCACGAGTTTAGTTTGGGGACAAACAAAGCAGTGGAAGCAGTGGTGGGCCCATATGGGGGATCACATGAAATTGTCCACTTTTAGTAAGATTGGTGTGATTACTTATAATTTGCTTTTGTTACGCAGCCCCCAGCGCAGCCAACACCACAAGGAGGAGTCCAGCAGACTCCGAATATTGCACCACCTCCCCCGGTCCCCACTCCATTCCTACAGTCAGAGATGGGGCAAACTCTGACAGCTATTTTGGAAGCTTTCAGGGCCCAGTAGGTTCCGGTCCCGCAGCCATACCCGGGGGCCAACTAGTTAAGCATCTTCCGAGGACACTCTCCCCCATCCTACTTAGGGACAGAGACAGCTGTCCGGACAGAAGAATGGCTGGACATTATATACGAGATATTGATGGGAATACGGTGCCCCTGGGAGGAGAGAGTTCCATTGGTGGTATCTTGCTTAGAGTCTCACGCCAAGAGATGGTGGAAGACGTCACTAGACACGACATTTGCAGATATGTAGATTGCAGAGATTACATGGGAGGAGTTCAGGGCCGTATTACTGGGGCATTTTGTTCCACAGTCGGCTAAGGATGAGCTGGAGAACAGGTTCCTGCAGCTGAAGCAGGGCAATAAGATAGTGGTAGAGTACCACCGGGAGTTCAATAATTTAGCCCGGTTTGCGGACTCCTATCAGCTGGATGAGGCAGGATACATCAAGAGGTTCTATAAAGGCCTGTGGGAGGACTTGAGGGAGTCCCTACTGTTTGTATCTGACGGGCCAATACCTCGGATGTTAGAGATGGCCAAGAGGATAGAGGCTGATTGGCAAGCTACTTGGGGCCGAAAACGGCCAGCGGAGGATACGGGTCAAGGAGCAAGGAACGATCAGAGACGAGTCCCTATCACGGACAGGAGATGGGTCGAGGAACAGCCTCTTTAGGAGGTAAGATAGGAAATAAAGGAGCCAGTGGTGGTGGCTCCACCACCTCTTCAGACACGGGAGGGCCAGAGACCCGGGGGAATGACATATCCCCCGCCAGAGTGATTCTACTGCCATCAAGTTGGGCACATCTGCAGAAATTTCCCTATGAGAGGGGCACCCCCACCAGCTCCACTGGCTGCCTAGCCAGCGCTCTATTTTGGAGGTTGAGGTCGTGGCCGAGGACATGGATACCAGGGGGGAGATCGTAGACAAGAAAGGGTGCAGGTGTATGCTTTGGACCTTGCACAGTCTCGGAATTCAGAGCAGGTCATAGTAGGTACGCCGAGATATTTAACTGTTTTTAAAAGAATTCTCCCTTTCTCAGTTGGCAAATTTGTAGAACTGTACTAGATAGAATAAATAGGAAAAAAAACTCATTATATAATCCTAAGACATTTAACCACCCCAGGTTTAGTCTTCATCAGCGGCAAGCCTGCCCACACGCTTTTCGATACCGGAGCTTCTCACTCCTTCGTGTCGGAGACGTTCGTAGAAGGATTGGAAGGCATGGAGTGATTCATGGGCTCGGATATGAGAGTGCGACTACCCGATGGATCTGAACTCCTTACCTCGAACCACTGCAACATGGAGGTAGAAATCGGAGGAAAGGCGTTTGAGGCTCCAGCGACGCTTTTGAAGTTAACAGACTATGATTTGATCCTGGGCATGGTATGGCTGCACTGGAACCATGCCCAGATTGATTTCCAAGCGAAGAGGATCACCATAAGACACGGCGACTCTTTCATTGCCATCGAAGGTATAAGACCTGCCTCTCGTATACTCTTATCTTCGGTACAGGCCTTTAAGGCCCATCTGCAGGGAAAGGAGGTTTATCAGATTCTATTTGAGATGGCAGAAGTCAAGGAGTCTATGACAGACATCCCGGTGGTGCGATATTTCGCTGATGTCTTTCAAGAGAAACTACAAGTACTACCTCCGCATCGAGAGCAGGACTTCCAGATACAGCTTATGCCGGGGGCAAGCAGGCATATAGGGCCCCTTATCGGATTGCCCCGAAAGAGTTGACAGAGTTCCAAAGTCAGTTGCAGGAACTAGTAGAGGCAGGGTTTGTCCGGCCAAGTTATTCATTGTGGGGAGCCCCGATGCTATTCGTCAAGAAGAAGGACGGAAGTCTCAGCTTGTGTATTGATTATCGAACGCTGAACAGACTAACGGTCCGGAATACATATTCGCTGCCACGGATTGACGAGTTGTTTGATCAACAAGAGGGAGCGCATTTCTACTCGAAGCTTGACTTAAGGTCAGGTTATTAACAGCTAGGGATTCGAGAGGAGGACATTCCGAAGACCGCCTTCAGTAGTAGGTATGGACTGTTTGAGTTTACAGTAATGCCCTTCGAGCTCACTAATGTGCCGTCAGCATTTACAAGCCTCATGAATAGTGTATTCGAGGATTATTTGGATGGATTCGTCATCGTATTTATTGACGACATCCTCATCGACTCAAAGACAGAGGAGGAGCATAGACGACATCTGAAGTTAACTCTAGAGAGGCTATGGGTGCACTAGCTGTATGCGAAGTTCAGCAAATGCCAGTTTTGGTTAAAGGAGGCGGCCTTCTTAGGTCATATTAACAGTGGTGCTGGGTTGGCAGTAGACCCGGCCAAGATCCGGGCAGTGCAGGATTGGCCACCGTTAAAGACAGCCACGGATGTACGGAGTTTCCTGGGACTTGCCGGATATTACCGGAAGTTCATCGAAGGATTCTCCCGAATCGCACTCCCTCTTACTTCCCTGATGAAGAAGGAATCCCCTTTTGTTTGGAGGCCACAGTACGAGGCGACCTTTGTGGAGTTGAAAGGTCGGCTTACCTCAGCTCCCATTCTCGCTCTTCCATCAGGAAGGGAGGGATTCAAGGTATACATGGACGCCTCCTATCAGGGGATGGGTGCCGTTCTGATGCAGAACTGGCACATGATAGCCTACGCCTCCTACCAGCTGAAGATACATGAGAAGAACTATCTGGTGCATGATCTTGAGATGGGTGCAGTGATCTTTGCTCTGAAGATTTGGCGACACTATCTCCATGGGGTTCACTGTGACATCTTCTCAGATAACATGAACTTGAAATACGTGGACACATAGAAGGAACTCAACATCAGACAGAGACGTTGGGTGGAGTTCCTGTCAGATTACCAGTACACCATGCACTACCACCCTGGGAAGGCGAACGTGGTGGCAGATGCTTTGAGCCGGAGAGGAGATACCTCAGGGAAGGGACCACAACTGATGTCCATGGAGCTAGTCCGGTCCTTCAGAGATATGCAGATATCCCTAGTGTCCGAGAATGATCAAGAGATGTATCTGGAGTATCTTGCATCGATGGTTGCCATAGATGATATTCGAGACCGCATCCGTGACGGACAGAAGATAGATGCATGGGAAGAGCCGGTATTGCAAGCCTTGGAGGAGGGTTCGACGGGAGATTATTCACTGAGAGATGGATTGCTATATTTCAGAGGCAGGGTCTATATACTCGCAGGAGGCTAGATTCGGGAGGACATCATGGCAGAAGTATATTGTAGCAGATACTCTATACACCCGGGGATCACAAAGATGACGGCAGACTTGAAGAAGATGATGTTTTGGCCAGGGATGAAGAAGGACAATATATACTTCGTGACTCATTGCGAGGCATGCCAACTGGTGAAGGCGGAGTGCAGGAACCCCACGGGATTGCTACAGCCACTTCCGGTGTAGGAGTGGAAATTTGAGGACATCGCGATGGATTTCATTCATAGCCTCCCCCGATCACGGACGGGAAATGATTCGATTTGGGTCACCGTCGATCGGCTGACGAAGGTGGCAAGATTCATTCTGATCAGGATAGATGACTCGGTTGGGGTGCTGGTGCGGAGATTCGTTGAGCAGTTAATTCATTAATACGGGGTTCCTAGGACGATCGTCTCGGATCGGGATGGTCGGTTCACATCCAGAGAGTGGAGATCCGTGCAGACTTACTTAGGCACGCGGCTAACCTTCAGCACAACATTTCATCCCCAGACGGATGGGCAGACGAAACGCACCAATCGGACATTGGAGGACCTCCTAAGTCTATGCATATTGGATCGAAATGAACCTTGAGAGAAGATTTTACCACTAGTTGAGTTCTCCTATAACAATAACTATCAGTCTAGCATCAGGATGGCTCCCAATGAAGCCCTGTACAGGAGGAGGTGTAGGACCCCGTTTTCTTGGATTCAGGACGAGGATCCGAAGGTGATGGGATCAAATTTTGTTGAAGACACCGAGGGTCAGGTGAGACTGATCAGAGAAAGGATGTTAGAGGCGCAGAGCAGACATGCTAAGTTCTATGACGCCTGACATCGTCAGGTGGAATTTCAGGTGGGGGACCGAGTGTTTTTGAAGATCTGGCCCATGCATGGAGTTTCACGGGTGCGTGGTCGGAGGAAGAAGCTCAGCCCTAGGTATATGGGCCCTTATAGGATCCTGGAGCGGATCGGGCCCCTAGCTTACAGGCTGGAGTTTCCCCTAGAACTGGCAGGTTTACACGACGTGTTCCATATTTCTTCACTTAGGAGGGCTCTACTGCGCCCGGAGCAGTAGATTTTGACCAAAGATGGGCCGGTAGCTTCAAACTGGTCAATTCACATGGATCTGATTTAGATTGATGACAGAGGAGTACAGACCTTGCATCGCAAGAACGTTCCGTTTGTAAAAGTTCTGTGGAGGAACCATGGTCAGAAGGAGCATACATGGGAACCGCAGGACCTGATGCGACAAAAGTATCCGGAGCTGTTTAGTCAAGTATACCTGACAACCTCTCAGGATGTTCAATTTACATTCCTTTTTTAAACTAGTAGGACTGAAATTTCAAGAATACTAAACATTTGTTTATTGGGGTCAAGACTTTGCCAATTGGGCGAATTGGTCTTAGATTTGACTATCACCTTTAAACCTCACATAGCAAACATGGCGCCGTGATGTAAATCTTTCAATTCTCATGTGATGTTACAAGTTTCTTTCTCCCCGATAGGAGTACCCGTGGGCTTAACCTTGATTTCGGGGACGAAATCATTGTTTTGTTTATTGGGATTTGTAACATCCCATTTCCAACTAGACCCCTAAGAGATTTATTGTCATGACAAAACCCTAGGAATCCCAAGAAAAAGTCAAGTGGGTCATGTGGTGTGGATAGGGGCACTATGGTCTACAAATAGTAAATTCCAAAACCTTAGTCTAGGGTGACCAAGGGCCCTCAGCATGACTCCAAGATCTCACCAAGATCTCTCCAACCCATGTTAAGGCCCTAAAGACTCATCAGGGTCAACCCTAGAGCTTGAATTGATCAAGGTCAACCCTAACCCTAAATGGGTCAAACTGGCCTGCATAGGGTTAATTGACCCTACCTAAGCCAAGTGGACCCCACCCATACCTTCATAACCCTAGTGAGGGGTCAATGGGTCACTGTTGGATACATTGGAAAATTTATACCTGATTTAGAGAAGCCTGACTTTGCTCAATGATATACATCAAGGTGTATTTGATGTTATTTTTAGTTTATATGTGCAGGTTAAGAATGTGATAGAATGCAGGAAAAAGATTCCAAGTCCACATGTCGACACCTGAGGAAGCAGTGTCGACACTTCAGTAAGATTGTGTCGACATTTGGAACTGGCTGTGTCGACACTTTAGTGAGTTTGTGTCGACATTAGGAGGAAGTGTCAACACACAGAAGATTATAGTCGACATCAAATATGTCGACACCGGGAGGCTGTGTCGACACGTAGAGGCAGAGTCGACAATAACGGTGTCGACACATAGAGGCAGTGTCGACACACGCTATGTTCTGAGTCTACATCAACTGTGTTGACACACAGGACTTGTGTCGACACACAGTTGAGTGTAGACCAAGTTGATTGCTGATGAATGGTAAAGTGTTTGTGTCAACACAAATAATTAGTGTCGACACATTCTCAAGATGCAGTGTCAAGAAGCTGTGTCAACATAGAGGCAGCTTTGTCGATATCAGCAAAGGCTGTGTTGACACTTAAGTCACTTATGTCGATACATATTGACAGATGGTCTCGACACTTTATGAAAGTCAGTCTCGACGCTTTGCTGACAGAGACAAAGGCTCAAGAACTGTTTGAAGAATTGATAGTTGTGAGTTACAACAGGTTTACTGAAGCTGTCAGACTTGTCAGAAGTTAATTAGAAACCGGATCAGCCGGTTACCATGGATGAAGTCTATAAATATATGGATTTAGTAGAAGAAAGAAGATAATACACACAACTAACACACCTATTATGAGGTTGATCTCTGATCAAGAAAGTACAAGTAACAAAGAAGAAGGTCTTCGTGAGAAGATCTAAGAAGACATTTTGAAGTAGTTTTCTATTTAGATTCTGTCTAAGTTGAATTCAATCAAGAATTCAGAAGTATCTTCAAGAGGTTTGGATAGAGAGAGATCCACCTATTTGAATTCAAGAAGGAGACATTCACAGGTCTCTCAAGAAGAAGATACTGAACTAATCTGTCAAGAAGATTCATATCTATTTCTAAAGTATAAGAAGGAAGCTGCCAGTCAGTTATATTTAAAGGAAATCAACCCAACAAAGTTCAGATTCAAGAATCTTTGAAGAAAGCTAAGATCAAGTTGATTTCAGCCATCAGCCTCTTCAAGAATCTGATCAAGAAAGTTCTTATCCCTTCTCTCTCAATAGGGGTAAGAGATTATAAAATTCCTTATCAAATTCTGTAGGATCTATTCATAGATCTGAGTTGTAAGCCTATTTTATTAAGGCTGAGTATAGGAGATTTATTCTCTGAGTGGTAGGGCTGTTTATGCCTGAGTTGTAGGAGAAGGTATTCTCTGAGTTGTAGGCCTTGTGGCAAGGCTGAGGAAGGGCTGTTTATGCCTGAGTTGTAGGAGAAGGGATTCTCTGAGTTGTAGGCCTTGTGGCAAGGCTGAGGTAGGGCTTGTTAGCCTGAGTTGTAGGAATGTGGAGACATTCTGAGTTGTAGGAATCCTTTTGGATTCTGAGCTAAAGGAAGAAGTTAGGCCGACTCTAGCATACTGCTAGATAGGTGAAGGGGGAAAGTGGATGTACCCAGACATTGGGGAACCACTATAAATCTGTGTCCAATCTGTGATGTGTGTATGATTTTGATTGTTGTGCTGTGTTAGCTGTAGAAATATCTGATTAACTTAAAGATCTGTAGTTATTTTCTGCCTTAAGTTAAATCAAGGAAAAGTACCTATTCACCCCCCCCTCTAGGTATTTTGGTAGTCTTGAAAGTAAAACTATCAAGTGGTATCAGAGGGAGGTTGCTCAAAGAAGGACTTAACAGTCATAATTAGATCCCTAAGGCAGAATCAATAATCAAGAAAATGGGTTCTGGAGAGAATCACAAGGAACTAGGGTAAATGAAATTACCCATTTGCAGGAAAGATATTTTTTGAATCTAGAAAGAAAGGGTTAGGTTCTTTATGGACGCCTCTGACCGAAGGATATATATCACAGTAAAAGAAGGTCCATATATCCCAATGAATGTGTCTGTTCTAGATGCAAATCAAAGAACTCCTAAAGATTTTTCTGAAATGACCAAGGATGAGATTGTACTTGCAACTATGGATAAAAGAGCTCAGAATATCATAGTGAGTGTCATAGATGATTCTACTTTCCAAAATTTGATTCACTACAAAACCTCCAAGGAAATGTGGGACACTTTGATTGTTTACTGGAGGGTTCAAAAGAAGTTAGACAAGACAGAAAGTCTATGCTCAATCTAGAATATGAGAGTTTCAGACAAGGGAAGTCTGATAGCATATCTTAATGCTACAAGAAATTCTACAGGATAGTGAATGAACTGATGTCCTATGGAAGGATATTCAATACTTATGAGCTGAATGACAAATTCCTAAGATCCTTGACAAAAGATTGGGATACCAAGATTTGTGCCATTAGAGAAGTGGCCAAACTAGCAGACATTTCTCCTCCAACCTTATTTGGAAAGTTGCTATCATATGAAATGCAACTAATGGCTAGGAAGGAGGAAGAAAGAAATACAAAAGGAGAGCATAGAGAAAAGTCAGTGGCCTTCAAGGTTGAAGCCATTAGAAAGAGCAGGAGGATGTCTCCATCACCTCCTAAGGAAGTTGCTGAAGTTATCTTAGATAATTCAGACAATTAGAACTCAAATAGCAGTGATTCAGATGCAGATTTTGCTGCCTTTACAAGGCAGTTTATTAGGTTCTTGAAGAAGAAGCAGTGGAAGTCAAGGCCCTCCACATCACAGCCAGTTGATGACTACTATCAAAAGAGAAAATCATCAAGAAAGGAAAGGAGAAGGTCTAAGCCCAGCAAAGCTACAACATCAAAAATTGTTTGTTATTGCTGCAATAGGCCTAGACATGTGGTGGCTGAGTGTCTAGAAAAGAGGAAGGAGTCAGCAGACAAAAAGAAGACTCAATAAAAGGGCAAGAAGGAGAAATCCTTTGTTGCTAAGAAGGAGAAGAGTCTTACATATCAATCCTCCTCAGAGTCAGAATCTGAAGCTGAAGCATACATTGGACTGTATGTAGGTAGTGAAGAAGAGGAGTTTATGCAATTACTGGACTCCATCAATGAACAAGAAGACCATCAGTGCATGTGACTGATGGCTGAATCAGAAGATAACAAGTGCCAGGATCAGCCTGGTCCCAGTAAGGTACAAAGTAATTCTAGAATTTCTGATTATAGTACTGGTTCAGAGTCAGATTCATCTTCATCAAGTGATGAGAATGGATCAGAATCTGAAGGACATATTCATCAGTTGATAGATGAATATGGGGACTTATTGCAGGCACTTAAGAAAAGCAAAAACCTGGCCAAAAATAAGGCTAAGGAAATTACAGATCTTAAGATGACTGCATCTGGTTGAGAGAAAGAATTGGATCAAAAATTGAATGAGATTGCCAAGCTGAAAACTATGTCTGTTATTTAGATGGGTACAATCACATATAAAAATGATCTAATTAAAAGTCTGGAAGTCAGACTTCAAAAGGAGAAAGATCTAGTGGCTTGTTACTCAAAGCCAAAATAAGTCTTACCCTTAATAGATGAGTTTGTGGCTCAAAAGGATAAGATAGAATTAGGCTTTAAAGGTAACACTAGGACTGTCCAATTCAAGAGAAAAAGCAAAGCACCAGTCCAGCCAGTAAATTTTAAAGTGCCTGTAATGTTTAGAAAGGTACAAGTGCCTTATAACAGATATGATCTTGAAAACATTCATGGTCATAATTAGACTGATGTTCTGAATAATAAGGGTGTTATTGCCAATAAGTCAGCCCATGTTCATAAACCCCATGGTTATAAGAAATCAGTGGGTGTAGCTGCAGCAGCACCAGCACAGAACAGAAATTTTTCTGCAGAAAATGTATCTAGACCTAGATACAACAAGTATGAATGCTGGTGCTATGGCAAGACAGTCCATTTTGCCTTAGACTGCTGGCATAACATAAGTGTCAGGAAGAACAACAGTCTACCAGTTATAAGAGCTGCTGGTAGTTTTGATATGAATGGTGCTAACTTGAACCATGGACCAAAGACTTACTTGGGTTCTAAGGGAAAGTAATTCTGTATTGCAGGAAAGTCCAAGTGGCCATGCCCCTATATGGTGCTTTGACAGTGGATGTTCCAGGCACATGGCTGGAACAAAGGGGCTACTGAAGGAGTACACACCGATCAAGGATGGGCCTAAAGTAATCTTTGGTGGATCTGAAAGAGGAATTATTAAAGGATTTGGTAACATTTCTTCAAACCAAATTACCATCACTCAAGTGACTTATGTGAAAGGTTTGAAACATAACCTGATAAGCATAAGTCAGCTTAGTGATCTAGGATATGACATTTCATTTGTTAAAAATGGATGCCATATCAAAAGATCAAGTGATCAAAAGGTCATATTGACTGAGTATAGAAAAAGAAATATTTATTGTCTTGACTTTGTGTGTGAGAACAAGGTTTCTCCTATTTGTCTTGTAGCTGATGAGAGAGCATCGCATTGTGTCAAATGGCACAAGAGGCTGGCTCATCTTAACTACAAAACAATTGGCCAACTATTTAGCAAAGAGTTAGTGAGGAATGGTCCTCAGGTTAAGTGTATAAAGGATGGGATATGTTCAGCTTGTCAAAAGGGCAAGCAGACAAAATCCTCCTTTCATAGCCTTGAAAACAAGGATTAAGTCAGGTGTCTATACCTACTGCATATGGATTTATTTGGTCCTATGCTAGTTCATAGTCTAAGTAGGAAGGTCTATACTTTTGTGGTTGTAGATGACAATTCTAGATATTTCTGGGTGTTCTTTTTGAGACAGAAATCATAAACCTCAAGTGTTTTACATAGTTTTGTCAAACAAATTTAGAATGAACTGAACAGTACAGTGGTCAAAATCATAAGTGATCATGGCACTGAATTTCAATCTGAAAGTATGACAAGATTATGTGAAGAATTTGGGATTTTCCAAGAATTCTCCTAACCTAGAACACCACAGCAAAATGGTATTGCAGAAAGAAAGAATAAGACATTGATTGAGGCTGGTAGAACTCTATTGTGTGACACTTCTCTCCCAGAATATTTCTGGGCTAAGGCAGTTAGTAATGCATGCCATGTGATTAATAGGGCCTCTATTACCAAAAGCCACAAAAAGACACCCTATGAGATCATGAAAGGTAGAAAACCAAATTTATCCTATTTTATAATCTCTGGTTGCAAGTGTTATATCCTTAACAATGGCAAGTCTTATCTAACTAAGTTTGTGGCCAAATCCCAAGATGGAATATTTGTTAGGTACAACAAAAATAGTAAGGCTTATAGAGTCTACAACTTGATTACTCAGGTTGTAGAAGAATCTGTACATGATGTATTTGATGAAATTAGATTAATTAACAGTGAGTTGCCTTGTAGTTCATGCAGTCCAACAGGTATAAGCAATAGAATGGACAAGCTTTCCATTGTAGAAGGCTCAATTGTAGATGAAGTATTTGAAAATGATGTCTACCTTCCAGGGGGAGTACAAGACTCTCTAGAAGCTGATGACAACCAAGAGGTACAACATAATGAAGAAACTGGAGGTGTTCAGCCAGAAGGAAGTTTAACTCCAACTGTAAGACATCTAAAGGATCATCCAGCAAATCAGATAATTGGTGATCCAAGACAAGAAGTGCAAACCAGAAGCAGAAATCTGAATAAAGACATGCACTCAAGTTTTTTATCTCAACTGGAGCCAAAGAAATTTGAAGAAGCTATCCAAGACCAACACTGGATTAATGCTATGCAAGAGGAGCTTAATCAGTTTAGAAGATGCAAGGTCTGGGAGTTAGTTCCAAAACCAAAAGACCACAACATCATTGGTATAAAGTGGATATTTAGGAACAAGTTGGATGAGAGTTGAGTTATTGTGAATAACAAAGCAAGATTGGTTGCAAAAGGATACAGGCAGGAAGAGGGAATAGATTTTGATCAAACATTTTCCCCAGTAGCAAGACTGGAAGCAATCAGGATGTTCCTTGCCTTTGCAGCATATCAAGGATTCAAGGTATACCAAATGGATGTGAAATCAGCATTCCTGAATGGTGATCTAAAAGAAGAAGTCTATGTAGAGAAGCCATCAGGTTTTGTAGATTCTCTTAAACCTGGTTATGCCTATAGACTTAGGAAAGCATTGTATGGGTTAAAGAAAGCCCCAAGGGCTTGGTATGAAACCCTGTCTACTTTCCTTATTGAGAACAAATTCTCAAGAGGTAAAATAGACAAAACTCTATTCCTAAGGGAATCTTAAGGTAAGATAATCTTAGTTCAGATCTATATAGATGACATAATTTTTGGGTCTATAGAGAACAACCTTTGAAAGAAGTTTGCCAAACTTATGCAAGGGAAGTTTGAAATGAGCAGTATGGGGGAACTTAAATTCTTCTTGGGACTCCAAGTAAGACAGACTGAAGATGGCTTGTCCATATCCCAGTCTAAGTTCACCAAGGAGTTATTTAGAAGTATGGTATGGAATCATCCTCCACCATGAGAACTACTATGGGAACAAGTATGCCTATATGCAAAGATGATGCAGGTAAACCTGTAGATGAGTCTTTGTATAGAGGAATAATTTGCTCTCTATTATATCTCACTGCTAGTAGATAAGACATTATTAATGCTACATGTGTCTGTGCTAGGTACCAAGCATGCCCTAAAGAATCACATTATACTGCAGTCAAGAGGATTTTGATATATCTAAAGGGCACACCTAATCTAGGCCTTTGGTACCTTAGGAATGGAGATTTTCTACTAATAGGTTATTCAGATGCAGATTTTGAAGGCTGTACAGAAGATAGAAAAAGTACTACAGGTACATGCCAATTCTTGGGAGGAAGGTTGATATCCTGGAGCAGTAAGAAGCAGACTAGTGTGGCAATATCCACAGCTGAGTCTGAATATGTGGAAGCAGGAAGTTGCTATACACAGCTGTTGTGGATTCAACATCAGCTAAGGGACTATGGTATTCAAGTAAGTAGAACACCTTTATTGTGTGATTCTAAAAGTTATA
The DNA here is from genome assembly GCA_039513925.1 of Platanthera zijinensis. NCBI lineage: Eukaryota > Viridiplantae > Streptophyta > Magnoliopsida > Asparagales > Orchidaceae > Platanthera > Platanthera zijinensis. Next base: position 11,664,966 of record CM077097.1, read on the forward strand.
TTTCTATTACAAACAATCCTATTTCACATAGTAGGACTAAGCATATAGAGATAAGATACCATTTTCTAAGAGAACATGTAGAAAAAGAAGACATCTCATTAGAATTTGTTAAAACTGATTTTCAAATTGCAGATGTATTTACTAAGCCTCTGGATGAAACTAAATTTAACAAATTTAAAATTGAATTAGGAATGTTGACCATAGGTTAGTTTACCAAAAATTGGCTAAGTAAAATGGTGTCGACACATTCAGTGATAAGGTGTCGACACAGAGAAGTCATGTCGACAATTCAGGGAAATTGTGTCAACATAGAGAAAATGTGTCGACACATAAGGGACAAAGAGTCGACATATCCAGAAATGTAGTGTCGACACAACCAGAGTAATGGTGTCGACACTTACATATTTTGTGTCGACACTTATTATAAGAGTCGACACAGAATTTCTGATGAACCACTAAGTATCACCTGTGTCGACATATCATCAATTGGTGATGACACATAGTAGTCAGCCCCGTGGTCGAGACAATTGAAGTTTGTGTCGAAACTTTTCAATAGTGTCGACACTTTTAGATAATTTTTGTCCCACCTTTTGACCTTCTTTGATTAGAAAGGTATAAATAGGTCAAGAACTTATTCTGTCGATACGCTCACCAGGATTTCGAGACAAAAACCTTGTGTCGACAATCTCTCTCCTCTCCAATTAAGCTTTCTCTTCATTCCAATGGCGCCCAAGGTTGAAGACAACATCAATGAAGGATATGAGTTGGTTAGGCATGCATTCACCGATGTCGTAACAGAGATCAACATGTCATTTCTCTTCTTGAAGACAACGGATTTGAATATCTTGTCTCTGAACCTACAAAGATATGGAAGAAAGAAGTATTCGAGTTCTATACTCCTGCTTCAATAGACTCAAAGGGATTGAAGATCAAATCCACTATACATGGAGAAAAAGTCAAGCTGTCTCAGAAGTGGTTGAGCAAGATTCTCCATCTTCCTAGAATCCATGATGAGATAGAGGTCCCAGCATCAAGGACCAGGGAGGCGCTTCAATGGTGTGGATTGGATCTAACCTTAAAGATAGGAGCAGCCATCAACAGGAAAGTCATGAATCATCAAGGGAAATTTCTATCTGAAATAGTAAGAAAAGTGATCTTATGTAAACCAGGTGGCCATGATAGGATATCAGCCTATATGTTCAGCCTGATGACAAGGGTAATCTTTAAGATTCAAACCAATTTGTCTGCAATACTGTTTGATAAGATAAAATAAGGAATCAAGAAGCCAAACTTGGCTAGGATCATGAGTCTGTACCTGGCTAGAATAATTCCAGAGGTGATGCAACAGATTCCTGGATCAAAGATAAATCACATGAGGAGAATGGACATAAGGTTATTCTCAAGATGGGATAGAGTTCTTTCAAAGGAGATGCCTGATGTGGACAAGCAAGAGCCTGCAGCAAAATCCCCAGCACATGACCTTTCTGAGCATGGTCATGAAGATGCACAAGAACAAGAAGAGCAAGTTAGAGAACAAGTTCAAGATCAGACTTGGACTACCCAAGTCAAGGAAGAGACTATATTTGCACAGATGCAGGGGGAGCCAATTACTGCAGAGTTGCAGGGGGAGCCACATTCTTAACAGGTACAGGAGGAAGAAAGAATCAATTTATTAGAAGACTTAGTTTCTCAAACTTGTCTTGATAATTCTGGAGTTGCTGCTAATGCTGAAAAAGTACTATCTCCTGCTCTCACACAACAAGAATTCACTCTTGAAGAGTTATTTCCTGATCTTGGAGGAGCAGCAGATAAAATGGAGACCCTAAGATTTGAGGGGGAGCAAGTAAGGTTTGAGGGGGAGCAGGTTAATATTGAGGAGGAGCAACATGGAGCTGAAAAAGAAATTTCTTCCACTCCTCAAGAGAGAGTTTATATTTAAAGTTCTTCAGAGTCTGAGCATGAAGAAGTCAGGGAGGCCAAGAAAAGAAAACATATGGTCTTTAAGAGAAGAAGTCAAAGCTATAAGAAGTCTCTCCAAACAACTACTTCACATTCTACTCCTGAGATGGATTACAACAAGTACTTGGTTGACTTACAAGTAAAATTTGATGAGCAGAGATTGCTTCTAGAAAAATATGTTGAAGAAAGCCAAAAGGCTCTTCAATTTGATCTAGCCCAAGAGATAAAGTCTATCAGATTTGAGGTCAATCCGAATAAAAAAGAGATGACAGATTGCTTCCACAAGGGAGGCAATGCAGTGGTATTTCTTGCCAAGCAACAAGAAGAAATAAAGAAGCAAGTGGATGAGATTGCAGTCAAACAAGGCTATGTACTTGAAAATCAAATAAGAATGAATTACAATCTGACTGAATCTCACAATGAGATAGTCACTGAGTTAAAAAATGTTGTTACTGGAATGACTGCTGCAAGAACTAAAGAAATGGAAGACTATGATAAGAAGCTACAGGCTGCCCTAGATTCAGTTAAAACTGACATCACTTCATCTGAGAAGTTAATTAGTGTCAAGCTTCAAATGTTAAAGCCATTCTTTAAAGATGGAGTCAATTACCTGGATGGGCAAATAAGGTTTCAAAAAGAGGACTTAAGAGATCATATGACCAGAGAAGTCATAAAGGGGGAGAGGGTGTTAGTCTATGCTGGCTCTAATCATGCCAAATGGGTAACCAACAGTATAAGAGCCACTCTGGGATTTCGAACCCTGTGTGATGATTATAATATGGCTGAGTCATGGGTGCAACCAATTCTACTTGAAGGTGATCAACCTGAGGTTGCCCAAGTCATTTACCCTCCTGCAGATATTGAAATGATACATCAATAAGTTGAGTCTATGTACAGTCCTCCTCTACCAGTTACAAATTTTATTATTGAAAAGGTAGATATGCTAGAAGCTGGTCTGAAAGCTCAGCAAGATGCTCTATTATCAAATAAAAGATTTAAAGAGCAAGCAGAATTAAATCTAGACTTTGAGCAGTGGAGCCCCACTTCAAGGAATATCATTTTAACTGCCTGGAAAGCTGTAAAAGATCAAGTACATGAAAGGGTAAAATGGTACAATGAGAAAGAATGGCAAAAGTATGAAGCCAGGAAGGAGGCCATAGTTCAACACAGGAGAAAGGCTAAGATGGGGAAGCTACCTCTTGATACTCAGGAACCTAGCAAGTATTTCCCCAAGCCCTTTCATTATTTTGAAAGGCAAAGGATCAAGGCTGAAGAACAAAAGAAAGCTGAGTTGAAAGGAAAGAAGCCTATTGAAGATACAGAACCTATTGTGTAACACCCCGAAACTCAAAAGAGGGATGGGTGATTTTTTAAGCCCAATCTGAATTTTGGAGCAGGTGTCACGGGCGTGACACGGGCGTGTCACGGGCGTGTCACGGGCATGTCACGGGCGTGAAACAGGCGTGTTCGTCCACGGGTCATTTGGTCGACGTTTTGACAATCGGAGATCGTCGAGTTGAGGCACACGGTCTAGGACACGGGCGTGTCCGAGGGCGTGTCACTTAGGGCAGTTTTCTGAGGCAAGCACACGGGCCATGACACGGGCCCTGACACGGGCGTGTCAAATGCGACATGGGTGTGTCGGGTGCCGTGTCGCAGGCCGTGTCCTTCTCGGGTTGGGAAAGCTGGACGATTGCATACGGGGGGGGGGGGGGGGGGCGTGACATGGGTCTCGACACGGGCATGTCACAGGTGACACGGGCGTGTCGGAGGCCGTGTCGAATGCCGTGTGCTGGTTTTCGAGTCAGTCGAGATGGAGAATGGGTGACACGGCCAGGCACACGACCGTGTTGCAACCCGTGTTCAACCCAAATTTTATAATTTGAGGCCTAATCGTGGCCGTTCATTTCCTTGGCTTTGGATCCGACGGTGGGGGGCATCTCCTGGGTGTTTTTAGCCGGGATAAGGGTTTCAAAACCCTCATTCTCTTTTTCCATTCTCTTTCTAAATCCTAGAGAGAGGGGAGAGCAAGGTGAGAGGTTGGAAACCAAGATCCAGCCGCCGGTAGAGCGTCGGAGCTCCGAATCGCGATCCAAGTCCAGATCAGCGGAGGTGACGCCATTGCGGTGCTTTCCAACTGCATAGTTTTTCATGGCACCGCGAAAGAATGCAAGGGTAACGATTTCTCATCCTTGGGCATGTGAAGCCCTTTTTCCCTTTGCATAGGAAGCCCTCTCTCGCGAGTGAGCGAAGAGTTGGAGCATTCCTTGGGGTAGATATGTAAAGTCCCCCTTGTATAGAGTCCGTATGCGAAAACGGACATAGGCATTGTGTGTGAAGCCTATCCGGACAAGTAGAGCCGGATCGGTGATGTTGCATTGCATATGAACCAGGGAAGACTCCGGGTGTTTGGGTGTTTTTCGGGTTTTCTACGTGGTAGATTGCAACAGGGAGCCTTGGAGATTAACTCCAAAGTGCACCCAGAAAATTGGGCAAAAGCGAGTTTTGCCAACACGATGGCCGGGGAGCCAACGTGAACATAACCGGGTTATGTGATTGTTGTGGCGGAAACGGGACTCGGTGAGTCTTGACCTGCGCATATGGCTTAAATTGCCGTTGCGATATGAGCACGGGTCAGGCGGAACTGTACCCGATCTATGTCGTTCGGTGGGACCGTTGGCATGGATGAGAGTCTTCGGCAGTCTATGGCTTAAATTGTCATGACCAAGGCCAAGAAGACAAAATGCTCATATGGTTGGCCGTCCAAGGGGCGGTGGTGGAATGGGAACGTCTATGGCTTGAATTGACGTGACGTTGGTCGGTTCGCCGTGAATGTGCCCTGTGTGCACGAGGTGTGTGGCCGTGCGAGCCTATGCCTGTGATGATGTGTGTTTACACTAATAAATTGCCTATACTAATAAAGTGCAGGGAAAGAGCATCGCCGCCCCAATTTTGGGTCGGGATCATTATAATTTGATCAGCATAGCTGACCGTTGCTTTTGTTTTCCACCGGGCGGTGGTTTGTGCTTGCAGGTGCTGCGGAGCCGAGCAGAAAATAGTGGGCTAAAGCCCAAGTTGCTAAGTCGGCCCTCGAAGGCCTAATTTTGAGTGTTTCATTGTGACCATGTGTGGCCGGCCTGTGAGCCGATGTATGAAAACACTGTTATATCAAGCAAACTATGTAAGGCCTTAAGGCCATTACTATTTTCTGTGTATTGGAACATTCCTGCGGGTGTTATTATAGTGGAAATTCATGCTGTTGGCAGGGTTCTTAATTGTGCAACTTAATTTTATTGCTTCCGCTAGGTGTTGTGTAGGGCGTTCAATTGGTTGAGTGGTTTCAACGCGTAACCAACCGGTCTGTCCGTAGTATATGGCGTCGGGCCCCTGCCGGACCTACTGCTATATGCTATCCGACGAATAGGGGTGTTACAAATTGGTATCAGACTACTGGTTTCGGTCAAACTTAAATGAATTCGTGGGCGAATTCACTTTAAGGGGTGGTGAGCACGCGTGCGTGCGTCATCGTTATAACATGAAAAGAACCCATGAATGTCCACTTAGGAATGAAAATACACATGTTTGAGGAACCTGTGTGTTCCTATAATTGCTGTTTGTAATAGTATTTGGTCGCTTATCGGTGTTTTGCATGTTTATAGGTGACCAGAAGTGGTGCTAGGCCGTCAGAATGGCCAGGTTCTGAGGCAAGCAGTGCGCCAAGTGAAGCGCCTGCAATACCTCCGTCTGCCGAGACCATTAGGTTGGTGGCAGAAGCTGTCATGGCGATGATTAATGCGCAACCTGCAAGACAGGTGTAGCAGCTTGCTCCTGCGGAGGAGCAAGTGCCGCTCCAAGCGGTGGAGCCTAGAAGGGTTGAGCAGGTGGCTGTGGAGCCGGAGTTGCCTCATAGAGCAACTGAGAGACAGCTTAAGCATGTGATGGGCTTCCACCCAACGGTGTTCTCGGGAACGGGAACCCCGACCCAGGCTGAAGATTGGCTCTCAAGAGTCAATAGGGTGATGATAGTGACAGAAATGGAAGAGTGGCAGAAGACCACGATAGCGACGTTCCTTTTGGATGGGGACGCAAGGTTATGGTGGGAAGGCCTAGAGCTACACCAGTTGAGGGGAAGGCCGTTGGCCGAAGTTCCTATGGCGGAGTTTGCAAGATTGTTCATGGCTCGATACCTCCACTCAGCGCAGAGGATCGCATTGGAGAATGAGTTCCAAAAGTTGGTGCAAGGAGATAGCACTGTATATGAGTACCTCCACGAGTTTACTCGGTTGGGGAGATATGCTAGCACTACCTTTGCCGACGAGGAGCGAAAGACTAACCGCTTCTATGAAGGGTTAAGAGATGAGATGAGGTTGCTACTGTCGGGTCCCATGGCGCAGGGTTTCCTAACCTTGGTCAACTCGGCGCGGTCCTTGGAGAAGGACATGAGAAATGTGCAAGCTAAGAAGGAATCTGGAGGGAAGAAATCGGAGTTCAAAGCGCCGACTACGTCAAAGTCGGGCTATCGAAGATTCTATAAGAAGACTAGGACGTCAGGTCTAGCTCCTTCTGCAGGTGCCTCGGGGACAACTACCAATCGAACCCCAGGCGCTTGTTTTACGTGTGGAAAGACGGGGCACTTTGCCCGCGATTGCTGGAGCGGATGCCCAAAGTTCGAGAGAAAGCAAGGAGCTACTTACGAAGAGAAGGGCAAGGCGCTGGAGTCAACCGCGTCTCACTATGCTCAGACTCAGCCTAGAGTCTACAACTTGGGGCAGTAATAGGCCATTAAACAAGCGGATGTGGTGACAGGTACGAGTTAATTTATAACAAGTTAACTTAGATACTATTGTTTATTGCTTGTTAGCCTAATATGGTTTACATAGGCTTTGTTTTGATTAGCGATAGTCCGACACGGGCACTGTTCGATATGGGAGCTTCACACTCCTTGTCCGAAAATTTTATATCGCGCATCAGAGTCCCTTCTTCGATGGCGAAGGACAAGTTGGATGTGCTGCTACTGAATGGGTGCTCGATGCGTGCGGACAGAGTGTGCGTCGTAAAGGTTCACATAGGGAGCCAAGAGTTCGACTTGCTAACGTCATTGTTGCCGCTAGTAGAGTTCGACGTTATCTTTGGGATGGATTGGCTTTCGGAGCAGAAAGCTTGGATTGACTGTGACCGGAAGGAGGTCAAGCTGGGTGTTGGGCGGGGGACAACATTCGAGGGACTCAAGGGGTCGAGCAAGATGTTGATGTCTGCTCTTCAAGTGGTAAAGGCAGTTCGTTCTGGTGCAGAGCTGTTCTTCGTAATAGTGGGGGCTGTGGAGGCAAAGTCCACGTTGGATTGCATCCCCGTGGTTTGTGAATACCCGATGTGTTCCCGGATAGTCTTCCCGGGGCCCCGCCGCAGCGAGAGATTGATTTCACCATAGAGCTCGTACTGGGGGCCAAACCGGTGTCACGTGCTCCGTATAGGTTGGTGCCTAAGGAGATGGCAGAGTTGAAAGTTCAGCTAGAGGAGCTGATGGAGCAAGGTTATGTGCGTCCAAGCTCGTCGCCTTGGAGCGCACCGGTCCTCTTCGTTAAGAAGAAGGATGGGAGTATGCGGTTGTGTATCGACTACAGAGAGTTGAACAAGCTGACGGAGAAGAACAAGTACCCGATCCCGAGGATTGATGATCTGTTCGAATAGTTGGTCGGATCGTCGGTATATTCTAAGTTGGACTTGAAGTCGGGGTACTATCAGTTGAGGATAAGGGAATGTGATATCCCGAAGACGGCGTTCAGCACAAGGTATGGGCATTTCGAGTTCACGGTCATGTCATTTGGACTGACGAATGGGCCATCAGTTTTTATGGACTTGATGAACAGGACGTTCCGAGATTTCCTGGACCGCTTCATCTTTATTGACGATATATTGGTGTACTCGCAGTGCGAAGAAGATCACTTCAAGAACTTTCATCTGGTGTTGGAGACTTTGAGGAGGAATGAGCTATATGCGAAATTCTCCAAGTGCGAGTTCTGGCCACCCTCAGTAGCGTTCCTTGGTCACATTGTTAGTGGGTAAGGTATAGCGGTGGATCCGGTGAAGATCATTATGATACGGGAGTGGCCTGCGTTGTCTTCTGTCGCGGAAGTCCGTAGTTTTCTCGGGCTTGCCGGATATTACAGGCGCTTCGTAGAGAACTTCTCGCGAATAGTGCTACCTCTCACGAAGTTGACAAGGAAAGATCAGAGATTCTTGTGGACGCAGGAGTCCGTGCAAGCGTTTGAGGAGCTGAAGAGACGGTTGACCACGACGCCAGTGCTTAGTTCGCCGAGTGGGACCGTGGGCTTCGAGGTGTATAGTGACGCCTCGGGTAGTGGTTTGGGCTGCGTGTTATTGCAGCATGGGAGCGTCATAGCTTATGGATCGCATCAGCTGAAAGTGCAGGAAAGGAACTATCCGGTCCATGACTTGGAGTTGGCGGCCGTGATATTTGCACTTAAGCTGTGGAGGCACTACCTATACGGCATAAGGGTCGATATATACCGATCACAAGAGCTTGAAGTACCTATTGGATCAGAAGGATCTTAACATGAGGCAGAGGAGGTGGATGGAGTTCCTGGGGGACTACACCTTCAAGATTCATTATGTACCCTGGAAGGGCAATACGGTTGCTAATGCATTGAGTCGCAGGGCTCCCTCCCAAGCCAACTGGTTATCGGTGCATGATGAGCGGCTGATACGGGAGTTGGAGGAGCTTGAGATCTGTTGCGTTGACAAGCAAACGAGCGCCAAAGCAATGTTGAACTGGACAGAGGTCCAGTATGACCTGGCTGATCGGGTACGGTAGGCATTGGAGTTAGATGACTCCATGAAGGAGCTTATGGAGGCAGTGTTGGATGGGTCAAATTCCTAGTTTTCAGTGGAAGATGGGTTATTAAGGAAGGATCATCGGTTGTGCGTCCCAAGCGAGAGTAACCTACGGGCGGAGTTGATGTACGAGCCTCATCATACCAAGTACTCGATCCACCCAGGGAGCACAAAGATGTACCGTGACCTCAAGAAGCTGTTTTGGTGGCCAGGGCTAAAGAAAGACGTAGCGTTGTTTGTGGCTAAGTGCCAAACATGCGCCTTGGTGAAGGCGGAGTGCCAAAAGCCGGAAGGATTTCTGAAGTCCTTTCCTATACCGGAATGGAAGTTCGACGACATATCTATTGACTTTGTGCATGGGTTGCCAAGGTCGCAGAAGGGGAATGATGCCATCTGGGTGATCATAGATCGGTTAACTAAAGTGTCGCATTTCATTCCGCATAGGAAAGATAACTCGGTGGAGAAGTTGGCGAAGCTATATGTGGACAATATAGTTAGACTGCATGGTGTACCTCGCAGTATTGTGAGTGATCGCGATGGGCATTTCATGTCCAATGATTGGAGGTTGGTGCAGCAGATGCTGGGGACAAAGTTGAAGTTCAGCACAGCCTTCCATCCGCAGACGGATGGGCAGACCGAGAGAGTCAATAGAACGATGGAGGACATGCTCCGCATGTGTGTTCTATACTTCGGGAAGCATTGGGAGGACCACCTGTATTTGGTGGAGTTCGCATACAACAACAGCTACCAGGCGAGTATCCTAATGGCGCCCTTTGAGGCCCTATATGGTAGAAAATGTCGCACGTTGTTGTCTTGGTTAGAAACGGGTGAGGCAAGGTTGTACAAGAAGCAAGAGGTGGAGAGTGCTACCTCGTTGGTGCGGATCATTTGGGAGCGCTTGTTGATCGCTCAGGACAAGCAGGCGAAGTATTACAATGCCAATCACTGGAATGTGGAGTTCGCGGTAGGCGATTGGGTATACTTGAAAGTGAAGCCGTTCAAGGGGGTTTTGTGTGTGAGACGCTTGAAGAAGCTGAGCCCAAGATACCTTTGACCTTTTGAGGTTCTAGAGCGAGTCGGCGAAGCCGTATACCGTTTGAATCTATCGGTGGGGTTGAGTGTGCTACACGATGTGTTCCACATCTCTGTGTTACGGAAGGCGGTGCAAGATCCTTCACTAGTGATCGCAGTGGATCAAGTACCGGTGGACGAAGGGTTGACGACTAAGGTCAAGCTCGTTTGTATTGAAGACGCAGAGGTCAAGAGGCTCCGTAACAAGGAGATCCGGATGGTTAAGGTCTGGTGGGATAATTGCGGTCGAGAGGAGCTCTCTGGGGAAAGGGAGCAAACCGTGCTGGAGGAGTACCCGGAGTTATTCCGCTCAGGTACCGTTAAAAGTTTTAAGTTCCTATGGTTTTCCTTTAGTAAATTTCGTGGGAGAAATTCTTTTAAGGGGGAGAGAGTTGTAATACCCTGAAACTCAAAAGAGGGACGTGTGATGTTTTAAGCCCAGTCTGAATTTTGGAGAAGGTTTCACGGGCGTGACACGGGCGTGTCACGGGCATGACACGGGCGTATCACGGGCGTGACACAGGCGTGTTCGGCCATGGGTCATGTGGTCGACGTTTTGACGATTGGAGATCGTCGAGTTGAGGCACACGGCCTGGGACACGGGCGTGTCCCAAGGCATGTCACTTTGTGCAGTTTTCTGAGGCAGGCACTCGGGCCATGACACGGGCCCTGACACGGGCGTGTCAAATGTGACATGGGCGTGTCGGGTGTCGTGTCGCAGGCCGTGTACTTCTCGGGTTAGGAAAGCTGGCCGATTGCACACGGGGGGGCGTGACACGGGTCTCGACACGGGCGTGTCACAGGTGACACGGGCGTGTCGGAGGCCGTGTCGAATGTTGTGTGCTGGTTTTTGAGTCGGTCGAGATGGCGAATGGGTGACACGGCCAGGCAAACGGCCGTGTTGCAACCCGTGTTCGGCCTAGATTTTATAATTTGAGGCCTAATCGTGGCTGTTCATTTCCTTGGCTTTGGATCCGACAGTGAGGGGCATCTCCTGGGTGGTTTTAGCCGGGATAAGGGTTTCAAAACCCTCATTCTCTTTTTCCATTCTCTTTCTAAATCCTAGAGAGAGGGGAGAGCAAGGTGAGAGGTTGGAGACCAAGATCCGGCCGCCGGTGGAGCGTCGGAGCTCCGAATAGCGATCCGAGTCCAGATCTGCGGAGGTGACGCCGTTGCGGTGCTTTCCAACCGCATAGTTTTTCATGGCGCCGCGGCAGAACGTAAGGGTAACGATTTCTCATCCTTGGGCATGTGAAGCCCTTTTTCCCTTTGCATAGGAAGCCCTCTCTCGCGAGTGAGCGAAGAGTTGGAGCATTCCTTGGGGTAGATATGTAAAGTCCCCCTTGTATAGAGTCCGTATGCGAAAACGGACATAGGTATTGTGTGTGAAGCCTATCCGGACAAGTAGAGCCGGATCGGTGATGTTGCATTGCATATGAACCGGGGAAGACTCCAGCTGTTTGGGCATTTTTCGAGTTTTCTACGTGGTAGATTGCAACAGGGAGCCTTGGAGATTAACTCCAAGGTGCACCCGGAAAACTGGGCAAAAGCGAGTTTTGCCAACACAATGGCTGGGGAGCCAACGTGAACATAACCGGGTTATGTGATTGTTGTGGCAGAAACGGGACTCAGTGAGTCTTGACCTGTGTATATGGCTTAAATTGCCATTGCGATATGAGCACGGGTCAGGCAGAACCATACCTGATCTATGTCGTTCGGTGGGACCATTGGCATGGATGAGAGTCTTCGGCGGTCTATGTCTTAAATTGTCATGACCAAGGCCAAGAAGACAAAATGATCATATGGTTGGCCGTCCAAGGGGCGGTGGTGGAACGGGAACGTCTATGGCTTGAATTGACGTGACGTTGGTCGGTTCGCCGTAAATGTGCCCTGTGTGCACAAGGTGTGTGGCCGTGCGAGCCTACGCCTGTGATGATGTGTGTTTACACTAATAAATTGCCTATACTAATTAAGTGTAGGGAAAGAGCATTGCCGCCCCGATTTTGGGGCGGGATCATTATAATTTGGTCAGCATAGCTAGCCGTTGCTTTTATTTGCCACCGGACGGTGGTTTGTGCTTGCAGGTGCTGCGGAGCCGAGCGGAAAATAGCAGGCTAAAGCCAAGGTTGCTGAGCCGGCCCTCGAAGGCCTAATTTTGAATGTTTCATCGTGACCATGTGTGGCCGGCCTACGAGTCGATGTATGAAAACACTGTTATATCAAGCAAACTATGTAAGGCCTTAAGGCCATTTCTATTTTTTGTGTATTGGAACATTCCTGCGGGTGTTATTGTAGTGGATATTCATGCTGTTGGCAGGGTTCTTAATTGTGCAACTTAATTTTATTGCTTCCGCTAGGTGTTGTGTAGGGCGTGCAATTGGTTGAATGGTTTCAACGCGTAACCAACCGGTCTGTCCGTAGTATATGGCGTCGGGCCCCGGCCGGACCTACTGCTATATTCTATCCGACGGATAGGGGTGTTACATATTGTGCAGGCTTAGATTAAATCTGGCAAAGGGATTGTAATCAAGGAGCCAGTCTAGCCTTAGTCGAAGTTTTACTAGTTTTTGTCCAAGAACTATGTAATTGTTAGTTTGTTAAAGAAATCATTGTAAATAACTTGTAACAAACATTTTTGAGTTAATGTACAAAATATTATTCTGTGATCATTCTCTTTTACATCTTTATTCTGTGATGTAATAAAGATATGTGTTTTGTTATAAAGTACCCTGTAATATAATGCTTATATACATCATCAGTTTATTTTCTAAGTTGTGTATATCATTGGCTAAAGGGTTATGACTTCTCCAAATAGGGGGAGATTTTTGGGTACATTGGAAAATGTGTACCTGATTTGGAGAAGCCTCACTTAGCTCAATGATATACATCAAGGTGTATTTGATGTTATTTTGAGTTTATATGTGCAGGTTAAGAATGTGCTAGAATGCAGGAAAAAGATTCTAAGTCTATATGTCGACACCTGAGGAAGCAGTGTCGACACTTCCGTAAGATTGTGTCGACACTTGGAAATGGCTGTGTCGACACTTCAGTGAGTTTGTGTCGACACCGGGAGGCAGTGTCGACACACCGAAGATTATAGTCGACATCCAATCTGTCTACACCGGTAGGCTATGTCGACACACAGAGGCAGAGTCGACAATAACTGTGTGGACACCTGGAGGCAGTGTCGACACACGCTATGTTCTCAGTCTACATCAACTGTGTCGACACATAGGACTTGTGTTGACACACAGCTGAGTCTAGACCAAGTTGATTGCTTATGAATTGTGAAGTGTTTGTGTCGACACAAATATTCATTGTCGAAACATTCTCAAGATGCAGTGTAAAGAAGCTGTGTCGACATCAAGGCAGCTTTGTCGACATCACCAAAGGCTGTGTCGACACTTAAGTCACTTGTGTCGATACATATTGACAGATGGTCTCGACATTTTATGATAGTCAGTCTCGACGCTTTGCTGACAGAGACAAAGGCTCAAGAACTGTTTGAAGACTTGACAGCTGTGAGTTACAATAGGTTTACTTAAGCTGTTAGACTTGTCAGAAGTTTGTTAGAAACTGGATCAGCCGGTTACCATGTATGAAGTCTATAAATAGATAGATTTAGTAGAAGAAAGAAGATAATACACAGAACTAACACACCTATTGTGAGGTTGATCTCTGATAAAGAAAGTACAAGTAACAAAGAAGAAGATCTTCGTGAGAATATCTAAGAAGATGTTCTGAAGTAGTTTTCTATTCAGATTCTGTCTAAGTTGAATTCAATCAAGAATTCAGAAGTATCTTCAAGAGGTTTGGATAGAGAGAGATCCAGCTATTTGAAGTCAAGAAGGAGACATTCATAGGTCTCTCAAGAAGAAAATACTGAACTAATATATCAAGAAGATTCAGATCTATTTCTGAAGTCTAAGAAGGAAGCTGCCAGTCAGTTATATTCAAAGGAAATCAACCCAACAAAGTTTAGATTCAAGAAGCTTTGAAGAAAGCTAAGATCAAGTTTATTTCAGCCATCAGCCTCTTCAAGAAGCTAATCAAGAAAGTTCTTATCCCTTCTCTCTCAACAGGGGTAATAGATTATAAAATTCCTATCAAATTCTGTAGGATCTATTCATAAATCTGAGTTATAAGCCTATTTTATAAAGGCTGAGTGTAGGAGATTTATTCTCTGAGTGGTAGGGTTGTTTATGCCTGAGTTGTAGGAGAAGGTATTCTCTGAGTTATAGGCATTGTGGCAAGGCTGAGGTAGGGTTATTTATGCCTGAGTTTTAGGAGAAGGTATTCTCTGAGTTGTAGGCCTTGTGGTAAGGCTGAGGTAGGGCTTGTTAGCCTGAGTTGTAGGAATGTGGAGACAATCTGAGTTGTAGGAATTCTTCTGGATTCTGAGCTAAAGGAAGAGGTTAGGCCGACTATAGCATACTGCTAGATAGGTGAAGGGGGAAAGTGGATGTACGCAGACCTTGGGGAACCACTATAAATCTATGTGCAATATGTGATGTGTGTATGATTTTGATTGTTGTGTTGTGTTAGTTGTAAAAATATCTTATTAACACAAAGATCTGTAGTTATTTTCTGCCTTATGTTAAATCAAGGAAAAGTACTTATTCACCCCCCTCTAGGTGTTTAGGTAGTCACTAAGGACCCATAGAGGGCAGTCAAAGGGGTTAAGTTGACCAAAGTCAACTCTAACCCTAATTGGGTCAAACTGACCTGCACAAGGGCCAATTGCAGTCCCTTAGCCAAGTGGACCCCACACATACCTTCATAACCCTAGTGAGAGGCCAATGGGTCACCAAGGACCAATTGGGACCAATCAAAAAGGCTAAGTTGACCAAAGTCAACTCTAGCCCTAAAGTTGTCAAAGTGCCCTAGTTAAGGGCCAAGTGACCTCCAAGGGCCAATCCAACCCCACCTTGACCCTAGAGGAGGCCAATGGGACACTAAGGACCCATTAAGGAAACCTCAATGACCAAATTGACCCAAGTAGACCCTAATCTAGGTTTGGGTCAAGCTAGCCCAAATGGGCTAACCCAAACTCAAGCCCATTTCAATTAGGCTAACCTTGTTTTGATGGATGAAATGGACATGTGGGCTGCCATTGGGTTAGGTAGGAGCCAAAATTTAGCTTGGTGTGTAGTAGAGAGAGAGAGAGAGAGCCACTTATGGAAGAGAGAGAAAGAGAAGAAAGAAAAGGGAGGAAGACTTTGGGCTCTTCCTCCCCCTCCTCAACCCCCTCCATTCATTTATTTAGGACAAGGAAGGCAGCCCCAATTCAACAAGCCAATCCTTGACTGGTTGGAACCATTTTTTCTCTCTTACCCACCATAGCCTCCAAGCTTGACCTTGTCCAAAAATAGCATTGAAGTTTACAGCCACCTAACACCTCACCTCTCCCTTTTAAAAGCATCACTGGACTCCAAGGATGATTTCCAACCACTTACATGAAGGAGCCAAGCAGTTCTACTGCACTGTTGTAGGAGGCTGACCACCACAAGCCACCACCATGCCAATCCGGCGATCAGCAAAGCTACAACCGCCCCCACAGGTCCTCCTCCACTCCTTCTTCCATGGGCAGAACATTGCAATCCTTAGGGCCAAGGTTCGGGCTCAATTGAGCCTGATCCAATTCAAAAAAATCCTGGTCTTTCCATGGATTTGAGCTTGTCGGGTTCGCCAGAATATTGCTTCCCGGTGGCCGTGCCGCCGCCTGGAGGTAGCCACCACCTCCCCGAAGGTGTCGATGGTAGTGGTTGGCATGGCAGGTGGCCGGATTGCCGGCGACAGTATCTGGAAGAATCTCTAGGTTGGTGAGATCGGGACCATCGGCTGGAAGTAGAAGACGACCAGATGCCGTCTGTCTTGCGCCAAGATTCGTGTAGGAAATGATGGATACTATAGTATATAAATTTTTGATTTATTTCATTTATGTCACAGAATATGTATTTAATGTTTTTAATTTTTAAAAATACCTAGAGGCATTTCAGGAAAAATGGTCATCACATTTAATGTGGCCCTATTGGTCTACGTTCATACAAAATTGGTTTTAACAAATTTGGGTGCCTGGTTTGACCAGGGCACTCATTTTGGTGGGGTCTATATATATGGCTAGGCAGACATTAAACTGAGTGCCCATACCTCATCTTTAGTCCAAATGAATTGAAATTTTGGCAGGGAGTCACCCTAGACCATATCTAGACCCTGCCCAAAAATGGGAATTTTTGGGGATAATTTTCTATAGTTTTGTAAATAATTTACTTTCTCCATGGTAAATTATTTAGGGGTTAAATGAACTCTAAACCCATCCAAATTTTGGTGCGTGGTGTAGGGAGTCATTATGAAGCTCTGCTTAAAATTTCATTAATTTTGGAGGTGATTTGAACTGAAATCTTGTAAACCCTAGCCTTGCTAAAAAAGGGGCATTTTGGTCCAAAAGTTTATTTTGGGCTTAGAGTGTCCAAATCACCTCAACAGTGGTTCAAATTTGGGACACTAACTTGGCATTACTTTTTGCACCTTCCCATGAAAAATGCGGTAGATTGGAATTGATTTGGCCAAAGATCTAAGGTAAAACCCTAAAGAAGGGCTTTTATACCTTGTGAAGGGCATGTGGCAAAAACACCTTGAATGGTCAAGAAATTTTGTAGGGAGGGTACTAGGGTAGGTAAAACCCTCTGGTGATAATTTTAAGGGATTTTTGAAAGGGGGGCCCTTAAAACCCTAACCGTAGTTTAGGGTACAAGCTTTGTAGTGCTAGAATAGGTTAGTAAAACTTCTTGAAATATGATGAAATTTGTGTAGAGTAGTCAAAAGGATATAATAAACCTCTGGTAATTTAATTGGAAATTTTGGAACAATAATTGTAGCACTTCTTTTGTAATATATTGGATTGCCCTAATAAATCTTATGATCGTTTTGGTCCCACTGTCCATTGGGAGGTCATGAAATTTTTGCAAAAGGAGTTTAAAACCCTCTTAGTCATATATGAATTTTTATGAGAATTTTTGGATACATTTTTGTGTTACTTACTTCACAATCTTAGTAAAATGGATAATTGCTCAATAATTTGTTTAAGGCTTTTTACTGGTTAATAAATTTTGAGATTTGACCCTGAGCATTTATATGTCCTTACAATCATGCTTGAATTTTCTCTGAATTTTTGGAAGTAATATTTCCCTACTTATCTATTTAAATGAATTATTGTTAGTTATATTTAAAATTAAAAATTAGTGACCTAAACTTTGCTGAAAAATTGAGAGACTTTGGATCTTAAGTTATATTTTAATATTTTATATAACATAAATTTGGAGGAATATTATCTTGTCTAAATTTGGTACTTCCTGTTCAATCTTGGAATTTTTGGCCACAATAATAATTAAATAAATTATCAGATAAATAGGAAAAATTGTGAATCTCTGGATTTTGGCAACAAAGGTCATAATAGCCCTCCAATAATTATTTTAGGAGTATCGGATGATTATTTGGTGTACCTCTAATTTTACATGGCATTTCACCTTTGTGGTCTGCATATAGTAAAACTGCAGAAAATATGTTGGAGTACAAAGTTGGGCACATGAGTCGGGATTAGTGGTTGCAGGTTTGGATAGACTAGAAATAGTTCATGATTAGAGTTAGGATGAGTAGAGGGTTGGATTTGACTAAATGTTAGATGGTCCTCGGGATCGACGAAAGATCGTTTAACCCGTAGGA
This sequence comes from Platanthera zijinensis, assembly GCA_039513925.1. Lineage (NCBI taxonomy): Eukaryota > Viridiplantae > Streptophyta > Magnoliopsida > Asparagales > Orchidaceae > Platanthera > Platanthera zijinensis. The sequence continues at coordinate 11,682,570 of CM077097.1, forward strand.
GGAAGTGTCAAAGTAATAGGGTTAGATCAAATGGAATAGTTAAGGGATTTGGAATTGGGTATTAACCAATAAGAATAAATGCCATGCAAAAGGGACCTTTGGGCTTCAACCCATCGTAGCTCTTAGTACCCTCGAGAGCCCTTCACGGGAAATACCTTGGGCAGTCTTGGGCTAAACCTAAGTCATAGGAAAAAAAAAAAGAGCAATTAGTAAATTTAGGGTTTCACATTCTCACACCTCGATGTCTCGGGGAGATAGGTTGGGTCACTCGAGCATTAAGCCCAGTGGTTTTGGGATGGGCAGGTTAGCCCGGCGAGCTTTGGCTCGGTAATGGTTTGTGATGGGCAGGATAGCTTGGCGAGCTTTGTCTCGGTTGTTGATTATTGACGGACGGAATGGTCCGGGGAGCTTTGGATCGGTAGCTATTACATAAGGTTGCATTTGTATAAAGTATAAGGTGGTGGGTCTTCGGTGTTGGAGGGTCGATGCACCGACGCCAATACGTTGACCCGACAAGTGTGGTTTTGCACTTGGCCAAATAATGTCCGGTGCGCCAGCCGGTAAGAGTACGCAGGATCTCTGCTTAGTGCACTAGCGTTGAATCATAAGATAGGTCTGACTGGTAGTGCTATTACCAGTTTAGATGTGGGCGAGGCCCAACCCACCGCTTCCGTTTGCCACTACAGATGTATCCTCTGAGGTTCGGCTCCAGAAAGGGGGAACTAAAGGTCTGTGTACACAGAGTCGAGTGGGTGAGTTGCACTTGCATGTTCATGTTTTGGCATAATTTTATTTCATAGCATAATCATTGCATATAACCTGACACCTAATGTATAAGTGGTATGGGACACTTTATACATTAGGCCCTACAAAATGACCCCTTGGTTTATAAGTTCGCGCGAGCATACTTATAAGTTAAGGTTCTTATTTAGTATTACATATTTGTGCTTGCTAGTAAAAACGACACCCAATCTTATAAATCAGTATGGGACTTTTTATACAATAGGATCCCTGCAAGAGATCCCTTATCTTATGTGTATTCACATAAGTTAAGGTTACTTTCTTATTCAGTTCTTTATACCATTATTACCATCTCTTATACCTTAGAATTGCTAGTTTAGTTCCGCCGCCATCTACTATTTGATATTCTCCACCTTCATGTCCTTCCCTTTCCTTCCCCCCGCTCGGTGCCTAGGAGCCATGGAGGAAGGGGCGGGGGACATTAGGACTTAGTCTTTTAGACTAACAGTTTTCGAACCACATCATTTTAGGGGACCACGGATGTCACAACCCACATTTTCTCCGAATTTAGGAATTATCAGAGTATGAGAAAACACGCGTCATGATGCCACGTCAAGCAGGGGATAACTACTAACACTCAGGCAAAACAATCTACAAGCTTAATGAAAGAAAATCATGAGTTTAATGATTAGAAAATCAGTTATATTTTAGAGGCCATATCCCTCGGCTCAGTGGATCACCTAGTCCACAATTAAAAACCATACTTATACGCTGTGGAAAAATACTTTATTCAGGTTCGACATCCTAAAGAGTGGTTAAGAGTCCCAAGAGAACCACTTATGCTATGCAAGACCCTACATTTAATTTATATTATATATAAGAAAACGATATTTATACATTATTTGGAAAATAGTGATTAGGTTTTATAAAACATGCTGATCAAGAGCTTTACTTATTATAATAATTATAGTTTAAAAAATTACTAGCAACCTAGCATAAATCCTTCTCACTATCTCCAGAAAATGATAGCAGCATAAGTAATATATCTAGTACAAAGGTAAAAACTACCAGTGGGCGCCAACAACCTGACACGAACCCACTGGCACATATGTATGTCTGTAAGAAAAGTACAGAAAAACTACCTCACCAACAAAGCAACAGGATCTCCAAAGCCCAAGAGACCACCTGCAACACCACCGCAACCTAGCCACCAAACTGGCTACAGCTCAGAACCTGAGGCATTCCAAAAGAAAACAGAATACCTCAGCAAGCAAAACGATGTAAAAACAAACTGCATGAAAGAGTCAACCAAGGGGAAAAAGTAAAAGAAAGAAGAACGACATGCAGTAGAAAAAGTAACAACTGTCCAAAGCAGGACAACAAGAAAAGCACTATGTGCAAGGAAACATCAACCACCCTATCCTGAAACTACATCCTGCAGGGCCTACTAGGCTACCAAGAGCCCAAAGTGCTACAATCTACCAAGGAAGAAACTTCTAACATCCTAAGTTGTGGAAAGTGGTAGTAGCAAAAACAAATAATGAGGAATTGGGTTGGAGGCATACTCAGTACCCTACCCACCATTTCCAAGTCAACGAGCTCAAGGGTCTATGTGTGAAAGTATAAGGGACTTTCCACCCACTTGCCCAGCCCGTACCTAGTGCAAAATAGAAGAATAAGGGTGGCCTTGGCAAAATTACACAACACCCCCCCCCCCCCCCCATGAAGAGCTTCAACCCGCCACTACTAACCACGATCCACGATTCGGCCTTTAGGAAAGAAAAAGAAACGGCCGACAAGGAAACTCAAAAAAAAATAACAAGAAATTTCACTCGGGAACGAAAAACGAGGTAGAGGGAAAGTGTTGAAATGAATCAACACGGCTTGGCGTTGAGTGAGACCCACTCAATACCTACCTAGACCTTGGCATTGAGTGAGCTAGCCTCACTCAGCACCAGAACAAGCAGGACGTTGAGTGAAGTCCACTCACACAACGCCTCCAGCAAGAACAACTTTGGCGTCGAGTGAGCAAGCTGATGATTACAATTATGGTAGATTTTTATTGTAATAATTGTAATCATATCCGCTGTTTTCTACCTCTTTATTCAAGTAATTGCACTAAATAATTGAGAATTGGTATAGTCATGAATAGTAGAGCATAGTTTAGAGTTTTTACTAGTTTATGTATTGAACTTCTCCCTTACTATGTCATTTCTCTAATGCAGGTACAACTAGCCAGTGGAACTAAAAGTCTTGGAGCAAACAGGGGAGTTTACGGGGCCAACAGGACTGATCACAGGAGAAGAATTGCTCACACACGGGTAGGAACACGGCCGTGTGCCTACCCGTGTTCCATCCCAGCTGAAGCCATTGTCCAACCCCCGTGTCTGAAGAACATGAAGAACAACACGGCCGTGTTCCAAAACACGGCCGTGTCAGTACCCGTGTGATCCAACACGGCCCATGATCACACACGTCTTTTCGTGTAGAACTGCCCTAGAACTGCCGACACGGCCTGCAACACGGCCGTGTCGGAACCCGTGTTCGACCATGTTTGCTATTGGACTATAAAAACCTGGAGAAAATATTATTCTGCACTTTTTGGATTATTTTGCTTGGAGATTTTTCTGGAGAACTAAAGTGGAGCATCCAAGAGAAGGAAGGCTTGAAGGAGATATTTGTATGCATTTATTCTTTAATTTATCTCATTTAATCTTGTATCTCTCTTGGTAATCCAACTTTATTTATCTTTTAAATTTCATGAACAATGTGTTTGAACAAGTTAGTAATCATGTATCGTTTTGTTTTAGTCAATTTCATTGTATTTTATTCGTATATGGGCTTGCAAACATTGAGAATTATCCTTATTATAAATGATTATTTATTTTTACATGAATTCCAAATGTCTAGATTGAGAAATTGGATTGTTTGGATGATGGTTAAATCTTCATATTTATGTGTTATTTCTCTTTGTAATTCAAAATTCATGATCGAGAGATATGTTTCTTGGAAAATTAGAATACGAATGAATGGAATCATGGTATTTTAGAGATAAAGATTCATGAATCCATGTATTAGATAGGGTATTTCATTCAATAAACATTTGAGTATTGTAAATTGTTCGAGAGAAAATTTACTTAACTTAACTTAGATTTTAAATTGCTCGAGAGAGAATTTGATAATTAGTTTAACCCTTTACAATACAATGAATTTGATAGTTTGGTTATTTCATGATTACACAAAGTGATTATGTTCATTGAATGCTCTTAACTTTCGACTTGAAACTATTTTTGTAACTCTCCAATACAATTTTTATCCGAATAATCATAGTTAGGATTAATCTATGTTAGAACGCAACCTTAAGTTTAGGTATGATAATAGAGTGAGAGTGAGTACGAATAGTTGAAATGACCCTGTGGAATATGATACGAGATGTAGAATTCTCTTATACTTTGATTGATAGGTACACTTGCCTGAAAGATGATTCAATCTAGCTTATGCCCATCTACATAGTTATGATAAATTGTAGAATGAATCCGCATCAAGTTTAGACTTAGCGAAAATATTCATCAAGTTTTTGGCGCCGTTGCCGGGGAACTTTTCAATATTTTGAAAGCTTTAACTTTATTAATCTACCATTATTGTTTACTAATAAATCTTTGTAGATTAGTTTAAAGTAAAATTATATTATTTAATCTCTATTTTGTAGTCTGTTAGTCTATGACCAGGGCAAGAAATTCTGGGTTAGAACCATTTCATTCTGAACCGGAACGAATTATTCACAACACCAATCACAGAGACGTGGGTATTAACACCACAGATATTGTAGACAATTTGAGAGAAGAAGAAACAGTGAATCAAGGAGAACACCATCCTGAAAATCTAGATACCATGGCCAACCAAAATGAGCAAACCATGTCTGACTTTGCTAGACCCAATCTCCAAGGAACTGGGTCAAGCATTGTTCGACCACCCATTCCAACCAATAATTTCGAACTGAAACCGAGCGTGATACAAATGGTCCAACAATATGTTCAATATGATGGCTTACAAGACGAGGATCCCAATACACACTTAGCCGGATTCCTAGAGATATGTGATACTTTCAAGATTAATGGTGTCTCCAACGATGCCATTCGATTGAGATTGTTCCCATTCTCATTGAGGCATAAGGCAAAGCAGTGGCTCAATTCGTTACCTAAAGGATCCATTACTACTTGGGACATGATGGTTGAGAAGTTTTTGATGAAGTATTTTCCACCGGCAAAGACCGCAAAGTTAAGGAACGACATCTCTACGTATGTTCAAGTGGAGGCTGAATCATTGTACGATACTTGGGAACGATTCAAAGAATTATTAAGGAGATGCCCCCATCATGCTTTACCTTCTTGGCTTCAGATTCAGACTTTCTATAATGGTCTAAATCCAGCCACCAGACAGATGATTGATGCGGCTAGTGGAGGCACCTTGAACAATAAGACACCTGAAGCAGCCCAGCAGTTGATAGAAGAAATGGCAATGAATAGCTACCAATGGACTACCGTGCGGCCGAAGTCTACCAAGCCCGCCGGAATGTATGAAGTGGATGCCGTTACAGCCTTAGCAATTCAAGTGGAGAAGCTCCATCAAAAGATGGACAACCTTTCTTTAGCGCCACCCCCAATGGTACCTCAACAATGGGACCCCTCCCTTGTTGGAATCCCTAGTGGTGAACCTCAAGTGCAAGAACATGTAGACTACATGGGTAATAATCCCAGACCACCTTTCAATCCAGGAAACAACCCATATAGTTTTACATACAATCAAGGATGGAGGAACCACCCCAATTTCTCTTGGGGAGGGCAAGGCAACCAAGGTAAACAACCCATGTTTGGACAACAACAACAACAATTGGAGCCAAGGAAGCCAACATTGGAAGATGTCCTTGCAAATTTCATGCAAACTACCGATGTTGCCTTCCGTAATCAAGAAGGTTCTATTCGAAATTTGGAGAATCAGATTGGGCAGTTGGCAAGGATGGTATCAGAGAGACAACAAGGAACACTTCCAGGAAATACTGAGACAAACCCAAAGGAACATGCAAGAGCAATTCAGTTGAGGAGCGGGAAGGAGTTACAAGACCCAAGGCTTGCACCGGATGCACCTCAAGAGGAGTCTAGTGGAGAAGCACCGAACGTGACACCGATGGAATATCAACCAGCCGTACCATATCCAGCAAAGATGAACAAGGAGCGCATGGATGCGCAATACGGTAAATTTATTTCTATGATTAAACAATTACATGTTAATTTACCTTTTTCTGATATTATTCAAATGCCTAAATATGCTAAATTTTTGAAGGATTTAATTTCTAATAAAAAGAAAATAGAAGAATTATCGTTAGTCACACTTAGTGAAGAATGCTCTGCTATTTTACAAAATAAATTACCACAAAAGCTTAAGGATCCCGGTTCTTTTTCAATACCATGTTTAATCGGTGATTTGCAAGTTAATAAAGCTTTAGCGGATTTGGGAGCTAGTATAAATTTGATGCCTTATACATTATATTTGAAACTAGGCCTTGGAGAACTTAGCCCGACTAGGATGAGTATTCAATTAGCAGATCGGTCGGTTAAGTACCCAAGAGGTATAGTGGAGGATGTATTGGTTAAGGTAGACAAATTTATATTTCCTGCCGATTTTGTTATTTTAGATATGGACGAAAATATCGAAGTACCACTTATACTTGGTCGCCCATTTCTAGCCACTTCTAGAGCTCTTATTGATGTTTTTGATGGTAAATTAGTTTTGAGAGTAGGGGAGGATGAAGTCACTTTTCAAATTGGCAATACTATGAAACAATCTTTAGATAGTGATGATTGTTGCTATTTTTCTCATGGTGTTGACAACTTATTCTCTTCTATTGATTCTAATTTTTATTATAAAGATCCTTTAGAAATTTGCATTACTAATTGTTTTCTAGAAGACGAAACTAGTAAAGATATTGTTGATCATTTACTTTTTCTAGATAACTCTGTATCGATGAATGGAAATACTGAATATAACTTACTTACAAAAGGAGATAATGAAGTTCATAAGAATAATACTAAGGATCCACCTGTAGTTGAATTAAAAAAATTACCGGATCATCTTGAGTATGCATTCTTAGGAGCTAACTCTACTAACCCAGTTATTATTTCTTCTAATCTTTCTGAAATTGAAAAAGCTAAATTAATAACTGTGTTAAAGAAATGTAAAGGTGCAATAGCATGGCAAATCTCTGATATAAAAGGTATTAATCCTAGTTTTTGCACTCATAAAATCCTTTTGGAAGAAAACTATAAGTCATCTATTCAACCGCAACGTAGGCTTAATCCTAATATGAAAGAGGTAGTTAAGGCTGAAATTGTTAAATTATTAGACGCTAGTATGATATACCCTATTTCCGATAGTTCATGGGTTAGTCCTATCCAAGTGGTTCCTAAGAAGGGTGGTTTAACTGTGGTAGCAAACGATAAAAAAGAATTAATTCCGACGCGAACAGTAACAGGTTGGCGTGTCTGTATAGACTATAGGAAGTTAAACGATGCCACTAGGAAAGACCATTTCCCTTTACCCTTTATTGACCAAATATTAGAACGCTTGTCAGGACATTCATATTATTGTTTTCTAGATGGACTTTCTGGGTATTTCCAAATCCCAATAGCCCCAGAAGACCAAGAGAAAACCACGTTCACATGCCCATTCGGTACCTTTGCCTATAGGCGTATGCCATTCGGTCTTTGTAATGCCCCCGCCACTTTCCAAAGATGCATGTTAGCTATCTTCAACGAGTATGTTGAAGATATCATGGAAGTGTTTATGGATGACTTCTCCGTCTTTGGAGATGCATTTGATTTATGTTTGAATAATTTAGAGAAGGTTCTAAGGAGGTGTGAGGAGACGAACTTAGTACTTAGCTGGGAGAAGTGCCATTTTATGGTGCAAGAAGGGTTAGTACTAGGTCATAAAATCTCCAATCAGGGAATTCAAGTAGATAGAGCGAAGATAGAAACGATAGAAAAGTTACCACCACCCACATCCGTTAAGGCAGTGAGAAGTTTTTTAGGCCACGCCGGATTTTACCGCCGGTTTATTAAAGACTTTTCAAAAATTGCTAAACCACTTACGAGACTATTAAAAAAGGATACACCGTTTATCTTTGATCAAGAGTGCCTACATGCTTTTGAGTTCTTAAAAGAGAGATTAGTTAATTCTCCTATTATGATAGCGCCTGATTTTACTCAGCCATTTGAAATCATGTGTGACGCTAGCAGTTTTGCGGTAGGAGCTGTTTTAGGACAACGCCGAAACAAACATTTTCATCCTATATTTTATGCTAGTAAAACACTTAATAATGCACAAGAGAATTATACTACAACTGAAAAAGAACTTCTAGCAGTAGTCTTTGCGTTTGATAAATTCAGATCCTATTTAACATTATCCAAGGTGGTAGTTTACACGGACCACTCTGCACTTAAATATTTGCTAGCCAAGGCGGAAGCTAAGCCTCGTTTAATCCGTTGGGTACTTTTATTGCAAGAATTTGATTTGGAAATTAGGGATAAACGAGGAGCAGAAAACTTAGCGGCAGACCATCTTTCACGTTTAGAAAATCCATTACGAGCAACGTTAGATGTGTCTGAAATTTCAGATACGTTCCCTGAGGAATCGTTATTTGCCTTATCTTCGAAAATTAATAATGATTATCCATGGTTTGCAGATTATGCAAACTATCTTGTGGCTAAGGTCCTCCCAAAAGATTTTTCATACCAGCAGAAAAAGAAATTTTTCTCCGACTTGAAATATTACTTTTGGGAGGACCCTTTTCTTTTTCGGATATGTGCAGATTCCGTGATCCGAAGGTGTGTATCCGCCGAGGAAGGGTGGAGAATCCTGGAGCAGTGTCATTCAGGTCCTACTGGTGGTCACTATGGAGCAAATCGCTCTGCGAAAAAGGTTCTTGATTCGGGTTTTTATTGGCCCCTTCTATTCAGGGATGCCCAAAGGTATGTGCTTTCATGTGATTCTTGTCAAAAATCAGGTAATATTTCTAAATTACATGAAATGCCGCAAAATTTTATCCTTGAATGTGAAGTATTTGATGTGTGGGGGATAGACTTTATGGGTCCATTTCCAGTTTCATTCGGGAATAAGTATATCTTAGTGGCCGTAGATTACGTATCAAAGTGGGTTGAGGCGCAAGCTTTACCTACTAATGATAGTAGAGTAGCAATTCAATTCCTGAAATCTCTATTTGCGCGATTTGGCACACCACGAACACTTATTAGCGATAGGGGTTCTCACTTCTGTAATCTACAGTTAGATAAGGTATTGCAGAAATATGGAGTCACACATAGGATAGCTACACCATATCATCCCCAAACTAGTGGCCAAGTTGAAGTATCCAATAGAGAACTTAAGCGCATCCTAGAAAAATCTATAGAGGGGAATAGAAAACAATGGTCTAGGAAACTAAACGATTATTTATGGGCTTATAGGACCGCATTTAAAACGCCTATAGGTACCACTCCCTTTAGATTAGTCTATGGTAAATCTTGTCACTTACCTATAGAATTAGAGCACAAGTCATATTGGGCAATACGCTCTCTAAATTTTGATACAAATTCTATAGGGGAAAAATGCAAACTTCAACTTAATGAACTAGATGAATGGAGGACTATGGCTTATGAAAACTCCAGAATTTATAAGGAGAAAACAAAACTATTTCATGACCGTCACCTTCGGAAAACTAAAACATTCAATAAGGGTGATCAAGTGCTCCTTTTTAATTCTAGACTGCGTCTATTTCCCGGGAAGCTTAGGTCTAGTGGTCTGGACCATTCCAGGTTAAAGAAGTTTTTCCCTATGGCACCGTCGAACTAACTCACCCTGAAAAGGGAGATTTTAAAGTCAATGGGCACCGGTTAAAGCTTTATAACAGTGCACTTCCCCAAGAACTTATTCGACTAGAATCATGCCTTCACCTAGATTAAGAGAATGTCTAGACTAGTATAGTATCTTGTCTATATAGGAGAATAAAAATTTTAATGAAACTTGAATTAAAAATAAATAAATTACGTAATCAGGAGAAATTACCAAAAAAGAAGTGTACCCGGCCATGCACACGCCCGTGTGCATGGCCGTGTCTAGCACACGCCCTGTCCACCCAGCCATGTGATCACCCGTGTCGAAACGACGAATTAAATTGTTTCAAGTCAGAGAAGTACACGGGTTTCCACCAAGCCGTGTTCTTAGCCGTGTGTAATATACACGGCTATCCACCCAGCCATGTGCGCACCCGTGTCGAAACGACGAATTAAATTGTTTTAAGTCAGAGAAGTACACGGCTTTCCACCAACCCGTGTTCTTGACCGTGTCCGATCGAGGTTGACCACACGGGTAGGGGACACGGCCGTGTTGTTGACCGTGTCCCACCGACACGGGCAGTTTCCCGCGATTTGACCACACGTCTCCTTGAAGACCGTGTTTCCCGCACAGAACGATTCCTCAACACGGGTATACACACGGCCGTGTGTGCACCCGTGTTCGGCTTCTTTTTATAGGGGGCCGAATTTTTTCATTCTCTTCATCACTCCCACTTTCTCCTCTTCCCAATCCTGCTTCCATTCCAGCCGGGAAATCACTCTCCTTCTCCAAAATTCGCGGAATCGTCTCATTTCTTCGCACTCAACATAATCGGTAAAACTCCTGGGTTATTTTCATCCAATCTCCTCTTGATCATTTCTATTCCTATTTTCCTTCTAAATTCACTTTAGATTTGTTTTTATTTATTTATTTTCAGATCATGGCATCATCTCGTAGCCAAGGTGGTCGCCGGCATCGCCCGGATCTTCAAGCATTATCTACCGAGAGACGCGACGTCGCTCAGCCACTAGTTTTCACAGATCCTATCCACACAAACCGCTATAATCGGCTACAAGCCAAGAAGTATCAGGACATACGAATCATAGATTGGGATGTCCTAGAAACTATTGGTCTAGCGGATACTGTGAGGGATTTGATTTCTGTAGTGGGGTGGCAAGAGTTTTTTGCCATAGAAGAGTTAGGATTTAGAGAGCTCACACTCGAATTTTTATCCACCTTCTATGTGAACCTTCGATCCTGTGTGGCCGATGATGGAAGACCTACAGAGGGGAATATTTCTTTTCGAGTGGGGGGCACCTTCTACACACTTTCTCTCTACCAGTTTACACGGTATTTAGGAGTATACGAAGAGGCATTCCTCCTTAGTGCCGCCTACTCTGATTTGAAATTTGATCTCCCCAGTCGCGAGCAGGCAGGTGGTGTTTGGCGACGTTTATCTTTCGACACCGGCGCCTACGAAGCCAAGAGGTCTAAGGCCTCAAAGTTGGTCTCCCCCGCCGTGCATTATATTCATCACCTACTTAGCCATACTCTGAGCGGCCGGGGTGAAAGCTCCGGTGTTGTGAGTCGACAGGACATTCTTTATCTGCACAGCATGACAGCCCACTATCCTATCCATTTGGGCTATATGCTTGCTCATTTTATTCTTCATCAGGCAGAGAACTCCCGCGTCGGGTCTATCTGTGTAGCCCCCTACATCACGCGTCTCACAAAGAATATGGGCATCTTTTTATCGCTTCCCCCGATGGCGGTGGTATCGAAGACTGTGCCTATCACCATGGCCAGTCTTCGAGCCATCCGCCTCGTTACTGCTCGTCAAGGCCGAGGAGGGACTATATATACCATTGCGGCTCGTGGCCTTCATATCCACGACGACGACGACGATGAGGTCGATCCAGATCTCGATGAGCCTCTCATTCCGCCTGCCCGTTCGACGCGTACTCAGGGGGAGTCATCATCTGCCCAGCTTCAGCGACAGTCTCGATTTGCATAGGAGCTGCAGCATTTTTATGACACTCATTTGTCGCCGCGCCTTCAGCGTATCGAGGAGCAGCAGCGACGGACTGAGGACGTCATGTATCAAATCCGGCAGCACATGGGGATTACCAGCCCACCGCGACCAGCTCCTCATCCATCTCACCCTCAGGATGATCCGACTGATCAAGATGACACACCTATGTATTTCTGATACATCTGGCTTTGCATATCTGGCTCTGTAGTCCTATATCTTTAGTATTGTTTTTATCATCTAGTATTTGTATGATCAGTATATCTATAAAAAAAAATGTTTTATTTCAGATTTTGCTCCTGTTTCGTGCTGTGATGCTTTATATTCATGCTCATCAGTTCTTTATGTAGTGCAATTTATGTCCCCTTGTTTATGTAGTGCAGTTCTTTATATATTGCAATGAGGACATTGCAACTCAAGTCTGGGGGTATGCTGTATTTTTATAATGAGTATTGACAGTGGAATACATGATTACAATTACTTATATTCTATTTATCATAATACTCTATATTTCTTATACACCCCCTCGAAAAATTTGATTACTTCTCTTTAAGCTTTCATTACTTCACTCATTGGGAATATAACTATCTAATTCACTTTCGCACGCTGATTAAACCGAATTCTTGTTCAAATTTGTTGATTAGTAACTACGTATAGAAATTCATTAGATTACTTTTCTCCATATAATTTGGTTTAAAAAGATTGTCCTTTATATTATTAACTAATAATCACTCCATTTTAGAAAAAAAATTATTTATCTATACTAAAGTGAGTTGATGAGTGTAATATTTTGATAATTTCGTATTAGTAGATCAAGAATAACAAAAATTTGCTCTATTGGTGTCTAGAACTTACTAGCGATCCTCAAAACCTTTTGCACATGTTAATTAGTAAAAGTGGAAATGACTTAGGCCTCCTTTTGGATAGCTTGAGCCTTTCTCATCCCAAAACCTTAAACATTATACCCTTGCTCACCCAATTTGAACCTTATCCCTATATTTTTGTAATACTCCACCTCTAAAATACACCAAGGCCAATTCTCACCTAGTAGCACCTATCATTGAGTTCGTCATGAAATGATTTTTCATAGTGATATGTGGCCTGAGTGAGTGTGACTTTGCACCCATTCGGAATGATCCCTACTATGGACCCTTGGTTAAGAAGAAAAAAAAATATAGAGTATCCTTCCTCAAAAATAAGGGAATTATAATGCGTGCAAAGTCTGGGGGTGCTCATAAAATATCAATGTATGTTAAAGGTCTTTATCATACAAAGGGCTCAATTGTGATCTAGTTTTTTTGCTTACCCCACCTATAATCACCTATCCTAAGCCAAAACAAAACACCACCATACAAGTCCTAAGGATCCAACTTTACTAATTCTCATTAGTGTTATGGAGAGGGTGTGTAAAGGAAAGTGTATGATTATCAATAGGGAGATTTTTAATTTTTTGAAAGACTAATGCATATGTTATCAAGATTGTTACTTTCTCCTTACAATAGTTATGGATAATTATAATTATAATTCTAAGAAAGAGCGAAAAGTAGTTAAGATATGTATTGGAGAAATTTTTAAGAAAAAGTTATATTTAGAAAAGTCTGCTATACTATTTCCTATACAATTGCAGCATCAAATCTCTATTCGAATTCAAAACAATCAGTGTGCGGAAGAAAAATTATGTATTGGTAACCCAATTGTTTGAATTAGTTTGCTTAGGGACAAGCAAACACTTAAGTCTGGGGATGTGTGATGATTACAATTATGGTAGATTTTTATTGTAATAATTGTAATCATATCCGCTGTTTTCTACCTCTTTATTCAAGTAATTGCACTAAATAATTGAGAATTGGTATTGTCATGAATAGTAGAGCATAGTTTAGAGTTTTTACTAGTTTATGTATTGAACTTCTCCCTTACTATGTCATTTTTCTAATGCAGGTACAACTAGCCAGTGGAACTAAAAGTCTTGGAGCAAACAGGGGAGTTTACGGGGCCAACAGGACTGATCACAGGAGAAGAATTGCTCACACACGGGTAGGAACACGGCCGTGTGCCTACCCGTGTTCCATCCCAGCTGAAGCCATTGTCCAACCCCCGTGTCTGAAGAACATGAAGAACAACACGGCCGTGTTCCAAAACACGGCCGTGTCAGTACCCGTGTGATCCAACACGGCCCATGATCACACACGTCTTTTCATGTAGAACTGCCCTGGAACTGCCGACACGGCCTGCAACACGGCCGTGTCGGAACCCGTGTTCGACCATGTTTGCTATTGGACTATAAAAACCTGGAGAAAATATTATTCTGCACTTTTTGGATTATTTTGCTTGGAGATTTTTCTGGAGAACGAAAGTGGAGCATCCAAGAGAAGGAAGGCTTGAAGGAGATATTTGTATGCATTTATTCTTTAATTTATCTCATTTAATCTTGTATCTCTCTTGGTAATCCAACTTTATTTATCTTTTAAATTTCATGAACAATGTGTTTGAACAAGTTAGTAATCATGTATCGTTTTGTTTTAGTCAATTTCATTGTATTTTATTCGTATATGGGCTTGCAAACATTGAGAATTATCCTTATTATAAATGATTATTTATTTTTACATGAATTCCAAATGTCTAGATTGAGAAATTGGATTGTTTGGATGATGGTTAAATCTTCATATTTATGTGTTATTTCTCTTTGTAATTCAAAATTCATGATCGAGAGATATGTTTCTTGGAAAATTAGAATACGAATGAATGGAATCATGGTATTTTAGAGATAAAGATTCATGAATCCATGTATTAGATAGGGTATTTCATTCAATAAACATTTGAGTATTGTAAATTGTTCGAGAGAAAATTTACTTAACTTAACTTAGATTTTAAATTGCTCGAGAGAGAATTTGATAATTAGTTTAACCCTTTACAATACAATGAATTTGATAGTTTGGTTATTTCATGATTACACAAAGTGATTATGTTCATTGAATGCTCTTAACTTTCGACTTGAAACTATTTTTGTAACTCTCCAATACAATTTTTATCCGAATAGTCATAGTTAGGATTAATCTATGTTAGAACGCAACCTTAAGTTTAGGTATGATAATAGAGTGAGAGTGAGTACGAATAGTTGAAATGACCCTGTGGAATACGATACGAGATGTAGAATTCTCTTATACTATGATTGATAGGTGCACTTGCCTGAAAGATGATTCAATCTAGCTTATGCCCATCTACATAGTTATGATAAATTGTAGAATGAATCCGCATCAAGTTTAGACTTAGCGAAAATATTCATCACAAGCCTCACTCAATGCAAAAAAATCAGGCAATAACCACAAACAGAGAAAGTGGCTTGACAAACCTCTATCGACAATACAAAGCTCGACAATCGTCTCCGGAGATCGACGATCAATGAAGGGGGGGGGGGGGTCATGGGCGTGACAATTCGGTCACGAGCGTGACAGACCTGCTAGCTCGACGATCGTCATCCGGAGGTCGACGATCGTCGATCGGCTTAAGGCAAAAAGAACCCCGACGATCATCAACCCGGAGATCGACGGTCGTCGAAGGCTAAAGACAAGCGAAGCTCGAGGATCATCCTCCAGGAAATCGTCGAGCGTCGATCGGAGATAAGACAAAAGAAAAGATCGACGATCTCCATTCAGAGATCGACGATAGTCGAACGGCTCTAAGACAAATTGGAGCTCGACGATCGTCATCAGGAGATCGACGATCGTCGAACACTGGAGTAGAGAAGATCCAGTACTCGAGTAGTTTGCTGATTACTCGAGTATTCCAATTCCACTACTCGAGTAGTTGTCTACTACTCGAGTATTCCAAATCCACTACTCGAGTAGTTGCCTACTACTCGAGTATTCCAATTCCACTACTCGAGTAGTTGCCTACTACTCGAGTATTCCAAATCCACTACTCGAGTAGTTGCCTACTACTCGAGTATTACAAATCCACTACTCGAGTAGTTGCCTACTACTCGAGTATTATTCTAGTAAATCGGCAATCACCTACTCCTAACACTCTCTCTCGGCTACACCCGAACCAGACTAAAATCTGGTGTGAAGAAAAACGGCATCACGCCTGCGGATTGGGCACCAACAGCACAAAGTAAGGGGGGATTAATAGGAGGAACTAAGCCTTACATTTTAGCAAGATAAAAAGGACAACTTGGCCTCTACCCTAGGGCTAACCAGGATTTTCAATACAGCAAGAGGATATATATAAAAAGAAAAGAATCATGGCAAGGGCAAGAATACCACTTGCATCGATTTCCGGCGAAGCTTTGGATGGCTTTTCCCTCTCCTTCACTTGGCACTAAAAGCAGCAGCACCTAAAAACATTCTCCCTAACAACGGTTACTTAATTTGGGGAGAAGGAAGGGAGTGGACCCGCTACTTTTAATCCCAAATCCCACCAAAACTCAAAACTCCACGAAAATCCCACCAAAACTCCACGAAAATCGAATATCTTACTGTCGAAACGAAGATCTAAGAGAGAGCAAGACAACGCCGCTTTCGGAATCGAAATCCGTCCACGAACACGCCCGGAATCACCGTCCGAAGGGAAGCAGGAACAACGGTTTTTCCTCTGTTTTCCGCGAACAATAGCAGGCGACGGTTACTTAATTTGGGGAGAAGGAAGGGAGTGGACCCGCTACTTCTAAACAAGGCTCTTAAACAAGCCTTAATACGTCGGTTCACAATAACTGAAGCCTAGCCGCCTCCTAAACCGCCGGTTCACCTTTTCAGTTATAACTGCTATACACATATATAATATATCATATTAAATAATGTATACAATAACTCTCAATATTACACAAAATACAAAATTTCGCAAAATCCAAACCTCCTCGGAATTCGACGAAATTCGCACCGTAGCTAAATACACACGCTACAAACACAACGGAGAAGTCGAAATTAACTTTCGACGAACAGAACTCGAGTTATACCCATATAAAGACAAACACAAACATCCCCCGAGAGGCCACACCGGGTCACCCAAAACGACTCGGCTTGCTAGGGAGATCTTGCCAACAGGCTACAAAATAGGGCACTCAGTTCTAAGGAGCTAAACCACACTCCACAAATGGCACAAGCCACGGAAACGCGTCATCGTAATGCAAAACGAGAATAAAAATAAACGCAGAAAAAATCGGGGGCGTTACAGTCACTCCCCCGAAAAGAAAGTTTCGTCCCGAAACTTTACGCACAACACTCCTACTAAAGGAGGAAAAGTAACAAACAAGAGTTACAAAAAGGGAAACATACCGATCAAATCAGGGAAACAGGTGAGGGTAAGCCCTCCTCACGGCCGACTCTAGCTCCCAGGTCGCGCTCTCCAAACCCTGATTCTTCCATAGAACTTTCACCATCGGAATGGTCTTCTTTCGCAGCACTCGCTCCTGAGTATTCAAAATACGGACCGGCTCCTTAATAAAAGAGAGGTTGGGCTCCAACTGGGGCACAACGTCCAAGATCTGCCCACTACTGCGCATACACTTCCGCAATTGGCTTACATGAAAAACATTATGAATACCTGGGATGTTTGCTGGCAAATCCAATTTATACGCTGACACGCCAATCCGCTCCAAAATCTCAAACGGGCCCGCATACCTCAGGTCCAATTTCCGATTCATACCAAACCTCTTTACACCCACCATCGGGGAAACCATAAGAAATACAAGGTCCCCTACAGAAAACTCCAAGGCAGATCTACGCCGATTGGCGTTCTTCTCGTACCTCTCCTGAGCTAAACGAAGCTTCTCCCAAACAAGCTTCACTGCGACTTCCATCTCCTCAAGATCATCTGGACCCAACAAAGGTCTCTCACCCGCCTCAGCCCAAAACAACGGAGTTCTGCAACGCCTCCCATACAAGGCTTCGAACGGAGCCATCTGCAAACTTTCCTGATAACTGTTGTTGTATGCAAATTCCATAAGTCGCAGCGGCTCATCCCACGCTCCACCATGGTCTAAAACATAGCATCGGATCATATCCTCAACTATCTTGTTCACCCGCTCCGTCTGCCTATTGGTCTGTGGGTGGTAGGTAGTAGAATACCTCATATCCATACCCAAACCCTCCTACAGACTCTGCCAAAAACGAGAAGTAAACCGGGATTCTCGATCAGAAATGATGCTAACCGGCACACCGTGGAGTCGGATGACTTCATTCAAATACAACTCCGCTATTTTCTTCATCGGGTAATCAATCTTATATGGCACGAAGTGAGCACACTTCGTCAATCTATCCACTATAACCCAAACAGAATCAAATGCCCTCTGGGATTTCGGTAAGCCGATAATGAAGTCCATAGATATACTTTCCCACTTCCAAGTCGTGATCTCTAATGGGGTGAACTTTCCACCAGGCCTTCCAAGATCGGCCTTCACACGCTTGCAAGTGTCGCACTCAGCAACAAACCTTGCTATATCACCTTTCATGACATACCACCAGGCAATTTGCCTTAAGTCATGATACATCTTCGTAGTTCCTGGATGGTAGGAAACGCTGGATCCATGAGCCTCTCTGCAAATCACACTTCTAATGTCCCCAAAAGCGGGGATGCAAAACCTGCCGCGGTACTTCAAAGTACCTGCATCATCGATAGCAAAATCTGGCAACTCCCCCTTCTCGGTCCTGGTGAATAAGTGTAAAAGATCCGGATCGTCCTTCTGGTGCAGTCTGGTCAAAGAAATCCAAGTTGGCTCTGCCACAGATAAACTACTCTGCAAACCACATCATCCAACTGATATATCCATAAGGAGGAACTCCTCCACTAAACGATCAGCGGAGAGGTTAAAGATCTTTCCCGCCTTTCGGCTCAGGGCATCGGCCACCACATTGGCCTTGCCTGGATGATACTGGATCTCTACATCATAATCAGCCACATACTCTAACCACCGCCGCTAGCTCAGATTCAACTCCTTCTGTGTGAACATGTACTTCAGGCTCTTATGGTCAGTGAAGATCTTGCACTGAGCCCCATAAATTAGATGCCTCCACAATTTCAACGCATAGATTACCGCTGCAAACTCAAGGTCATGCGTAGGATAATTCTTCTCATGAGTCTTCAGTTGCCTTGACCCATAGGCAATCACCTTTCCAACCTGCATTAATACGCATCCCAGACCTACAAGCGAAGCATCCACATATACACCATAATCCACACCCTCAGTCGGCAGGGTCATAACGGGAGCAGTGCTCAATCTCTTCTTTAGCTCAAGAAAGGCTTCTTCGCACTTCTCGCTCCAAACAAAAACCACGTTCTTCTGAGTCAGCTTGGTCAAAGGTGCAGCTATGGAAGAGAATCCCTCCACGAACCTTCTGTAGTAGCCAGCCAACCCCAAGAAACTCCTAATCTCCTTAGGCGTATTCGGCCTACTCCAATCCATAACTACTGCGATCTTTTTTGGGTCGACCGAGACTTCATCCTTGCTCACCACGTGGCCTAGAAATGAGACATGAGGCAACCAAAATTCGCACTTGCTCAACTTGGCGAATAACTTGTGATTCCTCAACTCTGATAGAACCAAACGCAAATGCTGCTCGTGCTCCTCAGCACTGCGAGAATAAACTAACACGTCATCGATGAAGACCACAACAAACTTGTCTAGGAAATCCTTGAACACCCGGTTCATCATATCTATGAAAGCTGATGGTGCGTTGGTCATACCAAACGACATCACCAAGAACTCAAAATGTCCATGCCTTGATCTAAACGCAGTCCGTAGAATATCTGCCTCACGGATCCTGAGTTGATGATAGCCAGAACGAAGATCGATCTTGGAGAACACCGTGCTACCGCGCAACTGGTCAAATAAGTCATCGATCCTCGGCAGAGGGTACCTGTTCTTAATTGTGACTTTGTTCAGCTCCCTATAGTCGATGCAGAGCCGCATCGACCCATCTTTCTTTTTCACAAACAGCACAGGAGCTCCCCAAGGCGACGAACTCTGCCTGATAAATCCTTTAGCCAGCAGCTCATCCAACTGAAATCGCAACTCCTCTAACTCACGAGGGGCCATCCGGTACGGCGCCTTAGCAATAGGACGCGTACCCGGCTCTAAATCAATCACAAACTCCACATCCTGCTCGGGAGGGATACCAGGAAGATCATCCGGAAAAACATCGGCGAAACCACGAATAACTAGAATCTCCTCCAAGCGCAGTACACTAACAACGGCTCCAACCACCGAGAAAAAACAAGCACAACAACCAGAAAGAAATAACTTCTGAGCACATACCGCAAAGATGACAGGAGAATCCTGACATAGATCAGCATACACGCTGCCGGGCTGACCGTCATCCCTGATGAAGTCCAAGCGCTTTCCTTTGTACTGAATGACTGCATCATACCTAGACCGCCAGTCCATGGCCAGAATAACATCGAAGTCCTCCAGATCAATCATTTTCAGGTCCGCCTTCGCAAGAAAGTCCCCCAACAAAATAGGGCAATCCAATATGCCCAAATCTGACAACACAGATTCACCAGAGGGCAACTTGACACGGAAGGAATCCCGAACTCGATCTAAAGTCAACCGATGTCGCTCCACAAAGGCTCTAGCCACGAACGAGTGGGTAGCGCCGGAGTCAAACCGAACACGCGCCCAGCGGTTCTTCACCTTAAATTTCCCTATAGGAGCATAGAAAACTAAGGAACTACCACAACAATACCGCAAACATACAAGCAAAACAAGAACAAAACTTTCAGGCTGGAAAAACAACTAACCTGAGATGACCTGAGTCGAAGCTTGAGCCTCCTCAGAAGATATCACGTTCAGCTTCCCCTTTCCCTTGTCCACATGCTGAGGTGGAGGTAATGCCTGTAGTGGAACTGCAGGAAGAGCTGGCTGGACCTGAGGACACCTAGACTTGATGTGGCCCTTCTGCCCACACTGAAAGCAGACTTTATCCTTGGACCAACACTGGGCCACATCATGCCCGGGTCGCTTGCAAACAGAACAGGAGACATCTCTCCTAGGAGCACCTTGAATCGCATGAACCTACTCCTTCCTCTGAGTTGCTGCCTTCTTGAAACATCTCTCGATAGGGTGGCCTGACCGTCCATAGAAGCTGCACACCACCTTGCTCCTCTTTCCCGGAGCAGCACCGGGTATCACGGGTTTCTTCTCCTCCACAGACTTCCTCTTGTCCTTCCTCATTTGCTGGCCTCTGCTCTTAGCAGTCTCAATAGACTCCACCTTCAGAGCAGCCTCTACTACTCCTGCATAACTCTCTAACCCATAAGTACTGGTCAACCGCTGCACCTCGCTCCTCAAACCACCGAGAAATCGCTTACCTCGATCAGCCTCAATGCTGACCAATTTAGGGGCAAAAGGGCTCAGCTTGCTGAACTCTATCTCATACTCACCCACCATGAGTTGCCTTTACTTCAGATGGAGGAAGTCATTCATGAGGCAGTCACGCTCGACCGAGGGTAAGAACTTCCTTAACAGCATCTCCTTGAACACTTCCCAAGAGCATCCAGCTACTAAGCTCTCCTTCTCTCTCAGCCACCAACTCTTAGCCAAGCCTTTAAGCTGATAGGCAACTATCATCACCCTCTGATCATCTGCAATCCCTGAGTACGAGAACATCTCCTCCATGGAGATCAGCCAGTCATCTATGGCCATGAAATCTGCCTTCCCGTCATAAGTGGGAGGGCTCAGACTCTGAAACTGCGAGATGAAGGCCATCTCTGCTAGCACCACCACTGGAGGTCTCAAGGGTACAGGAGGAGGAGGAACAGCTAACCCCCCTGCAGGGACTTGTGCTCCCTGAGTCTGCCCTGCCATAGCTGCCACCAAAGACTGAATCTGGGCTCGCACCTCCTCCAACTTCCTGCTCATGGAATCGCTACTCTGACGCAGGCTCTCAATCACCGCATCATTCAGAGATCCAGATGACTCACCCTCAGATAGGGGAGTCGATCGAGTCGCAGGATGCCTTGCCATTCTAAAATCATAACAACACAAATTAGATCCTACTACAACGACTAGAACCAATTATAAGTACAGGCAATACATATGTAGATATAGACTTAAAACTGCTAAACTTGCTCTGGGAGTTTATCTTTTTATAAAAATTGATGTTATGCCCTAACCTAGGATGGTTAACCACCACCCTTCCGACTCTTGTGCCTAGATCGAGAATGCATGACTTTATATTACTTTTGACTCGAAAAACTTATGTGTGTACATATGTCATCCTGCCAGTCTTTAGCTTGGCACATTGTGCTTATGCAATGTTATACTATGCATGATTGTGCTATGCATTCTAAAAAGGCCCTAATGCATGTTATGAGCGGCGTACACATGAAAATGTTATGCATCCCATACTACATAACATTCTCATGCAACTAAAAAGAAAACGAGCTAGTCGCAGCCATGTGGTGAGGTTATGCATCCCATACTACATAATATGCCCCGTATACTTCATGTTATGCTATGAGTGTAGTGTTCGTGCTTTTGCCAAGACGTGCTGATGACATATCGGTGTGTGAATGACATGATGCTGAACTACTAAAAGCAAACAAAGGAAGGTTGCTCGACTAACCTGTCAAGCAACCTCCCTATGATACCAACTGTCACAACCCGCATTTTCTCCGAATTTAGGAATTATCAGAGTATGAGAAAACACGAGTCATGATGCCACGTCAAGCAGGGGATAACTACTGACGCTCAAGCAAAACCATCTACAAGCTTAATGAAAGAAAATCATGAGTTTAATGATTAGAGAATCAGTTATATTTTAGAGGCCGTATCCCTCGGCTTAGTGGATCACCTAGTTCACAATTAAAAACCATACTTATACGCTGCGCAAAAATACTTTATTCAGGTTCGACATCCTAAAGAGTGCATAAGAGTCCCAAGAGAACTACTTATGCTATGCAAGACCCTACATTTAATTTATATTATATATAAGAAAACAATATTTATACATTATTTGGAAAATAGTGATTAGGTTTTATAAAATATGCTGATCAAGAGCTTTACTTATTATAATAATTGTAGTTTAAAAAAATAACTAGCAACCTAGCATAAATCCTTCTCAGAGCAAGTAGACTATCTCCAGAAAATGATAGCAGCATAAGTAATATATCTAGTACAAAGGTAAAAACTACCAGTGGGCGCCAACAACCTGACACGAACCCACTGGCACATATGTATGTCTATAAGAAAATTACAGAAAAACTACCTCACCAACAAAGCAACAGGATCTCCAAAGCCCAAGAGACCACCTGCAACACCACTGCAACCTAGCCACCAAACTGGCTACAGCTAAGAACCTGAGGCATTCCAAAAGAAAACAGAATACCTAAGCAAGCAATACGAGGTAAAAACAAACTGCATGAAAGAGTCAACCAAGGGGAAAAAGTAAAATAAAGAAGAACGACATGCAGTAGAAAAAGTAACAACTGTCCAAAGCAGGACAACAAGAAAAGCACTATGTGCAAGGAAATAGCAACCACCCTGTCGAGAAACTACATCCTGCAGGGCCTACTAGGCTACCAAGAGCCCAAAGTGCTGCAATCTACCAAGGAAGAAACTTCTAACATCCTAAGCTATGGAAAGTGGTAGTAGCAAAAACAAATAACGAGGAATCGGGTTGGAGGCAAACTCAGTCCCCTACCCACCATTTCCAAGTCAACGAGCTCAAGGGTCTACATGTGAAAGCACAAGGGACCTTCCACCCACTTGCCCAGCCCGTACCTGGAGCAAGATAGAAGAACAAGGGTGGCCTTGGCAAAATTACACAACACCCCCCCCATTAAGAGCTTCAACCCGCCACTACTAACCACGACCCATGATTCGGCCTTTAGGAAAGAAAAAGAAACGGCCGATAAGGAAACACAAAAAAAAATAACAAGAAATTTCACTCGGGAATGAAAAACGAGGTAGAGGGAAAGTGTTGAAATGAATCAACACGACTTGGCATTGAGTGAGACCCACTCAATGCCTACCTAGACATTAGCGTTGAGTGAGCTTGCCTCACTCAGCACCAGAATAAGCAGGACGTTGAGTGAAGTCCACTCACACAACGCCTCCAGCAAGAACAACTTTGGCGTCGAGTGAGCTAGCCTCACTCAATGCAAAAAAAATCAGGCAATAACCACAAATAGAGAAAGTGGCATGACAAACCTCTATCGACAATACAGAGCTCGACAATCATCTCTGGAGATCGACGATCGACGAAGGGGGGGCACGGGCATGACAAATCGGTCACGGGTGTGACAGACCCGCTAGCTCGACGATCGTCATCTGGAAGTCGACGATCGTCGATCGGCTTAAGGCAAAAAGAAGCCCGACGATCATCAACACGGAGATCGACGGTTGTCGAAGGCTAAAGACAAGCAAAGCTCGACGATCATCCTCCAGGAAATCATCGAGCATCGATCGGAGATAAGACAAAAGCGAAGATCAACGATCTCCATTCAGAGATCGACGATAGTCGAACGGCTCTAAGACAAATTGAGCTCGACGATCGTCATCAGGAGATTGACGATCGTCGAACATTGGAGTAGTGAAGATCCAGTACTCGAGTAGTTTGCCGATTACTCGAGTATTCCAATTCCACTACTCGAGTAGTTGCCTACTACTCGAGTATTCCAAATCCACTACTCGAGTAGTTGCCTACTACTCGAGTATTCCAATTCCACTACTCGAGTAGTTGCCTACTACTCGAGTATTCCAAATCCACTACTCGAGTAGTTGCCTACTACTCGAGTATTCCAAATCCACTACTCGAGTAGTTTCCTACTACTCGAGTATTATTCTAGCAAATCGGCAATCACCCACTCCTAACACTCTCTCTCGGCTACACCCGAACCAGACTAAAATCTAGAGTAAAGAAAAACGGCATCATGCCTACGGATTGGGCACCAACAACACAAAGTAAGGGGGGCTCAATAGGAGGAACTAAGCCTTACATTTTAGCAAGATAAAAAGGACAACTTGGCCTCTACCCTAGGGCTAACCGGGATTTTCAATACAGCAAGAGGATATATATAAAAAGAAAAGAATCATGGCAAGGGCAAGAATACCACTTGCCTCGATTTCCGGCGAAGCTTTGGACGGCTTTTCCCTCTCCTTCACTTGGCACTAAAAGCAACAGCACCTAAAAACATTCTCCCTAACATTAATGGCGGAAAAACCTCAAAACTGAAATCCCAAATCCCACCAAAACTCCAAGAAAATCTAATATCTTACCGTCAAAACGAAGATCTAAGAGAGAGCAAGACAACGCCGCTTTCGGAATCGAAATCCATCCACGAACACGCGCGGAATCACTGTCCGAAGGGAAGCAGGAACATCGGTTTTTCCTCTGTTTTCCGCGAACAATAGCAGGCGACGGTTATTTAATTTGGGGAGAAGGAAGGGAGTGGACCCGCTACTTCTAAACAAGGCTCTTAAACAAGCCTTAATACGTCGGTTCACAATAACTGAAGCCTAGCCGCCTCCTAAACCGCCGGTTCACCTTTTCAGTCATAACTGCTATACACGTATATAATATATCATATTAAATAATGCATACAATAACTCTCAATATTACACAAAATACAAAATTTCGTGAAATCCGAACCTCCTCGGAATTCGACAAAATTCGCACCGTAGCTAAATACCCACGCTACGAACACAACGGCAAAGTCGAAATTAACTTTCGACGAACAGAACTCGAGTTATACCCATATAAAGCCAAACACAAACATCCCCCGAGAGGCCACACCGGGTCACCCAAAACGACTCGGCTTGCTAGGGAGATCTTGCCAATAGGCTACAAAATAGGGCACTCAGTTCTAAGGATCTAAACCACACTCCACAAATGGCACAAGCCACAGAAACGCATCATCGTAAGGCCAAACGAGAATAAAAATAAACGCAGAAAAAATTGGGGGCGTTACAATGGAGCCTAGCATGGAGGAGCAGCCCCGGATGACTTCACGCTTGTAGATCGAACTGTCTAGTACCGGAGTTCAGATGGCAGGGACTGTGAGTCCCGATCGCTAGTAGTTATACAGTTTGCTTCCGCGATGAGCGATTTGTAGTGAGGACTTGATATACCGGGCATAAGCCAGAGAATTCTGTTATATGTTTTATCTGTGTACACTCCCTTCGTGGAGATTATTTACTATTCATGTGTGATTTCTGTGTACTTGCTTATTTTATTGCTACATTTGTGATCGATTTGGCCGATAGGATCGGCATTTTGTAGTGATAACCGTACCGAGTGCGAAGGTGTCACCGCAAGGCGGTGGTTCTGGGCCTAAGACCCTGGTGTTTTAAAAGAAAAAAAATGGGGGTCTTACATATCCCGTCCATCACACTAGACAACCGAGCCTAAGCTCCCCGGACTTCCTTTCCGTCACAACCAACAACCGAGCATAAGCTCCCGGGCCAACCTGCTCATAATCCAACCACCGAGCCTACTGCCCATGTGATCCAACCTAACATCCTGAGATATCGAGGTGAGTGAAACTATAATTCCAGTTACTCTTGTAGTTTAGTTTGCCTACAGTATAAGTTAGCCCAAGACTACCCCCGGCATACCCTGTGAAGGGCTCTCAAAGGGCTCTAGGAACTACGATGGGCTGAAGCCCAAAGATCCCTTTCGCAAGGCACATATTATTATTGGTTAATTCCCGATTCCCGATCCCTTTAGTATTACACTGGTTCTAACCATAATGTGTTTTGACCTGTCTCTCTCACTCCACAGGAAATACGATCTATCGTCGATCCTGAGCACTAACTAATCCTAGTCAACCAACACTCTACTCATCCCAGCCTCCAATAGTATACTCCATTCCACTTTACCAAAATTAGCAACCACAATCCCATCTCCCTACGACCATTCCCCATGTTAACACAATTCCCGCAATTTTACTAAATGCAGACCATCGTATACTATATGACGTGCATGATAGGAGGTACACTAAATCCTCATCCAAACAACCTGAGATAATTAATGGAGGCCTATCATGACAATTATAGACTATATCCAGAAACTTGGAATTTTCTTAATTTATCTAACATTTTATTTATTTCCCCTAAAAATCTAAATGCCCTAGTTTGAATATGAAGTGTCCCTTACAGTCAAGCAAAATGTTCCATAAAATTAAGATAAATATTAGGCAGCTATATACAGTAAATTCAAGTCTCCCAATTTTTTTTGCTAGGTTTAGGCCTTTGATCCATAATTTTAAACATAATCACAAGGTTAACAACTAAATAAGTAAGTATTGTAAATAAACTTCAAAAAATTATAATAAAATTCAAGCATGGCTAATATACCCTAAAAACACTCCTGACATAGTTTCCAAGCTTCACAGTGAATAATGAGCTCTAATTTTAATTTAAAACAATAGTCCTCATTCTTACATTATTGAAACAACTACTAAAAATATTAACCTAAAAATTATGATAAAATTTCCTCAAGTATATATTGACCTAAGTACACTTTTATATGAGTTCCATAATTTTCAAACCATTATTGAGCTCTGAAACTAATTTTGAATATAATTGCATTCTTAAAAGCCTGTGAAGAAAGTACTGAAAATATACATCTAAAAATTATAATAAAATTCAAGTATGAGTATATTGACCTAAAACACCTATGCCAAATTTTCATAACTTTCTATCAAATAGTGTGATCATAATAATCAAAAGATTATCCAGGGCAATTCCATGTACTATAAAGGAGGTACTAAATGTGTTGTTTCAAAATTACCAATAAAATCACCAGAGCCTCTTATTGACCCTATGACCATACTACCCAAGTTTCATGACTTTTCCTAAAGTTTTGATAGCTTATCATACCATTATAAACTTGCGACCTAAACTATGGTTAAATGATTGAGGAGCTTAACTATCTTTAAATCCTATAAGATTTTAATAAGAGGACCTTAGCTATCCTAGTGTCCTCTCTACCAAATTTCAAGTCCATATAAGGGCATTTGACCCCATGCACTTTACAAACCCCGAAAGTCAAAACTTAGGGTTTGAACTTGGGTCCTAGGGCAATCCTACCCCAAACCACCCCATAACCCATATGAGGGTGTTAAAAGTCATGTAAAATTAGTGGCCGAAATTTCAACCTCTGTTGAAGTGGTTTGGCCACCCAACCCACAAAGTGCACTTTTGACCTAAATACCCCTTTTAGGGCAAAATTGGGTTTACTCATTTCCCAACCAAAGCAAATCAAAATGTGATGAAAATTTATACAAAACCTCATTATGACCCTAAGAACCACTCACCAAAATTTGGAAGGGTTTAGAGGTCTTTAGGTCCCAAAATTAATTTACCCTAAGATGTTTAATTAATTTCAATAACTATTGAAAAATTATCCCCACAAATTCTCATTTTTGGGCAGGACTTAGGTATAGATTAGGGTAACTCCCTATCCAAATTTCAGGTCATTTGGATCAAGGATGAAGTGGGGGCACACATTTTATTCTCTGTCTATCCCTTGGTATAGCCCCCACCAAAATGAGTGTTGTGGTCAAACTACTTACCCGAATTGGTTAAAATAAATTTTTTTAAAAAAGTAGACACTTAGATCTAGAAATTTTATTTTGACAACATTCTCTGTAGAAGCCTTTAAGTATTTTTAAATTAATTTATAAAATAACTTTATATATGTGACAAAATTCATTTAAATAAAATATTAATACAATGATCCTGCATAGAGCTTGACGCAAGATCCAACAGTCCAGGCTTATCTTCTTCCTCCAACCGATGGGTAGGATTGACCCGACCTGGATCTAATTCTAGTCGCCACCGCCGGCCACCCGGCTACCTCCCTGGCCGGCCACCGCCACCACCACCTTCGTCGAGGTGGGGGCAATCGACTGGAGGCGGCATGGTCGCCGGAGGGGCCTTTTTCTGGCAAACCCGAGCACTAATTTTTCACGGAAAAACCATGAAGACGAAAGCTTCGATCGGGCTCAATTAAGCCCGATTTTTATTCAAAATGAACCCTATGATCTACCCATAGGAGAAGAAGAAGGGGAGGACCTTGTTTGCGGCCTGGAGGAGAGTTGATCATCGGGATACCATTTCTGATAGTGGCACCGCTCGGTTTCTCCAATAGTATAGTGAACTACTCTGGCTCCTTTAGGTAAGGTTTGTAAACGATTCCTAGAAGTCCAGTGAAGGTTTTAAAATGATAAAACGGGGGAGGGGGTGGGAAAGCATCAATGACCATTAATGGCTTTGCTCGGCCATGGTGGTGGGGAGGTGAATTGGACTCAATCCAGCCAGGAAATGGCTGGAAACTTCTCCTCTTCCCAGAGGAGATGAATCCATCCCTTAATGGAGGGAGGAGAAGGGCCTTCCTTCATGACACCATTAATGGCCATGAATAGGACTTCTCGGTCTTGGTGTTTCTCAGCATCCAGTCAATGAAAAAGGCTTGAAAAGCTCTTGATCTTCTCAGAGATGTTAGGGGAGATGAACCAAGCAAGGAAGAAAGGCCCTTGGCTTCCTTATGCCATGAATGACCTTTACCTCCTTTTCTCTCTCCTCCATTAAAGAGGAATTTGGAGTTTTCTCTCTCTTGCCCTTCATGGACGAATTATGTCATGGCTCTAGCCTAAATGCAGCCCACTAAGTTAACATAAAGTGGTTAGGAGGTGGTAGCCCAAGTTGCTAGGGGCTTGAGCTTGGGTTAGCCCATTTTGAGCTAAGTTTGACTTGACCTAGCCTTGGGTTGACTTTGGTCAAATTGAGCTTTTGTGTCACCATCAATGGTTCCTTGGTGACCTATTGGCCTCTCCTAAGGTCTAGGTAGGGATGGGTAGGGTTGACTTGGCACTTTGAAGGTCACTTGACCCTTATTAAGGGCACTTTGACCACTTTTGGGTTTGAGTTGACTTTGGTCAACTTAGCCACTAGGGTTGACCCCAATGGTCCCTTGGTGACCCATTGACCTCACTCTAAGTTTAGGAGGACAAGGGTGGGGTCCACTTGGCTAAGGAAAGGTCAATTGACCCTATGTAGGTCAGTTTGACCCTTTTAGGTTTAGTGTTGACTTTGGTCAACTTAACCACTTTGACTACCCACAATGGGTCCTTATTGACCCTATGGACTACCCAAGTTGTTAAGGGTGTTATGGTAGGGTCATGGGGTCATGGTGAAGCCCTAAAATTAGACCTTAGGTTTGATGTTGAGATTGTGCTATAGGCAGACCAAGGTGATTTTTATCTTGGGCCTTGCCTACTTGGATCTAACGCTTCTGATGGTTTTGTCATGACCTAGTCATGATAAAACAAATACCTAGGGGTCTAGTTGTTTGAGGGATGTTACACATATACACCTCCATCTTCACCCATCAAAGATGAAGATATGACTGATATCATTCCCATTCCTCTTATCATTCCATCTCCATCTACCATCATCCATCAATCTGTATCAACTCAAACTTCACCCAATTTAAAGCAGCTAGATTCTCCATACATTGCAACAATCTTGGAGCTCATCACTCTAATCCTCAAGAATCTCATAGCAGAGGCAATTCAACCTCTTGCTGATTCCATCTCCTCTCTCTTTGCTCTATTTGTTGCTGCCCCCTCTGTCCCTTCTTCTAGGGGCCTGGCTTCAGGACCCTCTGAAAACAGGCAGGGGGAGATGTCCTATGAAGAAATTCCAGCTCTTCCTCCTCCAGCAACAGTTCCAGAAGTAGCAGCAGCAAGAACAATAGATGTACAAATGGATATAGTTGTTACAAAAAGTGTAAATACATATACAGAGTTATTAGATTTTCTTGAGGAAGATCCTTCAAAATTTGATATTGAACTCACTAATGTTGATATTCCAGAACCTTTGGCAGCTGCACCATTCTTTTACCTAGTCCCTTCTGTGGTCTTAGCTAATTTATTAAGAGTTTTGGACACTCTTTATCATTTTTTTCTCTCTTCCTGAGCAAGTTTTCTCCAAAGCTATTGTATGATATTCTGCTCTAGTAAGTCCAGCTATTATGGACCAAATAAGAGCATGTTTTGTGGCCCCAGTCCTTTCAAATATTTTAGTTGCTGAAAATGTTTTTGTACCAACTTCTATTCCTGAGCAAAAGGCTGTCTCACTTCCAACTTACAAAATGGATGAAATTCATATACCATCCTTGGATGATATTATGATTACAGATATAGCAGAAGAAGAAAAAGAAAATTAGAGTGTTGTTGAAAAATAAGTCTCTAAGGAAGCACTGAAAGAAATTGATGACTTATATGACAATCCTCCTGGATCTTCTGATGACAATGATGATGATGATGTTTCTAATGAATCAAAATCCAAGAAGAGCAATGCTAAGAAAAGGTAAGCACCTCCCAAGGCCATTCCTAAACCAAACCCCAATGCAGATACTCTTTACTACATATTAAACAAGATTACAACTCATCCTTGTATTCCTCAGTGGATGTGGGTATCTAAGAATTAACAAAAGGAAAGGAAGAAGAGGAGAAGATACAGGTCCCCTCCTAAGCATTTCAGAAAGGATCCTCTCCTCCTCCTCCATTAATAGGGGCCTCTGGAAGTGTTTCTCATAAATTAACACCAATCACTAAAACATATCAAAGACATTCCAAGCCATGTTCTCAGGACAGCAGGCATAAACAACAACAGTCTACTAAAAGCAATCCACCTCCCTCTTCAGAGGAGAAAAGTTCTTAAATATCACATGATGAATTAAAGAAGGACACCAGTCTAAAAAGGCCAGAATCTCCACCAATTCCTTTTATTGATCCTTAACAGGAGACCATTGCCAAAATAGACAGATTTCAAGAATTGATTGGACTATCATTGATTAACAAAGCTAAAGCAGAAGGTAAGGATCCATCTCAATATTCCACCATGTCTTCCTACAGGAAAGAAGAGTTAAAAGGTATGATAAAGCAAATCAATTTTTAAATATAGATGCTTACATGAGTCTCCACCCAGAAGTTGTTGTGCAAGGAGCTATCTTTTGCAATATTATTGGATCTGCTATCATGACAATGTCCTTGAGAGAAGTTGTCAATTCTAATAGAGAAATAATTTTCAGATAGCCTTCTGACAAAGAAAAGTCCAAGAAACCTATGTGACCTTTTTGATAAGTTTATTTTCTGAACTATTTATGTTAATTCATCATGAAGCACTTGTTGTATATATCTGCTAGATTTTCATTCTCTGTTAGATATCTGTTGTCATGCTTTATGATTGTATTTTATCTTTTTGTTTAGTGACCTCACCCAAATAAGGGGACATTGTTGGATCCCTAGTTTTGATTTGGGCTGGGTTCACTATTTAGGATTTTTGACCCACCTTGTATAGCTAGGGTCAAGTCTGTTAGTCCTAGAGTTTAGGCTAGTCATTAGAATCAATCTTCATGGACCAGCCTGTAGTGGACTTCGAGAGACTCAAGACTTAGAAGAAATAAGAGTTTAGATTATTTGTTTAAAGTTCTTCGAACTCAGCTCGACGATCGTCGATCTCACATCGATCTCAGATCGATGAACTCAGAGTTCATTCTCTGAGTTGAGCTCGATGATATTCAAGCACAGGTCGACGATTTCTTCTTCTAGACAGATTCTCTGATTGACGATCTTGGAGCGCAGATTTATCAAGATATTTTAAGATTGAGGTTCGCTGAGCTAAGGTCGACGAACAGGATTTCTCAGCTTGATGAACTTGGAACTCCAGTCGACGAAACTTTGCCCAGTGGTCGACGAACACTATCCCGAGTCAGAATGTTACACTTTCCCTCTTCTGTCCCTAATCCATTCAATTATTTGACGAAAATTCTCTGAGTAATTAATGCTCATATTCTCAAGAATATAGCCGTTCTTGGCAGCATTAATTATGGATTTCATCAGAGTTAATTACTTGCTTATTTTATTGGGATAGTTGGGGAAACTCATTAAAGAATATATTTTCAGCCGTTTCATTCTTCAGAATCTAATCAGCAATTAATGCTTAGAATTCAAAAAAGCAGAATTAGAAAACAGGATATAAAAGAGATTTTTTTTGAGACGGCTCTCAAGAAGTAATATACATAGAAGAGAATATACAGATACACAGAACAAGATACAAAACAACATCTGTTCCTTCTCTATAACGAAAAAAAATCTGTTTTCCCCATGATTTTACAGAAGACTGAAAAAGAACATAAATCAGATATCATTTGTCTTCTTCAACTTCTACTCCAGGAATCATCAAAGACAACAACTCTAGATCTGTCTACAAGTTCCTGGATTTCAACAAGTCAAGGCTAAAGACCTACACCCTGAGCAAAGCTCCAGTCTTTCTGAACATTTCAGCATCTCAGAAGGAGCTTTGACACAAGCAATCCACTAAGTCTTCTCTGTTGTTTAGAGAATGAGAAGAAAATATCACCTTCTTTCCTCACTATAAAAAGGGTTTATTAACTCACTACAAAAGTTCTTGTGTTGGTTTTTGGGCACCTAATCAAAAGCCTAAAGGGTTGTGAGATCTCCCTGCAAATAGATCTTGTGGAGACAAGGCACCTGAGCAAAAACCTGTGGTGACAGCCACTTGATCAAAAGCCTGATAGTGGATTCCTACCAGGGTGGTAGAAGAGTGGATGTACCCAGATTTGGGGAACCACTATAAAATTCTTGTATTGTCTGTGTGTTCATTTTCTCTTTGTTTTGCTATGCTGTGATTGTGTAGTTTAGCCTAGTTTTTATTTCATTTAATATAACTATTACTATCACTTATTTTACTAGTATAAATTTTTAAAATAGCAAAAGTTTTAAATCAATCTATTCACCCCCCCTCTAAAGTAAATCAGATCTATCACCTAACTTACAATTGGTATCAAAGCATTATCAATTGCCTAAGTTGTCTTTCATCTTGAAAATGCTACATATAGTTGACCATGACTAAAAACCTCATTCGGTAAATATACTCCAACATTTGAAATTATTTGGTCCTGTGATTTTTTGTTGGTCAGAGCATAGCTCATACGTATTAGGAACTGCTTACGGGTGATCTCGAAGGGCAGTTTAACATAGTCTGCACTCTTCAAGGGAATTCATTGTAGAAATACTCTAAGCCCAATAAATATTTCACTCAATATTTCAGCTTCAATAACATTTCTTGAAAATGTTGCACATGTAATGCTTGTTCCGTTGCACAACCCAATTTTTGGATCAATATTTTTAATCAACATTATTGGCAATCCTTTCTTGAGATTTAGCTCGTGAGGTTGTAAATTTCTCAGATATATTGAATTTAAGAATTCTGGTAAATATAAATTATTGGTGTCATCCACAACAGTGTCAAAAGAGTAGTCTATTTTGCATTCCCCCGAGTATATTTAAAGACATTTTTCATTTATTATATTAACATCCTCATTTGAAGGTGTTATTATTACTCTGCTTTCCATGTATCTGACAATAGTTGGGGAACCTAGATCAGGAACTGTTGCATCGATCAATATATTTACAATGCATTCATCTTCCCAAAGTATGACTATGGAGTTTGGAATTTGGATCATATCATTTAGCACAGTTGGCTCATCACCATTACCCATACACTGCAAGAACTCTGAGAAATGAGGATCGTCAAGAGCTTCAATGTTCACAGTTAAGCTAAGAATGTGAACATTCGACCAAAGATACGATTCAATGATGCTCGCGTTAATAATTTGAGATTTCGTTCCATTTACAACAACCGGTGTTAGCTGACGAAAATCACCACTAAAGATCATAACTTTGCCACCAAAAGACACATTCATATCAAGCACATCCTTGAAAGATCGATCCATAGTCTCAAATTCCTTCTTATGAATCATTGGGGCCACATCCCAAATAATTTCTCCGGCTTGTTGTATCAATTAACTCAAATCAGACTGCTTATTAAATTCCAGTTGGCAATTGTCTTGGATAGAGTTCATTTTTTATTTCATTCTAGTTAGGATTGCATGTCATGGTTAAGAATATATCTAGTTTATCGTAGTGCTGGACGATTGACATTGCATCTTGATACCTCTGATATATATCGTGAGGGCTTCCAATGAAGGAAGACAGAAGGACAGTTTGTTACCCAATGTTTCCTAAGAAGAAGGAATTTCACGAATGAAGGTAATGAACATCTATATCTACTAAACTATGGGGAGAAGCATCAATTAGCAAGTTAATGTACCTATATCTTTTCACCAGCATTTAAGCAATCTTGCAAACCCTGATATAGCTCTTCACGAATCTTATTTTTATTCAGGCTAATCCATCACAATTTTTTAGTCTCAATCTTGATGTTGTTATCTATGACATACTATTGTAGCAGTCGTCCATCATGAAGGAGTATCGATGGATTATTCAAAAGCATTTATATGAAGCCACAAATTGATTGAACTTAGTACAATGAAATTCCAATGCATGAAGTTTTGAACTACTAAGTAGAAATTTTAAAACCTGGAGAACGTATGCATAGAAGTCACAACAACTAGATCGCAGCCCCTAATCCATCTCAAAAGCTAAATACCGTGCGGGCATATCTGTGTATATATCTGAAATCAATAAGCATTTTACCTGAATGAAAAATGCAGGGCCGACTTCCAATTTTTTATTAGAACTACCATTATGAAGTGTGAAATTTAAAGAAATAGGTAATAATAGTTACATTAAAAATAGTTTAAATAAAATATGGAAATATATATCAACAACATTCACCGATCACTATAACTCAAGTAATAATTAACAAAGTTTATAGCTGAGATCAGCTGGTATGAAGAGGTTTGAAGCATACAATTAAATCTAAGATCAATTAAAACTCTAACATTAATTAAAAAATTTGACAGATAGCCGGAAAACACAATATCTAAACTCAAGCAACAATTAAAGTTGAGATCAGCTAGTATGAAGCATACCCTAACTCAACTCAGCAAGTAGAACTGAAGGAGTCTTTAGAAGAAAACTTTTATAATGGTTCCTCGCCTATTTTGTCTGTTCACAATTTTCTTTCGACAATCAATTAAAGCTTTTGAAAATGAACTGAGAGAAGTGCAGAACTATAAAATAAGCATCAATTAAAACTGGTGAAGTGCATTCAGGGTGTTAAAAAGCCCGAGACCAACATCAAGCAGTAAATTTGCAGAACAACTTTAAATATCAGGACATAATGGACTGTTATCAGAACACTAAATGTCATAATAACTTTATGTAGAACATAGTTATTCTTATTAGTGGAATGAGACTTTTAGTAATTAATTTTGTGCTAAATGAATAGGAGAAGAAAAAAACATAAGTGAACCAAGCAATCAAATTTCTGATGTAAAATTCTGAGGATAAACTCATTTTGATCAATTCGTGAATGTTAGTGAAGTAGTAGTGAAGTAGTATGTGCATCAAGCATGTGCATTCCCAAGGTGGTATTGCACATATACCAAACTAAAGGTTTAAATTTAAATTCAATACGAAAATAGTTGGTCAGGATGAATGAGATTCACCTCCTTGATATTATTATTACTTAATATGAATTCCGTCGATGATATAGATTGATACAGTAAACCCTATAGAAGAAGCAAAACAATCAATCAGAGTCCATGACAGGGATATTGAAAAATTAAGATTATTTATTGTGATAAAAAATAGTTGTTCCGCTAGCTCATTTTTATTCCTACATGTAATAAAACTTGATGTTTGTCAAAAGATAACAAATTGATTGTTGTCCCCGCGACAACCGAAGAATCATGTCAGTCAACACATTTTTTTGAAAAATATAAAGTTTCAATAAAACATATGGATAATACATGTAAAGGGATACTATTTTTATGGAAAAATATAATTTACAACAGCATTAGGAAAATTCTCTGTGATCCTATAGCAGCATAAGGATAAATTAGTTTCAATACCTGAAGAAAATGTGCACTTTAAAGCTTTAAAGTGCACATTTTGGAGATGCATAGCTTAAAAGTGCACATTTTCTCATAACAATAACAACATTCTTCATAAAACATTGGAGGAGAACCAGAATGTGCACATTTTCTTCATAAAGTTCACATCTTTAAAATGAGCTAGTGGAGAACCAGAATGTGCACTGCTTTAAAGTGCATATTTTCTTCATAAAACAAAATGTGCACATTTTCTCATTATCTATTGAGAATAAAGAACATAGAGAAATATGAAAACCAGAAGGAAAATCGGAAGGAGAACCAGAAGAAAAACAAAATCTTATTTGCTCACTTCACAAAATGTGCATAACGAAATGTTTATCACTATCACGCAGGAAAAAGTTGAAAACAAAGAGTTTGCTAGAAAATCAAATCTGAGCTTCAGAAGATGAAGAACATGACCAAAGTTAAAAACAAAAGAGGAGCAAGATGATACCACGAGGAGCTAGTCGAAAGGAGGATCTTGAAGCTGCTTGGCGGAAGGAGCGAGATGCTTTGCAATCGCGATGGAGGAGTGGTGACGCACGATAGAGGAGAGTTATGGCACAATGGAGGAGGTATACTCGCATGTGGGAGAGTGTCGAGATATTTGTGAGCTGTGGGAAGACGAAGAATAAAATGTGCATTTGTATGATTTTCCCACAATTTGAAACCGGAAGGAAAACAAGAAGGAAAACCAGAATAAAAACAAAATCAATTTGCTAGAAAACCAAATCACATTACTGCGTGGAACATGTCAGAAGGAGGAGTTAGATGCTTTGGAATCACGATGGAGGATAAGTGATGCAAGGTGGAGGAGAGTTAAGGAACACTGGAGGAAGTCGAGGGCACAGTAGGTTAGACAGGCTGCTTTCGGCAGGGCGGGTTGCAGTCGAGGAAGAGAGGCGGGGATGGTTGCGTGTAGGGGAAGAGAAAGAAAATGTCCTTACTTGCCGGCAAAGAAGATGTCCTTGCGTGCAGGGTGAAGCGTGAAAATCGTCTCACGGACTACAATCCGAATAGGAAAGTGTACCTATCGTTTTATAGTATAGTGATAAAAATATATCAAGGTCATATAAAAACTCGGGGCAGGCAAGTACTATTACTCACCACGATTCTATTATCCTACTGAACGATTGATGGGTTTGAAAATTAAAATAAACTAAGATTAATTAAAAGAGAAATAAAATATTGCGAAAGAGTGCTTGATCGACGATTCACTTTGAAATAAAATAACGAAATAAATTAGTTTAACATTTGCAATACTATTAAGACCGTGACAGATCTGATATAGGAAGTAATCGCACTAGAGCATTAAATACCCTAACTTATAGACGTTTTGACCGAAATCTCTTTACAAGTCAAAATGGCCTAAAGTCACATTACATAAGTGACCCGCACAATTAGATTTGACTCCAATCCGGAGGATTTACGTTATCCTATTTCTAGGGTTGCGTTCAACTCCTTCCTTCTTTAAGTGACCTTTCAAATAAATGAGTCTCTCGACTTCTATGAAATGAGATCAGAAGCTCTACCCGCGGCCATAGTTGACCACCTTCTTCCTCCTAGCTCTCCCATCTCTCTAAGATTTTATAAAGAGAAAGCTCACAATGAAATGAGGTTTTAAACCCTAATCCCTGCTTAAAACCCAACTAGGATAGCCATCAGCCCTTAATCCCTTTTGAAAAAACGAACGGCCACGATTTGCCCTGAAAATAACATTTCTGGGTCGAACATGGCTTGCGACACGCCTGTGTCCAAGTCCGTGTTCCACACTCGCCGTAAAGTAGGAAATACAGAATAGGACACGGCCTATGATACGGCTTGCGACACGCCCGTGTCACCCATGGACATGCCCGTATCATGGGCCATGTGCCACAATCGGCGCTGAAACCGTCACATCCCGAACAGGTTACGGGCTAAGACATGCGTGTATCATAATTGACACGCCCGTGTCAGACAGTACACGCCCGTGTTGCGGGGTGTGTTCCCTGAATTGACACAGGACTAGAACTTCCAAAAGAGGACACGGCCATATGACACGCTCGTGAAATAGGTCGTATGCTTGACACGCCATGGGACACGCCCATGTCCCAGGCTGTGTTCCCACCCTCAACGATCGTCGAACTCACCTCGACGTCCCATGTATGACACGACCATGTGATACGCCCGTGTTATAGGCCGTGTTTGCCTTACCAAGACCCAAACATGGCTGAAACACCGCCCGTTCCTCTTTTGAGTTTCGGGGCGTTACAAAATTCATCTGCCTTAGTCGAACTCAAATCATCAAAGAATTAGTTGAACTGAACCTGGGAGAAATTAGTCTAACCTAGCTCCAAGATCATTGAGGTGAGAATTCTCTTTCGTCGAGCTGAGCTTTGAGAA
This sequence comes from Platanthera zijinensis, assembly GCA_039513925.1. Classification (NCBI taxonomy): domain Eukaryota; kingdom Viridiplantae; phylum Streptophyta; class Magnoliopsida; order Asparagales; family Orchidaceae; genus Platanthera; species Platanthera zijinensis. Next base: position 11,721,477 of record CM077097.1, read on the forward strand.
CATCGAGCTGAGCTCCGATAACGTCGAGCTGAAAAAGTACTTGCCAAACAAAGCTCCAAGTTTGTCAAGCTGAGATAGTCCTTCGGCGAGCTGAAGTTCTGATATGAGATCAGAGATCGTCGATCCCAGCTAGACTTTCATCGAGCTCAACTCAGAGAAGGAAATCTGAGTTCATCGATCTGAGATCGATGATCGTCGAGCTGAGTTAACTAGAGAAGGAACTCTGAGTTTGTCAATCTGAGTTCATCCAGATCTTGAAACATAATTTCATCAAGATTTGGCATGGGGGACTCAACCCAACCAAAAGTTGGAGGAGAAAAAGCCTTTGGCTCTGGAACACTTACTGATATAATCTTAGAAGAAATTCTAAAAGAAATGTTATAGAAGCTATTTCTAAATTCTTCTAATATAGAAGAATTAACTGGAGCAGAATAGCAAGCAATTGCTCTAAAATAATCAGATACTGCTGAATCAAAAGCTAGTATATTTCTGCTATAAACTTTATCAAAGGAATGAAGTAAAGAATGAATATCAACTGAGGGATTTATAATGAAATCACCAACAGTGTTTATTGCTGCATCAACTGACTCTTCTTCAAAGCAAGTCATTTCAGTATCATCTTCAAGAATTTCAATTATCTCTGTTAGAATTGCTTTTGTTGGGACTACTACTAAAGTTGCTGCTATTGCTACTGGAGGAGCTTCTTCATTAGACATCTCCCCCTACCTGGTTTAAGAAAGACCTAAACCCAGGCCCCCAGAAGAAGCGACAGAGGAGGAGGAAGCAAGTTGAGTAGATAAAAGAGAGATAGAAGAAGCAAGAGGGGGCAACAGCCTAATCTATTAGCTTCTTCAAAGGGGGAGTGATGAATTTGAGAAGATCATTTGAGATGTCAGAGAAATCTAGATATAGTGGATCAGGAGTAGATGGGGTATATGTAGATTGGTGACCACAGTTGGAATAGACAGAGAATGCTTGAGGGATGTCTTACTGTAAGAAGGTTGGGAATGTTGGTTAAAGATTTGATGGAGGGATGGCATCAGGAAGTTCATCTTGAAGAGGTGAATGTTGTGGAGATGGAGATGAGAGTAGATTGAATGTAGGGGATGATATAGGTTGATCTGGATGAGTAGATGAGGATGGGAGATCATCACTATGTGATAGTTTAGTTGATTGAGGAGATGGAGATGGAGATGGTGTATCCTTAGAAATATAGATTGGTGATAATGGTTGAGATGGAGATTGTGATGGTGATACATGAGTAATGGAGGTAGAAGGTTGTTGAAGTGGAGTTGATGAAGGAAATATAGAATGAGGTTGAGATGGAGGAGGAGCAGGAGCTTCTTCTAGGGTTGGAGAAGTGGTTGTTTCATCCCTTGTGTCCTCTAAAGAAATCCTGGAGGAGGAGGCCCTAATGGGCTTGGGTATAATCCTCTCCCATCTACCAAATAGGGCAGAGGTAAGCCTCTTAGAGGCATTAATTAAAATGGTCTGGGAGACCAATAATTCTGGAACCTTTTCTTGGAGGAAGATTCAAAGAACTCTTCCAAAACTCACATTCTTCTTACTGATTTTCTTTTTAATCAAATCAAACAGAATTCCTCCACAGTTCACTAATTATTTGTTAACCAAGGCACACATCAATTGAAATTGGTGCCTCGTAATATGATCATGGGCAGAGTTTTTTCCTAACAACACTTTGCCAACAATATCTACCAAGAATCTATATTTTATTGATAGATTATTCTTAAGAAGTTGGTTAGGGTTTCCTTTAGTATGACCTAACCTTTCTAGCATTTCATTAAATTCACTGCTAGATAAATCTATTTCATCTTCTCCATTCATGAAATCAAAAACTTCAGTCAAAAGTTCTGGAGAAAGAGGAACCTGGTGTCCTGAAATCGTTCCAATAAGAACTAGAGTTTCCTGAATCTTTGATGTATAAACCCATTCTTTGATCTCTGTCATTGGAAGTTTAATCCTTATTATCATGAGTTTCCTTAACTGCTGAGTCTCAAACAGTTGTATGAAGTTCTGGAAGACTTGATCAGAGTGGCTGAAAGAATCGATGTCAATGTCGATGCCGGCATCGAATTTCATTCCTGAGAGGGTCGCCGTAGAAATCGCCATTACCTGCAAGAACAAAATATCAAGTGCAAAAGAACTGGAAAGCACGGGATGGTGTTTGATGAAAACCCTATTATAAGTTTTCAGAAGGTGAAACGGCAAACTCCATCCGAAGCAAAAGAATAACTTCAAACTCAGGTCGACGAAAAATTTCATGAAGAAATAAAAAGAGTCGAACTCAGTTTGAAGAGGGGGAAAACATTTCATCGTTCTCAGGTCAACGAAATTATTTTTGAGGCTAAATAGTCGATATCCGGTAGAAGAAAATGTTTCTCAAAGAGATTTCGTCGATCTCCATTCGACGAAAAATCTCAAGAAGATTTCACAGATCGTCGATCTCTATTTGATGAAAAGTGATCAATTCTTCGACCTCAGATAGAAATCAAATTAAACTTTTCCATTAATCATACCTAGCTGGTTTAAGAAGAACAGATGTTTTTTTTCATCCAATGGTTTGGCGAATATGTCTGCTCTTTTTAAATCAGTAGAGATAAAGACCAGATTAATTTTATTTTTGTCTACACAATTTTTAATGAAATGATGTCTATTTTCTATATGCTTGGTCCTACTATGATGCACTTTATTTTTTGCAATGGAAATTGAACTGGTACTATCACAAAATATAGTTGAATTATTTATATTGAAACCATAATCCAGGAGTTGGTTTTGAATCCACAAAATTTGTGAACAACAGCTGCCAGCTGCTATATATTCAGCTTCAGCAGTTGAAGTTGACATAGATGTCTGTTTCTTACAAAACCAAGACACAAGCCTATCACCAAGGAACTGGCATGTTCCTGATGTGGTTTTCCTGTCAACTCTATATTTAGCAAAGTTAGCATCTGAGAATCTAGTTAATTCAAATTCTGACTCAATTGGATACTAGTGTCCTAGATTTGGACAACCCTTAATATATCTCAAAATTCTTTTTGGTAAAATAAGATGAGATTCTTTAGGGTTCACTTGAAACCAAGCACAAAGACATGTTGCAAACATTATATCTGGCCTACTAGCTATGAGATACAACAAGGACCCAACAATAGCCCTATATGTTTTCTGATCAACTGGCTTGCCCTGTTCATTAGAATCAATCACAGCATTGGAAGCCATGGGTGTTTACATAGCTGAGGCATCAGACATCCCAAATCTCTTAATTAGCTCCTTAGCATATTATGATTGGAAGATGAAAATGCCATCAGGGGATTGCTTCACTTGAATACCAAGGAAGTAGAAAAGCACACCTATGCTACTCATTTCAAACTTGGAATGCATCAGGTAAGAAAACCTTTTGCATAGTTTGGAATCAGTAGAGCCAAATATGATGTCATCTACATATATTTATATTAGCATAATTTTATTTTTATGATGCCTAATAAATAAAGTCCTATCTACAATACCCCTAGTGAACTTATGCTCTAAAAGAAAGCTAGCAAGGGTCTCATATAAAGCTCTTAGAGCTTGCTTTATACCATAGAGAGCTTTATGAAACTTTAAAAAAAGAGGGATGAGTTGAAGAGATAAAATATGGTGGTTGCTCCATATAGACTTCCCCTTTGAGTTCACCATTATGGAATGCACTTTTGACATCCATTTGGTAGACTTTGAATTTCTTGTATACTGCATATGCAAGAAATATTCTGATAGCCTCCAGCCTTGCAACAGGGGCAAAGGTCTGGTCATAATAAATTCCTTCCTCATGTGAATAGCTTTGGGCTACCAATCTGGCTTTGTTCCTCACAATTGATCCTTGAGCATCAAACTTATTCCTGAAAACCCATTTAGCTCTAATGACTGGGTAGTCTTTGGGTCTTGAAACAAAATCCCAAACTCTTCATCTCTCAAATTGATTGAGCTCCTCTTACATTACAATAATCCAGTGGAGATCTTGCTCTGCATCTTTTATGGATTGAGGTTCAATCTGAGATATGAAGCAAGCATGAATCAAATCTTGGTTGAGTTGATGCCTTGTTTGCACACAAACTGATATGTCTCCAATCACTTGAGATATGGGATGATCTCTAAGTGTGACAAGATCTGTAGGAGGAGTTGGTTCATCAACAGCTTGGGGAATTAATTCCTCTTGTGGAATTATGTTAATTGTTATTGGTTCATCTCTTCCAACAATTTATTCTTCATTCTCTTCATCAATCTGCGGAGAAGGATGCATTGTAACCTCTTGGGTGAGGTTTAAGTCATCCAATTAATCACACAAAAGGGGTACCTGCAATGTATATCTGGTAGAAGAATCCTTCTCCTTATAACACATATTAGCTTCATCAAATGTTATATGTACAAACTCTTCCAATTTTAAGGTTGATTTGTTAAATACCCTATAAGCCTTGCTTACTTGGGAATATCCAAGAAAATTCCCTCTACAGCTTTGGCTTCAAACTTTCTAAGATGTTTCTTGTTATTATTGTGAATATAACATCTACAACCAAATACTCTAAAATAATCGTTTTTAGGATGCTTCCTTTTAAGCAATTCATAGGGAGTCTTACCCTTAAGTTTATGTATTAAACTTCTATTCAGAGCATAATTTGTTGTGCTTACAGCCTCTGCCCAAAAGAATAGGGGCAAGTAAGCATCTGTAAGCAATGTCCCTGCAGCTTCAATAAGGGTTCTATTTTTCCTTTCTACTACCCCATTTTATTGTGGAGTTCTAGGAGTAGAGAAGCAATGCATGATACCTTCCTTCTAATAGAATTCTTGCATAAGAAGAGATTCAAACTCAATACCATGATCACTTTTGATCAATGTAACTGGAGTAGAGTACTCAATCTTTATGCTTCTAAGAAAGTCTGTAAGAACTTTAAAGTTATCTGACTTGTTTCTCAGAAAGAACACCTAAGTGAATCTAGAGAAGTCATCTATAATAACTAGAGTGTAAGATTTCCCTCCAAAACTTTGTACAATAATGGGTCCAAAAAGATCCATATGTAGCAAATACAAGATTCTAGTTGAATCACTCTTATTGATTGATTTAAAACTATTTTTAGTTGCTTTCCTAATTGACAAGCCCTACAGAGACTTTCCTTCTTATAGGGCCAGAAGGCAATCCTCTAATAAGGTTGTCCCTAGATAGTTTAGCAATATTTCTTAAATTTACATGTACTAGTCTTTTATTCCATAAGTCATTTGTATTACTAATCTGACTAAATAAATAAATTTCTGAAATAGCAGACTTAAAATTTACTACACATATGTTGCCTTCTCTAAGTCCAGTTAAAATAATTTTGTTGTTATCAAAAGTAATAATACAACAAGATTGATTAAATGATACCTGATAACCTTTATCACATAATTGGCTTATGGATATCAGGTTATGCTTGAGACCACTCACATAGGCTACCTTCCTGAAGGTGACAACTCAAACTTTGACATTCTCATATCCATTTGTTTATCCACAGTTGGAGTCTCCAAAGATCACCTTTGGTCCAAGCTTTGACTTGTAATCAGTTAGATTTCCCTTGTTGCCTGTCATATGCTTTGAACACCCACTATCCAAGTATCACTGTTGCTCTATGGTGGGATAGTCCATCACCTGCATGAAAATAGATTAGGTGTTCTTGACCCAGGTAATCTTGGGTCCTTAATTCTTCTAAAATTTATAACTGGAAATGAAATAGAGTTCTGGTTTGTATTTATATCCTAAGGGGTGAAATCTTCTAGGTGGAATTATCCACTGGGTAAAGGGATTAATAAAAGATCTAGGTCGATTAAAATTTCTAAAAGAATTTAGGTTTCTGTTATAATTTTCTGGGTTCGACAAATTGCAGTAAGTTCGTCAATCTGCGTTCAACGAATAGGGATGAGTTCGTCAAACTCCGCTCAGAGAATAAAAATATTAATTTTCTGCACCCCAATTTCGTCGATCGCGGTTTGACGATCTATATTGATTTTGTCGATCGCAGTTAGAAGAATAATTATATAAAAAATCTGCATTCATAGTTCATCAATCTGAGTTCAACGAACCATATACACTTCATCGATCTTAGTTCGACGAAAAATGTTGAACATTGTTTTTATTAAAATTTTCTTTTCCTTTTTCTTTTGTTTAGGTTTTTGAAACATTTTAATTTGTTTGTTGTTATCTTCTTTTTTTTGCCTTTTTCAGATATGAATTTAATAGGGGTAGAAAGAATGTTTTTCTTAAGAAAAGGAGGCTGATATGATGAAGTTGTCAAGCCCAGTTTGCCATTAAGCCTTGCATTGACTGTGCTTGTGATATTCATCAATTTGATGTTTCTCCCATTAAGAGATTTTTTAAATTCTTTAGCCTCATTTAATTTAGTTTTTATGAAATAATTTGTTCAGAAGCTAAGTCTAATTCATATCTCAGTTTGATGTTTTCAGAAAGAAGATTGCCATTTTTAATTTGTTTTTCTCTGAGAAGTCTGTTTTCCTTCTCAGATTTAATTAAATCATTGCATAGGAGTTTGAATTCAGTTTTAAATTGATCAGAAGTGAAATCAAAAGAAGTTATTACCTGGTCCTCTTATGATTCTGATTTAATTGTTGATTCTTCAGCTCCTGAGTGGTTGTATGATGCATCAATTGCCATCAAATAAATCTCTCTAGCTTTTGACTCTTCTTAATCCTGACTAAACTAGATGAAGTTTCTTATTCTGAGTCACTCCAGGTCTCAGCCACAAATCCCTTCTCCTTCTTATTCTTGTATTTGTTGGAGGAGGGCTTGCTGGAGTACTTCTTAGACTCTTTCTCTTTTCTCTTGTCCTTCTTTTGAGCCTCTAGACATTCTGGGAGAATTTATCCTAGCTTCCTGCATCCATAGCAAAACATTTCCTTAGTAAAAGTCTTTTCATACCTTGGCTTGTCCTCATTTCTGGTTGACCTTCTTATAAAGTCATTCTTAGCCATTCTGTAGAATCTTTTAGCTAATAGACCCATTAGCTCTTCATTGGTAGGTAGTGCTTCTGATTCCTCAGATGCCTTGAAGGCAATACTTTGCTCCTTCCTTCCTAAGGTAGAAGTATTTTGTTAAGTTGCTTCCCTGGTTTTGATAAGCTGCTTATAAGACTTAAGCTTGCCTAATAATGACTCAGTAAAAATCTCATTTAGGCTTCTGGCCTCCTTGATTGGCCAAATCCTAGAATCCCATATGCTGGGGAAGAATATAAGAATCTTATCATTAATTTCTGTTAATAAAATGTTCTTATCCAAGACCTTCAGCTCATTGATAATCAGGTTAAGTCTGTTGTACATATCTGCAACTGACTTTGACTCTTCCTTCTTGAAATTCTCATATTATGATATGAGAAAGGATCTCCTATCTTTCCTTTCATCAGCAGATCCTGCTACCATTTGATTGGGGGATTCCCAAATGGATTTTGCTGAAGTACATTTAGCAACCTTCTGAAATATGTCATCAGACATGGCTTGAGCTAGAATGTTCATGGCCTTGGCAGCAGCAACCTTAGCTTTCTTCTGAGCAATAGTCCACTCAGGTGGTTGAACTGTAGTTGTATCTGATGTAGTTATCACTAGTAGTGGGGGACCTGTCAAATTAGAATTGTAAATTTCTTCATCAATTTAATTCATATAAAGCCTAATCCTTGCCTTCCAAAGTGCAAACTTGTTAAGATTACACACTGGAGGTCTGGTGCTTGAGTAATCCTTATTTTGTGCCATGATATAAAAATACACTAGAGTAAGTGGGATCTATCAAAGATCTTTTGGTTCAGGTGTTAGCATGTGAAACCAAAACAATCTTGTTGGTACCCTAGTTTGGATTTGAGTTCTGTCCTTTCCTTCTGTATCTTCACCCAAGATTTATCTATGGTCAAAGGTTAGTTGTTTAGTTAGTTTGCTCCAGATTTAGAGTTGTCACTTATCTAGATGAAAATTTGGTTAAGTTTTTTTTTGTTCAACTATGGTCGAACGTCGCTCGACTATCGTCTATCGACTAGTCGACGATCGTCTATCAGTTGTTCGACGTTCGTCTGTCAGTAGATCGTCTATCTCTGAGTTAGTTCAACTCTTGTTAGCTCGACGTTCTGTGGAATCTGCCTCGCCGATCGTCGAACCCCGCTCGACGTCTTTTGACCAGACAGATTTCTTGATAATTCGACTATCTGCTTGGATAGTTCAACTATCTGATAGTTCGACTATCAGTTTGATAGGTCGACTATCTGTGTTGCTTGATAGTTCGACTATCTGTCTTGATAGGTCGACTATTTGTTGTGTTTGATAGTTCGACTATCTGCTTGGATAGTTCATCTATCTGATAGTTTGACTATCTGTTTGATAGGTCGTCTATCTGTTTTCTTTGATAGTTCGACTATCTGTTTGATAGGTCGACTATCTATTGTGTTTGATAGTTCGACTATCTGTTTGATAGCTCGACTATCTGTTTTCTTTGATAGTTCGACTATCTGTTTGATAGCTTGACTATCTGTTTTCTTCGATAGTTCGACTATCTGTTTGATAGGTCGACTATCTGTTTTGTTTGATAGTTTGACTATCTGTTTGATAGGTCAACTATCTGTTTTGCTTGATAGCTCGACTATCTGTCTTGATAGGTCGACTATCTGATAGCTCGACTATCTGTTCTGATAGTTCGACTATCTGCTGTGGTAGTTCGACTATCTTCTTTGGTAGTTCGACTATCTGTATCGTTCGAATATCTGTTTGATAGGTCGACGATCTCTGTTCTTCGGTCGACGATCTCCGAGGGTCGTTCGACGTTTTGCTGTATGTCCTAAATAAATTTGTCCTCTTCTATTTTATGATGTATTTCATATTTATTTGGCATATTATTTCTGTAAAGTTGGGATATTATTTCCTTGCAATTTCTGCTCCATTCCTTATGCATGAGCTAATCTTTATCTGACAAAGTGTTTTGTCTTATTAGTTGAAATGTATTTTCTGCTTTATCTGCCAGGCTGTCCTTTATAGCCGTTAGACTCAGAAAGTCTTTTCTGGCTGAAAAGAGTTCTTTCTGATGTGACTTTTTCTAGCCCCTTCTTATCTGATTGGTTATGCAGCTTCTTAGAAAGCTTTATCCTCTTATAGTATGTCTGTTTGCAGGATTTGTTTTTGCTTTATGCTTTTTACAGCCCAGTTTGCTGATGCCAGAAGAAGACAAAGATTCAAACTCAAATTAAAGCCGTTGCAAAGGCTCATATAAAAAGAGCTTCTTTTAAAAGAAGAATATATAGAGATATATACACAGAACCCAGATCATATACACTCAGCAGCATAGAAAAAGTGAAAAAAGCAAGAAAGTTCTACAGCTCTCAGAAATTCACATTCACCTAAGAAGATCAAAGTTCTTCTGCATTCTTCTTCATCCTGAGTTCATCCTGCTTACAGGAAGACTTTCACTCAGAGGCCTTTAGAAGAAGAGGAAGAAGAAAGGAAGCTGTTTGAAGAAGAACAATCATTCAACCATCAAGAATCTTCTTCAAGCTTCTCCTTCAGAACCTTAAGACAATTCTTTGTCTGAGTTCAGAAGAGTTCCTACACCCTGAAGCAAGACACCTTCCTAGATATTCTCTAAGCCAGGGGAGCCTTGATTCTTTAGAGCTTCTTGCTCTATGCAATCCACTAGCTTCTCTAATTTGTTTAATAATAGAGAAGAAGCCTTAACTCTCTCAACCTCCTGTACAAAGGGTTATTACTCCCTTCAAAAGTGAACTATTGGTGGCAGGGCACCTGATCAAAAACCTGTGTTGGATTTTGAGCTCCTAATCAAAAGCTCAAAGGGTCTACTTGATCTACCTGAAGCAGATCAGTTGGTGGCAGGGCACCTGAACAAAAACCTATAGTGGATTCCTACCAGGGTGGTAGAAGAGTGGACGTACCTATTTAGAGGGAACCACTATAAAATTTCTTGTGTCATCTGAGCTGTTTATTTAATTCATTGTACGATGGCTGTGAGTAGAAATAACTAGGATTGCTAGTTGCTGTGATAGGATGTCTAGCCTTAATTATAATTACAGCTGGCTGCCTTTTGTGCACAACACTTTGTGTTAGGCTTTAGGGTTATCAATATCTATAAACTAATTCCGCAAATTAACTCTAAGGAAGTTGAGTTGGGAGTTCTAATTTTTGAATACTCTATTCACCCCCCCCCCCCCCCCCCTCTAGAGTTGTATCTATCATCACTTTTAATTGGTATCAGAGGGAGGTTGACTGACTGTATAGGCTAACACCTAAGTCACAAGATCCTGATAGATAACAAGTTTATAGATATTCACTTCATGGCCCAGTCCAAGGATTACTCTAGAACCAGACCTCCAGCATACAACTTAGCTCATTTTAGCATCTGGAAGGCAAGGATTAAGTTATATATGAACTCAATTAATGAGAGTATTTTTGCTTCTATTTTGATAGGACCACCAAGAGCACCTGCTGCAGCTACTACTTCATCATCAACTGATATGAGTGCAGTGCCTCCTCTAGATTACAATGATGAATACAAAAAGGCAAAGATAGTAGATGCCAAAGCAATGAATATTCTGGCTCAGACAATGTCTGATGAAGTATTCTAAAAAGTTGCTGACTAATCCTCAGCAAAAGCAATATGGGATACACTGAACCAGATTGTAGCTGGTTCAGCTGATGAAAGGAAGGACAGAAGGTCCAACCTTATCTCCTAGTATGAAAACTTCAAGAAAACTGATGCTGAATCATTTGAAGCAATGTACACCCGGCTCAGCTCAATCATCAATGAGCTGAGGACTCTTGACAAGGATATATCATTGATAGAGGTCAATGATAAGATTCTTATGTGCTTCCATAGCACATGGGATCTGAGGATCCTATCAAGGAGGCTAGAAGTACAAATGAAATCTCAACAGAAGCTCTCCTTGGCAAGCTCAAGTCTTTTGAGCAAGTGCTGAAGACCAGGGAAGCTGAGGCTGAAGCAATGACTGCAACTCCAACAAGAAAAGAGCAATCTCTTGCTCTCAAAGTTGCTGAAGTTTCAGAAGGAAGCCAATCCAATGAGGAACTAATGGCATTTTTTGCCAAGAGGTTTCTCAAGATGGGAAGGAAAGACTTCAGAAAGAAATCTTCATGATATGAAGATAAACCAAGGTATGATCATTCTCCTGCTAAAGAAATAATTTGCTATGGTTGCAGGAAGCCTGGACATATTCTACCAGAGTGTCCAGAGGAAAAGAATAAAGAGAAAAGGAAGGAAAAAGAACAGCACAGGAAGCATTCCAAGCCCTCCTCCTACAAAAACAAAAAGAAGGAGAGAGGTTTCGTTGTTGAAACCTGGAGCATTTCTGATGAGGAATCTTCCTCCTCAAGCTCCAGTGAGGATGAGGAAGAAAAGAAGGCAAAGGAAGTTTGCCTGATGACAATTGATGCCTGCAGCAATCACTCAGCTGTAGTGAGTTCAGATTCTGATGAAGAAATGCCAACAGAAGATGAGGTATTGTCTTCTTACGATTTTACATCTACTGAATTTAAATCAGATTTTAAATCTTTGTGTTTAGATTTAATTAGTTTTGAAAAGGAAATTAAGGATCTTAGAAATAAGCTTGCTGAATCTGAATTTATCTCTAATGAAAACATTAGGTTAACAGCAGAACTCACTAATTCTAGTGAAGAAATAAAATTCCTTAAGAATGAATTAGCTAAGTCAAAAAGGCTAGAAGAATCTCTGAATGGTTGAAGCCTTAAGTTGCTTGAAATAATCAGCATGTCAAACACTAGGTCAGACAATAATAAGCTAGGCTTAGGAGCTTCATCCTGTGAACCCCCAATTATCCTTAAAAATCATCTTTCAACTCCAGTGAACTTTATCTCAGCTGATATGATAAAGAACACTGAGCAAGTAAGACAAGTTAATCAAGCCTTAAATAAAGCTAAGAGAGAGAAAAGAAAACAAAACTTTAAGGAAATACAAAAAACGTCGAACGCTGCTCGACGATCGCATGCTTAGTGGTTGAACGAAGCTCGACGATCTGTGCATCCATCGTCGAACGCTGATCGATGTTTTCAACATGAATTTCAAAATTATAATCAGAACCCTAGAAACCTGAATATGAATAGAAACCCTAGGTTTGTGGACCCATTAACTGCATGGAGCATCCCACCTAGGAGATCTTACCCTTTAGGTTATAAACCCCAACCTGCATATTCTTTTATTTCTAGCTTTCATTATGTGAAGAATAATGGACCCAAGGTTACCTGGGTCCACAATTTTTAACTTAACTCACTGCAGGTGAAGACCTATCCTATCACTCAGGACAAGTGGTATTTGGATAGTGGTTGCTCCAAACATATGACAGGGAATAAAGAAAATCGGTCAAGGTTCAAGGCCAAGCTTGGACCAAAGGTGATCTTTGGGGATTCTAGCTGTGGTCAAACTGAAGGATATGGTAGGATTACCATTGGAGCAGTAACTTTCAAGAGGGTTGCATATGTAACTGGACTAAAGCATAATCTTATATCAGTAAGTCAGTAATGTGATGCAGGATACCAGGTATCATTCACTAACACTCTTTGTAATATTACTTTAAATAGTAATGTTGTGTTAGTAGGCATTAGACAAGGTAATATTTATTTAGTAGATTTTAATTCAACCCATTCTGAAATCTGCTTATTTAATGAAGTAACTAATAACAACACCTTATGGCATAAAAGGCTTAGCCATATTAACCTCAAGAATATATCTAGGTTATCTAAATACAACCTTGTTAGAGGTTTACCTTCTTGCCCCTACAAGAAGGAGAGCCTATGCAAGGCTTGTCAATTAGGCAAGCAAACCAAGAATTCATTTAAGTCAGTAAATAAAAGTGATTCACCTAGAATCCTGTATTTATTACATTTGGACCTCTTTGGCCCAATAAATGTACAGAGTCTAGGAGAGAAGTATTACACTTTAGTAATTGTAGATGACTTCTCTAGGTTCACTTGGGTGTTCTTTTTGAGAACTAAGGCTGATAACTTCAAAGCCCTTACAGATTTTCTATTATGCGTGCAGATTGAGTACTCTACTCATGTGGCCTTGATCAGAAGTGATCATGGTACTGAGTTTGACTCTCTTCTCATGCAAGAATTCTGTGAGAGAGAAGGTATCAAACATAGCTTCTCAGCTCCTAAAACTCCCCAACAAAATGGGGTAGTTGAAAGGAAGAATCGAACCCTGATTGAAGCTGCTGGTACATTATTGGCAGATGCTAACATAGCTCTTTCCTATTGGGCAGAAGCTGTTAGCACAGCTAATTATGTGCTGAACAGAAGTCTTATACACAAGCTAAAGTGTAAAACTCCTTATGAGTTGCTTAAAGGAAAGAAACCTAAAATAAATTATTTTAGAGTATTTGGCTGTGTAGTTTACATTCATAACAATAATAAAGAATACCTTAGAAAGTTTGAAGCAAAAGCTTCAATGGGAATCTTTCTTGGATATTCCCAAGTAAGCAAAGCTTATAGGGTATTTAATAAATCATCTTCTAAAATTGAGGAATCTGTGCATGTGTCTTTTGATGAATCTCAGATATTTTACAAGGAGAAGGAAACTTCCCCTTCCTCAAGTTCATTGCAGGTACCAGAATCTAATAAAGATGTCACTCAAGAGATTCTCCATCTATCAACTCTTCATATCACTGAATCAGACAGTGATGAAGACTTTGCAGGAGCTGTTGCTGTACCACCAATAGTAGATCAAATTCCTCCTGAGGAATTAATCCCAACTATTACTGAAGATCACATCCCACCTGCTGATGTTGTCATACTTAGAGATCATCCTACATCTCAAGTGATTGGAGACATATCAGCTTGTGTTCAAACAAGACATCAAATAAGACAGGATGTGATGCATGCTTGTTTCCTTTCACAGATTGAGCCCCTCACCATTAAAGATGCTGAGCTAGATCCCTATTGGATCATTGTTATGCAAGAGGAACTCAATCAGTTTGAAAGATGTAAAGTGTGGACTTTGGTTCCAAGACCTAAAGGCCAACTGATCATAGGCACCAAGTGAGTGTTTAGAAACAAGTTGGATGCAAATGGAATTATTGTAAGGAACAAAGCTAGGCTTGTAGCTCAGGGCTACAGACAGGAGGAAGGTATAGATTATGACCAAACCTTTGCTCCTGTTGCAAGGCTAGAGGCAATAAGGATCTTTCTAGCCTATGCAGCCAATATGAAATTTAAGATCTTTCAGATGGATGTCAAAAGTGCCTTTCTAAATGGTGAGCTAAAGGAAGAGGTATTTGTTGAACAACCACCTGGGTTTGTTTCTTCAACTCAGCCCTCACATGTTTTCAAGTTGCAAAAAGCTCTTTATGGACTCAAACAAGCTCCCAGAGCCTGGTATGAGACTCTAGCTAGTTTCCTGTTAGAGCACAACTTTGTTAGGGGAGTAGTTGATAGAACCCTTTTCGTCAAGCACCACAAGGACACAATCCTGTTAGTTCAAGTGTATGTGGATGACATTATTTTTGGTTCCACTGATCCCAAACTGTGCAAAAAGTTCTCTGACTTGATGCATTCTAAGTTTGAGATGAGTAGTATGGGTGAGCTGTCTTACTTTCTTGGTCTCCAAGTAAAGCAAGATATTGATGGCATCTTCATCTCCCAATCCAAATATGCCAAGGAATTGGTAAAGAAGTTTGGGTTAGCTGATGCTTCAGCAATGCATACACCTATGGCTACTAATGTAGTTATAGATTCTGATGATCAGGGAAAGCCTGTTGATCAAAAGAATTATAGGGCCATTGTTGGTTCCCTATTGTATTTAACTGCAAGTAGGTCAGATATAATGTTTGCTACATGCTTATGTGCTAGGTTCCAGGTCAACCCCAAGGAATCTCATCTGATTCTTCTCAAGAGAATCTTAAGATACCTGAAGGGATGTCCAAATCTAGGACTATGGTACCCAGCTGAGTCAGAATTTGAGTTAATTGGATACTCTGATTCTGATTATGCTGGCTGTAGAGTTGACAGGAAAAGTACCTCAGGAACTTGTCAGTTGTTGGGAGAGAGATTGGTCTCTTAATTCTGTAAGAAGCAGGCTTCTATCTCAACTTCAACTGTAGAGGCTGAATATACAGTAGCTGCTAGTTGTTGTTCACAGATCCTGTGGATTCAAAACCAACTTTTGGATTATGGGTACACACACAAGAATACAAAAATTATGTGTGATAGTACCAGTGCTATCTCAATTGCACAAAATCCTGTGCACCACTCTAGAACCAAGTACATTGAGATTAGACACCATTTCCTGAGAGATTGTGTGGAAAAGAACAAGATCAGCCTTGAGTTCATATCCACTGACCTTCAGAGAGGTGATATTTTCACCAAGCCCTTAGATGAACAGAAGCATCTGTTCTTTTTGGTTCAACTAGGCATGATTAATGGAAAAGACTAAGTGTGACGTCTGCTTGTGTTGAAAATTATTTGAAGATCGTCGAACGACGTTCGAAGATAGTCGATCGGATCAAGCCTATCGTCGACCTATGGTTGATGATAGCTTATCTGCTTGAAGATCGTCGACCGACGTTCGAAGATCGTCGAACAGGTCGAGCCCATCGTCGATCTATGGTTGACGACAACTTGTTGTTTGTGAAGACAGAAATAGTCGAACGATTGATCGACTACTCTGCTTCAGGAACGATCGTCGAACGACCGTTCGACCATCATCTCCAGTATCTTTTAAATAGATCGACTATTGCTGTTTTAATATAAAACCGATGGTCGACCTAGGTTAAGAGATCGTTCTTTTTATCGTCGACGGAGAGCATCTTCTCGCATTCAGTCTTTCTGCTTGCTCCTTGTCTCGCAAATTCTGCCGTTTTGCCTTCTCCGTCTCTCTCTCGTCTTCTCCAACCCCTTCGATGGCGATTGCTCCAGCCCTCCTGTCCGTGGTAAAGTTCGATGCTGGTTTCAGTGTGCACTTTGACTCCTTCAGCTGCTGCGAGTCTGCAATAGTGGAAATCCTCAACCTATGCAAAGATCAAGGATTGGAAAAGCTCATGTCAACAAGAATAAAGATAAACATTCCCGAGATTAAAGAATGGGCATTCACTTCATCCTCAAATGACGACTCTATGACCGGAACAATAGGCGGAGAAGAGGTAACTTTGACTCCCGCCGTTTTAACTGAAATCTTTGGATTACTGAATGGGGAAGAAGATTATGAGCAAGATACCCCTGAGTTTGGGAGAATGTTGACTGAATTACGACATGCCGACGGCATTCCTTTTAAGCTGCTAAAGGTGAATTTTCCATTGAAGATTAAGTTCCGTGCTGAACTCGTCGGAAAAGTGCTACTGGGAAAGCACTCTGCCCATAATAATATTACCAGGCAACAGTTTGCCCTGATGTGTGCTATTGTGAACAAGAAGCAAATTAATTGGGCAGGAGTTCTGTTTGATTTGATAAGGAAAAAGAATAACAAGAAGGAAGTCACCCTGGGTAGGGTGGTTGGGATTTTTCTAAAGGAGAAATATCCCCATTTATTGGTCTCAGTCTCTACTTCAATAAATGCCAGCAAAAAGATGGACTCAACGCTGTTTGTCAAGTGGAAAAGAAGTTTCCTAAAGCCCGCTCCGGCAGGGGTTGCTCCAGTTGCATCTGAGAGCACTAGGACTGCTTCAGTCACTCCCCTCCTTCAAGAAGCAGGCTCAGCCAATCTCTCCCTTCCATCCACCTCATCTGCATTACCTTCAACCTCTACTAAAGTGCCACCATCCACTTCAGTTGAAGTTCCATCTTCTGCCTCTCTTCTTCTTGATTCCTCCATAATTCTCCATGCATCACCACCAGCATCCCCTCTCCCGCATCATCTTGCTAGGATATCTCATCCTAGTTTTGATTTATTGGTTTCTGAGCTATCCACTCCTCCTCAGTCTCCAATTCTTCATTCAGATCATGTTGATCTTCCTGCATCTACCCATCATTCTCCAGTTCACTCTCCATCTCATCAAGAACACACCATCCCTGCGGATCATCCATCTTCTGTGATTCCCCCACCTTCATTTGAAATCACCCCAGCCTTCATCTCTAGCATCCTGGAGTTAATTACTCCTTCAATCAAAATCATGATTGAAGAGGCAATTGCTCCCCTTGCTTCCTCCATCTCATCTTTGACTGCTGCCATTCAAGCCCTCTCAAAATCTGCTGAGCCCTCTTCATCTAGGGGCCTGGTTTCAGTTTCTACTGAAATCAGGTAGGGGGAGATGCTTTATGAAGATGCCTCTGAGTTGCCCTTGACCTCCCTTCCAGCAGATCCTCCTGCAGTTGCAGAGAAAGAGGTAGAAGAATCAACTCCTCCTCCATTGTCTGAAAAAGAGATTTCTGATGCTGTAATGAAGTCTGAGTTTATTGTCAAAGTATGCATAGAAGAATGCTCCACTCCCCTGGTTGCCCTCTACCTAGAAGGAGTCATTATTTAACGTCCCAATTCGCGCTAGGCACCTCGCACGTGTTCTGAGTCAAGAGACTCAACTCGAGCTCGGGGTGCACTGACGAGAGGTGTCAGGTGCATAGAATAAGTGTAGGGTTGGGTTCAAGGATACCCCAACCAGTAGCCAAGATGAGGGAACTCGGATAAGTAAAAGTCATCGAGAATGGAGGTTGATGCTCGTCGATCGTCGAGATTGGAGGATTGATTCTCGCCGATTCGACGGGTATCGGTGGTCGATACCCGCCGGACTCAGAACTGCAGTAGGCTAAGGGAAAATCGTCGAGAATGCCTGACGATTCTCACCGATTGCCGAGAATACCCGCTGATACCTGCCGATCGTCAAGTATCACTAAGGGAAAATCGTCGAGTATCATTGTTGATACTCGATGAATTCGTCGAGAATGACCCGCCAATACTCGCTGATCGACGGGAATCACTGGCCGATTCCCGCCGAATTTGACTTGTGCGTTTTCTGCGCCCAAGCCGATTCACTGGCTTGTACAGATGAACCGAACTGGACCTCGGGATTCGTGCTGAGTGATCCTTGGACCGGTCACTTCAAATGAAACCTAATTTGGGCGGTCCAATTAGAGAGTGATACGTGGCAGAAGGGACTTAGCCTAATATGTAATATAAAAAGGGAATAAACCAAACCCTAACCACCGCATCCGATCCTTCTTGCTGAGCCGTCACCGTGCAAACCGTCGGGAGCGAGGGTTAGAGGAGAATATTGCGGATCGCCGGAGGAGAGCCTGCTGGTGCGAGCTTTGGAGGCAGACCTCTCTCTCTCCTTCCTTTGCCGTGAAGAGCAACTGCACCAAGGATGCCGCCACGAAGAGTAACGCGATCCATGGCCAGCAACGGAGGAAATGCCGGAAATGAGGTGAGTTTCCTCCCCTCTCCCTTGATGCTAGATCTATAGTTATTCTTAGGCGATACATCGACTCAAACGGGTCTTGATGTGTGAGATGAAGCTTTCTAGGAAGGCCATGCTAGAGCTTGTGCTCTAAAGCTTAGTCGTCTTCAACCTCCCCTCGCTTCAAGGTGATGATAGGGGTGGTCTCGTGAAGAGGAAATGTCCTCAAGAGGGAGAATAAGGGTGGAGGAACTTCTGGCTGCGATTTGGGGAAAATCGCTTGAGGAGGAAGATGAACGGATGCCGTTCACTTCGCTTCAAGATGCGTGCAGAATCTGTATTCTGCACGCAGCGACCTTCTTGGCTATTTTTAAGCATGAAGGGGGCAGATCTGGGCTTTCGACTAAACACAAAAGTTGTAGCCCTTGCAATTACCTTTCCATGCAATACCTGTAGCCACGGGAAAGTCTGTTTGAATCCGCTGCGGTTGGAAGTTTGTATCCTGTACGCAGCAGACTTCGAGTTGCATTTTTGGTATGATGTGATCAGATCTGGGATTTCTACTAAACACGAGAGTCGTAGCCCTTAAAATTACCTTTCCAACGAGTGGTGGCACGTTTTCAGGCGATATCTGTATCCACGGGAATCCTCAGTCAAAGTTGCTGACCAGATTACATACATTCTAGGTGATTAGAATATGAACTTGGATTCGATGGAATAGATGTTGCGATTCATCTCGAGGTTGGGTGAATTCTTTTGTGTTAATCACCGAGGTAATGTGAAGATTGATGTTTGAGGACTTGAATTCCTATGTCGAGATGTGAATCAAGCCTAAGTGAATGAAAGTTTTGTTATATTTGGTAGATCACCATTATGCGCATTATCTATAATATGTTGAATTCATTTGGAAGGATTTGTAAATGATTAAAACTATGGCCAGGATGTGTAATGGATTGATGGAAGGGAATGGATAGTCCAATGCTTAGAGTGTCGTCTCCCCACAGGTAGCATTGTGAAAGTTAACAAGTGCGGTGTTGACCGTCACTAATGGGAATGAGGTTGAGTTGGATAAAATTGGACGGTTGGGCTTGGTCCTCGGTGTTCACGTCCCGAGGCTCCTTCCGTATTTGATGGATGGTTGGGCTTGGTCCTCGTGCTTTCTCCGAGGCTCCTTCCATGCCTCGGAATTGTGGAATTGCTTGTGGTGTGAGTCGACACGCGGTGTCGTAATTCCGGGTTAAGGATAGTGTGGCAGGTCTACGGTCTCATCAATCGTCACACCGATGGGAGTTGATAGTTAGACCTTGGGCGGTTGGGCTTGGTCCTCGGTGTTTACGTCCCGAGTCTCCTTCCGTGCCAAGTGAACGGTTGGGCTTGGTCCTCGTGCTCATTTCCGAGGCTCCTTCCGTGTCATACCATAGGCTAGTCAGGTGCTAGGATCTTGGTGCATAATTACCCGAGAGAACCCGCTGAGCCGTAGTATGCATGTGAGCTCCGTTGTTGTGTTCCTAGCGTGGAGGCGTAAGGAGGCTTAGGCCAGGTAGTGTGGAGACCAGCCTAGTAGTGGAGATGCCCGCTCCACTGTCACCGTTTGGCCACGACGGTTGATGCCTGAGAGGTTAGCTACCTGCTCGAATAGTGGGAACTATAAGTCTGTGTCGACATAGCGATTGCATGTGCTTGAGCATGAGTGTGTCATTGCATTGCATACATAGCATTGCACTTCCTTATATACACAAGACCCTCATCGTATAAGTTTGTATGGGCACTCCTATACGATGAGTTACTTTCTGCTGAACGACCCTCAACTTATATGCTTGTATGGGCATCCATATAAGTTGAGTTACTTACTGTTCTAGTTATATACTCTCTTGCTACTGTAGTTCGTAGATTTGAAATAAGAGCTTGTTTATTATACACTACTGATGTTGCTGCTTATAATATGTATACTCACTTCACCTGTTGTACTATTGTTATTTATATATTGTACCTGTTCCTTTCTCCGCCCGGTGCCGAGGAGTCTCCAGGGGAGCAGATGTGAAACCACTTAGTCTTTTTGACTAACGGTTGCTACGTCTTCCTTTTTAGGAGGAAACCCCGCAGGTGGAGCAGCAGGCTATGCAGACGGACAGCCAGGCCAGGGTGACAGGGCCTGAAGGGACGGTACCGTCAGTTACAGATGTGAGTAAGAGAGAGATTTTGTTGTAGCCCTTCGGGCCAATTCTGTTTACGTACTCTGATATTAGAAGCTTGCTGTAGCTTCTTTATTTATGATATTATGGACATATGCTTGGTGTGGATTTGACTTTCATATTATTATGGTTGGGTTGGCATTTATCTGTTGATATTGTTGGTAGCCGGCAGAATAGGCGTCTTGTGGTACAGGCTAGCCTGAGTGCTAGTGTTACCGCAAGGCGGCTGTTCTGGGCATAAGACCCCCCTCCCGGAACACAAGACCCGACAGAATAGGCGTCTTGTTGTACATGCTAGCCTGAGTGTTAGTGTTACCGCAAGGCGGCTGTTCTGGGCGTAAGACCCCCCTCCCGGAACACAAGACACGGCACGAGAGGGGTCTTATGCCCAGAACAGCCGCATTGCGGTAACACTAGCACTCAGGCTAGCCTGTACCACAAGACGCCTATTCTGCCGGGTCTTGTGTTCCGGGATGGAGGTCTTACAAATGGTATCAGAGGATAACAAGATTCGTGTTGCGAAATTTATACCTTGGAAGACTACATCAGTATCCCCATGTCTCAAATAGATACGCTTCTCCGCACAGTCGATTCTCGCATGGTGCCAATCCAGCCACGCCATACCCAGGATGAGGTCGAACTCTGGTATTCTCAAAATTATGGAGAACCAATGCGCTCCCACCAGTTGGTCGAACAACTCATCGATCCGAGGTAACGGGTAGGTGTTCCGTACTGTCAGTCGGTTGAGTTCCCGATAATCTATACATAAACACAGGGTTCCATCTTTCTTCTTGACGAATAGAACAGGGGCTCCCCAAGGCGACGAGCTGGGGCGAACAAACCCTGATTCTACCAACTCCTGCAATTGCACTCTAAACTCCGCAAGTTCTTTTGGGGCCATGCGATAAGGGGTCCTGGAGACAGGCTTAGCTCCAGGTACAAGCTTAATTTGAAAATCCACTTCTCTATGCGGGGTTAACCCTGGCAGTTTCTCGGGAAATACCTCAGGGAAATCCCGTGCTACCCGCACATCCTTCACATCTAACTTCATCTCTTTTAGTTCGAATCGTATCATATAGACTTCATCCCCTCTCATATGAGCTTTCAAGGTCTGGATCGAGGATATATCCATGGACTTCGTACATGGGCTACCTCGCTCCCGCTCAGGGAATGATTAAGTATGGGTGATCGTTGATCGCCTGACGAAGGTTGCCCGGTTCATTCCTATGAAGAAGGAGGATCATGTGGATGTCTTGGTGCGCCTGTTTGTGGAACAATTTGTACGGTATCACGGCGTACCTAAGACGATAGTTTCAGATCGTGATGGTCGTTTCACCTCCAAGGAGTGGAAGGCGGTAGAGACGTATTTGGGCTCACGTCTTTCCTTCAGTACCGCATTTCATCCTCAGACGGACGGACAGTCTGAGCGGACCATCCGAACATTGGAAGATCTGTTGAGGTTGTGTGTGATAGATAGGGGAGAGCCGTGGGAAAG
Organism: Platanthera zijinensis; assembly: GCA_039513925.1. Taxonomy (NCBI): domain Eukaryota; kingdom Viridiplantae; phylum Streptophyta; class Magnoliopsida; order Asparagales; family Orchidaceae; genus Platanthera; species Platanthera zijinensis. The sequence goes on from CM077097.1 coordinate 11,743,538, forward strand.
ACTCTTGCCCTTGGTGGAATTCTCCTATAACAATAGCCATCAAGCTAGTATTGGCATGGCGCCCCATGAAGCCCTAAATGGAAGGAGGTGTAGGACCCCCTTGTCTTGGGTGCAAGATGAAGACCCGAAGACTTTGGAAATTGAGTACATAGATGACACTGATGCGGTGGTTAGGCTAATAAGGGATCGCATGTTGGAGGCTCAAAGTCGGCATGCGAAGTATTACAATGCAAGGCACCGTATGGTGGAATTTCAAGTGGGTGATAAGGTGTTTCTAAAAATCCGGCCGATGCATGGAGTGTCACGAGTGCGAGGAGTGAAGAAGCTCAGTCCACGGTATGTTGGGCCCTATGTCATATTGGAAAGGGTTGGCCCTTTGGCCTACCGGCTAGAGATACCGCCCGAGCTAGAGAATCTCCACGATGTGTTCCATGTATCGTCGCTTCGGAAGGCGTTGTTGTGGCCTGAACAATACATCCCCACAACTGAAGGTACTGTGGCGTCTGACAGATCTGTGTGACTGGAGCCGGTGCGGATCGTTGATAATGAGAAAAGAACCTTGCGCCGCAAAAGTGTCCCCTTGGTAAAAGTGCTATGGTCTAATCATGGGAAGGAGGAATTCACATGGGAGCCAATGGATTTGATGCAAAGACGCTACCCGGAGTTGTTTGCTTCAGGTAATTTTATTTAAAAGCATATTTTGTTTTCTGTATGCTTTACTCCCCACGACCTCAGCCTGATTTCGGGGACGAAATCTTTTTATTTTGTTTATAGGATTTGTAACATCCCAATTCGCGCTAGGCCCCTCGCACGTGTTATGAGTCAAGAGACTCAACTCGGGCTCGGGGTGCACTGACGCGAGGTGTCAGGTGCATAGAATAAGTGTAGGGTTGGGTTCAAGGATACCCCAACCAGTAGCCGAGATGAGGGAACTCGGCTAAGTAAAAGTCATCGAGAATGGAGGTTGATGCTCGTCGATCATCGAGAATGGAGGATTGATTCTCGCCGATTCGACGGGTATCGGTGGTCGATACCCGCCGGACTCAGAACTGCAGTAGGCTAAGGGAAAATCGTCGAGAATGCCTGACGATTCTCACGGATCGCCGAGAATACCCGGTGATACCCGCCGATCGTCGAGTATCACTAAGGGAAAATCGTCGAGTATCATTGTTGATACTCGATAAATTCTTCGAGAATGACCCGCCAATACTCGCCGATCGATGGGAATCACTGGCTGATTCCCGTCGAATTGGACTTGTGCGTTTTCTGCGCCCAGGCCGATTCACCGGCTTATACAGGCGAACCGAACTGGACCTCGGGATTCGTGCTAATTGATCCTTGGACCGGTCACTTCAAATGAAACCTAATTTGGGCGGTCCAATTAGAGAGTGACACGTGGCGGAAGGGACTTAGCCTAATATGTAATATAAAAAGGGAGTAAACCAAACCCTAACCACCGCATCCGATCCTTCTTGCCGAGCCGTCACCGTGCAAACCGTCGGGAGCGAGGGTTAGAGGAGAATATCGCGGATCGCCGGAGGAGAGCCTGCTGGTGCGAGCTTTGGAGGTGGACCTCTCTCTCTCCTTCCTTTGCCGTGAAGAGCAACTGCACCAAGGATGCCGCCACGAAGAGTAACGCGATCCATGGCCGGCAATAGAGGAAACACCGGAAATGAGGTGAGTTTCCTCCCCTCTCCCATGGTGCTAGATCTATAGTTATTCTTAGGCGAGACATCGACTCAAACGAGTCTTGATGTGTGAGATGAAGCTTTCTAGGAAGGCCATGCTAGAGCTTGTGCTCTAAAGCTTAGTCGTCTTCAACCTCCCCTCGCTTCAAGGTGATGATAGGGGTGGTCTCGTGAAGAGGAAATGGCCTCCAGAGGGAAAATAAGTGTGGAGGAACTTCTGGCTGCGATTTGGGGAAAATCGCTTGAGGTGGAAGATGAACGGATGCTGTTCACTTCGCTTCAAGATGCGTGCAGAATCTGTATTCTGCACGCAGCGACCTTCTTGGCTATTTTTATGCAAGAAGGGGGCGGATCTGGGCTTTCGACTAAACACAAAAGTTGTAGCCCTTGAAATTACATTTCCAATGAGTGATTGCATGTTTCCATGTAATACCTGTAGCCACGGGAAAGTCCGTTCGAATCTGCTGCGGTTTGAAGTTTGTATCCTGTACGCAGCAGACTTCGAGTTGCATTTCTGGTATGATGTGACCAGATCTGGGCTTTCGACTAAACACGAGAGTCGTAGCCCTTAAAATTACCTTTCCAACGAGTGGTGGAACGTTTTCAGGCGATACCTGTAGCCACAGGAATCCTCAGTCAAAGTTGCTGACCAGATTATATACATTCTAGGTCATTATAATATGAACTTGGATTCGATGGAATAGATGTTGCGATTCATCTCGAGGTTGGGTGAATTCTTTTGTGTTAATCACCGAGGTAATGTGTAGATTGATGTTTGAGGACTTGAATTCCTATGTCGAGATGTGAATCAAGCCTAAGTGAATGAAAGACTTTGTTATATTTGGTAGATCACCATTATGCGCATTATCTATAATATATTGAATTCATTTGGAAGGATTTGTAAATGATTAAAACTATGGCCAGGATGTGTAATGGATTGATGGAAGGGAATGGATAGTCCAATGCTTAGAGTGTCGTCTCCCCACGGGTAGCATTGTGAAAGTTAACAAGTGCGGTGTTGACCGTCACTAATGGGAATGAGGTTGAGTTGGATAAAATTGGACGATTGGGCTTGGTCCTCGGTGTTCACGTCCCGAGGTTCCTTCCGTATTTGATGGATGGTTGGGCTTGGTCCTCGTGCTTTCTCCGAGGCTTCTTCCATGCCTCGGAATTGTGGAATTGCATGTGGTGTGAGTCAACACGCGGTGTCGTAATCCCGGGTTAAGGATAGTGTGGCAGGTCTACGGGCTTGCCAATCGTCACACCGATGGGAGTTGACAGTTAGACCTTGGGAGGTTGGGCTTGGTCCTCAGTGTTCACGTCTAGAGGCTCCTTCCGTGCCAAGTGAACGGTTGGGCTTAGTCCTCGTGCTCATTTCCGAGGCTCCTTCCGTGTCATACCATAGGCCAGTCAGGGGCTAGGATCTTGGTGCATAATTACCCGAGAGAACTCGCTGAGCCGTAGTACGCATGTGAGCTCCGCTGTTGTGTTCCTAGCGTGGAGGCATACGGAGGCCTAGGCCAGGTAGTGTGGAGACCTGCCTAGTAGTGGAGATGCCCGCTCCACTGTCACCGTTTGACACGACGGTTGATGCCTGAGAGGTTAGCTACCTGCTCGAATAGTGGGAACTATAAGTCTGTGTCAACAAAGCGATTGCATGTGCTTGAGCATGAGTGTGTCATTGCATTGCATACATAGCATTGCACTTCATTATATACACAAGACTCTCATCGTATAAGTTTGTATGGGCACTCCTATATGATGAGTTACTTTCTGCTGAACGACCCTCAACTTATATGCTTGTATGGGCATCCATATAAGTTGAGTTACTTACTGTTCTAGTTATATACTCTCTTGCTACTGTAGTTCGTAGATTTGAAATAAGAGCTTGTTTATTATACACTACTGATGTTGCTGCTTGTAATATGTATACTCACTTCACCTGTTGTACTACTGTTATTTATATATTGTACCTGTTCCTTTCTCCGCCCGGTGACGAGGAGTCGCCGGGGGAGCGGATGTGAAACCACTTAGTCTTTTTGACTAAGGGTTGCTACGTCTTTCTTTTTAGGAGGAAACCCCGCAGGTGGAGCAGCAGGCTATGCAGACGGACAGCCAGGCCAGGGTGACAGGGCCTGAAGGGACGGTACCGTCTCTACCGTCGGTTACAGATGTGAGTAAGAGAGAGATTTTGTTGTAGCCCTTCGGGGCAATTCTGTTTACGTACTCTGATATTAGAAGCTTGCTGTAGCTTCTTTATTTATGATATTATGGACATATGCTTGGTGTGGATTTGACTTTCATATTATTATGGTTGGGTTGGCATTTATCTGTTGATATTGTTGGTAGCCGGCAGAATAGGCGTCTTGTGGTATAGGCTAGCCTGAGTGCCAGTGTTACCGCAAGGCGGCTGTTCTGGGCATAAGACCCCTCTCATGCCGTGTCTTGTGTTCCGGGAGGGGGGTCTTACAAATGGTATCAGCTTGCTACGATCCTCCAAGGCGAAAGTCACTTAACAATGGTGCCACCCCCATTTGATTGGTCAGTTTGGGGACAAGCTGACGTAGCGGAAGCAGTGGTGTGCCCATATGTAATTCACACTAAGTTGTCCATCTTTAACCATTAGATTAGCCAACCTAACCCTAGGTTTGTACCTTATGTGTAGATCCCAGAACATGTTGAGCCAGTAAGGGGCACCCCCGCCCCGTCCGTACCCACACAATTCCAACAATCAGAGCTGGGGCAGACGCTCACAGCTATTCTGGACGCCTTTAGGTCCCAATCTCAGCAGGCACCTGTACAATAATAGGGTCCAGGATCTAGTTGGTTAAGCATTTTCCGAGCTCTCTCCCCTCCCGCTTATACTGGGACAGAGTCGGCAGTGCGTACGGAAGAGTGGCTCGACACTATACAAGAGTTGTTGGCAGGAATAAGATGTCCAAACAACCTGGCGGTGACCCTTGTGGTGACACTCTTAGGGCTGCACGCCAAAAGGTGGTGGAAGTCCCTCATGGGCTCCTCTTTTCATGGAAGAGTGTACACGAACATTAGTTGGAGCGAATTCTCCGAAGCCTTCTTAGAGCATTTCATCCCCTCGGCCGCTCGGGATGGTCTGGAAGAGAGATTTTTGAAACTTAAGCAAGGGTCCATGTCGGTGACGGAGTACCAACGGGAGTTTCAGTACCTGGCTAGATTCGCTGACTCCTATGAGCTGGATGATAGAGGGTACGCCAAAAGATTCTGCAAAGGCTCGCGAGACCCCCTAAGGCAAGCCCTTTTGTTTATAGCGGACTGTAGTCTGGCGGAGATTATTGATATGGCGAAGAGATTGGAGGCGGACCACTTGGGAAGTGGTAAGAGGCCAGCAGAGGGCGTGATGGAAGCCGGCCCCAGCAACAGAAGGAGGTTTGACAATAAAAGAGGAAGAGGATATCGGAGGGGTGACGGGCGTTTTCCCCAGAACTTTAGAGAGGAGCGCCCGGTTCCACAATCGCCAGCATTACCTCCACCTCCACAGTTTCAGCAACACGGCGGAAGGCAGGAACGGGTGTGCTTTGAATGCAACCAACCGGACCACATTCGACGCTACTGCCCACAACTGTTTGGTGATGCGCCTCTTGCTTTCCCTCCAGCAGCCCCTCGGGGGCAGGGATATGTGCGTGGTCGAGGACGAGGACCACGAGGAAGAAACCCCAGACACGCTCGAGATCAGATGTATGCCCTGGACATGACTCAAGAGCGGAACCCTCAAGAGATGATTGCAGGTACGATTCGAATTAGTCATTTTGCTTTCATTAATATTCTCTAGTTGCTTGAGATATACTAGACATCTAGCTTGAGTATTATTAATGACACCTAGGCACCGTGATGGTCGGCGGGAAACCGGCTCATACGTTATTTTATACCGGTGCCTCACATTCATTCGTGTCTGAAGACTTCATCAAATATATACACGGAGTACAATATTTCACTGGTATTGCTCGAAGAGTACGCCTCCCAGACGGATCTGAGATGACGTCAACCGCGAAGTGTGAGTTAGAGATAACCATTGGGGGAAAGACCTTTGATACCCCTGCCACAATTTTGAGAATACCAGAGTTCGACCTCATCCTGGGTATGGCATGGCTGGATTGGCACCATGCGAGAATCGACTGTGCGGAGAAGCGTATCTATTTGAGACATGGGGATACAGATGTAGTCTTCCAAGGTATAAATTTCGCACCACGAATCTTGTTATCCTCTGATACCATTTGTAAGACCCCCCCTCCCGGAACACAAGACCCGGCAGAATAGGCGTCTTGTGGTACAGGATAGCCTGAGTGCTAGTGTTACCGCAAGGCGGCTGTTCTGGGCATAAGACCCCTCTCGTGTCGTGTCTTGTGTTCCGGGAGGGGGTTCTTACACATTACTTCCTTCCTAGATGAATTATGGGAGTTAGGACATTTAAAAGAAAATTTTGAATGTATCCCTTTTACTCATTTTCTAGACTTGATAACTGATATACTAGTATGGGAATACCTAGAAGGAATGATACGATGTCATTTAGCAAATTTTTGTTCATAATACTACAGATATAATGGAAGAAGTATTAGATGTTCAAGAGCTTGATGACCAACCAGCTCCAGAAGTTCGAACTGAACCAGAACAAATTGTTCAAGATTCTGAGGCTGCTCTGCCAGCTCAACTAGCAGTGCAAGTAGAACTGGTCCCTATGACAGTTTCTGATGAACAAGAAAAGGCTTCAGATTTTCAAATGGAAAAGTCTACAATCTGGGATGATTCTCCTGGATTAGATTTAGATACCCTTCTGGCACAGGATGCCATGGAAGAAGAGTTAGAAAGAGCTGCCCTAAAAGAGAAGGAAAAAGCTGTGCTTGAAGCGTATGATCCGTATGATCTTCCTCCCTCTTCAAATTCTGAGGATGAGGTTGATTCTGATGAATCTGATGAGTCCAAGAGAAAGAGATCTGCTAAGAAGAAAAGGAAAGCGGTGGCTCCTCCTCCTCCAAATCCTGACAATGATTTCCCCTACTATATCTTGAAAGGCATTGATCCTAAATCTAAAGAATTCCAGCACTAGATGGCATTTTCTAAGAATCAGCAGAAGTTAAGGAAGAAGTCAAAGAGGTATGACAGTCCTGCCCCAAGATGGACTCCTAGAGGTCCTCCTCCTCCACCTCCCAGTGAAGGAGTGATAGAGAAAATCGTATTCTCCAATCTATACTCGATTAAGGCAAGTGTACCTATCGAAATATAGCATAGGATATGAAAAATATAAAGGTCGTATAAAAACTCGGGGCAGGCAAGTACTATTACTCACAACAAATCGATTATCCTACCGAACGATTAATGAGTTTTGAAAATGAAAATAAACTAAGTTAAAAAGAGAAAATAAACTATTACGAGAAAAGTGCTCGATCGACGATTCACTTTGAAATAAAATAACGGAAGAAATTAGTTTAGCATTTGTAAATCTATTAAGACCGTGATGGATCCGATATTAGGAAATAATCTCGCTAGAGCATTAAATCCCCTAACTTATAGACATTTCGACCGAAATCTCTTTCAAGTCAAAAAGGCCTAAAGTCGCATTATCGAGGTGACCCGCACTATTGGATTTGACTCCAATCCGGAGGATTTACGTCATCCTATCTCTAGGGGTGCGTTCAACTCCTTCCTTCCTTGAGTGATCTTTCAAATCAATGAGTCTCTCGACTTCTATGAATTGAGATCGGATGCCTACTACCGTATACCTGAATACGGAGTCGACACAAAATAAATCAAGGAAGGATCAAAAATAGAAAGAAACAAATGCAAACATAAAAATAAAGATATGTTATTTCATTGCAAAGATCATCGCAATCGGGCACAAAATAAAGTTAGCTACGCATGATAGAAAGGGATTGAGATTAAGAGAAAAGAAATGACATTTGCATTGCTTGAATAAAAGAGGTACAAAAATAATAATACTAAAAAGGCAAGATAATATTGCACTAAAAAAAGACTATTACAACAATGAAGGAAGAACACTTGAACTAGCACTCTCTACCAAAACTAAAACTACTTTAAACTCAAACTACTTAACTTCAAACAAAGGGGGAGGGGTTCCTTTTATAGGAGAGGGAGAACATTCTAGATGGAAATGAAGAGGAGGGAGCCAAGGGGGTGGCCGACCACATGTGTTGGAGAGGATTCATGCATGAGTTTTAATGATGGAGAGAGAATGGGAGGATTCAATGTATGATATTTATGGGAATGAAAATATAAAAATAAAATAGATAGGGGGGGGAATGCATGTAGAATAAAGAGGGTGGAAAATAATAAATGAGAGAGAATGAATGTATGGAATTAATGAGGGGAAAGAGGGGGGTTTGGCCATGTGGATGGAAGAATGCATGCATGCAAAATATTGAATGATGGAGAGAGAGAAGAGGAAGGTGGCAAGGTGCATGCATGTGGCCGGCCAAGCATGGGTAAAAATGGGCTATTTGGGCTGCTTGTAGGGCTTGTAGGTGGGCTCGGGTACTAAGTGGCTGCTTGGGCTACTCCAAATAAAGGGCTGTGTGCACCAAGTGGACTGCATGGGGGCTCGGGCTGCATGTGTTGGTTGCTTGCTTGGGCTTGTAGGTGGGCTCGGGTAGACTAGGTGGCTGCTTGGGCTGCTCCAAATGAAGGGCCGGCTGCACCAAGTGGACTGCATGGGGGCTCGGGCTGCATGTGTTGGTTGGCCATGTAGGTGGGCTGCTACACATTGAACCTACAAGAGAAAAACAAAGCATTAATTCTATTATTAAATATATAAAAACAAAACATAATATAAATAACATATTATAACAAAACCCAAACCATAAAACTAAACATACAAACATGACAAAATATAAAACATAAAATAGAAATAGAAAAGACATTAAATTATACAAAATAAGCATAAAAATACTAAAAACATATAATTAAGCTAGGAATTAATATATATTATTAAAACATGACAAAACAAGCATAAAATATAAATTAACTTAGGAATTTAGGCCACTAAATTACCCCAAAAACGATGACTAAAACTAGTCATCAAACTCCCCCATGCTTAGGCTTTTGCTATTCCAGAGCAAAAGAAAGAGAAATATTTATAAGACATTATAAAATTTTCAATTAAACTAAAAATTTATTAACACCAACATCTAGCCAAAAATAAAGTTTAGGGATTTAAGAATCAAGTCCTAAATTATGAAATTAAAGTGACAAGAGAGAAGAATTTAGCCAAAAATTCTCTAATAAATTAACTAGCAATCAAAATGGAGTAAAGTGTAAACAAAGTTAGATTGGGATTATAAAAACCATGACTTAAAAGAAACTTAAGGAAGAAGAAAACCTACTACTTATGCTCTCCACATATTTTAATTTAAAGACTAAGAAAATGATATTGGCTAAGGGGGTTTTAGGGAGTAAATTAATATGAAGAGCTCTTTGATTGGAGGTGATCATCATTTTTTTTCACACCCCACACAATTTTGTTTTTTTTAAATAATAATATATATGTAATACCAGAAAATGATAGACTAAAATCTTATCACTTCCCCCGACATATATGAACTTTTTAATTCTTCTCTTCATTTTTTTTTGGGTTGCATATGTTTACCAAGGAATAATGAATTTTATCATCTTATTCCCATGACATATGATCTAACAATAAAAGAAAAAATGATGGGGTTAAACAAAATTTTAGAAAATAAACTAAAACACTAGAGAGCAACTACTAGTAGATTGAGATTTCCTAAGAATATAAAAGCATAAAGTAAGAATAATTAGAATCCAAAATTGTTTAGCAAAATTACTACAAAATTGAAACTATTTAAAATAAAAGAGAAAAAGTGTTAAATAAATTACTCTAAGCAAATTAAACCATAAGATGATTCTCAAAACAAAATCACTAAAAGTTAAATTTAACTAAATATGATGAAATAAAAGATTAGCAAATAAAAATGCTTATAAACTAACTCAAACTAAAGTTCTAAAAATAATAAAAAGCTAAGCATGAGATTTATTATTTTTGATTTTTTGACATTTTTTCATTTTTTTTGTGTTTTGAGATATTATCTTTTTTTGGAATTTTTGATTTTTCTAATTTTTTTGTTTTTTGATAAAGCTAAATAAAAGCAGTACTAAAAAAACTTTAATAAAACTATACTAAACACAATTTTTTTAAAACATTTTTTTAGAAAAGTAAGAAAAAGAAATAAAACAACTAAACTCTCCCCCATGCTTAAACCTTTCATTGCCCTCAATGAAAAATAAAAACAAGAAAGAAAAAGGAAGAAGAAAGGGGAGGGGGATACAATAAAGTAAAAAAAAAGAAAACGACTTCCCCGGAGTCGTAAGGCCGAATACAGATGTCGCTCCCCCATGCTTGAGCTGGACACCGGCTCGGGCCTAAGGAAGAGAGGAAATGATGGAGTCAAATGAATCGCCGAGGGTTTTATTCTTGCAAAATAAGCAAACAAAAAAGAAAAAAAAAAGGATAAGCAAGGGGTGCCTCCCAAGAGCGCTCTCTGTTTAACGTCGGCCGAGCCCGACGTTATTTGTTAGCTAAATGGAAAATAAAAACTAAGATGAAGAGGTAACTCCCTAAGTATGCGCTTAGGGGAGTAAATTAAAAAAAAAAGAAAAATTGAAGAATCGCACCGACATGCGGTGGGATCTTCAAGGGAATGACGCCCAAGAATGAACGGACGGAGTTATAGAAGAACTCCGCCGTATGTAAAATGGGGAAGAATGGGTCGTCAAAAGGAGAAGAATAAAAAGAAGAAATAGAAAAAGGCATAAAAGAAGTAGAAAAAGAATTTTCATCAATGGAAATTTCACAAGGAGAAGGAGAGTCTTGTGAAATTTTGGGAGAAGAAAGGGAAGGAAGAACTAAAGAAGAAATATTTAAAGGAAAAGAAGAAGAAGAAGTCTCGCTAAAACTAGAAAAATTTGGAATAGTTAAATTTGAAAGCGTAATGGAATCACCAACGTCTTCAGAAGGAGAAATAGGAGACGTCTCGTCATCCTCAATGGGTAAAAAGCACACCGGAATATCCATAGAGGTGTCTTCCAAAGGAGGAAGGAAATAATCCGGGATATCCGAATAGTTATCCTCCTCGAGAGGAAAAAGACAAGCCGGGATATCCGGTGACTCAATACATGAAGAAATTGGAGGAGACGGAGAAGAAGACGAAGAAAACGATGCGGCCTCACGAGAAAGACAATCCATAATGGTCTTGAAATGCGAACTAATATTATCAATAGAAGTTTGCAATTCAAGATACCCATTATCGATAGAATTAAAATTAAAATTGGGAGGCACGGCGCTTTGCGGAGCAAAATCATAAGAAAAATAATGCGGGTTCCCTGCCTCCCAAGTTGGATAAAAATTGGAGTAAGGGTCAAATTGGCCATTTTTACCTTCCCCAGAAAAATTAAAATCAAAAGAGGGAGGGGTTCCCGAAAGACATTCAGAATAGAAGTGGTCGGGCGACCCGCAAGAAGCGCAAAAATACGACGATTCCATAAAAAAAATAAACTGTTACCAAAAAGAAAAAGAAAAGTAAATAATTTTTTTTGATTTGTTTTTTTTTTAGATATATTTTTTTTTTGAAAATAGATTTTTTTTAGTGCATTGGCTCTCGAACTTCCCAAGGGCTACCCGGTGAAGGGTTCACAAGGTACTAGGTAAAATGGTGGCGCTTAAAGCCCCTTACACTTTTTGAGAGATTTTAGGTGGGGTAGAAATTAGATGATGTGGGTGGATAATAATAATAATAATAATTTTTTTTTTTGCATTTTAGTAGAAGTAATAAATTCGATGCTTTCGTAATATTGCCAAAAATATCCCCGGCAATGGCGCCAAAAACTTGATAGAGAAAATCGTATTCTCCAATCTATACTCGATTAAGGCAAGTGTACCTATCGAAATATAGCATAGGATATGAAAAATATCAAGGTCGTATAAAAACTCGGGGCAGGCAAGTACTATTACTCACAACGAATCGATTATCCTACCGAATGATTAATGAGTTTTGAAAATGAAAATAAACTAAGTTAAAAAGAGAAAATAAACTATTACGAGAAAAGTGCTCGATCGACGATTCACTTTGAAATAAAATAACGGAAGAAATTAGTTTAGCATTTGTAAATCTATTAAGACCGTGACGGATCCGATATTAGGAAGTAATCTCGCTAGAGCATTAAATCCCCTAACTTATAGTCGTTTCGACCGAAATCTCTTTCAAGTCAAAAAGGCCTAAAGTCGCATTATCGAGGTGACCCGCACTATTGGATTTGACTCCAATCCATAGGATTTACGTCATCCTATCTCTAGGGGTGTGTTCAACTCCTTCCTTCCTTGAGTGATCTTTCAAATCAATGAGTCTCTCGACTTCTATGAATTGAGATCAGATGCCTACTACCGTATACCGGAATACAGAGTCGACACAAAATAAATCAAGGAAGGATCAAAAATAGAAAGAAATAAATGCAAACATAAAAATAAAGATTTGTTATTTCATTGAAAAGATCATCGCGATCGGGCACAAAATAAATTTAGCTACGCATGATAGAAAGGGATTGAGAATAAGAGAAAAGAAATGACTTTTGCATTGCTTGAATAAAAGAGGTACAAAAATAATAATACTAAAAAGACAAGATAATATTGCACTAAAAAAAGACTATTACAACAATGAAGGAAGAACACTTGAACTAGCACTCTCTACCAAAACTAAAACTACTTTAAACTCAAACTACTTAACTTCAAACAAAGGGGGAGGGGTTCCTTTTATAGGAGAGGGAGAACATTCTAGATGGAAATGAAGAGGAGGGAGCCAAGGGGTTGGCCGGCCACATGTATTGGAGAGGATTCATGCATGAGTTTTAATGATGGAGAGAGAATGGGAGGATTCAATGTATGATATTTATGGGAATGAAAATATAAAAATAAAATAGATAGGGGGGAATGCATGTAGAATAAAGAGGGTGGAAAATAATAAATGAGAGAGAATGAATGTATGGAATTAATGAGGGGAAAGAGGGGGGATCGGCCATGTGGATGGAAGAATGCATGCATGCAAAATATTGAATGATGGAGAGAGAGAAGAGGAAGGTGGCAAGGTGCATGCATGTGGCCGGCCAAGCATGGGTAAAAATGGGCTATTTGGGCTTCTTGTAGGGCTTGTAGGTGGGCTCGGGTAGACTAGGTGGCTGCTTGGGCTGCTCCAAATGAAGGGCCGGCTGCACCAAGTGGACTGCATGGGGGCTCGGGCTGCATGTGTTGGATGCTTACTTGGGCTTGTAGGTGGGCTCGGGTAGACTAGGTGGCTGCTTGGGCTGCTCCAAATGAAGGGCCGGCTGCACCAAGTGGACTGCATGGGGGCTCGGGCTGCATGTGTTGGTTGGCCATGTAGGTGGGCTGCTACACATTGAACCTACAAGAGAAAAACAAAGCATTAATTCTATTGTTAAATATATAAAAACAAAACATAATATAAATAACATATTATAACAAAACCCAAACCATAAAACTAAACATACAAACATGACATAACATATAAAACATAAAATAGAAATAGAAAAGACATTAAATTATACAAAATAAGCATAAATATACAAAAAACATATAATTAAACTAGGAATTAATATATATTATTAAAACATGACAAAACAAGCATAAAATTTAAATTAACTTAGGAATTTAGGCCACTAAATTACCCCAAAAACGATGACTAAAACTAGTCATCAAGGAGCCTCTGGAAAACTATCTGCAAATCCTTTTGCTCAGTCTGACAGGTTTAACCCATCTCAGTCATCACAAAGGAAAAGTTCTCAAAGATATCAATGTAGAACTCAATCTGACTATCAAAGACTTGATGCTGATGTAAAGGAACAAGTGAAGGAGGTGGTTTATCAAATACCAACTTTTTCTACTCCTCCTTCCAAAGAATTCAAGAGCACAACCCCTCCAAAGACAGATCATGCTGTGAAGGTTGTTTCAAAAGGTAAACGAATTATTTTCTCTGAAAAATCTAGCAAGAAATTTGCTGAGTTTGCTCCTCCTTCTTATCTAGTTATTCAGGATAAAGAGCCAGCTGAAAGTCTGCTAGATATGTCTATTAAATTTAAAGCTGTGAAACCTATTGATACAACCTCTGAAAATGTGTATGAAAGCCTAGAGCTTGATCTTAATTTCAGGATGGCTTGTTTTCTTGAACTTGTTGGTTCAGCCTAAATCAAGAAAGCTAAAGCTGAAGGCAAAGACACTGCAGGATTAACCACTATATCAAAATTCAGAATGAAGGAGCTTGATAAATTCCAGGTTAGACCTGAGGTATTTGACCCTTCAAAATACTTGGAAAAGCATCTTGAGGCAGTTGTTCCAAGGGCATCTGAATCTAATATCATTGGAGAACAAGACCTAAAGCTGTTAAGGAAAGAAGCTCTAGATCCTTCTAGGAAAATTACTTTTGTTTCTAGTTCTTCTGAACTTAAACCTAATTCTGAAGCTTCATAAAATTTCATTGATTGACAGTTATTTACATATCTTATTGATTGATGTTATCTGCTTAATTTTTTCCCTTCATGTACTTTATTTATTTTCAGTAGTTTGTTTTATGTTTTTTGTTGTTGAGAGACTTAACTCAAATAGGGGGAAGTTGTTGGTACCCTAGTTTGCATTTGAGTTCTGTCCTCTCCTTCTGTCTCTTGACCCAAGATTTATCTATGGTCAAAGGTTAGTTATTTAGTTAGTTTGCTCTAGATTTAGAGTTGTCACTTATCCAGATGAAAATTTGGTTAAGTTGTTTTTTGTTCGACTATGGTCGAACGTCGCTCGACTATCATTTATCGACTTGTCGACGATCGTCTATCAGGTGTTTGACGTTCGTCTGTCAGCAGATCATCTATCTCTGAGTTAGTTCAACTCTTATTAGCTCGACGTTCTGTGGAATCTGCCTCGCCGATCGTCGAACCCCGCTCGACGTCTTTTGACTAGACAGATTTCTTGATAGTTCAACTAACTGCTTGGATAGTTCAACTATCTGATAGTTCGACTATCTGTTTGATAGGTCGACTATCTATGTTGCTTGATAGTTCGACTATCTGTCTTGATAGGTCGACTATCTGTTGTGTTTGATAGTTCGACTATCTGTTTGGATAGTTCAACTATCTGATAGTTCGACTATCTATTTGATAGGTCAACTATTTGTTTTCTTTGATAGTTAGACTATCTGTTTGATAGGTCGACTATCTGTTATGTTTGATAGTTCGACTATCTGTTTGATAGCTCGACTATCTGTTTTCTTTGATAGTTCGACTATCTGTTTGATAGCTCGACTATCTGTTTTCTTTGATAGTTCGACTATCTGTTTGATAGATCGACTATCTGTTTTGTTTGATAGTTCGACTATCTGTTTGATAGGTCGACTATCTGTTTTGCTTGATAGCTCGACTATCTGTCTTGATAGGTCGACTATCTGATAGCTCGACTATCTGTTCTGATAGGTCGACTATCTGTTGTGGTAGTTCGACTATCTTCTTTGGTAGTTCGACTATCTGTATCGTTCGACTATCTGTTTGATAGGTCGACAATCTCTGTGCTTTGGTTGATGATCTCCGAGGGTCGTTCGACATTTTGCTGTATGTCCTAAATAAATTTGTCCTCTTCTATTTTATGATGTATTTCATATTTATTTGGCATATTATTTCTGTAAAGTTGTGATATTATTTCCATGCAATTTCTGTTCCATTCCTTATGCATGAGCTAATCTTTATCTGACAAAGTGTTTTGTCTTATTAGTTGAAATGTATTTTCTGCTTTATCTGCTAGGCTGTCCTTTATAGCCGTTAGACTCAGAAAGTCTTTTCTGGCTGAAAAGAGTTCTTTCTGATGTGACTTTTTCTAGCCCCTTCTTATCTAATTGGTTATGCAGCTTCTTAGAAAGCTTTATCCTCTTATAGTATGTCTGTCTGCAGGATTTGTTTTTGCATTATGCTTTTTGCAGCCCAGTTTGCTGATGCCAGAAGAAGACAAAGATTCAAACTCAAATTAAAGCCGTTGCAAAGGCTCATATAAAAAGAGCTTCTTTTGAAAGAAGAATATAGAGAGAGATATACACAGAACCCAGATCATATACACTCAGCAGCATAGAAAAAGAGAAAAAAGTAAGAAAGTTCTACAGCTCTCAGAAATTCACATTCACCTGAGAAGATCAAAGTTCTTCTGCATTCTTCTTCATCCTGAGTTCATCCTCCTTGCAGGAAGACTTTCACTCAGAGGCCTTTAGAAGAAGAAGAAGAAGAAAGGAAGCTGTTTGAAGAAGAATAATCATTCAATCATCAAGATTCTTCTTCAAGCTTCTCCTTCAGAACCTTAAGACAATTCTTTTTCTGAGTTCAGAAGAGTTCCTACACCCTGAAGCAAGACTCCTTCCTGGATATTCTCTAAGCCAGGGGAAGCCTTGATTCTTTAGAGCTTCTTGCTCTGTGCAATCCACTAGCTTCTCTAATTTGTTTAACAATAGAGAAGAAGCCTTAACTCTCTCAACCTCCTATACAAAGGGTTATTACTCCCTTCAAAAGTGAACTTTTGGTGGCAGGGCACCTAATCAAAAACCTGTGTTGGATTTTGAGCTCCTAATCAAAAGCTCAAAGGTTCTACTTGATCTACCTGAAGCAGATCCATTGGTGGCAGGGCACCTGAACAAAAACCTATAGTAGATTCCTACCAGTGTGGTAGAAGAGTGGACGTACCTATTTAGAGGGAACCACTATAAAATTTCTTGTGTCGTCTGAGCTGTTTATTTAATTCATTGTACTGTGGCTGTGAGTAGAAATAACTAGGATTGCTAGTTGCTGTGATAGGATCTCTAGCCTTAACTGTAATTACAGTTGGCTGCCTTTTGTGCACAACACTTTGTCTTAGGCTTTTGGGTTATCAATATCTATAAATTAATTCCGCAAATTAACTCTAAGGAAGTTGAGTTGGGTGTTCTAATTTTTGAATACTTTATTCACCCCCCCCCCCCTCTAGAGTTGTATCTATCATCACTTTCAAATCTCACCCTCTGATACCAATTGAAAGTAAAGGGATAGATCACACTAAGTCTAGAGGGGGGTGAATAGAGTATTAAAAATCTTTTGATTAATTTTTACAGCGGATTAAAATAAGTGCTATCTATATGTAAATAGGCAGAAATAAAACACAGAAAATCACAGCATAGAAAATAACAAATAGAGCAACCAGACGACGCAAAGATTTTATAGTGGTTCCCCTAAAACTTGGTACATCCACTCTTCTACCACCCTGGTAGGAATTCACTACATATTTTTGATCAAGTGCCCTTCCACCACAGGTTTTTGCTCAGGTGCCTTGTCACCACAAGATCTATTTTCAAGGGATATCTAACAACCCTTTGATCTTTTGATCGGGTGCTCAAAAACCAAACTTAGTCTTTTGATCAGGAGACATAACAACAAAATGGAAAACTTTTAAAGGGAGTTAAAAACCCTTTTACAGTAGAGTAAAAAAGAAATTCCATATTATCTTCTCTTTCTCAATGTTCTGAGAAGACTAGTGGATTATTGTTGTTGTCAAAGCTCCCCCTGAGATATAGAATAGTCCAGGAGAATGGAAGCTTTGCTCAGGGTATATGCCTTTTAATTCTTGTTGATCTTGAGGATACTTTTAGACAGATGTTGATGGATTGTCTCTTGAAAGCTTTGAAGAAAAAACTGATGATGAACTTGAGTTGTATAAGAGCTATTCTTCTTTCAGTTTTCTGTGAATTATTCTTTTTGTCCCGGCTAACTAACTTGTTGTTAGCTTGAAAAGATAATCCTCATGTATCCTTACAGATTCCATCCTTTGAATTTTGAATTCCTTTCCTTGACTAACTGCAGAAATTCTGGGAGTTGAACTGCTAGATTTTTTTTTAAATGAGTTTCCCCAACTGTCTCAATAAAATAAGCCAAGTAATAACTCTGTCAAGACCATAATTAATGCTGCTCTTGAATGCTATATTCATAAGAATATTGTGCATTAATTATCAGAGCATTACATACATATTATAATATAATTTGAAATTCATCTGCCTTAGTCGAACTGAAATCGTCAAAGAATTAGTTGAACTGAACCTAGGATAAATTAGTCGAACTCAGCAAATTTTTCGTCGAGATGAGATCCAAGATCGTTGAGCTGAGAATTCTCTTTCGTCGAGCTGAGCTCTGAGAACGTCGAGTTGAAAAAGTACTTGCCAAACTGAGCTACAAGTTCGTCGAGCTGATATAGTCCTTCGTCGAGCTGAAGTTTTGATGTGAGATTAGAGATCGTCGATCTCAGCTAGACTTTTGTTGAGCTCAACTCAGAGAAGGAACTCTGATTTTGTCAATCTGAGATCGACCATCGTCGAGCTGAGTTACGGTATCATCCAGCGACTTTTTCTGCAATCTTTAAACTGTCTTGTCTCTAAATTCTTGAGTCTCTAAAATCTTCTAAAGGCAAGTTTCATTAATCTAACCTAATGTGAATAACCTTAACCCTAGAACTAACAAATGACCCTAGGCTATACATGTTGGGTCAACAAACCTAATAGTGAACCTAGCCAAAATCCAAACTGGGGTTCCAACAGTTGAGTATTGTAATGAAGAATGAAAACTTGAAACTTTGAATTCAAAATTTGAATTTCCCCCTTAGGAAAAATTCGGCCCCCCTGTTTCTCTTTCCCTTTCTTGGCCGCCGGCCTCCTCCTCTCCCATCTCTTGGTGGTTCAGCCATCCTCTCCTTCCCCTCCCCCTCTTCCTCTTTATGAGAGTCCCCACCTCTACCTCTCCTTCCTTCTACTCCAAGAATTTTGACCAACATCCTAGCCACCACCCTCTCTTTTCCCTTCCAAAATTTTGGCCACAAAGTTTCCCTCTCTCCAAGGGTTTTGCAAAAAGGAAGAAGAACAGCTCACATCTTCTTCATCCGGTTCAGATCTGTGGACTCGCGTGGATATAAACTCAACCACCGTCGTGAGTGCTTCCTCCACTCATCATTATGGACAGATCTTTATTGGGATTTGGGTAACGAGTTCTCTAACCATCTCCTGTGTGTTCCTCTTATTATTATGAGATTTTGGTGGAATAGAAGGCTAGTAATCCGTCCTGATTTATATTGAATGTTGTGCTATAATAAATGTGAATTTTAGGCATGTTTTTCTTCCGAATATTTTCTTATAAATCAGACCGGGTAGATCTCATGAACTCTAGAAGAAATTAGATTCATTATCCTTGATTTCTCCTCGAGTTCATGTGATTTGGTTCACCTCGTTTTAAATTAATTTGGGATCGATTTGGACTTAATTTCAATGGCTATTTTAGTCCAAATTTTCTCTTATTGGAATTGTGAATGTTTGCGTATAATTTTAATTTGAATTGCTAATTATCCGGATCGGGTAGGTCCTTTTCGCTTGAGTGAACATTGGCAATAGCCCTTGTTCAATCTCTATAAGGGGTAGCGACCCTTTGTGTTGTTTGATGTTGAAAATTATGTCGTTAATTGCTTGATTAATTGATAGTGTTAATTAGAGAAACCGCACGCGACATATTTATTTTAATTACTGAACCTAAGAATGCGTAGTTTAATCCGTCAAAACCCTGGGCCTGCATTAATTTGGTATCAGAGGGAGGTTCACGTCAATTTCCTAATTGGCACCCTCCCCCTTTTACTAGTATGCCGACACGCACTTGCACGTTTCAACACCAAAACAATAAAATAAAATTTTAATTTTTCGTCTGCAAATAGCGGCCTATATTTTTATTTTTCTGCAAAAATAAAAAAAAATTAATAATCTTCATAATATTTCCAGCAATAAAATCAAAATCACATATTTATTACCTTAGTTAGATAGTGGGAACAAATCCATCTGTTGTAATTTATATAGGGTTAGAGTCCTTTTATTCATTGCATGTGCACCAGATCCGGGTGAGCTTTCTCTCCGGTTCTCACTAATATGTCCAATGATGTTTAAGCTTCCTGTTTAGACTATTGGTATGATAAATCCATGGCTAAACACACCATAGCCTTGCCTTCATACCATAGGAATACAAACTGTCCTCACGCTAATCCTCCCACTAGAATTGAGGCACCTACTTATGACGGTTTAGGGTGTCCCCAAATTTTTAGAGACTGGCTTCAGGGAATAGAAATTGAATTTGATTGTCATGTTTGGGACGATCACCATAAGGTTATAGTAGCCCGAGAACAGTTAGTAGTTCAAGCATAGGTATTTTTGCTAAACGAAGAGCGTCGTATTGGTAGTTATAAACATGTTTGGCCGGCAATGCGTAGCCTACTCTCGGATCTATTTGATCTCGCCTACATCTGCACTGCTGACACCAAGCTTGTGAGTGAGTATTGTTATGACGCTAGTCCCATACCTTCCTATAGGAATGATTATAAACATAACGCTAAATCATTTTCCCCCAATGGTCGGCCTGCCCGTAGTGTGTCTACTCCCTCCTTTAGGGAAACCATTCCTAATAGGTCATATGTCTTGGACTCAAAAGTTGTTACTACAAGGGTCTCGCTTCCTTTAGTTGCGTCTACTATGCCTCCTAAGATTGTGAATGATACCTATGAGGATTTAGATGTAGATGTGGTATTTCTTGATCCTGAGGATGACCAAGTAGGTGAGAGTATTCCTTCACATATGATAGTGCCCGATGATTCTGATGATTCTGACATTGAGGGAATACCTAGTGATTTAGAAGACAATGTATGGGATGATTACATTTTGATCTGTGAGAGTATTATGTTGCCTATTACTTGCGCTGCTAGTGTTATGTCTGACCACCCTAGTATTGAGTGCCCTCTTCAGGATACGATCCCCATCGTGATAGAGCCTACGATTTCTCCCACTGAGAATGTATCTGAGTTATCTGAGGAGCCTGAGAGTCAGGATGTCTATATTATTATTGTGGATGAGTTACCCTCCTTGGAAAGGGTATTTTTTGGACGATTCTTTGGTTTTACACCCGAATGAGAGTTCTTTGACGATATCACCATTGGGTGAAATTTATACTGATTTGGATTTTATCCCGGGATCGATTTTACCGACCCTTCCTCCTGATTATTTGACCACATTAGTTGACTTTTTAGGACGTGGAATCGGTAGTCCTAGTCTGAGTTTTTGTGTGACGCCCACTTTATAAGTTCCAATATTTGCGTTGTCTCTGCGTATTGATATTACTAGGTTGAGTGCATTAGTATTTGGTGTGTTCACCGCACCCCGTAGATATGATTACGTGTCACATTTGATTGTTCATTTTTTTGCGTGTCCGTCTACATTTCTGTCCTCGACTTCGACCAATTCTGATTCCTTGGCAATTGTGCCTCTGGATGTGGTGTCACTTAAACATACTTATATACCACACCCGGTTGAACACATTTACCCTCTTCCTTTTGATGTGTAACATCCCATTTCCGGCTAGACCCCTAGGAGTCGGTCTGCCATGACAGAGCCCTAGGAAACCAAAGAATCGAAGTCCATCGACCAAGATTTCGGGTCACGGGTTGGTCACGCCCGTGACCGATTCGTCACGCCTGTGACCTAGGGCGTGACCCCCTTCAACGATCGTCGGTCTCAGGAAGATGATCATCGGGCGACGAATTTGCAACCTAGGCCTGTCATGCCCGTGACCGACTTGTCACGGCCGTGACCTAGGGCGTGACCCCTTTGACGATCGTCTATCTCAGGAAGATGATCAACGAGCGCAGAATTTGCATCTTGGGCCTGTTACGCCCATGACCAATATATCACAGCCGTGACCTAGGGCGTGATCCTTCGATGATCGTCGATCTCAAGAAGACGATCGTCAAGCGCAGAATTTGCAACCCGGGCCTGTCACGCCCGTGACCGATGTGTCACGCCCGTGACCTAGGGCGTGACCCCCCCCCCCCCCCTTCGACGATCGTCGATCTCAGGGAGCTGATCATCGAGCTCAGAATATGCCACCCAGCCCTGTCACGCCCGTGACCTACGTGTCACGCCCGTGACAAAGGCCGAAACGTCAGCCAGGATAGAAATTTCTGTAACCCAAGCCATAATTAATTCTGACTATGGAAATTTACACCAGGAGTAATTATGGGCCGTTTCATTCTCTAATTACTTAATAAAATGAGGAAGAGTTGACCCAATAGGAAATCAGCACCTGGATCAGTCATTTCATCTTCCACCTTTTCCTCTCCCTCCACCGTAACCGAAATAATATTAAGAGAGAGCATTCATGGTCATGAATGATTTACCTTTTCCCCTCCCAACATGGAGATCTATAAAAGCCCCCTTAGAGCAAGATGAGAAGGTTACACTCTTGACCAAACTGATTCAGATTATTGTTCTTGCTGTAGGAGAAGTTCG
Source organism: Platanthera zijinensis (assembly GCA_039513925.1). NCBI lineage: Eukaryota > Viridiplantae > Streptophyta > Magnoliopsida > Asparagales > Orchidaceae > Platanthera > Platanthera zijinensis. The sequence continues at coordinate 11,765,646 of CM077097.1, forward strand.
GGAATGCTACCACCGCGCCATGACAATCCGACGTTCATCTCGTCTCCAAACCGCGAACAAGGTCCTCCTCTACTTCTTCTTTTCTGGGTAGATCTTAGGATCTTAGAAAGGAGTTCGTGCTCAACGGAGCCGAACCTATCTCAATTTTTCATGGAGAAACCATTAAAAATACATTTTTCGGGTACGCCGGAAACCGCCACCTCCGGCGGCCAAACCACCGCCGACCGATAGCCATCGCCTCGACGGAGGTGGTGATGGTGGTGGCTGGCCAGGGAAGTGACCGGACGGCCGGCGACGGATCACGGGAGAGCTACAGGAAAGATATATTTCTGAGTTTAGTTCTATGTTTTGAAGAAGATAAAGAGTAAAACATTCTTATTATATAAAATTGTGTATATGATATATAAATGAAATATACATTAAATGAGCCATTTTGATATGGCAAAACGAGGCACTTAGAGGCCTATTTAGGAAATATGGTCAGTCACAAAAGTCGTAGCCCTTCAAGTCTAGATTTATTTAAAATTGATCTTAACTCATTTGGGTAAGCGGTTTGACCGCAGCAACCGTCTTAGTATAGGCTGTACCTATAGTTGGACAGGTACTAAAATGAATGCCCACGCTTTGTCCCTTGTCCAAATGACCTGAAATTTGGACAGAGGGTTACCCTTAGAAATATCTAGAGGCTGTCCAAAAATGGTAATTTTTGGAGATACTTTGTCTAAAGTTTTTGTTTTAATTTAATAAAGTTAGAGTAAATTATTTAAGTGGTCAAATGACCTCCAAACCCTCCCAAATTTTGGTGAGTGGTCCCTGGCTATAAAACCTAGTACTGTACAAAATTCCAACTCATTTGGATGAGTTTTGGGTAGGAAATCACCTATTCTTAACTAGGTAATAATGAGGCATTTTTGAGTAAAAAGTGAACTAGAGGTTGGAACGGTCAAATCACCTCAACAGAGGCTGATATTTTGACCACTGACTTAGAGGGGTTATTATAACCCACTTGGAGAAAATGGTGTGGCTTAGGGTTGGTTGACCCTAGGATCCAAACTCAAACCCTAAATGGAGGGTTTTGAGGGTTGTGAAGGACATAGGGGCAATTGCTCTCGTATTGTAACATCCCATTTCCGGCTAGACCCCTGGAAGTGGTTTTGTCATAACAAAACCATAGGAAACCCAATAATTGAAGTTTATCGACCAAGATTTCGAGTCAAGGGGTGGTCACGCACGTGACCGACCCGTCACACCCGTGACCGAGGGCGTGACCCCTTCGACGATCGTCGACCTCAGAAAGACGATCGGCGAGCTCAAAAATTTCAAAATGGGCCTGACACGCCCGTGACCGATTTGTCACGCCCGTGACCTTGGAATGGCATTGAGTGAGCTAAGCTCACTCAATGCCGTAGTTTGGATGCCGTTGAGTGAGCTTATCTCACTCAAAGCCATAAGCTAGACGGCGTTGAGTGCACAGACTGCACTCAACGCCATCTGGTGTCGTCTGGTTGGTGTTAAGTGAGCTGAGCTCACTCAATGCCATAGACTGGATGGCGTTGAGTGATCTTAGCTCACTCAATGCCGTAAACTAATAGGCGGGATGGCGTTGAGTGCGTTGAGTGCACTCATCGCCATAAGTTGAACGGCGTTGAGTTCACTGACCGCACTCAATGCCATTTGGTGTTGTCTGGATGGCGTATAGTGAGCATAACTCACTCAACGCCATAATCTGGACGGCATTGAGTGAGTTAAGCTCACTAAATGCCATCTTTTAAAAAGGACATATTCTGGTGGCGTTGAGTGAGCAGAGCTCACTCAACGCCATAATCCGGATGGCGTTGAGTGAGCTGAGCTCACTAAATGCCATAGTCTGGGATGGCGTTGAGTGAGTAGAGCTCACTCAATGCCATAGCTTGGATGGCATTGAGTGAGCTGAGCTCAACGCCATTGTACTGAGAATTTTTTTCTGACAGATTTGTTTTTGGTTGGGTGCTGGTTCAGCTGAACCGGGCCAGTCTAGGAGTGGTCCGTTTTCTTTTAATAAGACCCAATTAAGTCTTATTTTAAAGAAGGTTGACCGGTCAAGTGAAGCCGTGCCACGTGGACCATCGGTTTTGCAAAAGGAGCAGTTACGGCCATGGCCGAGCCCGACCTTCATAGCCAGTAATGGCACTTGACACCTTGGCAGCCCTTCTCCTTCCCTTTTACGGCTGGATTCAACTCCTCTAGGGAAGAGGAGGAGTTTATAGCCATTAGCTAGCTGTCACAGAGCCGTTTTAGCCCCCCCCCCCCCCTCCACTATGGCTGAGCCAAGCTATAATAGGCCATTAATGGCCACCAGCTTTTAGTCATTCCCCCTCACTTACCAAGCCTTTAAACACCCTCAGAGGCCCAAGAGGAGGTTTTTCCATGCTTTTACCTGAAGTTTTTGAGCCTCCCATTGTGCTATTGAGAATTCCGGTGACCCCACCACCGCACCAATGGCATCCCGACGGTCTGCACGCCTCTAGCCCGCGAACAAGGTCCTCCCCTCCTCTCTCTCTATGGGTAGATCCTAGCTTCCTTAGGATTAAGATTCGGGCTCAATTGAGCCCAATCGGAAGAGCTTCTCTTGCCAGTTTTTTCGCAAAAATGAAGTCTCGGGCTCACCGGAAAAAGCCTCTCCGGCGGCCGCGCCGCCGCCCGGCGATGGCCACCGCCTCAACGGAGATGCTGGTGGCGGTGGTCGGCCAGGGAGGAGGCTCGACGGGCGGCTGTGGGAGGGAGAAGTGATCCCAGGTGCATGCTATCTAGACCGTCGGCTTGAGGTTGAAGACAACCTCCCAGCCGACGGATCAACCCTTAAGATCTGTGCAAACATATTGATTAAAGTAATTTCTATATATTTTCTGTAATGTTTCTGCCTGTAACTTGCATTAATTTCCAAAAATACTTAAAGGCTCCTACAGAAAAAGCGGTCAACACCAATATTGTAGCTCTATGAGTCTAAGAAATTTTAAAATTTGTTTAGATTTATTTGGACCACTGGATATACCTCAGCACTCATTTTAGTGAGGTCTATCCATAGGGCTGTCCTGACCATAGAAAAATTCCCCACTCCAATCCAGTCATCAAAATGAATTGAAATTTGGGGTGTGGCCTAATCTTACCTATATCTTGGTGCTGTCCAAAAATTAGGATTTTTGGAAAACATTTTTCTATAGTTTTTAGAAAAATTTAATATACCATGTTTATTTTAATAAAGTGTCCTAAACACCTCAAAATCCCCCGAAATTTTGGTGGGTGGCCTAAGAGGACAAAATAGGACAATGGTAAAATTTTCACCTCATTTGGAGGTGTTTTGTCTAGGGTTTTACTCAACCCTAGTTGGCCACATAAAGGGCTAATTAAGGTAAATCACCCCCTTGGTAATTTGAGTGGTTGTATCACCTCAACAGAGGCTGATATTTTGGTCACTGACTCTTTAGGGCATGACACACCATCCAAGGGAATTTGGGGTGGTCTGGTGTAGGGTAGCTCTAGAACCCTAGGGTAGGTCCCTTAATTGGGATTTGTAGGGTTGTGAAGGTCATGGGGTCAAATGACCTTGGACTAACTTGAAATTTGGTGGAGATGACCATAGGGCCATTATAGTTCTCTGGACAAAATCTTAGGGGATTTGGAGACAGTTAGGCCACCTAAAATCCTAACCCTAGTTTAGGGCACCAATTTTAATTTGAACTATTATGCTTCCAAATGAACTAAAAATCAAATAAAATTTGGGCAGGGTGATTTTCTGGTCTACATGGCCATATTATAATTTTGTTGAGATTTTTGGGTTAATTTATACAGTACTTCATTCACAACTGTAGTTGTGCCCTAGATATTTATTTTGATGATTCTGGAAATTCTTGTTCACTGGAAAGTTATGAAATCTTGGATTGAGGCATCTTATAGCATGTTATACCTTGTGTATTTTTCTTGGGAGTTTTATCTGATTATTTGGGGTACTTGCTTCTTTAATTTACCATTTGAGATATGTAGTCAAAAATAAAAATAATGCCTAATTATTAATTGGAAAATTATGAACTTTGGTCAGTGGGTGTTTCAAACAATGATAGTCACCCTGTAATATCCTCAGGACTTTTAGATAATTAAAAATTGTACTTCCTTCACTAAGCTAGGAAATTAGTATTTTACATTAAAATAAATTCAGAGCCCAAAATATTAGAGAAAAATCACGGGACTTGGTTTCTGATAGTTTTAGGTCACCATAAAGCTTCTGTAATTTTCTTGTGATTTTTGGGTACATATTTACAGTACTTCCTTCATAATATGATAGAAATGGCCTAAAACGGTAAATTAAGAAATATAGGCCTAAACACCTCTGAAATTTCTCAAAATTTGGAATTACTGCTTAAATGCCTCATAGGATTTTTAATGATTTTATGATGATTTATTGTTGGCTCATTAGTTCACTTCATGTTCATACTAGGGCATTGGGAGGCTTAGAAAAAATAAATTAAATGCCCGATAATAGGAAAAATTTGGAAATCTTGGACTTAGTTATATTGTGTCATGATAGACCTCCAGTAAACATTATATGAGATTCGGAAGACAATTTGGAGTACCTCCCCTTATATACCTCATGTATCTTAGGACGGTCTGCATATAGTAAAATCAAAGAAACTGAACTAGAGTGGGTAATGAACTTGGGGAGACAAAATTTTGGTAGTTGTTGGTTTGGATAAGGCAAGTTATGTTTAAGTTCATTATTAGAAGTTAGGATAAGTAGAGTGTGAGATTAGCTAGTGTTTGGTGGCGTTCGGGAACGACGAAAGATTGTCCACCCCGGGTAAGAGAGGAAGAGTCTTAATACTGTAGGGCTAGTTCTGAAGTAACTTAAAAAGGGATCTGGTAAAGGGAGATTAACCAATAACAATAAGTGCCTTGCGAAAGGGAACGGTGGGCTTCAACTACAATCATAGTTCCTAGTGCCCTTTGAGAGCCCTTCATGGGGAATACCGGGGGGCAGTCCTGGGCTAACTTAAACTGTAGGAATAATAAATTAAAAGATCAACTAGTATAACTAGGGTTGCACTTTCACACACCCCGGTAGCTAGGGATGTAGAATAGGTTGGTTTGGTTGCCATTCAAACGGTAGCTCTGAAGGTAGATGCACGTACGGGACAGTCCGGGGAGCCGAGGGCTCGAGGGTTTGAGTACAGAATAAAGGTGGTGGGTCTTCGGTATTTGATTGTCGTTCACACCGACATCGGTGTGTTGACTCGGCGGTGTGGGACACTTAGCACAAGAAAGTCTGGCGGATATAGCCAGTACCAGTACGCGGATACTCTAGGTTATGTTCTTCTAGGGGTGTACGGAAGGGCTAGGCCTGGTAGTGTGGATACCTGCCTAGGAGTGGGGGCCCGACCCACTGTCTCCATTTGCCACTATGGAGGTTCCTGGGATTAAAGCTAACTGCCCGAACAGGGAGAACTAAAGGTATGTGCGCATAGAGTCGTGTGCGTGAGTTGCACTTGCATGAATCATGGCATAGCATATCACTACACTCATATTTGCATACAATCCACACCCCAACATATAAATCGGTATGTGACTTTTTATACGATGGGAGCCTTGCAGAAGACCCCTTAACTTATAAGTTTGTATGGGCATTCATATAAGTTAAGGTTACTTACTTATTTACTTATTTGTTCTCTATCTGCCTTCTTATATATTTGTTACTTACTACATGTCTACTTTATTACTTACTACCGTAGAATTGCTAGATGTACTTTATTCTAGATAGTTGTTTATACACCATGATAGTTGTTAGATTAGCTCCATTGTCATCTGTTTGATTACTCTCCACCTTTGTAGCTTCCCTTTCCTCCTCTCCGCTCGGTGCTTAGGAGCCGTGGGGGGAGGTGTGGGGGATGATAGGGCTTAGTCTTTATGACTAATGGTTTTCAAACCACAACATTACAGGAGCTCTGAATGGGAGACAGGGACCAACAGTCCAGGGACCAGCACCAGCGGAGTACGGTGCACATGGAGGTGGGTCAGTCTAGCACCGGTGCACCTGCGACCAGCTCCGTGAGTGATTAGTTTTTTTTATAGCTTCTGCGATGAGTGATTTGTAGTGAGGACTCTAATGTACCGGGCTCGAGCCCGTTTACCTACATTTCATCTGAACTGTATCTTTGCAGTACTTCTATTTTCTATTTTTATCTATTGATGGACTGGTTGTGATTTTCTATTCGTACATGTTTCTATGTACTTGTTTACATTTTATGTATACTTACTTCTCTCTCTTTGTGATCGAAAAGGGCCGGCAGAATTGGCGTTCTGTCGTGGCGGCCTTCCCGTGAGTCGGTGCCACCGCAAAGAGGCAATTCTGTGTTAAGACCCCGGTGGTTGAAAAATAAAAAAAGGGGGTCTTACAAGTGGTATCAGAGCAGACCTCGATCGGAAGAGAAGTAGTCCACAAAACCCTGGGCCACCCCCGTGCGAGCTTAGTTTGCGGACAAGCTAGCAGTGGAAGCAGTGGTGTGCACATAAGGGAAATCACATGTGAAAGTCCATCCTACCCTTTCTTATATTCCATTCATACATCCTCTAACAAGTGGAATTTTTCCTTATAGCCTGCGGCGAACCCTACATCACAGCAGGGGACACCCCAGGCTCCGAATGTGGTCCCGCCTCCGCCTGCTCAAGCTCCTTTCCAGTAGACAGAGATGGGGCAAACACTGACGGCCATTCTGGAGGCCTTCAGAACTCAGCAAGCCCCGGCCCCACAGCCAAACCCCGGGGCAAATTGGATGACTGTCTTCCGGGGAATTTCCCCTCCATCCTACCTAGGGACGGAGTCTGCAGTACGTACGGAGGAATGGTTGGATACCATTTATGAGAGGCTTGCGGGGATTTGATGCCCCACTGAGGAGGCAGTTGCTTTGGCAGTCTCCTGTCTGGAGTCACACGGGAAGAGGTGGTGGAAATCCAATCTGGACACCACCTTTGCGGGGATGGATTGCGCAGATATTACTTTGGAGGAGTTCAGAGCAGCACTCCTGGGACATTTTGTACCTCAGTCGGCGAGGGATGACCTGGAGGATAGGTTCCTGCGGTTGAGGCAGGGGAACAACACTGTGGTGGAGTATTATCAGGAGTTTACTCACCTGGCCCGCTAAGCGGACGCTTACGAATTAGACGATGTTGGCTATGCCAGGAGGTTTTATAAGAGGCTGAAAGACGACATGAGAAAGGCCCTCCTTTTCGTCTCAGAGGTGAGTCTTGCCAGGATTCTTGAGATGGCTAAGAAGAGAGAAGCGGATCAGCTTACAGTCAGGAGCCGGAAGAGACCGACTGATGATACAGTGATTGGAGATCGTAGAGACCGTCCTCGGGGCCAGGTTATTAGGGAGAGAAGGAACGAGGAGCAGCCTCGTCAGGAGATTGGGCAGGAGCAGAGGAGTCAAGGGGTATTGGCTCCCCAGCCTTTATAGATGCTGGAGATGCCAAGGACAGCAGAGCAGGCACCGGTATGCTTTCAGTGAAATCAGTCGAGGCATATCAAGAGGAACTGCCCTATGAAGCGAGCACCCCCACCAGTACATCAGGGCGCTCCACCTCCCCAACAGTTTGGCGGATGAGGACAGGACCAATGATGAGGATTTCAAGATAGAGGCCGCAGGCCAGAGAGGGAGAAGGTGTATGCTTTAGACCTGACACAGCCCCGGAACCCGAAGCAGGTTATCGCAGGTATGGCATTAGTTTTAAGTTTTCTTCATATGAACTAGTATTCTAGACATAACTTAGTTAGAAATTAAGAGAAGACAACTGCAACAAGAATACTAAGACACTTAATTACCCCAGGCATAGTCTTCGTTAGCGGCAAGCCCGCTCACACCCTCTTCGACACTAGTGGTTCGCACTCGTTCGTGTCGGAGGATTTCGTGAAAGGACTGGCAGGTGTGGAGTCATTCACCGGGAAGATGATGAGAGTGTGCCTACCCGATGGATCAGAGATAATGACCTCTGTTCATTGCAATATGGAAGCAAAGATCGGCGGGAAGGCGTTTGAGGCACCAGCGATGATTCTGAAGATGCCAGATTACGATCTGATCCTGGGCATGACTTGGCTGTGCTGGAACGATGCCCAGATCGACTACGTGTCGAAGAGGATCACCGTGAGGCACGACGACTCCTTCATTGTCATCAAATGTACTATATAAGCACCCCGCACCTTATTATCACCTATGCAAGCCGTTACGGCCCATCTGCAGGGGGAAGAAGTTTATCAGGTCCTTTTTGAGGCGGTCGTGACCAAGGACTCAATTTAAGATATTCCAGTAGTACGGGACTTCGTCGACGTGTTTCCAGAGAAGCTACCAGGGCTACCCCCGCACTGAGAGAAGGACTTTCAGATTCAGCTCGTACCGGGGGCTAAGCCGGTATCCAGAGCTCCCTATCGAATGGCCCCAAACGAGTTGGTGGAATTTCGAAGCCAGCTTCAGGAATTAGTGGAGGACGGGTTTGTTCGGCCTAGCTCTTCACCATGGGGAGCCATGGTGTTATTCGTTAAGAAGAAGGACGGGACTCTTCGACTGTGTATAGATTACCGGGCCCTAAACAGGTTGACGGTCCGGAATACTTATCCCTTGCCATGGATAGACGAGCTATTTGACCAGCTGGAGGGAGCCCATTGGTTCTCAAAGCTGGATCTGAGGTCAGGGTGCTACCAGCTTCACATTCGGGAGGAGGACATCCCGAAGACGGCCTTCAGCAGCAGATATGGTTTGTACGAGTTTACCGTGATGCCTTTTGGGCTCACGAATGCACCCTCCACATTTATGACCTTGATGAACCGGGTGTTCAAACAGTATCTAGATGTATTTGTTATCGTATTCATCGACGACATCCTTATCTATTCAAGGACAGAGGAGGAGCATGCGAGACATCTGGCCTTGACCTTGGAGAAGCTGCGGGAGCATGAGATGTATGCCAAGTACAACAAGTGCTAGTTCTGGCTAAAGGAGGTGGCCTTTCTGGGCCATGTCATCAGTGGAGCAGGTCTGGCAGTAGATCCGGCGAAGGTCCAGGCAGTACGGGATTGGCCACCGCTAAGGTCGGCCTCAGATGTTCGAAGTTTCTTGGGACTTGCCGGTTATTACCGGAAGTTCGTAAAGGGGTTCTCTCAGATTGCTCTCCCTCTTGCGTCTCTGACGAAGAAGGAGTCCCCTTTTATTTGGACACCACGATGCGAATCTGCTTTCCAGGAGCTGAAGGATCGTCTTACCTCGGCTCCCATCCTTGCCCTTCTGTCAGGGAAGGAAGGATTCCAGGTGTACACAGATGCTTCCTATCAGGGGATGGGTGCCGTTCTGATGCAAAACAGGCACGTAATAGCCTATGCCTCCCGTCAATTGAAGCAACACGAGCAGAACTACCCCGTGCACGATTTGGAGATAGGGGCAGTCGTTTTTGCTCTTAAGATCTGGCGACACTATCTTTACGGAGTACATTGCGATATCTTCTCTGACCATAATAATCTTAAGTACGTCGACACCCAGAAAGAGTTAAATATCAGGCAGAGATGCTGGGTAGAGTTTCTATCGGACTACCAGTATACCATGCACTACCATCCGGGAAAGGCAAACGTGGTCGCAGATGCTCTGAGCCGGAGAGCGAGTACGTCAAGAGTAGGCCCGCAGCTGATGGCCTTGGAGTTGGTTAGATCATTCGAGGAAATGCAGATATCACTAGTATCCGAGGATGACCCGGAGCTATATATGGAGTACCTGGGGTTGATGGTTACAATTGATGATATTCGGGACCACATCAGAGATGGGCAAAAGCTGGATGAGAGAGCTGAGATGATATTTCGAGCCTTGGAGGACGGCACGACAGGAGATTACTCTTTGAGGGATGGTCTCCTGTGTTTTAGAGGCAGAGTCTACATACCGGCAGGTGACCAGATCCGGGAGGACATCATGACGGAAGCTCACTACAGCCGATATTCGGTACACCCGGGGATCACCAAGATGTTAAAGGATTTAAAGAGGACGATATACTGGCCGGGTATGAAGAAAGATATTACGTACTTTGTGACGCATTGCGAGGCCTGCCAACTCGTGAAAGCAGAGTGTAGGAACCCGACAGGCTTGCTGCAGCCACTTCCGGTGCCGGAGTGGAAATTTGAGGATACAGCCATGGACTTCAAACATGGGCTACCTCGATCCCGTGCGGGGAATGACTCGATCTGGGTGATAGTGGACAGGCTAACAAAGGTGGCCAGATTCATTCCAGTGGCGAAGGATGCTCCGGTTAATGTATTAGTACGGAGGTTCATTGAGCAGTTTGTGCGTTATCATGGGGTGCCCAAGACTATCGTTTCGGATCGGGATGGGCGGTTTATATCCAGGGAATGGAGGTTAGTCCATGCCCATTTGGGTTCTCGGTTGACATTCAGCACAGCTTTTCACCCTCAGACCGACGGGCAGACAGAGCGCACTAACTGTACACTGGAAGATCTTTTGCGCCTGTGTATTTTGGACCGCGACGAGCCTTGGGAGAGATTGCTGCCACTGGTCGAGTTTTCGTACAACAACGCCCATCAGTCCAGCATAGGCATGGCTCCATACGAGGCGTTGTATGGAAGGAGGTGCAGGACCCCACTATTATGGGTTCAAGATGAGGATCTGCAGGCATTAGGCTCGGAGTTTGTGGGGGATACCGATGCTCAGATTAGATTGATCCGGGACAGGATGTTGGAAGCCCAGAGCAGGCAGGCCAAATATTATGATGCGAGGCATCGTCAAGTGGAGTTCTAGGTGGGAGACCAGGTTTTCTTGAAAATACGGCCGATGCATAGAGTCTCGCGGATTCGCGGGCGGAAGAAGCTCAGTCCGAGATAAATTGGGCCTTGTAGGATCCTGGAGCGGATCGGCCCCTTGGCTTATAGACTTTAGCTACCACCGGAGTTAGTTGGATTGCATGACGTCTTCCACGTCTCCTCACTTCAAAGGGCTCTGCTACGCCCTGAGCAGCTGATTTCCTCGGCAGATGGCCTGGTGGCCTAAGATCGGTCAGTCAACTTGGAGCCTATATGGATCGATGACATAGCAGTGCGGGTCTTGCGACGTAAGAATGTCCCGTTAGTCAAGGTTCTGTGGAACAATCATGGGCAAGAGGAGCATACATGGGAGCCACAGGACTTGCTGCGGCAAAAGTATCCAGATCTTTTCGGTCAGGTATACCTCATAACCCTCTGGACAATCAATTTGCATTCCTGTTTTAAACCAATAGGACTGAAATTTCAAGAATAGGGGCTAATCTTTTGTTTATTGGGGTATACATAGTCAATTGGACGAATTGGTCTATGATTTGAAACCGCACATAGCAAATGTAATGTAGAGATGTAAATCTTTCGACATCCATGGGATGTTACAAGCTTCTTTTTCCCGATTGGAGCCCTCGTAGGCTTAACCTTGATTTCGGGGACGAAATCTTTGTTTTGTTTATTGGGATTTGTAAAATCCCATTTCCGGCTAGACCCCTGGAAGTGGTTTTTTAATAACAGAACCCTAGGAAAACCCAGGAATTGAAGTTTATCGACCAAGATTTCGAGTAAAGGGGTGGTCACGCCCGTGACCGACCTGTCACGCCCGTGACCTAGGGCGTGACCCCTTCGATGATCGTCGACCTCTGAAAGATGATCGGCGAGCTCTGAAATTTCAACATGGGCCTGACACGCCCGTGACCGATCCGTCACGCCCGTGACCTTGGAATGGCGTTGAGTGAGCTAAGCTCACTCAACGCCATAGTCTGGATGGCGTTGAATGAGCTTAGCTCACTCAAAGCCATAAGCAAGACAACGTTGAGTGCACAGACTGCACTCAACGCCATCTGGTATCGTCTGGTTGGCGTTGAGTGAGCTGAGCGCACTCAACGCCGTAGACTGGATGGCATTGAGTGAGCTTAGCTCAAACAACGCCGTAAACTGTCAGGCGGGATGGCGTTAAGTGCGTTAAGTGCACTCAACGCCAAAATTTGAACGGCATTAAGTGCACTAATCACACTCAATGCCATTTGGTGTTGTTTGAAAGGCGTTGAGTGAGCAGAGCTCACTCAATGCCATAATCTCGACGGCGTTGAGTGAGCTAAGCCCACTCAACGCCATCTTTTAAAAAGGACATATTCTGGTGGCGTTGAGTGAGCAGAGCTCACTCAACGCCATAATCCGGATGGCGTTGAGTGAGCTGAGCTCACTCAACGCCATAGTCTGGGATGGCGTTGAGTGAGCAGAGCTCACTCAACGCAGTAGCTTGGTTGGCGTTGAGTGAGCTGAGCTCACTCAACGCCATTGTACTTAGAATTTTTTTCTGACAGATTGGTTTTGGGCTGGGTGCTTTTTCAGCTGAACCGGGCCGGTCTAGGAGTGGGCCGTTTTCTTTTAATAAGACCCAATAAAGTCTTATTTTAAAGAAGGTTGATCGGTCAAGTGAAGCCGTGCCACGTGGACCGTCGGTTTTGCAAAAGGAGCAGTTACGGCCATGGCCGAGCCCGACCTTCATAGCCAGTAATGGCACTTAACACCTTGGCAGCCCTTCCCCTCCCCTTTTACGGCTTGATTAAACTCCTCTAGGGAAGAGGAGGAGTTTCAAGCTATTAACTAGATGTCACAGAGCCGTTTCAGCCCCCCCCCCCCACCACCACCACCATGGTCGAGCCAAGCTATAATGGGCCATTAATGGCCATTAGCTTTTGGCCGTTCCCCCTCCCTTACCAAGCCTTTAAACACCCTCAGAGGCCTAAGAGGAGGTTTTTCCCAGCTTTTACCTGAAGTTTTCGAGCCTCCCATTATGCTATTGAGAATTCCGGCGACGCCACCACCGCACCAATGGCATCCCAACGGTCTGCATGCCTCCCGCTCGCGAACAAGGTCCTCCCCTCCTCTCTCTCTCTACGGGTAGATCTTAGCTTCCTTAGGATTAAGATTCGGGCTCAATTGAGCCCGATCGGAAGTGCTTCTCTTCCCGATTTTTACGCAGAAATGAAGTCTCGGGCTCGCCGGAAAAAGCCTATCCGGCGGCCGTGCCGCTGCCCGGCGATTGCCACCGCCTCAACGGAGGTGGTGGTGGCGGTGGCCGGCCAGGGAGGAGGCTGGATGGCCGGGTGTGGGAGGGAGAAGTGCTCCCAGGTGCGTGCTATCTAAACCGTCAGCTGGAGGTTAAAGACAACCTCCCAGCCGACGGATCAACCCTTAAGATCTGTGCAAACATATTGATTAAAGTAATTTCTATATATTTTATGTAATGTTTTTGCCTGTAAATTGCATTAATTTCCAAAAATATTTAGAGTCTCCTACAGAAAAAGTTTTCAACACCAATATTGTAGCTCTATGAGTCTAAAAAATTTTAAAATTTGTGTCAAGTGATTTGGACCACTGGATAGACCTCAACACTCATTTTGGTCAGGTCTATCCATAGGGCTGTCCTGACATTAGAAAATTTCCCCATACCAATCCAGTCATCAAAATGACTTGAAATTTGAGGTGTGGCACAATCATACCTATATCTAGGTGCTGTCCAAAAATTAGGATTTTTGGAAAACATTTTTCTAAAGTTTTTAGAAAAATTTAATAAATCATGTGTATTTAAATCAAGTGTCCTAAACACCTCAAAATCCACCCAAATTTGGGTGGGTGGCCTTAGAAAACATAATAGGACATTGGAAAAAATTTCACCTCATTTGGAGGTATTTTGACTAGGGTTTTACTCAACCCTAGTTGGCCCCATAAAGGGCTAATTAGGGTAAATCACCCCCTTGGTAATTTGAGTGGTCGTATCACCTCAACAGAGGCTGATATTTTGGTCACTAACTTTTTAGGGCATGACACACCCTCCAAGGGAGTTTGGGGTGGTTTGGTGTAGGGTAGCCCTAGAACCCTAGGGTAGGTCCCTTAATGGGGATTTGTAGGGTTGTGAAGGTCATGGGGTCAAATTACCTTGGACTGACTTGAAATTTGGTGGAAAGGACTATAGAACCATTATAGTTCTCTGGACAAAATCCTAGGGGATTTGGAGACAGTTAGGCCACCTAAAATCCTAATCCTAGTTTAGGGCACCAATCTTAATTTGAACTATTATGCTTACAAATGAACTAAAAATAAAATAAAATTTGGGCAGGGTAATTTTCTAGTCTAAATGGAAATAATATAATTTTGTTTAGATTTTTGGGTTAATTTATACAGTACTTCATTCACAACTCTAGTTGTGCCCTAGATATTTATTTTGATGAATTTGGAATATTTGTTCAATGAAAAGTTATGAAATCTTGGATTGAGGCATCTTATAGCATGTTATACCTTATGTATTGTTCTTGGGAGTTTTATATGATTATTTCGGGTACTTGCTTCTTTAACTTACCATTTGAGATATGTAGTCAAAAATACAAATAATGCCCAATTATTAATTGGAAAATTATGAACTTTGGTCAGTGGGTGTTTCAAACCATGATAGTCACCCTGTAATCTTCTCAAGACTTTTAGATAATAAAAAATTGTACTTCCTTCACTAAGCTAGGAAATTAGTATTTTATATTAAAATAAATTCAAAGCCCAAAATATTAGAGAAAAATCATGAGACTTGGTTTCTGATAGTTTTAGGTCACCATAAAGCTTCTGTAATTTTCTTGTGATTTTTGGGTACATATTTACAGTACTTGCTTCATAATATGATAGAAGTGGCCTAAAATGGTAAATTAGGAAATATAGGCCTAAAAACCTCTGAAATTTCTCAAAATTTGGAATTACTGCTTAAATGCCTCATAGGATTTTTACTGATTTTATGATGATTTATTATTGGCTCATTAGTGCACTTCATGTTCATACTAGGGCATTGGGAGGCTTAGAAAAAATAAATTAAATGCCCGATAATAGGAAAAATTTGGAAATCTTGGACTTAGTTATATTGTATTATTATAGACCTCCAGTAAACATTATAGCAGATTCAGAAGACAATTTGGAGTACCTCCCCTTATATACCTCATGTATCTTAGGACGGTCTGCATATAGTAAAATCATAGAAACTGAACTAGAGTGGGTAATGAACTTGGGGAGACAGAATTTTGGTAGTTGCTGGTTTGGATAAGGCAAGTTAAGTTTAATTTCATTATTGGAAGTCAGGATAAGTAGAGTGTGAGATTGGCTAGTGTTAGGTGGCGTTCGGGAACGACGAAAGATCGTCCACCGCGGGTAGGAGAGGAAGAGTCTTAATACTCTAGGGCTATATCTTAAGTAACTTAAAAAGGGATCGGGTAAAGGGAGATTAACCAATAACAATAAGTGCCTTGCGAAAGGGAATGGTGGGCTTCAACTACAATCATAGTTCCTAGTGCCCTTTGAGAGCCCTTCATGGGGAATACTGGGGGGCAGTCCTGGGCTAACGTAAACCGTAGGAATAATAAATTAAAAGAGCAACTAGTATAACTAGGATTGCACTTTCACACACCCAGGTAGCTAGGGAGGTAGAATAGGTTGGTTTGGTTTCCATTCAAACGATAGCTCAGAAGGTAGATGCACGGACGGGATAGTCCGGGTAGCCGAGGGCTCGAGGGTTTGAGTACAGAATAAAGGTGGTGGGTCTTCGGTATTTGATTGTTGTTCACACTGACATCGGTGCGTTGACTCGGCGGTGTGGGACACTTAGCCAAAGAAAGTCTTGCGGATATAGCCAGCACAAGTATGCAGATACTCTAGGTTTTGTTCTTCTAGGGGCACACGGAAGGGCTAGGCCCGGTATTGTGGATACCAGCCTAGGAGTGGGGGGCCCGACCCACTATCTTCATTTGACACTACGGAGGTTCCTGGGAGTGAAGATAGCTACCCGAATAGGGGGAACTAAAGGTATGTGCGCATAGAGTCGTGTGCGTGAGTTGCACTTGCATGAATCATGGCATAACATATCACTACACTCATATTTGCATACAACCGACACCCCAACGTATAAATCGGTATGGGACTTTTATACAATGGGAGCCTTGCAGAAGACCCCTTAACTTATAAGTTTGTATGAGCATTCATATAAGTTAAGGTTACTTTCTTATTTACTTATTTGTTCTCTATCTGCCATCTTATATATTTATTACTTACTACATGTCTACTTTATTACTTACTACCGTAGAATTGCTAGATGTACTTTTTTCTAGATAGTTGTTTATACACCATGATAGTTGTTAGATTAGCTCCATTGTCATCTGTTTGATTACTCTCCACCTTTGTAGCTTCCCTTTCCTCCTCTTCGCTCGGTGCTGATGAGCCGTGGGGGAGGGGTAGGGGATGATAGGGCTTAGTCTTTATGACTAATGGTTTTTGAACCATAACATTACAGGAGCTACGGATGGGAGACAGGGACCAGCAGTCCAGGGACCAGCACCAGCGGAGTACGGTGCGCATGGAGGTGGGTTAGTCTAGCATCGGTTCACCTGCGACCAGCTCTGTGAGTGATTAGTTTTTTTATAGCTTCCACGATGAGTGATTTGTAGTGAGGACTCTCATGTACTGGGCTCGAGCCCGTTTTTCTACATTTCATCTGAACTGTATCTTTGCAGTACTTCTATTTTCTGTTTTTATCTATTGATGGACTGGTTGTGATTTTCTATTCGTACATGTTTCTATGGAATTGTTTACATTTTATGTATACTTACTTCTCTCTCTTTGTGATCGAAAAGGGCCGGCAGAATTGGCATTTTGTAGTGGCAGCCTTCCCGTGAGTCGGTGCCACCGCAAAGCGGCAATTCTGGGCTAAGACCCCGGTGGTTGAAAAATAAAAAAAGGGGGGTATTACAAGTGGTATCATAGCAGACCTCGATTGGAAGAGAAGTAGTCCACAAAACCCTGGGCCACCCCCGTGTGAGCTTAGTTTGCGGACAAACTAGCAGCGGAAGTAGTGGTGTGCCCATAAGGGAAATCACATGTGAAAGTCCATCCTACCCTTTCTTATATTCCATTCATACATCCTCTAACAAGTGGAATTTTTCCTTGTAGCCTGTGACGAACCCTACATCAAAGCAGGGGATACCCCAGGCTCCGAATGTGGTCCCGCCTCCTCCGGCTCCAGCTCCGTTCCAACAGACGGAGATGGGGCAAACACTGACGGCCATTTTGGACGCCTTCAAAGCTCAGCAAGCCCCGACCCACAGCAAAACCCCGGGGCCAATTGGATGACTGTCTTCCGGGGACTTTCCCCTCCATCCTACCGGGGGACGGAGTCTGCAGTACGTACGGAGGAATGGTTGGATACCATTTACGAGACGCTTGCGGGGATTCGATGCCCCACTGAGGAGGCAGTTTCTTTGGCAGCCTCCTGCCTGGAGTCACACGGGAAGAGGTGGTGGAAATCCCAACTAGACACCACCTTTGCAGGGATGGATTGCGCAAATATTACTTGGGAGGAGTTCAGAGCAGCACTCCTAGGACATTTTTTACCTCAGTCGGCGAGGGAAGACCTGGAGGAAAAGTTGCTTCGGTTGAGGCAGGGGAACAGGATTGTGGTGGAGTATTATCAGGAGTTTACTCACCTAGCCCGCTATGCGGACGCTTACTAGTTAGACGATGCTGGCTATGCCAGGAGGTTTTATAAGGGGCAACAAGATGACATGAGACAGGCCCTCCTTTTCGTCTCAGAGGGGAGTCTGGCCAGGATTCTGGAGATGGCTAAGAAGAGAGAAGCGGATCAGCTTACAGTAAGGAGCCGGAAGAGACCGGCTGATGATACAGTGATTGGAGGTCGTAGAGACCGTCCTCAGGGCCAGGTTATTGGGGGAGAGAAGGAACGGGGAGCATCCTCGTCAGGATATTGGGCAGGAGCAGAGGAGTCAGGGGGTATTGGCTCCCCAGCCTTTATAGATGCTGGAGATGCCAAGGATAGCAGAGCAGATACCGGTATGCTTTCAGTGCAATCAGCCGGGGCATATCAAGAGGAACTGCCCTATGAGGCGAGCACACCCACCACCACATCAGGGTGCTCCACCTCCCCGACAGTTTGGCGGACGAGGACAGGACCGACGACGAGGATTTCAGGATCGAGGCCGCAGGCCAAAGTGGGAGCAGGTGTATGCTCTAGACCTAACACAGCCCCGGAACCCGGAGCAGGTTATCGCAGGTATGGAAGTACTTTTAAGTTTTCTTTATATGAACTAGTATTCTAGACATAACATAGTTAGAAATTAATAGAATACAACTACAACAAGAATACTAGGACACTTAATTACCCCAGGCATAGTCTTCGTTAGCGGCAAGCCCGCTCACACCCTCTTCGACACTGGTGCTTCGCACTCGTTTTTGTCGGAGGATTTCGTGAAAGGACTGGAAGTTGTGGTGCCATTTACCGGGAAGATGATGAGAGTGCGCCTACCCGATGGATCAGATATAATGACCTCTGCTCATTGCAATATGGAAGCAAAGATCGGCGGGAAGGCGTTTGAGGCACCAGCGACGATTCTGAAGATTCCAGATTACGATCTGTTCCTGGGCATGACTTGGCTGTGCTGGAACCATGCCCAGATCGACTGCGTGTCGAAGAGGATCACCGTGGGGCACGATGAATCCTTCATTGTCATCGAAGGTATTATACCAGCACCCCGCACCTTATTATCACCTATGCAGGCCGTTACGGCCCATCTGCAGGGGGAAGAAATTTATCAGGTCCTTTTTGTGGCGGTCGTGGCCAAGGACTCCATTTCAGATATTCCAGTAGTACGGGACTTCGTCGACGTGTTTCCGGAGAAGCTACCAGGGCTACCCCCGCACCGAGAGAAGGACTTTCAGATTCAGCTCGTACTGGGGGCTAAGCTGGTATCCAGAGCTCCTTATCGAATGTCCCCAAAGGAGTTGGTGGAATTTCGAAGCCAGCTTCAGGAGTTAGTGGAGGCCGGGTTCGTTCGGCCTAGCTCTTCATCATGGGGAGCTCTGTTGTTATTCGTTAAGAAGAAGGATGGGACTCTTCGACTGTGTATAGATTACCGGGCCCTGAACAGGTTGACGGTCCGGAATACTTATCCCTTGCCAAGGAAAGACGAGCTATTTGACCAGCTGGAGGGAGCCCATTGGTTCTCAAAGCTGGATCTGAGGTTAGGGTACTACCAGCTTTGCATTCGGGAGGAGGACATCCTGAAGATGGCCTTCAGCAGCAGATATGGTTTGTACGAGTTTACCGTGATGCCTTTTGGGCTCACGAATGCACCCTCCGCATTTATGACCTTGATGAACCGGGTGTTCGAACAGTATCTATATGTCTTTGTTATCGTATTCATCGACGTCATCCTTATCTATTAAAGGAGGAGGAGGAGCACGCGAGACATCTGGCCTTGACCTTGGAGAAGCTGCGTGAGTATGAGATGTATGCCAAGTACAGCAAGTGCCAGTTCTGGCTAAAGGAGGTGGACTTTCTGGGCCATGTCATCAGTGGAGCTGGTCTGGCAGTAGATCCGGCGAAGGTCCAGGCAGTACGGGATTGGCCACCGCTAAGGTTGGACTCGGATGTTCGAAGTTTCTTGGGACTTGCCGGTTATTACCGGAATTTCGTAAAGGGGTTCTCTCAGATTTCTCTCCCTCTTACGTCTCTGATGAAGAAGGAGTCCCCATTTATTTGGACACCACGATGCGAATCTGCTTTCCAGGAGCTGAAGGATCGTCTTACCTAGGCTCCCATCCTTGCCCTTCCGTTAGGGAAGGAAGGATTCAAGGTGTACACAGATGCTTCCTATCAGGGGATGGGTGCCGTTCTGATGCAAAACGGGCACGTAATAGCCTATGCATCCCGTCAGTTGAAGCAGCATGAGCAGAACTACCCCGTGCACGATTTGGAGATGGGGGCAGTCATTTTTGCTCTTAAGATCTGGCGACACTATCTTTACGGAGTATATTGTGATATCTTCTCTAACCACAAGAATCTGAAGTATGTCGACGCCCAGAAGGAGTTAAATATCAGGCAGAGACGCTGGGTAGAGTTTCTATCGGACTACCAGTATACCATGCACTACCATCCGGGGAAGGCAAACGTGGTTGTATATGCTCTGAGCCGGAGAGCGAGTACGTCAAGAGTAGGCCTGCAACTGATGGCCTTGGAGTTGATTAGATCATTCGAGGAGATGCAGATATCACTAGTGTCCGAGGATGACCCAGAGCTATATATGGAGTAACTGGGGTCGATGGTTATAATTGATGATATTCGGGACCGCATCGGAGATGGGCAGAAGCTGGATGAGAGAGCTAAGCCGATATTCCGAGCCTTGGAGGACGGCATGACAGGAGATTACTCTTTGAGGGATGGTCTCCTGTGTTTTAAAGGCAGAGTCTACATACTAGCAGAAGGCCAGATCAGGGAGGACATCATGAAGGAAGCTCACTACAGCCGATATTCGGTACACCCGGGGATCACCAAGATGGTAAATGATTTGAAGAGGACGATGTATTGGCCGGGTATGAAGAAAGATATTACGTACTTTGTGATGCATTGCGAGGCCTGCCAACTCGTGAAGGCAGAGTGTAGGAACCCAGCAGGCTTGCTGCAGCCACTTCCGGTGTCGGAGTTGAAATTTGAGGATATAGCCATGGACTTCATACATGGGCTACCTCGATCCCGTGCGGGGAATGCCTCGATCTGGGTGATAGTGGACATGCTAACAAAGGTGGCCAGATTCATTCTAGTGGCAAAGGACGCTCCTGTTAGTGTATTAGTACGGAGGTTTATTGAGCAGTTTGTGCGTTATCATGGGGTGCCCAAGACTATATTTTCGGATTGGGATGGGCGGTTTACATCCAGGGAATGGAGGTTAGTCCAGGACCATCTGGGTTCTCAGTTGACATTCAGCACAGCTTTTTACCCTCAGACCGACGGGCAGACAGAGCGCACCAACCGTACACTGGAAGATCTTTTGTGCCTGTGTATTTTGGACCGCGGCGAGCCTTGGGAGAGATTGCTGCCACTGGTCGAGTTTTCGTACAACAATGCCAATCAGTCCAGCATAGGCATGGCTCCATACGAGGCATTGTATGGAAGGAGGTGCAAGACCCCACTATCATGGGTTCAGGATAAGGATCCACAGGCATTAGGCTCGGAGTTTGTGGGGGATACAGATGCTCAAATTAGATTGATCCGGGACAGGATGTTGGAAGCCCAGAGCAGGCAGGCCAAATATTATAATGCGAGGCATCGTCAAGTGGAGTTCCAGGTGGGAGACCGGGTTTTCTTGAAAATACGGCCGATGCACGGAGTCTCGCGGATTCGCGGGCAAAAGAAGCTAAGTCCGAGATATATGGGGCCTTGTAGGATCTTTGAGCGGATCGGCCCCTTGGCTTATAGACTGGAGCTACTGCAAGAGTTAGCGGGATTGCATGACGTCTTCCACATCTCCTCACTTCAAAGGGCTCTACTACGCCTATAACACCCCAAAATGTTGTAGGAGCGATGGGGATCACTTTTGGCCAAGACGAAGTTTTGGTGCAGGTGATACGGGCCCCGACACGGGCGTGTCAGAGGCCGTATCGGGCGCGTCGAGCTCGGGCCGTCGAGCTGGCCGTGTAGTCGACCCGTTCAAGTCGACGGTGGTCGTGTTGTGGAACACAGCCTAGGACACGGGCGTGTCCTAGGCCGTGTCACACCTGGGCTGTACGGTGGGGTACACGGGCAGTGATACGGGCACGAACACGGGCCTGTCTAGTTTGACACGGGCGTGTCTGATGTCGTGTCACCAAGCCGTGTACCTCTCTAACTGCAAAGTGTTGGTCGATTGCACACGGGGGGCGTGACACGGGTCCTGACACGGGCGTGTCGCAGGTGACACGGGCGTGTCGGAGGCCGTGTCAAAGGCCGTGTGCTGGTTTTTCGAATCGATCGAGACGGCGAATGGGTGACACGGCCAGGCACACGGCCGTGTTGCAACCCGTGTTCGGCCTAGATTTTATGATTTCAGATCTAATCTTGGTCGTTCGTTTCCTTGACTTTGGATCCGACGGTGGGGGGCTGCTCCTGGGTGGTTTTATCCGGGATTTAGGGTTGGGAATCCTCATTTCCCTTAGCCATTCTCTCTATAAGAGTTTAGAGAGAAGGGAGAGCAAGGAGGAAGGAGGAGTCCAAGATCCGGCCGCCGGATGAGCTTCGTAGCTCCGAATCGCGATCCGAGTCCAGATCCGCAGAGGTGACGCCGTTGCGGTGCTTTCCAACCGCATAGTTTTCAATGGCGCCGCGGAAAAGCGAAAGGGTAACGATTCTCTTCTTGAACATGTGAAGCTCTTCTTCCTTTGCATGGGAAAACCCCTCTCCCGCGAGTGTGCGGCGAGACCGTGTTATTCCTTGGGGTAGATATGTAAAGTCCCCCTTGTTAGAGTCCGGAATCGTAGTACGGACATAGGCATGCTGTGTGAAGCCTACCCGGATGTGTTTTCCGGATCGGTGATGATTTGATGTGCATTTGTTGGCCGGAGAAGACTCCGAGCATTTTGATTGTTTTCGGGTTGCTATGCGGTAGAATGCATCAGGGAATCTGGGGGATTAACCCCAAGGTGCACCCGGAAATCTGGACGGAAATGCATTTCTGTCATATCGGTGGCCTGGGAGCCAACCGGGTACATAGCGGGGCTATGTACCTTGTTTGATCGTTATTTGGGACTGGGGAAGCTTAGTCCGCGTCAGTGGCCAAATGGCAATGGCGGGGTGAGCAACGGGCTAGTTTACCCCTAACCGCTCCACCTGCTCGGTTAAAGTGACCTAAAGTTTTCGTGGGACTTACCGAGGTTTGGAGATCGAGTCTAGGCTACGGCTGAGAAGACTAAATGGTCACAAAGATTGCCACCCTGGGGGTGGTGGTGGAGTCGAGGACCGGACGGGGTTCGGACTGGCTTCGCCGGGTAAGTGCCCTGAAAGCACGGGGTGTACGGCCGTGAGAGCGTGCACCTGTGATGAGATGCTTATTTTACTGTGTTGCTTGTTTTGCTAACAAGTGCATGGAAGAATCTTTGCCGCCCCGGTTTGGGGGCGGAATTGTTATAATTTGGTCAGCATAGCTGACCGTTGCCTTTGTTTGCCACCGGGCGGTGGTTTGTGGCTTGCAGGTGCTACGGAGCAGAGCGGGAAGTAGCGGGCTAAAGCCCTTGTTGCTGTGCCGGCCCTCGAAGGCCTAATTGCTTATGTTTCTTTCCCGTTTTTCATGTATGGCCGGCCTACGTGCCAAAGTTTGGAAAACACTTTTGTTAAGTGAACAGTGTAAGGCCTTAAGGCCATTTCTCTTTTGGTGTATGTACACATTCCTGAGTTTGTAGTGGACATTCATGCTGTTGTGGCTGGGTTCTTATTTCTTTTGCAACCTAATAAATTGCTTCCGCTAGGTGTTGTGTAGGATGACATGATTGGTTGAAAGGTTTCAACGCGTAACCAACCGGTCTGTCCATAATATATGGCGTCGGGCCCCGGCCGGACCTACTGTTATATACTATGCGACGGATAGGGGTGTTACAAATTGGTATCAAACTACTGGTTTCGGTCAAGCTTAAATGAATTCGTGGGCGAATTCACTTTAAGGGGTGGTGAGCACATGTGTGTGCGTCATCGTTATAACATGAAAAGAACCCATGAATGTCCACTTAGGAATGAAAATACACATATTTAAGGAACCTGCGTGTTCCTATAATTGCTTTTTGCAATTTTGTTCAGTCACTTATTGTGTTTTGAACGACTATAGGTTTCCGGAAGTGGAGCGTGGCAGTCAGAACACACGTTTGCTGAGCAAAGTAATGCACTAAGTAACGTTCCTGAGACCCCTACGTCTTGGGAAACCATAAGAAGGGTGGTTGAAGCGGTGTTCGCTGTGACCAATGCACAACATGGAAGTAATGTGCAACCCTTTTTCCCTGAGATGGCCCCAACATCGGGCGGTATGTTGGAGCAAAGGGCATTTGGAGGTCTTTTAGAGAAGCAGATGAGCATGACTGTGGTGCAGGGAGTGCATTCAGTTGA
Organism: Platanthera zijinensis; assembly: GCA_039513925.1. Lineage (NCBI taxonomy): Eukaryota > Viridiplantae > Streptophyta > Magnoliopsida > Asparagales > Orchidaceae > Platanthera > Platanthera zijinensis. The sequence continues at coordinate 11,789,639 of CM077097.1, forward strand.
CGCATATTTGCAGACGTTCCTTATGATAAGGCGCTACCCAGGCTTTGAATGGGAAAGCGAGCAATCTATAGTGGATAGATTTTATAACGGTCTGCGCAGCGAGCTGCGTATCCTACTGCTAGGACCAAAGTTATTGGGATTCCGAGCTTTAGTGGAGTCGGCTAGAGCTTTGGAGGTGGAGTTGGGGAAAACTCGCTAAGTATCAGTGGATAGGGTACCAAACCCTACTGGTCCTATAAGGACTGTCTATCGAAAGACGCCGAGAAAAGAGGCTGGATCATCTACTACCCGATCTACCCTCAATTGTTATTCTTGTGGCAAGACAGGGCATCTCGCTAGAGAGTGTAGGGAGAGTGCTCAGAAGACTAGGAATATTTTGGCAGGAGCAGTTGAAGATTCTATGGCAAAGGGTTCGGTGGTCAAGTCGACAACCTCAAAATCCGGGTACCGTAGGTGGTACAAGAAGTCTAGGAAATCGGGTCTAGTCCCTTCCTCTAGCACATCCGGAGCGACTACAGTCCAAACCTCGGATGCATGCTTTGTTTGTGGAAAGCCGGGGCACTATGGCCGGGATTGTTGGAATGGACGCCCAATGTCCAAAAAGAAGTCGGGGTCGATATCTGAAGAGAAAGACAAGGCGGTGGCGTCCGCCGCATCGCTGATTACTCCAGCCCAACCGGGAGTGAACATCCTTGGCCAGCAGGAGGTCATGTGGCCGACCGTCGGGTCGTCAGGTATGGTTTAGTTGTTAGCAACCTTGCTTCTTGCCTTATGCGTGTTTACTTAGAACTTGAAGTTCTAGGCTTTATTTTGGAATCTTGGCAATCCGGATGGGTTATTACCCAGTAGTCGTCCAGTGCGCGCGGAGATATAGTCTGTGCGGTAAGAGTCTTATTGAAAGTCAAGGATTCGACTTGTTAGCGTCGTTGTTTCCGTTAGTAGAGTTCGACGTCATCTTTGTTGGGCTAGCTTTTGGGGCTGAAGGCTTTTATCGTTGGGAACCGCAAAAAGACCTAGCTGGGGGTTGGGTAGGAGACAACGGTTGTGGGACTGTAGGGATCGAGCGAGACTCTGACGTCTGCCCTCCCGGTGGTCAAGACAGTTTTGTGTTGGTACAAAGCTGTTCTTCACGTTAGTGGAGGCTATAACACCTAAGTCCACTCTGGGTAGTATCCCAGTGGTTTTTGAGCATCCCGGTGTGTTCCCGAACAATCTCCCTGGAGCCCCACCGTAGCGAGAGATTGATTTCACGATTGAGTTGTGCTAGGTGCTAAACCTGTGTCACGCTCTCCTTATAGGCTGATGCCTAAGGGGATAGTGGAGTTAAAGGTCCAGCTATAAAAGTTGATGGAGCAAGGGTATGTGCGTCCAAGTCTATCATCTTGGCACACACCTGTCCTTTTCGTGTAGAAGAAGGACGGGAGTTTGCGGCTCTGTATCGATTATAGAGAACTGAACAAGTTGACAAAAGAGAGCAAGTACCCGATCCCAAGGATTGGCGATCTGTTTGATCAATTGGTTGGGTCATCGGTGTACTTAAAGTCGGATCTTAAGTCTGGTTACTATCAGCTGAGAATCGGGGAAAGTGATATCCCAAAGATAGCGTTCACCACAAGATATGGGCATTTCGAGTTTACGGTCATGTCGTTCGGGCTGACTAATGCGCCATCGGTGTTCATGGAACTGATGAACAGAACGTTCAGGGAGTACTTAGACCATGTTGTGATCGTCTTTATTGACAACCTATCGGTGTGCTTGCAGTGCGAAGAAGATCGCTTCAAGCATCTGCGTTTGGTTTTGGGGACGCTAAGGAGGAACGAGCTATACGTAAAGTTCTCCAAAGACGAGTCTTGGTTATCTTCAGTGACGCTCCTTGGTCACTTAGTCAGTAGGGAAGAGTTGCGGTGGATCCGACATAGACTGTTACAATACGAAAGTGGCCTGTGTTGTCTTCGGTAGCGGAAGTCCGGAGTTTGCTGGGGCTTGCCGGCTTTTACAGGCACTTCGTGGAGAACTTCTCGCAGATAGCGCTACCTCTCTCGACTTTGACAAGGAAAGATCAGAGTTTTGTGTGGGCGCATGAGTGTGCGCAAGCTTTTGAAGAGCTGAAGAGTCGGTTGACCGCGACGCCAGTGTTAAGTTCGCCGAGTGGAACCAGAAGCTGTGAGATCTATGGCGCTTCCTTAGGCAGCGGATTAGACTGCGTGCTGCTACAGCGTGGTAACGTGTGGCCTGTGGCTCGCATTAGTTGCAAGAGCACGAGGGGTATTGTCCAGTCCGTCATCTGGAGTTCGTGGCCGTGTGCTTTGCACCAAAGCTAGGGAGGCCTTATGGGTATGGTGACAAAGTCGGTGTCTGGACCGATCACAAGAGCCTAAAATACTTGTTGGATCAAAAGGACCTTATTATGAGGCAGAGGAGGTGGATGGAGTTCCTCGGGGACTACACCTTCAAAATACATTATGTACCCGGGAAGGGCAACGCAGTTGCGGATGCGCTGAGCCGCAGGGCTCCCGCCCGAGCCAACTGGTTGTCGGTGCATGATGAGCGGCTAGTACGGGAGTCGGAAGAGCATGAGATCTGTTGCGTTGACAAGCAGACGAGCGCCAAAGCAATGTTAAACTGGACAGAGGTGCAGTATGACCTGGCTGACCGGGTTCGGCAGGCATTGGAGTTAGATGACTCCATGAAGGAGCTTATGGAGGCCACTCTGGATGGGTCAAATTCCCAGTTCTCGTTGGAAGATGGTTTATTAAGGAAGGATCATCGGTTGTGCGTCCCGAGTGGGGGTAACCTCCGGGTGGAGTTGATGTACGAGGCTCATAATACCAAGTACTCAATCCACCCAGGTAGCACGAAGATGTATCGTGATCTCAAGAAGTTGTTTTGGTGGCCGGGGCTTAAGAAAGATGTGGCGTTGTTTGTGGCTAAGTGCCAAACACGTGCCTTGGTGAAGGCGGAGTGCCAAAAGACGGGAGGATTTCTGAAGTCCTTGCCTATACCGGAGTGGAAATTCGACGATATATCTTTGGACTTTGTGCACGGGTTGCCAAGGTAGCAGAAGGGGAACGACGCCATCTGGGTGATCGTAGATCGGCTAACCAAGGTGTCGCATTTCATTCCGCATAGGAAGGATGACTCGGTGGAGAAGTTGGCGAAGCTATACGTGGACAATATTGCTAGACTGCATGGTGTGCCCCGTAGCATTGTGAGTGATCGCGATGGGCGGTTCATGTCAAATGATTGGAGGTTGGTGTAGCAGATGCTGGGAACAAAGTTAAAGTTCAGTACAGCTTTCCATCCGCAGATGGATGGGCAGACCGAGAGGGTCAATAGAACGATGGAGGACATGCTACGCATGTGTGTTCTAGATTTCGGTAAGCATTGGGAAGACCACCTGTATTTGGTGGAGTTTGCGTACAACAACAGCTACCAAGCAAGTATACAAATGGCGCCCTTCGAGGCCCTGTATGGTAGGAAGTGTCACACGCCGTTATCGTGGCTTGAAACGGGTGAGGCAAGGTTGTACAAGAAGCAGGAGGTGGAGAGTGCTACCTCATTAGTGCGGATCATTCGGGAATGCTTGTTGATCGCTCAGGACCGACAGGCGAAGTATTACAATGCCAAGCACCGAAACGTGGAGTTCACGGTAGGCGATTGGGTATATCTTAATGTGAAGCCGTTCAAGGGGGTTTCGCGGGTGAGATGCTTGAAGAAGCTGAGCCCAAGATACCTTGGACCTTTTGAGGTTCTGGAGCGAGTCGGCGAAGCGGCATACCGTTTGAGGCTAGCGGAGGAATTAAGTGGATTACATGATGTGTTCCACATTTCTGTGTTGCGGAAGGCGGTGCAAGAGCCTTCGCAGGTGATCGCGGTTGACCAAGTGCCGGTGGACGAGGGGTTGACGACTAGGGTCAAGCCCATTCGTATCGAAGGAGTTGAGGTCAAGAGACCCCGTAACAAGGAGATCTGAATGGCTAAGGTCCAGTGGGATAATTGCGGGCGAGAGGAGCTCTCTTGGGAACGGGAGCAGACTATGCTGGAGGAGTACCTGGAATTGTTCCGCTCAGGTACTGATTTACGTTAAGTCCTGTTTTTCTTTTATTAATTTCGTGGGCGAAATTCATTAAGGAGGGTAAAATTGTAACACCCCAAAATGTTATAGGAGCGACGGGGATCACTTTTGGCCAAGACGAAGTTTTGGTGCAGGTGACACGGGCCCCGACACGGGCGTGTCGGAGGCCGTGTCGGGCGTGTCGAGCTCGGGCTGTCGAGCTGGCCGTGTAGTCGACCCGTTCAGGTCGACGGTGGTCGTGTGGTGGAACACGGCCTAGGACACGGGCGTGTCCCAAGCCGTGTCACACCTGGGCTGTACGGTGGGGTACACGGGCAGTGACACGGGCACGAACACGGGCGTGTCTAGTTTGATACGGGCGTGTCTGATGCCGTGTCACCAAGCCGTATACCTCTCTGACTACAAAGTGTTGGTCGATTGCACACGGGGGGCGTGACACGGGTCCCGACACGGGCGTGTCGCAGGTGATACGGGTCCCGACACGGGCGTGTCGCAGGTGACACGGGCGTGTCAGAGGCCGTGTCAAAGGCCGTGTGCTGGTTTTTCGAATCGATCGAAATGGAGAATGGGTGACACGGCCAGGCACACGGCCGTGTTGCAACCCGTGTTCGACCCAGATTTTATGATTTCAGATCTAATCTTGGCCGTTCGTTTCCTTGACTTTGGATCCGACGGTGGGGGGCTGCTCCTGGGTGGTTTTATCCGGGATTTAGGGTTGGGAATCCTCATTTCCCTTAGCCATTCTCTCTCTAAGAGTTTAGAGAGAAGGGAGAGCAAGGAGGAAGGAGGAGTCCAAGATCCGGCCGCCGGAGGAGCTTCGGAGCTCCGAATCGCGATCCGAGTCCATATCCGCGGAGGTGACGTTGTTGCGGTGCTTTCCAACCGCATAGTTTTCAATGGCGCCGCGGAAAAGCGAAAGGGTAACGATTCTCTTCTTGAGCATGTGAAGGTCTTCTTCCTTTGCATGGGAAAACCCCACTCCCGCTAGTGTGCGGCGAGATCGTGGTATTCCTTGGGGTAGATATGTAAAGTCTCCCTTGTTAGAGTCCGGAATCGTAGTATGGACATAGGCATGCTGTGTGAAGCCTACCCGGACGTGTTTTCCGGATCAGTGATGATTTTATGTGTATTTGTTGGCCGGAGAAGACTCCGAGCATTTTGATTGTTTTCGTGTTGCTATGCGGTAGAATGCATCAGGGAATCTGGGGGATTAACCCCGAGGTGCACCCGGAAATCTGGACGGAAATGCATTTCTGTCATATCGGTGGCCTGGGAGCCAACCGGGTACATAGCGGGGCTATGTACCATGTTTGATCGTTATTTGGGACTGGGGAAGCTTAGTCCGCGTTAGTGGCCAAATAGCAATGGCGGGATGAGCAACGGGCTAGTGTACCACTAACCGCTCCACCTGTTCGGTTAAAGCGACATAAAGTTTTACGTGGGACTTACCGAGGTTTGGAGATCGAGTCTAGGCTACGGCTGAGAAGACTAAATGCTCACAAAGATTGCCACCCTGGGGGTGGTGGTGTAGTCGAGGACCGGACGGGGTTCGGACTGGCTTCGCCGAGTAAGTGCCTTGAGAGCACGGGGTGTACGTCCGTGAGAGAGTGCATCTGTGATAAGATGCTTGTTTTACTGTGTTGCTTGTTTTGCTAACAAGTGCAGGGAAGAAGCTTTGCCGCCCCGGTTTGGGGGCGGAATCGTTATTATTTGGTCAGCATAGCTGACCGTTGCCTTTGTTTGCCACCGGGCGGTGGTTTGTGGCTTGCAGGTGCTGCGGAGCAGAGCGGGAAGTAGCGGGCTAAAACCCTTGTTGCTGTGCCGGCCCTCGAAGGCCTAATTGCTAATGTTTCTTTCCCGTTTTTCATGTATGGCCGGCCTGCGTGCCGAAGTTTGGAAAACACTTCTTTTGTTAAGTGAACAGTGTAAGGCCTTAAGGCCATTTCTCTTTTGGTGTATGTATACATTCCTGAGTTTGTAGTGGATATTCATGCTGTTGTGCCTGGGTTCTTATTTCTTTTGCAACCTAATAAATTGCTTCCGCTAGGTGTTGTGTAGGACGACATGATTGGTTGAAAGGTTTCAACGCGTAACCAACCGGTCTGTCCGTAATATTTGGCGTCGGGCCCCGGCCGGACCTACTGTTATATACTATGCGATGGATAGGGGTGTTACAAATTGGTATCAGACTACTGGTTTCGGTCAAGCTTAAATGAATTCATGGGCGAATTCACTTTAAGGGGTGGTGAGCACATGTGTGTGCGTCATCGTTATAACATGAAAAGAACCCATGAATGTCCACTTAGGAATGAAAATACACATATTTGAGGAACCTACGTGTTCCTATAATTGCTTTTTGCAATTTTGTTCAATCACTTATTGTGTTTTGAACGACTATAGGAGTCCGAAAGTGGAGCGTGGCAGTCAGAACACACGTTTGCTGAGCAAAGTAATGCACTAAGTAACGTTCCTGAGACCCCTACGTCTTGGGAAACCATAAGAAGGGTGGTTGAAGCAGTGTTCGCTGTGACCAATGCACAACATGGAAGTAATGTGCAACCCTTTGTCCCTGAGATGGCCCCAACATCGGGCGGTATGTTAGAGCAAAGGGCATTTGTAGGTCTTTTAGAGCAGCAGATGAGCATGACTGTGGTGCAGGGAGAGCATTCAGTTGACGCATATTTGCAGACGTTCCTTATGATAAGGCGCTACCCAGGCTTTGAATGGGAAAGAGAGCAATCTATAGTGGATAGATTTTATAACGGTCTGCGCAGCGAGCTGCGTATCATACTGCTAGGACCAAAGTTATTGGGATTCCGAGCTTTAGTGGAGTCGGCTAGAGCTTTGGAGGTGGAGTTGGGGAAAACTCACCAAGTATCAGTGGATAGGGTACCAAACCCTACTGGTCCTATAAGGACTGTCTATCAAAAGACGCCGAGAAAAGAGGCTGGATCATCTACTACCCGAACTACCCTCAATTGTTATTCTTGTGGCAAGACAGGGCCTCTCGCCAGAGAGTGTAGAGAGAGTGCTCAGAAGACTAGGAAAGTTTTGGCAGGAGCAGTTGAAGATGCTATGGCAAAGGATTCAGTGGTCAAGTCGACAACCTCAAAATCCGGGTACCGTAGGTGGTACAAGAAGTCTAGGAATTCGGGTCTAGTCCCTTCCTCTAGCACATCCGGAGCGACTACAGTCCAAACCCCGGATGCATGCTTTGTTTGTGGAAAGCCGGGGCACTATGCCCGGGATTGTTGGAATGGACTCCCAATGTCCAAAAAGAAGTCGGGGTCAATATCTGAAGAGAAAGACAAGGCAGTGGCGTCCGCCGCATCACTGATTACTCCGGCCCAACCGGGAGTGAACATCCTTGGCCAGCAGGAGGTCATGTGGCCGACCTTCGGGTCGTCAGGTATGGTTTAGTTGTTAGCAACCTTGCTTCTTGCCTTATGCGTGTTTACTTAGAACTTGAAGTTCTAGGCTTTATTTTGGAATCTTGGCAATCCAGATGGGTTATTACCCAGTAGTCGTCCAGTGCGCGCGGAGATATAGTCTGTGCGGTAAGAGTCTTATTGAAAGTCAAGGATTCGACATGCTAGCGTCGCTATTGCCGTTTGTAGAGTTCGACGTCATCTTTGTTGGGCTAGCTTTTGGGGCTGAAGGCTTTTATCGTTGGCAACCGCAAATAGACCTAGCTGGGGGTTGGGTAGGAGACAACGGTTGCCGGACTGTAGGGATCGAGCGGGACTCTGATGTCTGCCCTCCCGGTGGTCAAGACAGTTTTGTGTTGGTACAAAGCTGTTCTTCACGTTAGTGGAGGCTGTAACTCCTAAGTCCACTTTGGGTAGTATCCCAGTGGTTTTTGATCATCCCGGTGTGTTCCCGAACAATCTCCCTGGAGCCCCACCATAGCGAGAGATTGATTTCACGATTGAGTTGTGCCAGGTGCTAAACCTGTGTCACGCTCTCCTTATAGGCTGATGCCTAAGGGGATAGTGGAGTTAAAGGTCCAGCTATAAAAGTTGATGGAGCAAGGATATGTGCGTCCAAGTGTATCGTCTTGGAGCACACCGGTCCTTTTCGTGTAGAAGAAGGATGGGAGTTTGCGGCTCTGTATCGATTATAGAGAACTGAACAAGTTGACAAAAGAGAGCAAGTACCCGATCCCAAGGATTGGCGATCTGTTTGATCAATTGGTTGGGTCATCGGTGTACCTAAAGTCAGATCTTAAGTCTGGTTACTATCAGCTGAGAATCGGGGAAAGTGATATCCCAAAGATAGCGTTCAACACAAGATATGGGAATTTCGAGTTTACGGTCATGTCGTTCGGGCTGACTAATGCGCCATCGGTGTTCATGGAACTGATGAACAGAACGTTCAGGGAGTACTTAGACCATGTTGTGATCGTCTTTATTGACAACCTATCGGTGTGCTCGCAGTGCGAAGAAGATCGCTTCAAGCATCTGCGTTTGGTTTTGGGGACGCTAAGGAGGAACGAGCTATACGCAAAGTTCTCCAAAGGCGAGTCTTGGTTATCTTCAGTGACGCTCCATGGTCACTTAGTCAGTAGGGAAGAGTTGCGGTGGATCCGGCGTAGACTGTTACAATACGAAAGTGGCCTGTGTTGTCTTCGGTAGCGGAAGTCCGGAGTTTGTTGGGGCTTGCCGACTTTTACAGGCACTTCGTGGAGAACTTCTCGCGGATAGCGCTACCTCTCACGACTTTGATAAGGAAAGATCGGAGTTTTGTGTGGGCGCATGAGTGTGCGCAAGCTTTTGAAGAGCTGAAGAGTCGGTTGACCGCGACGCCAGTGTTAAGTTCGCCGAGTGGAACCAGAAGCTGTGAGATCTATGGCGCTGCCTTAGGCAGCGGATTAGACTGCGTGCTGCTGCAGCGTGGTAACGTGTGGCCTGTGGCTCGCATTAGTTGCAAGAGCACAAGGGGTATTGTCCAGTCCGTCATCTGGAGTTTGTGGCCGTGTGCTTTGCACCAAAGCTAGGGAGGCCTTATGGGTATGGTGACAAAGTCGGTGTCTGGACCGATCACAAGAGCCTAAAATACTTGTTGGATCAAAAGGACCTTATTATGAGGCAGAGGAGGTGGATGGAGTTCCTCGGGGACTACAACTTCAAAATACATTATGTACCCGGGAAGGGCAACGCAGTTGCGGATGCGCTGAGCCGCAGGGCTCCCGCCCGAGCCAACTGGTTGTCGGTGCATGATGAGCGGCTAGTACGGGAGTTGGAGGATCTTGAGATCTGTTGCATTGACAAGCAGACGAGCGCCAAAGTAATGTCAAACTGGACAGAGGTGCAGTATGACTTGGCTGACCGGGTTCGGCAGGCATTGGAGTTAGATGACTCCATGAAGGAGCTTATGGAGGCCGCTCTGGATGGGTCAAATTCCCAGTTCTCGGTGGAAGATGGTTTATTAAGGAAGGATCATCGGTTGTGCGTCACGAGTGGGGGTAACCTCCGGGCGGAGTTGATGTACGAGGCTCATCATACCAAGTACTCAATCCACCCAGGGGGCACGAAGATGTATCGTGATCTCAAGAAGCTGTTTTGGTGGTTGGGGCTTAAGAAAGATGTGGCGTTGTTTGTGGCTAAGTGCCAAACACGCGCCTTGGTGAAGACGGAGTGCCAAAAGCCTGGAGGATTTCTGAAGTCCTTGCCTATACCGGAGTGGAAATTCGACGATATATCTTTGGTCTTTGTGCACGGGTTGCCAAGGTCGCAGAAGGGGAACGACGCCATCTGGGTAATCGTAGATCGGCTAACCAAGGTGTCGCATTTCATTCCGCATAGGAAGGATGACTCGGTGGAGAAGTTGGCGAAGCTATACGTGGACAATATTGTTAGACTACATGGTGTGCCCCGTAGCATTGTGAGTGATCGCGATGGGCGGTTCACGTCAAATGATTGGAGGTTGGTGCAGCAGATGCTGGGAACAAAGTTAAAGTTCAGTACAGCTTTCCATCCGCAGACGGATGGGCAGACCGAGAGTGTCAATAGAACGATGGAGGACATGCTACGCATGTGTGTTCTGGATTTCGGTAAGCATTGGGAAGACCACCTGTATTTGGTGGAGTTCGCGTACAACAACAGCTACCAAGCAAGTATACAAATGGCGCCCTTCGAGGCCCTGTATGGTAGGAAGTATCGCACACCGTTATCGTGGCTTGAAACGGGTGAGGCAAGGTTGTACAAGAAGCAGGAGGTGGAGAGTGCTACCTTATTAGTGCGGATCATTCGGGAACGCTTGTTGATCGCTCAGGACCGGCAGGCGAAGTATTACAATGCCAAGCACCGGAACGTGGAGTTCACGGTAGGCGATTGGGTATATCTTAAAGTGAAGCCGTTCAAGGGGGTTTCGCGGGTGAGATGCTTGAAGAAGCTGAGCCCAAGATACCTTGGACCTTTTGAGGTTCTGGAGTGAGTCGGCGAAGCGGCATACCGTTTGAGGCTAGCGGAGGAATTAAGTGGATTACATGATGTGTTCCACATTTCTGTGTTGCGGAAGGCGGTGCAAGAGCCTTCGCAGGTGATCGCGATTGACCAAGTGCCGGTGGACGAGGGGTTGACGACTAGAGTCAAGCCCATTCGTATCGAAGGTGTTGAGGTCAAGAGACCCCGTAACAAGGAGATCCGGATGGCTAAGATCCAGTGGGATAATTGCGGGCGAGAGGAGCTCTCTTGGGAACGGGAGCAGACTATGCTGGAGGAGTACCCGGAATTGTTCCGCTCAGGTACTGATTTACGTTAAGTCCTGTTTTTCCTTTATTAATTTCGTGGGCGAAATTTTTAAGGAGGGTAGGATTGTAACACCCCAAAATGTTGTAGGAGCGATGGGGATCACTTTTGACCAAGACAAAGTTTTGGTGCAGGTGACACGGGCCCCGACAAGGGCATGTCGGAGGCCGTGTCGGGCGTGTCGAGCTCGGGCCGTCGAGCTGGCCGTGTAGTCGACCCGTTCAGGTCGACGGTGGTCATGTGGTGGAACACGGCCTAGGACACGGGCGTGTCCCAGGCCGTGTCACACCTGGGCTGTACGGTGGGGTACACGGGCAGTGACACGGGCACGAACACGGGCATGTCTAGTTTGACACGGGCGTGTCTGATGCCGTGTCACCAAGCCATGTACCTCTCTGACTGCAAAGTGTTGGTCGATTGCACACGGGGGGCATGACACGGGTCCCGACACAGGCGTGTCGTAGGTGACACGGGCGTGTCGGAGGCCGTGTCAAAGGCCGTGTGCTGGTTTTTCGAATCGATCGAGACGGCGAATGGGTGACACGGCCAGGCACACGGCCGTGTTGCAACCCGTGTTCGGCCCAGATTTTATGATTTCAGATCTAATCTTGGCCGTTCGTTTCCTTGACTTTGGATCCGACGGTGGGGGGCTGCTCCTGGGTGGTTTTATCCGGGATTTATGGTTGGGAATCCTCATTTCCCTTAGCCATTCTCTCTCTAAGAGTTTAGAGAGAAGGGAGAGCAAGAAGGAAGGAGGAGTCCAAGATCCGGCCGCTGGAGGAGCTTCGGAGCTCCGAATCGCGATCCGAGTCCAGATTCGCGGAGGTGACGCCGTTGCGGTGCTTTCCAACTGCATAGTTTTCAATGGCGCCGCGGAAAAGCGAAAGGGTAATGATTCTCTTCTTGAGCATGTGAAGCTCTTCTTCCTTTGCATGGGAAAACCCCTCTCCCACGAGTGTGCGGCGAGATCGTGGTATTCCTTGGGGTAGATATGTAAAGTCCCCCTTGTTAGAGTCCGGAATCGTAGTACGGACATATGCATGCTGTGTGAAGCCTACCCGGACGTGTTTTCCGGATCGGTGATGATTTGATGTGCATTTGTTGGCCGGAGAAGACTCCGAGCGTTTTGATTGTTTTCGGGTTGCTATGCGGTAGAATGCATTAGGGAATCTGGGGGATTAACCCCGAGGTGCACCCGGAAATCTGGACGGAAACGCATTTCTGTCATATCGGTGGCCTGGGAGCCAACCGGGTACATAGCGGGGCTATATACCATGTTTGATCATTATTTAGGGCTGGGGAAGCTTAGTCCACGTTAGTGGCCAAATGGCAATGGCGAGGTGAGCAACGGGCTAGTGTACCCCTAACCGCTCCACCTGCTCGGTTAAAGCGACCTAAAGTTTTACGTGGGACTTACCGAGGTTTGGAGATCGAGTCTAGGCTACGGCTGAGAAGACTAAATGCTCACAAAGATTGCCACCCTGGGGGTGGTGGTGGAGTCGAGGACTGGACGGGGTTCGGACTGGCTTCGCCGAGTAAGTGCCATGAGAGCACGGGGTGTACGGCCGTGAGAGCGTGCACCTGTGATGAGATGCTTGTTTTACTGTGTTGCTTGTTTTGCTAACAAGTGCAGGGAAGAAGCTTTGTCGCCCCGGTTTGGGGGCAGAATCATTATAATTTGGTCAGCATAGCTGACCGTTGCCTTTGTTTGCCACCGGGCGGTGGTTTGTGGCTTGCAGGTGCTGCGGAGTAGAGCGGGAAGTAGCGGGATAAAGCCCTTGTTGCTGTGCAGGCCCTCGAAGGCCTAATTGCTTATGTTTCTTTCCCGTTTTTCATGTATGGCCGGCCTGCGTGCCGAAGTTTGGAAAACACTTCTTTTGTTAAGTGAACAGTATAAGGCCTTAAGGCCATTTCTCTTTTGGTGTATGTATACATTCCTGAGTTTGTAGTGGACATTCATGCTGTTGTGGCTGGGTTCTTATTTCTTTTGCAACCTAATAAATTGCTTCCGCTAGGTGTTGTGTAGGATGCCATGATTGGTTGAATGGTTTCAACGCGTAACCAACCGGTCTGTCCGTAATATATGGCGTCGGGCCCCGACCGGACCTACTGTTATATAGTATGCGACGGATAGGGGTATTACAACGCCCTTAGCAACTGATTTCCTCGGCAGATGGCCCGGTGGCCTCGGATCAGTCAGTCAACTTGGAGCCTATCAGGATTGATGACACGGCAATGCGGGTCTTGCGACGTAAGAAGGTCCCATTTGTCATGGTTCTGTGGAGCAATCATGGGTAGGAGGAGCATACATGGGAGCCATAGGACTTGATGCGGCAAAAGTATCCGGAGCTTTTCGGTCAGGTATACCTCACAACCCCTCTGGACAATCAATTTGCGTTCCTATTTTAAACCAATAGGACTGAAATTTCAAGAATATGGGCTTATCTTTTGTTTATTGGGGTATACACCTAGTCAATTGGACGAATTGGTCTTAGATTTGAAACCGCACATAGCAAACGTAACGTAGAGATGTAAATCTTTCGACTTTCATGGGATGTTACAAGCTTCTTTTTCCCGATTGGAGCCCCCGTAGGCTTAACCTTGATTTCGGGGACGAAATCTTTGTTTTGTTTATTGGGATTTGTAACATCCCATTTCCGGCTAGACCCCTGGAAGTGGTTTTGTCATAAAAGAATCCTAGGAAACCCAGGAATTGAAGTTTATCGACCAAGATTTCGAGTCAAGGGGTGGTCACGAGCGTGACCGACCCGTCACGCCCGTGACCTAGGGCGTGACCCCTTCGACGATCGTCAACCTCAAAAAGACGATCGGCGAGCTCAGAAATTTAAACATGGGCCTGACACGCCCGTGACCGATCCATCACGCCCGTGACCTTGGAATGGCGTTGAGTGAGCTAAGCTCACTCAACGCCGTAGTCTGGATGGCGTTGAGTAAGCTTAGCTCACTCAAAGCCATAAGCTAGACGGCGTGGAGTGCACAGACTGAACTCAACGCCATCTGGTGTCGTCTAGTTGGCGTTGAGTGAGCTGAGCTCACTCAACGCCTTAGAATGGATGGCGTTGAGTGAGCTTAGCTCACACAATGCCGTAAACTGTCAGGTGGGATGGCGTTGAGTGCGTTCAGTGCACTCAACGCCATAAGTTGAATGACGTTGAGTGAACTGACCGCAATCAACGCCATTTGGTGTTGTCCTGATGGCGTTGAGTGAGTAGAGCTCACTCAACGCCATAATTTGGATGGCATTGAGTGAGCTAAGCTCACTCAACGCCATCTTTTAAAAAGGACATATGCTGATGGCGTTGAGTTAGCAGAGCTCACTCAACGCCATAATCTGGATCGCGTTGAGCTCACTCAACGCAATAGTCTGGGATGGTGTTGAGTTAGCAGAGCTCACTCAACGCCGTAGCATGGATGGCATTGAGTGAGCTTAGCTCACTTAACCTCATTGTACTTAGAATTTTTTTCTGACAGATTGGTTTTGGGCTGGGTGCTGGTTCAGCTGAACCGGGTCGGTCTAGGAGTGGGACGTTTTCTTTTAATAAGACCCAATTAAGTATTATTTTAAATAAGGTTGACCGGTCAAGTGAAGCTGTGCCACGTGGATCGTCGGTTTTCAAAAGGAGCAGTTACGACCATGGCCGAGCCCGGCCTTCATAGCCAGTAATGGCACTTGATACCTTGGCAGCCCTTCCCCTCCCCTTTTACGGCTGGATTCAACTCCTCTAGGGAAGAGGAGGAGTTTCCAGCCGTTAGCTAGCTGTCACTGAGCCGTTTCATGCCCCCCACCACCATGGCCGAGCCAAGCTACAATGGGCCATTAATGGCCACCAGATTTTGGTCGTTCCCCCTCTCTTACCAAGCCTTTAAACACCCTCAGAGGCCCAAGAGGAGGTTTTTCCCAGCTTTTACCTGAAGTTTTCGAGCCTCCCATTGTGCTATTGAGAATTCTGACGTTGCTACCACCGCACCAATGGCATCCCGACAGTCTGCACGCCTCCAGCCCGCGAACAAGGTCCTCCCCTCCTCTCTCTCTACGGGTAGATCTTAGCTTCCTTAGGATTAAGATTCAGGCTCAATTTAGCCCGATCGGAAGAGCTTCTCTTCCCAATTTTTCCGCAAAAATGAAGTCTCGGGCTCGCCGGAAAAATCCTCTCCGGCGGCCGCACCGCCGCCCGGCGATGGCCACCGCCTCAACGGAGGTGGTGGTGGCGGTGGTCGGCCAGGGAGGAGGCTGGACGGCCGGCTGTGGGAGGGAGAAGTGCTCCCAGGTGCATGCTATCTAGACCGTCGGCTGGAGGTTGAAGACAACCTCCCAGCCAACGGATCAACTCTTAAGATCTGTGCAAACATATTGATTAAAGTAATTTCTATATATTTTCTGTAATGTTTCTGCCTGTAACTTGCATTAATTTCCAAAAATACTTAAAGGCTCCTACAGAAATAGTTTTTAACACCAATATTGTAGCTCTATGAGTCTAGGAATTTTTAAAATTTGTTTCAAGTGATTTGGACCACTGAATAGACCTCAACACTCATTTTGGTGAGGTCTATCCATAGGGCTGTCCTGACCTTAGAAAATTTCTGCACTCCAATCCAGTCATCAAAATGACTTGAAATTTGGGATGTGGCTTAATCTTACCTATATCTAGACGCTGTCCAAAAATTAAGATTTCTGGAAAACATTTTCTTAAAGTTTTTAGAAAAATTTATTAAATCATGTGTATTTTAATCAAGTGTCCTAAACACCTCAAAATCCCCCCAAATTTGGGTGGGTGGCCTTAGAGGACATAATAGGACACTGGAAAAAATTTCACCTCATTTGGAGGTGTTTTGACACGGGTTTTACTCAACCCTAGTTGGCCCCATAAAGGGTTAATTAGGGTAAATCACCCCCTTGGTAATTTGAGTGGTCGTATCACCTTAACAGAGGCTGATATTTTGGTCACTGACTTTTTAGGGCATGACACACCCTCCAAGGGAGTTTGGGGTGGTTTTGTGTAGGGTAGCCTTAGAACCCTAGGGTAGGTCCCTTAATAAGGATTTGTAGGATTATGAAGGTCATGGGGTCAAATGACCTTGGACTAACTTGAAATTTGGTGGAGAGGACCATAGGGCCATTATAGTTCTCTGTACAAAATCTTAAGGGATTTGGAGATAGTTAGGCCACCTAAAATCCTAACCCTAGTTTAGCGCACCAATCTTAATTTGAACTATTATGCTGACAAATGAACTAAAAATCAAATAAAATTTGGGCAGGGTTCTTTTCTGGTCTAAATATCCACAATATAATTTTGTTGAGATTTTTGGGTTAATTTATACAGTACTTATTTCAAAACTTTAGTTGTGCCCTAGATATTTATTTTGATGGTTTTAGAATCTATGTTCATTGGAAAGTTATGAAATCTTGGATAAGCGCATCTTATATCATGTTATACCTTCTGTATTTTTCTTGGGAATTTTATCTGATTATTTTTGGTACTTGCTTCTTTACCTTACCATTTGGGATATGTAATCAAAAATACAAATAATGCCCAATTATTAATTAAAAAATTATGAACTTTGGTCAGTAGGTGTTTCAAACCCTGATAGTCACCCTGTAATCTTCTCAGGACTTTTAGATAATTAAAAATAGTACCTCCTTCACTAAGCTAGGAAATTAGTATTTTACATTAAAATAAATTCAGAGCACAAAATATTATATAAAAATCATGCAACTAGATTTCTGATAGTTTTAGGTCATTATAAAGCTTCTGTAATTTTATTGCGATTTTTGGGTACATATTTACAGTACTTGCTTTATAATATGGTAGAAGTAGCCTAAAATAGTAAATTAGGAAATATAGACCTAAACAACTCTGAAATTTCTCAAAATTTGGAATTACTGCTTAAATGCCTCATAGGATTTTTACTGATTTTATGATGATTTATTGTTGGCTCATTAGTGCACTTCATGTTCATACTAGGGCATTGGGAGGCATAGAATAAATAAATTAAATGCCCGATAATAGGAAAATTTTTGAAATCTTGGACTTAGTTCTATTGTGTCATGATAGACCTCTAGTAAATATTATAGGAGATTCGGAAGATAATTTGGAGTATCTCCCCTTATATTCCTCATGTATCTTAGGACGGTCTGCATATAGTAAAATCACAGAAACTGAACTAGAGTGGGTAATGAACTTGGGGAGATGGAATTTTGGTAGTTGCTGGTTTGGATAGGGAAAGTTAAGTTTAAGTTAATTATTGGAAGTCAGGATAAGTAGAGTGTGAGATTGGCTAGTGTTAGGTGGCGTTCGGGAATGACGAAAGATCGTCCACCCCGGGTAGGAGAGGAAGAGTCTTAATACTCTAGGGCTATATCTAATGTAACTTAAAAAGGGATCGGGTAAAGGGAGATTAACCAATAACAATAAGTGCCTTGCGAAAGGGAACGGTGGGCTTCAACTACCATCATAGTTCCTAGTGCCCTTTGAGAGCCCTTCACGGGGAATACCGGGGGGCAGTCCTGGGCTAACGTAAACCGTAGGAATAATAAATTAAAAGAGCAACTTGTATAACTAGGGTTGCACTTTCACACACCCCGGTCGCTAAGGAGGTAGAATAGGTTGGTTTAGTTGCCATTCAAACGGTAGCTCTGAAGGTAGATGCACAGAAGGGACAGTCCGAGGAGCTGTATGCTCGAGGGTTTGAGTACAGAATAAAGGTTGTGGGTCTTCGGTATTTGATTGTCGTTCACAACGACATCGGTGCGTTGACTCGGTGGTGTGGGAAACTTAGCCAAAGAAAGTCTGGCGGATATAGTCAGCACAAGTACGCGAATACTCTAGGTCCGGTAGTGTGGATACCCGCCTAGGAGTGGGGGCCCGACCCACTGTCTTCGTTTGCCACTACGGAGGTTCCTGGGAGTGAAGCTAGCTGCCCGAATAGGGGGAACTAAAGGTCTGTGCGCATAGAGTCGTGTGCGTGAGTTGCACTTGCATGAATCATGGCATAACATATCACTACACTCATATTTGCATACAACCGACACCCCAACGTATAAATTGGTATGGGACTTTTTATGCGATGAGAGCCTTGTAGAAGACCCCTTAACTTATAAGTTTGTATGGGCATTCATATAAGTTAAGGTTACTTACTTATTTACTTATTTGTTCTCTATCTGCCTTCTTATATATTTGGTACTTACTACATGTATACTTTATTACTAACTACCGTAGAATTGCTAGATGTACTTTATTCTAGATAGTTGTTTATACACCATGATAGTTGTTAGAATAGCTCCATTGTCATCTGCTTGATTACTCTCCACTTTTGTAGCTTCCCTTTCCTCCACTCCGCTCGGTGCTTAGGAGTCGTGGGAGGAGGGGTAGGGGATGATAGGGCTTAGTCTTTATGGCTAATGTTTTCAAACCACAACATTACAAGAGCTCCGGATGGGAGATAGGTACCAGCAGTCTAGGGACCAGCACTAGCGGAGTATGGTGCACATGGAGGTGGGTCAGTCTAGCACCGGTGCACCTACGACCAACTCCGTGAGTGATTAGTTTTTTATAGCTTCCGCGATGAGTGATTTGTAGTGAGGACTCTGATGTACCGGGCTCGAGCCCGTTTATCTACATTTCATCTGAACTGTATCTTTGCAGTACTTCTATTTTCTGTTATTATCTATTGATGGACTGGTTTGGATTTTCTATTCGTACATGTTTCTGTGGACTTGTTTAAATTTTATGTATACTTACTTCTCTCTCTTTGTGATCGAAAAGGGCCGGCAGAATTGGCATTTTGTATTGGCGGCCTTCCCGTAAGTCGGTGCCACCGCAAAGCGGCAATTCTGGGCTAAGACCCCGGTGGTTGAAAAAGAAAAAAAAAGGGGGTCTTACACGTATTGCCTTGAAATTCTGTAGAGTTGACATTAGCATGATAGGAATCATCTTGATGGAATTTTGGAGGATTTGGAGACAGGTAGATACCTCAAAACACTAACCTTAGCTTTAGGGTAAAATACTAATTAAGCATAATCTGTCACTAAACATTATCTAAAGGCTGTGAAACTCAGGTAGAGTAAGTTTTGGGGCGGGTAGAACCTATAACAATTTTATTGGAATTTTATGATGTCTATTTCCAGCACCTCATTTGTAACGATTGTTATAGCCCTAATTGATGTTTTTGTTATTTGAATCTTTCCGATCATTGAAACCCCATGAAATCTTGGAAGTATATGTTTTAGGCTAGAATGGTTGCTCCTAATTTTTTGTATAATTTTTAGTTGAGTAAATCCAGTACTTCCTTCACAAATGTTAAAAAGGGGTTTTATGCTTTGAAAATCAATTATGGATGATATTGTTGCTGGAATATTATGAAACTTGGTCAATGCTATTTTTAAGGTCGTACCTGCATAATATAATAAATTTATAATTTTTAGATGGATATACTTTGTACTAGGTTCATAAATAATGGAAGATAGAAAATATTGCTAAAATAGTTTTAGTGCCCTTTTGATGCTAGAAAAATTGTGAAACCCTTGATTTACTATATTGAGATAGCAAAGTATTTATAATAATTTTGTTGGACATCTTGCATGAGTACTTAGGGTAGTTCATGTTCAAATTGGTAGCCCGCAGAATTTTTGAGGAAATTAATTAAATGCCAGATAAATTAGGAAAATTGTAATTTTCTGATTATAGTCTAATCATATCATGATATATCTCCAGTAAATAAGTTAGGGCATTTGGATAAGTATTGGATCGTTTCCTAACCGGTTCGACATATAGTTTAGGTTGGTCTGCATATAGCAAATTGTTAAATTGCAATAGGACATGATCTGGGATAGTTGTTGGAGTTAGTCATTTTAGCTGAGTGGACTGATAAGGATGATTTCACTATAGAGGGATAGGGAGAGTAGGGAGAAGTGGTAATGGCTAGAGTTAAGAGGTGCTCGGGTTCGACGAAAGATCGTCTTTCCCGAAGAGAGGAAGGTTAAAAATCACCCTAGGTTAGTCTATCGTAATATGAGAAGGGAATGGGTAAGGGAATTCAACCAATAACAATAAGTGCCTTGCGAAAGGGAACGATGGGCTTCAGCTACCATCATAGTTCTTAGTGCCCTTTGAGAGCCCTTCACAGGGAATACTGGGGGCGGTCCTGGGTTAACGTAAACTGTAATAACAAACTGATAAGTGTAACTTAGTAATTAGGGTTGCACGTCTCACAAACACTGTAGCACAGGAAGATAGTTGGGAGCTTCAGCTTGGTTGGTTAAGAAACGGACAGAATGGTCCGGGGAGCTTCGACTCGGTTGGTTAAGAGACAGACAGAATGGTACGGGGAGCTTTGGCTCGATTGATTTGATATGTTAAACTTGCATGTGCATAAAAGGAAAGAAAATTAAGGTGGTGGGTCTTCGGTATAGGAGGGTCGATGCACCGATGCCAATACGCTGACTCGGGAAGTGTGGTTAGCACATCGCCAACAAGAGTCCGGTGCACCAGCCGGCAAGAGTACACAGGAGTCTGCTTAGTGCACCAAGCGTTGAGGCGTACGATAGGTCTGACCGGTAGTGCTTTACTGGTTTAGAGGTGGGCGAGGCCCAACCCACCGCTTCTGTCTGCCACTACGGAGGTATCCTGGGAAGTAACGGCTCCTAAAGGGGGAACTAAAGGTCTGTGTGCACAGAGTCGGGTGTGTGAGTTACACTTACATGTTCCATCATACCCACTTGCATGTAATAGCATAATCGATTCATGTAACTCTGACACCTAAAGTATAAGTGGAATGGGATGCTTATGCATTAGGACTTGCAAAACGACCCCTTGGTCTATAAGCTTGTGTGGGACGTTTATAAATTAAGGTTAAATTATATATATATATATATATATATGCTGCTGTTTGAAAACCGACACCCCAACGTATAGGTGGTATGGGACACTTTATACGATGGGAGCCTTGCAGAAGATCCCTTGGCTTATGCACTTTCGCCCATAAGTTAAGGTTACTTTTCCTACTTTCTGTTTCTGTCATATTTATTATAGAATTGCTAGATTAGTTCCTCTACCACCTGTTCTTTTGAGTTAATCTCCACCTTCATGTACTTACCTTTCTTCCTATCCGCTCAGTACCTAGGAGCCATGGGGGAAGGGGTAGGGGATGATAGGGCTTAGTCTTTATGACTAACGGTTTTCAAACCGCATCATTTTAGGGGATCGTGGAGCCCAGCACGCGGGAGCAGTCCCACATACCGGTGCGCTTGGAGATGGGGAAGTCTAGCTTTGGAGTTCATACAGCCGGGACTGTTAGTCTCGACCTTGAGTAGATGTTTTGTTTTGCTTCCGCATGAGCGACCTGTAGTGAAGATTATGTTATACCGGGCATAAGCCCGTATTTTTAGTACTCTGATATATTATTATGAGGACTCTCCCTTCGTGGAGACTTTTTTTTAAATATGTGATATGCATGTGGACTTACTTGTTTTCATGTATTGTGCTACCTTTCTGTGATCGAATTAACCGGCAGAATCGGCGCTTTGTGGTGATGACCCTTCAGGACGTGAAGGTGTCACCGCAAAGTGGCGGTTCTGGGCCTAAGACCCCGATGTTTAAAAAGAAAAAAAGGGGGTCTTACATGATGACCCTCAAATTCACACGTTAGTGACTATAGAAAGGCCCCTTGAGTTGTATCGCTCGCACATACTTTCACATCCGGTAGCGTCCAACTCTACTGTTCATGATGAGCAGTTCTCCTTAGCATATCTTCATACCAAGCATGAGTATTAAAATATATAAAACTATGAATTTGGAGCCCATTAAATTCATCTTTGATTATAAGGCTCTCGTGCCACCTGACTTAACCCCCCTGATCCATGTGCATTTGTTTCAAGTCATGTAGCACATGGGTTCACTCCTCATGTATCTAGAACGTTAGTGTTTCATCTTAAGTTATGTCGCATGCAATTCTGCTCCCATCTGAGACCGTTCTACGCTAGAATTAGTTATTTGGGTTTAGTCTGGTCAGTCCCCGAGCAGATGCCTTCTAGCTATGTTAATAATTTAATACGTAGGAAAGCCAACCAATCCATGGATATAAAGAACTTCGGATGTCATGCTTTTATTTCAGATTTTTATAATGCACAGGGTATTTCACTATATTTCAAGTTTTTAGAATTTTTATTGTACGTCTCTATTCCACCTGAGCGGCTTTCTCCGTCATTTCTTCCTCCCACTAAATGTTCTCTTAGGTTGGGGAGTGTTAGTTCTGCCGTGTCTATTCACCATATTGATTCCATGGCTCTTGAATCGGATGGTAAGATTCAAGTTATTTTTCTTTTGCTTGACACCCTTTCGAGTTTCCTCGGAAGTCTTGTTGTTTTTTTGCCAGACAGGTTCTCAGTACTGATGGATGTTCATGCTACTATGGCATGGATAGCTGGGCAAAATTTTCCCCCATGTCGCTGCTGTTTTTGACTGTTCTTCCCTCACGGGCCACTCATCGGTGATGAATAATTTTTAGTGGGCGAGGATTGATGGAGACGATGCTGATGCGTCTGTGGATCCCCGTCATAGAGAGTTTGTGGATTAGGACGATCGATGTTGCAAGCTCGAAGATGAAATTCTACCACGACGTTTCTTCGCCAACGCTGGCGCAGCTACATGTTTTGCTCGACGTCCGCCGCCGCCATTAAATAAAATATATAATTATAAATTAAATAATTATATTATATATTTTATCATTTTTTATTCTTAGCAATTTCTATTTAATTCAATTTTAATTTAAGCATTTTTATTTCCAAGCATTCATTATTGTATTTTTTTCATGTCATGTAATGATGGGTGCTTATGGCCATCATGTATTGTTTTAATTATTTCAATTCATGTGTATTGATGGGTGCCTATAACCATCAAGAGTTTGTATTTTCATGAAGGGTGGAGATGGAGTGGTGTAGGCTATATATAGCCATGCTTATGTTGAGTATTGTAATGAAGAATAAAAAATTGAAACTTTGAATTCAAAATTTGAATATCCCCCTTACCTCTCTTTTCCTTCTTAGGCAAAATTAAGCCCCCCTCTTTCTCTTGCCCTCTCTTCGCCGCCGGCCTCCTCCTCTCCCCCCATTTGGTGGTTCGGCCACCCTCTCCTTCCCCTCCCCCTCCTCCTCTTTGTGAGAGTCCCCACCTCTATCTCTCCTTCCTTCTACTCCAAGAATTTTGGCCAACATCCTATCCACCACCCTCTCTTTTCCCTTCCAAAATTTCGGCCACCAAGTTTCCCTCTCTCCAAGGGTTTTGCAAAAAGGAAGAAGAACGGCTCGCACCTTCATCTTCCAGTGCAGATCTGTGGACTCGCATGGAGATAGACTCAACCACCGTCGTGAGTGTTTCCTCCACTCATCTTTGTGGACAGATCTTTCTTGGGATTTGGGTAACAAGTTCTCTAACCATCTCTTGTGTGCTCTTTTTATTATTGTGAGATTTTGGTGGAATAGAAGGCTAGTAATCCGTCCTGATTTATATTGAATATTGTGCTATAATAAATCTGAATTTTTAGCATGTTTTTCTTCCGAATATTTTCATATAAATCGGAGCGGGTAGATCTCATGAACGTTAGAAGAAATCAGATTCATTATCCTTGATTTCTCCTTGAGTTTATGTGATTTGGTTCACCTTGTTTTAAATTAATTTGGGATCGATTTGGAATTCATTTAAATCGCTATTTTAATCCAGATTTTCTCTTATTGGAATTGTGAATGTTTGCGTATAATTTTTATTTGAATTGCTAATTATCCGGATCGGGTATGTCCTTTTCGCTTGAGCAAACATTGGCATATAGCCCTTGTTCAATCTCTATGAGGGGTAGCGACCCTTTGTATTGTTTGATGTTTAAAATTATGTTGTTAATTGCTTGAGTAATCGACAGTGTTAATTATAGAAACTGCACGTGATGTATTTATTTTAATTATCAAACCTAAGAATGCGTAGTTTAATCCGTCGAAACCTTGGGCATTTATCAGCTCATATTTTTGTGCTATGATTAGCGGAAGAAGGGATGGAAGTGTATGGATCCTGCGATAAAGAAGTTTGTTGTATCAAGAGATATTGTCTTTGATGAACTGACGTCATAAGGAGGTAGCTATATGGAGTTACAAGAGAACGGGTCTGATGGAGGGCAGAAGGAGGCTGTTGAAGATCTTCAGGTGGAGCTGCCAGTGTCACAAGGAGCTCCAAGTGTATCAAGCTCTGAGGCATAAGCTTCTGGTTCAGGACGCAGGGGGAGCGATTCTCCAAGTTTGCCCGAGAATGGAGTTGATTCTGAATAAGCAACAGAGGTTGTGAGCAAGGGTCAGATTCTTCAGAGATCGAAGAGGACCATTAAGCCACCAGCTCGGTATAGCGAAGGAAATATGGTGAGCTTCATCTCTTATTTCTTTGCAATCCCTTTTGATGAGTGAGAGCCTTCAAACTTTAATGAAACCACTGGAGTCAAGGAGTGGGAAGATGTCATGGATGAGGACATGGCTGCTCTCAGGAAGAATAAGGCCTGATATTTGTGCCCAAGGTTTATGGCATCACTCGTGTGACTTGAAAGTGGGTGAATAAGCTGAAGAAGAAGACAGATGGTAGCATCAAGAGGTACAAGGCTCGTCTTGTTGCTCGAAGGTTCTCGCAATAGTACGGAGAAGACTATGAAGAGACGTTTAGCCCTGTTGCAAAGATGACTTCAGTTCGTGTGGCGATGGCCTTAACGCTTGCCAAGGTTGGAAGATGTGGCAACTGGACGTAAAGAATGTCTTTCTTTACGGGGAAATTAACAAAGACATCTTCATGAATCATCCACTGGGATATGTTTCTGAAGAACATCCAGGCTATGTCTGCAAGCTCAAGAAGGCTCTTTGTGGTTTGAAACAGCGTCCTCGAGCATGGTATGGGAAGATAGTAGAATACCTCTAGTTCTGCGGCAACTTTTCTTCTAATTAAGACTCGAGCTTGTTCGTCAAGAAGAAGGGGGAGCTTTTGGTC
Organism: Platanthera zijinensis; assembly: GCA_039513925.1. NCBI lineage: Eukaryota > Viridiplantae > Streptophyta > Magnoliopsida > Asparagales > Orchidaceae > Platanthera > Platanthera zijinensis. The sequence continues at coordinate 11,814,490 of CM077097.1, forward strand.
TTGGTGTTGTTGTACGTGTATGATATGATCATCACTGGCAACTCCGAGGAGGAGGTAGCTAGGCTCAAGGCTGAGCTAGCTATAAGATTTGATATAAAGGACTAGGGTTAGCTCCACCACTTCCTTGGACTCGAGGTGGAGAGGAAAGCGAGCGGCATACTTGTTTACAAAAAAGGCTATGCGGAACGGATCGTTCAGCGATTCGGCATGCAGGAAGGGAAGAGTAGTTCTACACCTCTTGAGGATGGCATTAAACTTCGGTGAGATGAGGGGAGGATTCTTCCAGATCCTCTTATGTTCCAGTCTTTGGTTGGAAGCCTTGTTTACTTAATGATTACAAGGCCAGACATAGTTTATGTTATGGGTCGAGTAAGTCAGTATATGGTGGAACCACGGAAGCCTCATCTGATGGCGGTAAGGAGCATTCTGAAGTATGTCATGTCAACTTCTGATACGGGTCTCCTTTATGGGAAACACACGGGCTTTACACTTCAAGGATACTCGGATGCTGATTATGGGGGAGACTCAAATGATTGAAAGTCAATGTTTGGTTATGTTTTCACATGCGGATCAGCGGGTATTTCATGGTGCAGTAAAAAGAAGGACTCGGTGTCCATCTCTACTACGGAAATGGAATACAAGGCTTCGGCCTTGGCAGCTCGGGAAGCCATCTGGCTGAGGAGGCTAGTAGAGGACGTCCATGAAGAAGTGTGAGGTCCAATACTACTTCGTGGTGACACCGAGAGTGCCCTAAAACTAATTAATAATCCAGTTTGTCACGCGCGGACCAAGCATATTGAGATTGAGCACCACTTCATTCGTGAGAAGGTGTAGGAGGGATCTCTGGTGGTGGGACATATTTGAATTGAGGACAATATTGTGGACATCTTCACGAAGCTGCGGTAGAAGGGGTCGTGTACATGGTTACGAGGACGACTAGGCTTCGTCACCACTTCTCACTTCAAAGGGGATTTTTGAAATTATTGAAGTGAAAGGGTGGGGGGGTTGATCGGGCAGACCACGCGGCTGTCCTGCAGACTGATAGTGCGGCCTAAGCGGTCTGGTGTTGGCGGCCTGGTGGTGTGTCCTTGAAGGTAGCCGTGCGATTTGGCAGTTTTTTGTTGCGATTTGGTGAACCAGTTTGAAGCTAGCAGACTGGGAGGACTGGCGGTGTAGTTCTCTAGTTCTAGCGGGCTTGTTTCGTTGGCTAGGTCGGGCAAGCTGATACATATCTGCTTGCTCCAGTGGATTGAAGGTGGTCTTAGTCCTTTTCCAAGTACCTGGCGAGCTCTGTCTCTTGACGTGCGCTGAGCAGAATGGAGTCGAGTCTGAGGGTTGTGCGGGTTATGGTGGTTCTCGCAGAGGTTTCTGCTAGGTTTGTCAAACAGTCCTTTGGTGACATGGCGGATCGAACTTTCTATCCGGCCAGTTGGTTGATTATTGTCGGGCTGGCTTCCGTCTTGTCAAGGTGGCTGCAGTGTGTATTTACAGGTTGTGCGGAATGAATAGTAAGCCTACTCGCGTTTAGTTTTTGCATACTAGATTTTTCTATCCACGCGTTTTGAAGAGGTTAACTGGGCTCTTGCTGTGCAGGTTATGCGTACAGCACTGAAGAGCCGGGATATTGGTTCTAAGGTTGGTGCGGACTCTGCAGTCTTAACCAGCGGTTAACAATAGGTTGTTTGTTGTCACAACCCGCATTTTCACCGCATTTAATAACTTATCAGAGTAAGGAAAAAAATGTGCGTCATGATGCTACGCCAGCAGGGGATAACTACGGATGCTTAGGAGAAACTCCTACATAATGCATAAAGAAAGATCTTAAGGTTATTTAGAGGAAAATCCAATTTAAGTTAAGCAGTTATCCGTATCCCTCGGCTTAGTGGATCAACTCGTTCATGAATCAAAATATAATTATTCGATGCGTAAGATACTTCTTTAGATTGACTCCAACAACCTACATGAGTATAAACGTCCCCAAAGGACAACTCATGTTATGCAAGGCCCTAGATTTATAATAGTAGTAAAGGTAGCTTTTATGGTCGCTAAATATAATAAGTTAGAGTTTTAAATTATGCAATGCATGGAGTAATAATAGTAGATTTTATACTTGAAAATACCTATCTTGCACTCCTAGCATAAATCATCCCAGAGAGCAAGTAATCCACAGAAAGAAAACTAAGCAGCTAGCAAGTATCAAAAAAATAACAATCATATGGGCGTCAACAAACTAACAAGAACCCACATACAGTAAAGCATGTCTTAACTGGTAAAACAAAATAAACAACTAACTACCTCACGAAAATGAGGTAACAACCACGGCCAACACTGCTGCTCTAGCACTCCAAAACTAGCACCGAACTTAGCTACAGCTCTAAACATGAGGCATTCCAAGACAGAACACCTAAGCAATGAAGCACAAGTAGTGGCAGAAAGATAAGCAAAAATTAAAAAAGGTCAAAATGGGTACCAACCTAATACCAATAGTACTTAAGTAAGGTGTAAAAGTAAAGCATCAAAGAGTAAAAGAACACTTACGTAAATCGTCACGTACATCAACAAATACACCAGATGCACAAGGCTATAAGGTGACAAATATAAGTAAATCATAAGGAAGAAATTGCACAACCTTTATTAGGCACCTGTGGTCGACTCTACCCAAAAACACGGGCGAGGTGGTCACTCAACTTGACACACCCCTCATGAATATAATATCTGTCTAACTGCGAGGGAGTCTCACACCCTCCACCACACACCGCAGATGCCCAAAAACATGGTAGACTACCACAAGGTACAATAAAGAAATCAAATATTACGGAGGTGGTTTTGTCCACTAACTCCTGCAATCAAGAGACCCAAAGAAACCACAACACATATATCTCGAGACTTGGCACGACGGATTCTACTAGACATTTCTAGATTAAAGACGTGATTGATCAACCTTCACAAAGGATACACACTCCTAGATAAACTCTAATACATTCTACACAATTGATAGGGCGATTAAAGCCAATAATAAAACTCTTCATCATATACTACAATGCTACAAAGATGAGTTATCGTGACAAGAACATATAAAATCGAGTGGACTTTAAAGGAAAATCTAACATATCTACAAATTGGAATGACAAAAGTGTAGTAAGTTTTAAAGAACATAAAAAATTAACGGTTACCATCGAACCAGACAAGAAGAAACGAGGGTAAACCACCACTTGCCTTGGTTTTACCGGAGAAGACAACCAAATCACACATCGGCGTAGATCGGGACCAAGAAAGATGAGAGAACACGAAATCTAACAATAATGGCCAAAAATAAGAGTTAGGGCCGAAAACCCTAGCGATAAAAAAACAAGGAATGGGTAAGATTTTACCATGATGGCGTAGCTCTCGACGAGAGCTTTCCAGATCTATACTCGGTGAAGATTTGGAGCACCGGAGCACCATTGGCGGCCACCGGAAGATTCACGAAAAAATTTCTCTCTCTCGCTCACGTTGCTCTGGTTCGAGAGAAAGTCTGGAGAAGAAGATGAAGTTTTATTCCTTTTCTGATTATCTTAAGTATAAGGGTATATATATATAAATATTTATAAAAAGTTTTGTCTAAAAACGGACTATTTACGAGCGGGTGCACGGAAAAAGAAGATAAGGGTTTAGGATGGCTTCAAATCGAAAAGTGCCTAATATAAAAGTTGTAGATCTTATCGAGACGAACAAATTTCATGTTAACTATTTTTTCATAAGACACCATTTTGACTCTCAAAATGGCGCCCGAACATAAATAGGTACGAAATACTCTGGAAGAATATACAGTACTCGAGAAGTATAAAACAGGCTACTCGAGTACTAAAATTTTGTACTCGAGTACTAAAAATTTAGTACTCGAGAACAAAACAAATAGTACTCGAGAGAAGAAGGAGCATTCGACAACTCTACAGGCAACACTCGAGAGCAGCAGAACTCACTCGAGAAGAAATACCAAGCCACTCTAGTACCAGGCAGAATAATTTGCGGGAACAGTGTTTTTTTTGTCCTCAGTGAATAGTGGTTTTTACAAAAATACCAAAAAATTAAACTATAGAGATGAATAGTAAAAGACATTTTTGAATATTGTTTTAATATTAAAATATTCATATTTATATTTTTTAACAAAAAGACACTAGTTCAAAACGGAGGTCCAAACGAGCGCCGAATTAAACGAAACTCACACCGTAGGCAAACACTGACGCTACGAACCCAACGGCAAAGTCAAAACATAAATCCGACGAGCCATTCTCGAGATATAAATTTTCAAAGTCTATGGCGAACATAAATTCTACAAAACTTCGGAAAATCGCCGAGGCCCAATACCGCTCGGATCGCGGCGAAACTTGACGAGCAAGTCCAAAATTACTTAAATTAATTTCCAAATGCAAAATTTTCCAATTACAATAAGAATTTGGCCGAATCGATCGCACGGACGTGAAAATGCCTTAATGGCGATGCGCTGTCAACTCGACGTTAAAAGTAACGCCATGACGTCATAAATATGACGATATCAAATCAAATAAAATCATCGAAAAAAAATTCGGGGCGTTACAGTCACTCCCCCTAAAAAGAAGTTTCATCCTGAAACTTAAAACAACTCATAAACCAAATCAAAACGAGAAAATCAAACATGACTGAAAACATAGTGACATACCCGAAACTAAGAGAAGAGGTGCGAATGAGATTCCCTTATCGCCGATTCCAATTCCCATGTCGCACTCTTGATGTCTTGATTTCTCCAAAGAATCTTGACCATGGGGATGGTATTTCTCCGCAACACACGCTCTTGAGAATCCAGAATACGAACAGGTTCTTCCACGTACGAAAGATTGGGCTGAATCTGGGGCACCGAGTCAAGGACTTGATGACTATTATGAACACACTTCCGCAACTGGCTCACATGGAACACATCATGGACACCAGGGATGGTAGCAGGCAATTCCAGTCTATAAACTGACACTCTGATGCGTTCAAGAATCTGAAAAGGACCCACATACCGGGGTCTAACTTGTGGTTTTTTCCAAACCTTTTAACGCCAGACATCGGAGAGACTTTCAGGAAAACCAAGTACCCAACAACAAACTACAGATCGACCCTTCGTCGATTAGCATACTTCTCATAATGCTCTTGTACTACACGGAGCTTCTCTCGAATAAGAGATACAGCACAATTCATCTCTTCAAGGGCTTCCGGACCTAGCAACGGTCTCTCACCAACTTCAGCCCAAAATAAAGGAGGTCTACAACGCCTCCCATGTAAGGCCTCAAACGGGGCCATCTGCAGACTCTCTTGATAATTATTATTGTATGTAAACTCCATGAGTCTGAGACGCTCGTCCCAAGCTCCACCGTGATCCAAAATATAACAGCTGATCATATCTTCTACAATATGATTTACTCTTTCCGTTTGACCATTTTTCTGCGGATGATAGGCGGTGGAATACCTTAAATCGGTACCCAACCCCTCTTGTATGCTATCCCAAAAACGAGACATAAATCTATAGTCTCGATCTATTACGATGCTAACTGGCACTCCATGTAATCTGATGACCTCATCAAGGTATATCATCGCTATCTTTTTCATAGAGTACCCAATCTTAAATGGAACAAAGTGAGCACACTTTGTCAATCTATCGACTATCACCCAAATAGATTCGTGCCCACGGGGAGATTTCGGTAGATCGGTGATGAAATCCATTGAAATACTCTCCCATTTCCAACTTGGGATATCAAGCGGTGTTAATTTATCTCTCGGCCTTCTATGGTCAGCCTTGACACGCTGACACGTAAAACATTCTGATACAAACTTCATGATATCATTCTTCATTCCTGACCACTAAACAATTTGCTTTAGATCCTTATACATCTTAGTGGAACCAGGATGGTAGGCTACATTGGAACATGAGCTTCAGCACAGATCTTATCCCGAATGTCGCCAAAGGCGGGGACGTAAAATCTACCCCGATACTTCAAGGTATCCAACTAATCCAAGGAGAAATCCGGTAGATCTCCCTTCACTGTTCTATTCTTATGGTGTAACAAATCCAGATCATCCTCTTGATGTGCTCGAGTAAGGGAAATCCAAGAGGGTTCTTCTGCTTCTAGACTAGCAGGCACAATACCACTCCCAACCTCAATATCCATCAACAGGAATTCTTCCACCAAGGACTGTACCGACAGATTAAAAATTTTTGTGGTCTTTCTACTCAAAGCATCGGCTACTACATTAGCCTTTCCTGGATGATAAAGAATTTCCACTTCATAATCAGCCATATATTCTAACCACCGATGCTGACGCATATTTAATTCCTTCTTAGTGAAGACGTATTTCAAACTCTTATGGTCCGTATAGATCTTGCACAGCACGTCATACAATAAGTGTCGCCAAAGCTTCAGTGCATAAATTACAACAGCGAACTCCAAATCATGCGTAGGATAGTTTCTCTCATGAATCTTTAGTTTCCTCGATCCATACGCGATCACCTTACCATATTGCATTAAAATACAGCCAAGTACGATGTGTGATGCATCAACATACACAGCATACTCAACTCCTTCAGTAGGTAAGGTTAAAATTGGAGCAGTACATAATCTCTTCTTCAACTCTTGGAAGGCTTCTTCACACTTATCGCTCCAAATGAATGCAGTATTCTTCTGGGTAAGTCTTGTTAAAGCAGCAGACAACACAGAAAACCCTTCCACGAATCTTCTATAATAGCCAGCCAGGATTAAGAAGCTCCTAATCTCCTTAGGTGTAGAAGGTCTCTCCCATTCCATCACAGTAGTAATCTTAGTCGGGTCCACGGAAATACTATCCTTTCTTACAACATGACCCAGAAAGGACACCTGAGATAGCCAGAACTCACACTTGCTCAACTTCACATAAAACTTATGCTCCCTCAAGGTTGATAAAACCAAACACAAATGATGAGTATGCTCCTCAACACTACAGGAATACACCAAGAAATCATCTATGAACATAATAACAAATCGGTCCAAGAAGTCCTTAAACACCATATTCATCATATCCATAAAAGCAGAGGGTGCATTGGTTAGACCAAAAGACATACCCAAAAACTCATAATGCCCATTCCGCGGACGGAAAGCGGTCTGAGGGACATCTGCCTCACGAATTCACAACTAGTGGTAGCATGAGCGAAGATCGATCTTTGAAAATACCGAGCTACCACGCAACTGATCGAACAGATCATCAATCCTTGGCAGGCGATATCTATTCTTAAAGGTCACTTTATTCAATTCTCTATAATCGATGAAAAGCCTCATCGATCCATCTTTCTTCTTAACAAACAAAATAGGAGCACCCCACGGAGAAGAACTTAGTCTAATAAAAACACACCTGAGCAACTCATCGAGCTGAGTACGCAACTCATCCAACTCACACAGATCCATACAGTATGGTTCTTTGGCAATAGGATGAGTACCTAGCTCGAGGTCTATCATAAACTCTATCTCCCTCACCGGGGAAGTCCTGGAAGACAGTCAGGAAAAACATCTAGAAACTCTCGCACCACCGAGATATCCTCAATACATGGTGTAACAAAAGTAGTTTCCAAAGCAGAAATAGAAACCAAAAATGCCTCGAAACCAGACTCTATAGCACGACAAGCACGTTCCGTAGAAATAATTGGGGAAACCCTATCCTGAAATACATAGACGCTCATAGGTTGGCCATTGTCCATCTTGATGTCAAGTCTCTTTGCCTTGCACTGGATGACCGCATCATACTTGGACAGCCAGTCCATGCCAGAAATCACGTCAAAGTCCGTCAAATCCAAAACCATTAGATCTATAAAGGCTGGGAAATCGCCTAGGTATATATGGCATATCAGAACTCCTTGATTAGATATCACTAAATCACCATAGGGAAGCTTGGCATTGAAGGAGTATCCTAATTGATCCACATCCAGACGATTTTTATCTACAAACCTCCGGGCCATAAAAGAATGGGTGGCACCCGAATGGAAAAGGATGCGCGCCCATCTATTACGCACCTTAAACTCCCCTAAACCGTAGCATACATAACTAAACAAATGATAACTAGGGAAACAATGATAAATTATAAAGATAAATTAAACTGAGGCTAACCTGATATAACTTGCGTAGAGGTTTGAGCTGCCTCGCTAGTAACCACGTTCAACTTTCATTTGCCTTTGTCCTGGTTTGGTGGCGGCGACAGAGCTCGAAGCGGGGTAGGCAGCAGTAGGGACTAAGCCAGGGGGCACGAAGACTTTTGGTGTCCCTTCTACCCGTACTGGAAGCAAGTCCTTTCCTTCATTCAACAATGACTCACATCATGACCGATCCTTACACAGAATGAGCACACTAGCTCCCCCTTAGGTGCACCTTGGTTGGTGTTTACCTGCTGCTGCTTTAGAGTGGCAGTCCTCTTGAAACACCTTTCATAAGGGTGGCCAGGTCGACCACAGAAGCTACATATTTCTCCACTTTTCTTTTTTGAAGAAGGGTCGGATGCCCTAGAGCTTCCATTGTAGACAACCTTCCTCTTCTCTTTCCTCGCTGCGAAATCTCGATTCTTGGTGTTTTCAATTGCCTCCACTTTCAGTGCGGCTTCCACTACCACAGCATAACTGTCAGATCCATAAGCACATGCCCATTGCTGGACATCACTTCTTATTCCTCCTAGGAATCATTTCACTCTACCCTCCTCCAAAGCTACTAAATTAGGAGAAAACCTACTCAGTTTGCTAAACTCAATCTCATACTCGCTCACCGAGAGTTGTCTCTGCTTCAGATGCAGGAAGTTATTCATCAGACGGTCCTGCTCGACCGATGGTAGAAACTTCTTCAACAGCATCTTCTTAAATGATTCCCAAGAAGAGACTTCCTTCAGACTCTCCCTTTCCCGAATACACCAACTCTTTGACAGGCCTTTTAACAGATAGGCCACATTCATTACCTTCTGGGCTTCTAGAATTCCGGAATACAAAAACATCTTCTCGATGGAGATGATCCAATCATCTAAAATCATCAAGTCAGCACTCCTGTCATAAGAAATAGGTCTCAATCGCTGGAAATATGAGTTGAAATTCATCTCTAGTGGTAGAGTCACTGGGGGCACCAAAAGAGCAGGGGCATCGAGTACGGCTTGATCTACGGCAGGATCTTGCACTAAGGGTTGCTGTGTGGGAGAAGTAGACAATAAGGTCTGAATTTGCAATTGCATCGCAATAACTTGCCTCAATAGAGCCTCGTTGCTCTGGCGCAAACTCTCGATCAACGCATCACTCTACACACCTGATGACTCACCCTCTGACTAGGGAGTTGACCTCTTCGCAATTCGCTTTGGCGGCATTTTTTAAAAAAAAGGGCAAACAAACAACCCATCAAAATCCTAGATTACCACTAGGCCACACGATTAGGTCAGACCATACTTAAAAGAAACTTGTTATGTCCTACTTAGGATGATATCCTCTCATCCTATTAAATCTTGTACCTAAGACATGAATGCAAGGATTCTTTATTCCTATTTAAATCATGAGTGTACATGTGTCATCATGTAAACCTTAACTTAACACGCGTGTTTATGCAATGATATGTTACGTATGCTGCGTTATGCATTCTAGAAAGGCCTTAATGCATGCATGAGCGGCGTAGACAAGAATTGTTATGCATCTCATACTACATAACATCACATCCAACAAGAAAAGAAAATGTGGTAATGGGCATCCATGTAATGGTGGTTATGCATCCCATAATACATAACCGTCATATGTTGCCTCCTTTGGTGAATCCATATACAAACATATATTATGCATCCCATACTACATAATATAGCTCGTATAATTCTTATCATGCTATGAGTGTAGTGACTAAACTTCAGCTAAGACGTACTGATGATACATCGGTGTGTGTATGAAATATCGCTAAAAAACTAACACTAACAAGGGAAGGTTGCCAGACCAATTATCAAGCAACCTCCCTCTGATACCAACTGTCACAACCCGCATTTTCACCGCATTTAATAACTTATTAGAATAAGGGAAAAAATGTGTGTCATGATGCCACGCCAGCAGGGGATAACTGCGGACGCTCAGGTGAAACTCCTACTTAATGAATAAAGAAAGATCTTAAGGTTATTTAGAGGAAAATCAAATTTAAGTTAAGCAGTTAGCTGTATCCATCAGCTTAGTGGATCAACTAGTCCATGAATCAAAATATAATTATACGCTATGGAAGATACTTCTTTATATTGACTCCAACAACCTACATGAGTATAAACGTCCCAAAAGGACAACTCATGCAATGCAAGACCCTAGATTTATAATAGTGGTAAAGGTAGCTTTTACGGTCGCTAAATATAACAAGTTAGAGTTTTAAATTATGCAATGCATGGAGTAATAATAGTAGATTTTTTACTTGAAAATACCTATCATGCACTCCTAGCATAAATCATCCCAGAGAGCAAGTAATTCACAGAAAGAAAACTAAGCAGCTAGCAAGTATCCAAAAAAATAACAATCATGTGGGCATCAACAAACTGACACGAACCCACATATAGTAAAGCATGTCTGAACTGGTAAAACAAAATAAACAACTAACTATCTCACAAAAATGAGGTAACAACCACAGCCAACACTGCTGCTCTAACACTCCAAAACTAGCACCGAACTCAGCTACAGCTTTGAACCTGAGGCATTCCAAGACAAAATACCTAAGCAAGAAAGCAAAAGTAGTGGCAGAAAGATAAGCCAAAATTAAACAAAGGTCAAAAGGGGTACCAACTCAAGACCAATAGTACTGAAGTAAAGTGCAAAATTAAAGCATCAAACAGGAAAAGAACACTTACGTGAATCGTCACGTACATCAACAAATACACTAGATACCCAAAGTTATAAGGTGAAAAATATAAGTAAATCATAAGAAAGAAATTGCACAACCTTTATTAGGCACCTGTGGTCGACTCTACCCAAAAATACAGGCGAGGAGGTCACTCAACTTGACACACCCCTCACGAATATAATATCTGTCTAACTGCGATGAAGTCTCATACCCTCCACCATACAACGCAGATGCCCAAAAACTTGGTAGACTTCCACAAGGTACAATAAAGGAATCAAACATTACGGAGGTGGTTTTGTCCACTAACTCCTGCAATCAAGAGACCCAAAGAAACCACAACACATATATCTCGAGAATTGGAATGACGGATTCTACTAGACATTTCTAGATTAATGTCGTGGTTGATCAACCTTCACGAAGGATACACACTCCTGGATAAACTCTAATACATTCTAAGTAATTGATAGGGCGATTAAAGCCAATAATAAAACTCTTCATCATATACTACAATGCTACAAGGTTGAGTTATCATGAAAAGAACATATAAAATCGAGTAGACTCCAAAGAAAAATCTTATATATCAACTAATTGGAATGACAAAAGTGCAGCAAGTTTTAAATAACATAAAAATGTAACGGTTACCATCAAACCGGACAAGAAGAAATGAGGGTAAAGCACCACTTGCCTTGGTTTTATCGGAGAAGACCACCAAATCGCACCTCGGCGTAGATCGGGAACAAGAAAAATGAGAGAACTTGAAATCTAACAAGAATGGCCAAAAATAAGAGTTAGGGCCGAAAACCCTAGCGAGAAAAAAAATAAAGGAATAGTTAATATTTTACCACGATGGCGTAGCTCTCGACGAGAGCTTTCCAGATCTATACTCGGTTGAAGATTTGGAGCACCAGAGCACCGTCGGCGGCCACCGGAAGATTCACGAAAATTTTTCTCTCTCTCGTTAACGCTGCTCTGGTTCGGGAGAAAGTCTGGAGAAGAAGATGAAGTTTTAATCCTTTTCTGATTATCTTAAGTATAAGGGTATATATATATAAATATTTATAAAAAGTTTTGTCTAAAAACGGACTATTTACGAGCGGGTGCACGGAAAATAAAAATAGGGGTTTAGTATGGCTTCAAATCGAAAAGTGCCCAATATAAAAGTTGTAGATCTCGTCGAGACAAACACATTTTATGTTTACTATTTTTTCATAAGACACCATTTTGACCCTCGAAATGGCGCCCGAACATAAATAGGAACGAAATACTCGGGAAGAATATACAGTACTCGAGAAGTATAAAATAGGCTACTCGAGTACTAAAATTTAGTAATCGAGTACAAAAAATTTAGTACTCGAGAATAAAACAAATAGTACTCGAGAGAAGAAGGAGCACTTGATAACTCTACAGGCAACACTCGAGAGCAGCAGAACTCACTCGAGAAGAAATACCAAGCCACTCTAGAACCAGGCAGAACAATTTGCAGGAACAGTGTTTTTTTTGTCCTCCGTGAATAGTGGTTTTTACAAAAATACCCAAAAATTAAACTATAGAGATGAATAGTAAAAGACATTTTTGAATAGTGTTTTAATATTAAAATATTCATATTTATATTTTTGAACAATGAGACACTAGTTCAAAACGGAGGCCCAAACGCGTGCCGAAATAAACGAAACTCACACCTTTGGCAAAAACTGACGCTATCAACCCAACGGCAAAGTCAAAATCAAAATCCAACAAGCCATTCTCGAAATATAAATTTTCAAAGTCCACGGCGAACATAAACTCTACAAAACTTTGGAAAATCTCTAAGGCCCGAATACCGCTCGGATCGCGATGAAACTTGACGAGCAAATCCAAAATTACTTAACTTAATTTCCAAATGCAAAATTTTACAATTACAACAAGAATATGGCCGACTCGACCGCACGGATTCGAAAATGCTTTAACGGCGATTCGCCGTCAACTCGAAGTTAAAAGTAACGTCATGACGTCATCAATATTACGATACCAAATCAAATAAAATCATCGGAAAAAAATCGGGGCGTTACACTTTTTTGTAACGACCCGGCCCACGGTAATCAGCCGACCCCAAGCGTCAATACGGGGTTGTAGCCCAAGAACCCCAAAGCCTCTCGTGCTTGTTTATCGGCCGCGCGCATTATTGGCAATGGGTCTCGAACCCGCAACCCTTCATAAGGAGTCTTAATACCACTCCTCATCACCAACTGAGTTGCTTTGGGGTGCAGCCCAACGCTAACAATGCACGCGGCCAATAAACAGGTGCGAGAGGCTTTGGGGTGCTTGGGTTGCAGCCCTGTATCGATGTTTGGGGTCGGTTGGTTGTCATGGGCCGGGTTGTTACACTTGCGGCCAGGCGGTTTCTCTTCTAAAACTAGTTCTTCTTTTCAAAAATCTGTCCACCACTAGGCGGCCTGTTTCAGTTGGTGGCAGTGTCCGCTCGTTCTGGTGACTAGGAGACCTCGCGGTCAGGCAGTTTGCAATTCGGCAGACTGAGTTTAGCACTGGAATAACGGGTTATCCACGCGGATTGTTGCGTTCTTGCGACTAGGCTTCCTCTGCAGACTCAGAAGCTTTAGCAGCAGATCCGGCGGTTACTCATTGAGTCCGTGCGGTTTGATTGGACTTATAACTTTTCTGTTTTCTTCAGTTTCTTTGGCAAGCATGTCTCGCCATGTATGTCTGGCCTTATAAAGAAGATTTTTTTAATAGTGCAAGATTCTTGCTTAGTTTCGTGCATCTGGTTTACTTGACACAAGTGTGTTGAGTTTTCCTGTGTCTGGTTTCTCGTTGTCCGCTTGATCAAGGTGTCTTCTTGATAATCTTGAAATTTTTACTTGGTATCAAGCTATCTCGTTGATCATCTTGTTAAATTTCAACAGTCTTGTGCACTAAAGAAGGTGCCCTGACAGTACTGGGTGTTGGGAGTTTGTGCTAACGCATATGGCGAATGGTGGTTAAGTTGCACTTTCTGATTTCCATGTTATGTTTATACTAATGCCTACAGGGAAGGAGCACCGCCACCCCGAGTGAGGGGTGGGGTCATTATAATTTGGTCAGCTAATTCTAACCGTTGCTATTGTTTGCCACTGTGCGGTGGAATGTTTCATGCAGGTGCTGCCGAGCCAAGCGGGAAATAGACGGCTGGAGCCCCGGATTGCTAAGCTTGCCCTTGAAGGACAAAGAGCATTACTCGTTCCATTTATTGTTCATGTGTAGTCGGCCTGCGTGCCGATGTATGCAAGACATTTATATTTGAGAAAAACATTGTAAGGCCTTAAGGCCAAGATTATTTATGGATTTGGTTATTCATTCTTGTTTTATGTTAGTGTACATTCGTATGGTTGGGTTCTAATTACAATCCATCAATTAACTTCCGTTAGAATGCACTCTATGTTAGGATACATAATATTGGATTATGGTTTCAATTAGTAACTCCTTTGACTGCCCTTAGAATATGGCGTCGGGCCACGGCTGGACCTTCTGTTAGATGATATGTGATGGATGGGGGTTTTATACGATGCAGCCACATAAACAATATACTCCACTCCTTCGGTGGGCAAAGATAATATTAGAGCAGTGCACAATCTCATTTTCAACTCCTGAAAGGCTTCTTTGCACTTATTTCTCACACAAAAGTTGAGTTCTTCTGTGTAAGTTTAGTCAAAGGCGCAGACAACGCAGATAATCCTTCCACAAACCTTCTATAATAGCCTGTAAACCCTAAGAAACTTCTTATATCTTTAGGTGTGGTAGGTCTTTTCCAATCTATAACACCAGCTATCTTCTCTGGGTCAACTGAAATTCCATCCTTATTCACAACATGACCCAAAAAGGATACTTGAGGAATCCAAAACTCGCACTTACACAGTTTCGCATATAGTTTATGCTCTCTTAAGGTAGATGAAACTTGGCGTAAATACTGAGCATTCTCCTCTGCACTCTGGGAGTAAACTAGAACATTGTCAATAAAAAAAACACAAATTGGTCTAAAAAATCTTTAAACACTTTGTTCATCATGTCCATGAAGGCAGAGGGTACATTCGTCAATCCAAAGGACATCACCAAAAACTCAAAATGTTCATTCCGAGAATGAAAGACGGTCCGCGGAACATCCGTCTCACGGATCCTAAACTGATGGTAGCCTGATCGAAGGTTAATCTTCAAAAACACTGTACTACCACGCAACTGATCAAACAAATCAACTATCTGCGACAAGGGATACCTGTTCTTTATGGTTACCTTATTCAGTTCCCTACAATCAATGCAAAGACTCATAGATCCATCCTTATTCTTAACAAACAAGACGGGAGAACCCTAAGGTGAATAACTTGGCCTAATGAATCCAAACTTCAACAACTCATCTAGCTGGGTACGCAACTCTTCCAGCTCACGCAGTTCCATATATTATGGTGTCATAGCAATAGGTCGAGTACCCTGCTCCAAATCTATAACAAACTCCACAACTCTCTTAAGCGGAAGACCAGGAAGACTAATTAGAAATACATCAGGAAACTCTCGCACCACAGGAATATCCTCGACATGTGGCAAACTATAAATAGTTCCCAAAATAGAAACCAAAAGAGTACAATAACCGGAATCTAAAAGCTTTCGAGCACATACTATAAAAATAATCGAGGAATCCTAGCACGGAAAACCATACACACTCCTTGAGTGGCCATTGTCCTTCTTAAAGTCTAAATTCTTAACCTTGCATTGGATAACAGCATCATATCTGGACAACCAGTACATGCCCAAGATCATTATTGGGAATATTGCCCTCAATATTCCCTAAATTTTATTTGAAGAGGCATCGCCATCAACCCTAAGAGAATAGTTGTATTTGATGTTGGTTAAGCTCATCATGTGTAGGATGTTCCTTAGAACAAGGTTAGACAGGTTGTCTAAGTGATCGTGATAGGTGGTCACAAGTTAGGCAGGTGGAGAGATAGAAAATCTGTCTAAGTCCACAGGAATTGAGTAAGGACTGCTCTCTCAATGCCAGATACAATGAAATGTGGTTAAGTACACAGGTGTTGAGTGAAGCAAGCTCACTCGATGCCAGATGCAAGAAAGCACTGAGAGAAGACTGGACAGAGAAATCCCTTAATCATTGGCAAGGCAGGAAAGTGGCTAAGTCCACAGGCATTGAGTGAAGCCATTTCACTCAATTCCATACAATAATAAGGGTTGAGTAAAGTCAAGTCAGTCAAAGCCTGACTATTTGCAAGGTAGAAAAGTGGGTAAGTCCACAGGCATTGTGTGAAGGTAGTTCCCTCAATGATATACTACAAAATGTTTTGAGTAAAGCTCAGATAGTCAAACCTTTATCTTTGATAGTAAAGAAATCTGGTTAAGTCCAGAAGCATCGAGTGATGAAGGCTCGCTCGACACCTAAGTAGTTATGACTACAAAAGTAAAGATGGCATTGAGTGATGAAGACTCACTCAACGCACTCAATGCCTAAGCTTACAAAATATTGTCTAAGTACTTTGGCATTGAGTGATGAAGGCTCACTCAACGCCTACTAGTACGGAAAGATTGGCTACGACAAAAAACATTGAGTGATGAAGGCTCACTTAAAACTCTCAACGCCTGAGATCCAGAAAGATTTGCTAAGGCCTCAAGATTTGAGTGAAGCTTGTTCACTCAATGCACTCAATGCTTGAGATGCAGGAAGATTGGCTAAGGCCAAAAGCATTTAGTGAAGCTTGATCACTCAACGCCTGAGATGTAGAAAGATTGTCTAAGGACAAATGCATTGAAAGAAGCTTGTTCACTCAACGCTCTCAATGCCTGAGTAAGACAAAAATCTATCTAAGTGTTTTGGCATTGAGTGAAGCTTGTTCACTCAATGCCTATACTAAAGAGTTTGAATTTGACTAAGTCCACATTTGCTGACGTCAGCAAAATTAAAAATGTTACGGGATGGCTACAGTACGCGACAAACGGTATCGCAAGCCTATTGTATGAATTTTTTTGGTAAATCAAGGTTGTAACTATCAACTATTGTGGGTCCCACATATTCAAGTAGTCGTTAATTGGCAGAAGATAAAAGGACAAGATCAGGAGTTGAGAACTTTAACTTTTATGGTTTACTCATTTATAAAAGTAGCGGTTGGACTTCATCATCCTCCTTGCCATTATTGTCGAGCTTGAAGCAGGAAGTTAAACAAGCTGAACAAAAAGTTCAAACCAGTTGGTCTGAAAGTTCAACAAAGTTAGTTATTGACATCTTCACCATCAATGGCAAGATCAGATTAATTTCTGAGAGAGAAAGTGGTAGCAGCAAAAGGCTAACCCTAGCTACAGTAGAGCAAGTCTGATAACTTCAGACAAGCCAAATCAGTGGGCTTTTTCTCACTAAGGTAAGAAGAAGAAACAGTGTAAGTCTAGGTGGTAGTGGCTTCAAAGTTCAAGCAAGCCTAATCCTGATGATATAATCTTGGAGCTGTGAAGAAGATAGGACTGATCTTTTGGTTCAGTCTTGGAAGGAAAGAAGAAGCAAAGCAGAGTTCTACGGGTTACTTCCACTACAAGCAGCTTGAAAGTCTTTGTTTTTAAGGGTAGCTAAACCACCTAGAGGCGTGGGGTGAATTGGTTTCTAGGTATTTAGTATGTCTTTTAACATTTATAAGTTTAGGCTCTGGGTGGTGATTTACTTCCTATTGCTTTCAATACATTCACCCAAACGACACATCAATTTATATTCATTCCCCGGATTATAGGTACGTCCACTATCCCTCCATCCTTTATAATAGTGTGTTAGACAAGGCACTTCTCCAATATCTCAACTCCTATGAGCATACAATACGATCCTGCGGGACCACTCAATCTCCTCCAAGACTTACAACTTGGGCACAAAGCCCTATAACTCAGTGATCATAAGATCATCTACCTCGAGCCAAAGGCCCTACCACTCAGGTTGGAAGGATATCCCTACCTCAGATCCAAAAGATTTTACAACTCAGGCCAAAGCCCAACACTCAGATTCTTAACAGAATCCTACCACTCAGATTCACTCTTGAATCCTACCTCAAATCTATAATAGATCCTACACTCGACCTTTATAAATAGGCTTACAACACATATCTAAGAAGATCCTATAGAAATAAATATGTTTGTTTGTGTTGATTACTAGACAACAAAGAAATTGTCTCTATGTCTGTCTCCTTATGTCCTGAGAAAGGTCAGTCCAGATTTCTTCTTCATAGCTCCAAAAAATAATCTTCAGGATTTGCTCAACTTGGGCTATGAAGTGGCCGTAGCTAGGGTTATCCTTTGCTGCTCCTTCTTTATTATTGTTAATGATGAAGCTGACAATAGCTAATAGGAAGGACTTTCATGTCGATCGATTTGAACTTCTGCTTCTTGTCTCAGCAACAATGATGAGGAAGACGATGAAGATCTGCCACTTTTAGAAAAGACAAAGCCCTAAAAGTTAATTTGATTCCACCATTCTCATTCCTTTTATTATTCGCCATCCAACGGCTCTTTTGACGTGTGGGCACAGCTTTAATTGATGATTTATAGCCTTCCTTTTACAGAATAAATCATACAGCAGGCCGCCAGCACCATCAGTGGTTGATTCCAGCATTCTCACGATGAATTTGAATTCCATTGACTTTTGTTGACTTTTGCTGACGTCAACATCTGTGGACTTAGCTAATTTCTCAGTTCCAGCTCAGGCATTGAGTGAACTGCTTCACTCAACACCTCAATACATAGTCATTTATTCAGCCTTGCTTAGGCATTGAGTGCGTTGAGTGAACTGGCTTCACTCAATGCCTCTGGACTTAGTCAATACTTCAGCCTTGGTCTGGCATTGATTACGTTGAGTGAAATAGCTTCACTTAATGCCTCTGGACTTAGTCAATACTTCAACCTTGCTTAGGCGTTAAGTGCGTTGAGTGAACTGGCTTCATGCAACGCCAAAACCCTTACTCAACTTTTTGAACCATTCTGCATCTTAGGCATTGAGAGCATTGAGTTATCCTTTATCACTCAATGCCTCTGTACTTGGTCACTTTCTTCTCCACTACAAGGCGTTGAGTGAGTTGAGTGAACCTTCATCATTCAACACTTCTAGACTTAGAAAGATTTTTTTTCTCTCTATCTATTCTTGAGCTTTAACATCACATGATACTTTCTTCTCTGGCATTGAGTGAGCTGACCTCACTCAACACTTCTGGACTTAGTTAATTTTTCTATCTTGTTGGGTCCATTGCCCACAATTTCCTAGATTTTAAGATGTCAAATATGTCAATGAGCATACACAATAGTATACTTAATATATGTTCAAGTTCATACATGCAGGTTGTCCTAGTAACAATGATTGGACTGGTAGCCTAAATGGATAAGTCAGGTAAAACACTTACCTAAGTGGTGGACTGATATAAATTTGTCTAAGTCTACAGGCTTTGAGTGGAGGCTACTCACTCAATGCCAGATGACTTATAGAGCTGAGTGGAGCCTATATAGTCAAAGTAAAAGTAATGGCAGGCTGGAAATGTGGCTTAGTCCACAGGTGTTTAGTGAAGTTAACTCACTCAAGGCCATACAACAAAAGGCTGAGTCAGGCTAATGATTTAATAGTCTAATTAGAAATGAGCAGAAAAGTGGCTAAGTCCACAGGCGTTGAGTGTAACTCACTCACCTAACACCATAGCTTCATAATCGTTGAGTATAGCTCAGTCAGTCAACGCCACAAGAAAATTGTGAATATTTACTAAGTCCACAGGCATTGAGTGAGGCAAGCTCACTCAACGCCATGTGATATTGCGTTGACAAAATCTCAAAGGAAGTGTCCTTCTTGACATAGAAATTTGGCTAAGTCCAAATGCGTTGAGTATAGCGCACTCACTCAATGCCAGATAACAGAAGTGTCTATTAAGTAGTTTGGCATTGAGTGGAGCTTACTTACTCAATGCCAAGAAGCAGTAAAAGTGGCAAGGCAAAAAGCGTTGAGTGATGCATGATCACTCAACGCTCTCAACGCTTAAGATACTGCAAGCACAGAAATATTGGCTAAGGCAAAAAGCGTTGAATGGGGCGTGCTCACTCAATGCTCTCATCACCAAGCACGCAGATAAAGCTAAAGAATATGCTAAGGTAAAAAGCATTGAGTGAGGCTTGCTAACTCAACGCTGTCAATGCCTAGAGAGAAAGAATTCTGTCTAAGTGTTTTGGCATTGAGTAAAGCTCATTCACTCAATTCCTATATTACTGATGCTCGACTTTGGCTAAGTCCACAGGTGCTGACGTCAGCAAAATCGACAAAGTCAACTGATTTCAAATCAAGTACGGAGAAGCTACAGAACACGATAAACTATGTTAAGAAGCTACTGCACAACTTCTTCCATTAAAGCAAGGTGCAACTAGAAGTTGTAGGTGGAGCCCACTGATCTATAAAAGTCGTTGATCGGCGAACTAAAAGAGGAAGAGATGGGTCAAGACATAAGGCAACTTTAGGGCATTATCAATTTCAAAAGTTAGCAGCCGACTTCATCTCTCTCGCTTTTATCGCCGAGAAAGAGCATGAAGTCTCCATGCAGGAATGAAAAGTTTAGTGAGCTATTGCATCTCCATATGCTACAGCATAATAGAAAAGGTTTCTGATAGAGGAAGAAAGAAGAGCCATCATTATCCAGAGGGCTCAATTAGCTGATTGAAGAATACAAGTTCATCTTCTTCTTCAGCAAGATCAGAATCTTATTCTGAGTTTCTTCTAGCAGAATTTCTACCTGCTGTTGTGAAGAAAGTTAGTGCTGAGGTAACTCAGCCCTAGTTTTTGACACAGAGAAATTTCCCTGTATTAAAACATTCAAACCCTCATCTTTCTGTAAGATCCAACTAGATCTGAGATTATAGGGCTACTGTCCTGAGGTAGGGAAATCTTGCCTAAGTTGTAGGAGAGTGAATCTCTCTGAGTTATAGGATCCAACTGGATCTGAGCTGTAGGGCCATTGGCCTGAGGTAGGGCAAGTATCCTGAGCTATAGGAGAGTGTATCTCTCTGAGGTAGGATCCTTTGGATCTGAGGGAGGGTTGTCCTCCCAGTCTGGGTGTAGGGCCTTTGGCTTGAGGTAGGTGATCAGCTGATCACTGAGGTGTAGGCTCTTGTGGCTGAGTTGTAGTTCTTGGAGGAGACTGGGAGATCCTGAGGGATCTGAGGTGTAAGCTCCTTGGAGCAGTGTTTTGGAGAAGTTCCTTGACCAATAGGAAGTTGGCAAGGTAGGACGAGAGTGGATGTACTGACAAGTTGGGGAACCACTATAAATCTGTGTGTGCTTTTTTGTATTGTTTTCCTTGTGCAGGTTCTTGAAAGCAAACTACTGCCAACTCATTTAGAGTTAAAAGAGAAACCAAAAAGAAAATAAAAACAGTATAAAAACCTATTCATCCCCCTAGGTTGTCAAGATACCTTGAAAAAAAAGACTTTCATGTCTTCTTCTTCTTTGGCTTTGATAGAATTAGCATGGCGTTGAGTGAACTAGTTTCACTCAACGCTTCTGGACTTAGCTGTATTTATTTGATAGATTCTCTATGGATCTGACTAGCGTAGCTTGATTCAACACTTCCTTCTTCAGGCATCGAGAGCTGTGTTCACTTGACGCTTCTTGACTTAGTCAATTTTTTGCTTGCCACTGCTGAAGCTTTGACAAACTCAGCTATACTCGACGCCTCTTGTTATATGGCATTGAGTAAACTGCCTTCACTCAACGCCTGTGGACTTAGTCACAGAATTGCTTTGCAGACTGCTGGGCTTTGACTGTCTACACCATACTCAGGGCTTTTTAGCATCTAGCATTGAGTGAACTAGCTTCACTCAACCCCTGTGGACTTAGGTGAGTTTTTAGCTTGCCAACATCCTTCGTTGACATCTGGCGTTGAGTGAACTATCTTCACTCAACGCCTGTGGACTTAGATAGATTTCTGTCTCTCCACTTCTTTACCTTGTGACCACCTGTCACAACCACTTGGAATACCTATCCAATCAATGTGAAAAGGACCAACCTACATGCATGAACTTGAACATTCATCAAATATAACTATGTGTATACCATTTACTTGATTGACTTCTACAAATCTGGTTCATTGTGGAAAATGGACCAAACAATCTCCCCCCTCTTTGTAGAAGTCAAAACCCTCCAACATAATTCTTAGTCAATGATATACACTTAGATATGCAGTAGATAAAATAGTAAATTATAAAATTTAACACCATATAATAAGATTGTCAAGTTATAGGTTACCACACTTCCTTTGACTGCAAGGAGATGATGATCACTTGCAGCTCCCCTTGTTTTGATGCTTGATGCTTGATCATTTCTTTCTTCCCAACAATCTCCCCATTTACCTTGCTTGTACGGTGATCATTACTACTCCCTGCTCCCCCTATTTTGCTGCATAGCCTTGATCAATTCCTTCTCCCCATTTTTGACTTCTGTAAAATAGTCAGGGGGTTCTGGCATCTGATTATCTTCTCTCACTTTTTGATTTTAGTTAATCAACTATTGTGTCTTATTATTCTCTAAAGGAAGCTGAACATGTTACACCTCAACTGGAGCATCTTCTATCATCCCTTCTAATGGACTCTTGAACCACTTGGAGAGCTTGATATTACTGAATGTATTTTCAACCTGCAAGAAGTTGTGCAACCTGCAACAAAAACAATATGAGGAGCACCTGAATCTAGACCAAGTTCAACATACACAACTCAAACTTGAAGGTGTTGAACTTTACTTCATCTAGTGGCTTAGTGAAGATGTAAGTCACCTGCTTGTCTATACGGACAAACTCAAGACTGATATCTTCACATTCCACATGCTCTCTTATGAAGTGATATCTAATCTCTATGTGCTTAGTACTATTGTGTGAGATAGAATTTGTAGTTATAGAGATTGCACTAGTAGAATCACAAAATAAAGAACTTCTACTAATTTGGAGGGTATAGTCCTGGAGCTGGTGCTAGATCCATAGAAACTGTGCACAGCAGCTCCCAATAGTTATATATTTTGACTCTATAGTTGAAATTGCAACACTTGTTTACTTCTTGCTGCTCCATGACCCAAGCCTTCCTCCAAAGAGCTGACAGGTCCCTGAAGTACTTTTCTTATTCTCTTTGTAGCCTGCAAAATCTGCATCTAAATAGCCTGTTAGTTCAAAATCCCTATTTTAAAGGTACCATAGGCAAAGATCTAATGTGCCCTTAAGATACCTCAAAATCCTCTTAGTAGCAGAGTAGTGAGATTCTTTAGGGTAGGCCTGATACCTAGCACAAACACATATAGCATACATGATATCTTGCCTACTTGTAGTAAGGTATAGAAGGGAGCCAATTATCCCTTTATACAAAGTTTCATTAACAGGTTCCCCTGCCTCATCTTTGTCTATAGTCATACTTAACCCTATGGAAGTTTTCATGGTGGAGGCATTCTCCATACCAAACTTTTTGATCAACTCCCTGGTGAACTTCGACTGGGATATGGACAAGCCATCATCATTTTGTCTTACTTGGAGGACCAAGAAGAACTTGAGCTCACCCATACTACTCATATCAAACTTCCTTTGTATAAGTTTGACAAACTTCCTGCAAAGGTTTTCATCAGTAGATCCAAAGATTATGTCATCAACATAAATCTAGACTAGGATTATCTTGCCATTAGATTTCCTTAGGAATAGGGTCTTGTTTATCTTCCCCTTTGAGAATTTGTTCTCAATGAGGAAGCTAGATGATGTCTCATACTGATGGGGACGACGACGACCCACATCTTGATGACGATGCAGTTGATGACGATCCACCGCCACTACCCAAGGATCTGCGACGCCGCAACATTCGTGACGGACAACGTTACAACCTTCGCCCTCGGCACATGAAGAACTTTATTTAATTTGAGCTTGTCTTATGTTACGTTATTTTTGGGACATTTAATCTGGCCTGCGTTTAGCCAGCCTTTGCTACAATTTTATTTTTATTTTGGTCTGCGTTTAGCCGGCCATTGTTGTTTTATTTTGTATGGGCTGCATATAGCCTTTGGTGTGTGCTTGGCTATATATAAAGCCATGATCTAGTGTAAAAGGTAATTTTTGGAAGAGATAATTGAAACCCTAAAGACTCTTGCTCTCCTCCCTCTCATCTTGTGGCCGCCCCCTCTCATTCTCTCTTTCCCCTCTCCTAGTTCGGCCAAGCCTAGGCCGACCACCCTCCTTCTCCTCCTCCCTCTAGCCGCCGGCCAACCACTCTCTCCCTCCACTTCCCTCTTCTCCCAATCCACCCTCTCCTCCTCTCATATTGCTCTCCTAAATTTTCGGCCAACTCCAAGGAGGATCACCTCGGCTCGACTACGGTTTGGGAAGGCTTTACCGGGCGTGACACGGCGAAGGCGGACGTGTGCAACTTCTTGGTTCATCCCCGGTTGGCTATTGGAGGGAACGATCATTTGTTGTGGATCCACGATCTCGGATCTACAAACTCCGAGTGGGTAACGAAACCTCCTACCAAGAGTGCTCTTTTCTAGATTTTTCTTGTTGGTGGTTGAGTTTTGGCGTGACTTTGAAAGCATCGAAATTTTCGTGGTTATTTTCTTGCGGATTTTGCGTTTTCTAGAATATTTCTTGAAGAGTACGGAAAGGATTGGCGATCCTTGCTTTGTTCTTGTTGGGGAAACATCCACCCTTTTCGAATCGGTTTGTTTTGGTGGATCTTTCTTTGGTACAACTTCGCGCTCGTCCGGAATCAATATTATTCCTTTTAGCTTGCGGGGGTATAAGCCTATAGCCTATACCCACACTCTAACGGTTGCTACCCGTGCGCTGCGTTAATAAAGATTAAGCATATTCGGGGCTGTGTTATTGGTGCGTTTGGGTAGTGTGGAGCGGCGTTGGTTCTTGTACGGAGACGTGTGCGGCCACCGCGATCCGGTGGCCTACGTCAAATTTGGTATCAGAGGGAGGCTGTGTTGGTTTCCCAACCGACACCATCCTCTTGTTCTTCCGTAGTTGGATTTACGATTCTCGCTAGGTTGCGCACAGCCCGTCACAAACCTTAATTAAATCTGAAATTTTGCTGGATTTGGTCTGCTAATAGTAAAAACAGAAAAAAAAAAATATATTCAGAAAATTTAGAAAAAAATTCTGGGAGCTCGTCAATTTTTTCTAAGCGTAAAGGTCTAAAAAAGTCATTTTTGTTTGCTCAACGGATTTGTGTCAAAAAAATCTTCCTTTATAAAATTAATCTGTCCAGACCTATCCTAGTTTTCAGCTGTTCATGCGCACTAGGCTTGGGACTGAATATTCCCCCTCCACTTCTCAAATGGCTAACCACCATGATGATGACCACACTCCGGCCACCATCGCGGAGCTTCGGGAAGAGTTCAACACTAGGTTCGATGCACTGACACAATTAATACAAGGGTTGGCTGTCAACCAAGCGGTGCCCCATAATCCGGCTGCTGGGATACCCAGACCGGGTTTTCCTCCCCAGGCCGCTCACCCACACGATGATAGGCACCACCAATATCACGAGCAGGATGATGAACACACGCCACGAGCCCCTTATGAGTTTGATTTAGCTAGAGCCGTTAAGATTGACCCACCCTCATACGATAGTATGGGTGAACCCCAAGCATTTCTAGATTGGGTCATGGAGATCGAGTGTTACTTTGAGTGGCGTAACCTAACGGACGGCGAGAAGGTGCGGGTAGCACGAATGAAGCTTATGGGAAGGGCCAAAACCTTCTGGTTAAATGAAGAGAGACGACTAGGTACCGCGAATGGTTTACCCCCAATTGGGTGGAATGCCATGAAAGCTCTTCTGACTGATCAATATGTCCCCGCGTATCACCGAACTCAAATGTTCGACGAGTTAGCCACCCTTCACCAGGGGAGCAAATCGGTAGCAGAGTACATGGGACTCCTGAAGGATATGATGGTACGTTGCGAGGTTAGAGAAATGCCCGAAGTTACGATTTCCCGTTTCCGTAAGGGTCTTAACCCGGACATCCAAGGCAAGCTTCTGCGTTATGGTCACACGGACCTCAACACTACCTTCAACGCTGCTCTGGATATCGAGAAACATAACGCCCACAAAACTAAGGGGCGATCCTTTCAGAAAGGAAAATCTATTCTCGGTGCCCCGCCCACGTCCTCCATGAGGGACAAAGGAAAATTCCGCTCTACTGATTCGAGCTCCATCGTTATTACAGCTCGGAACAACAAATATCCCAACGGCGAGAGAGTTCCGATAGGGAGAGTTAGTAAGACTAACGCCACTTGTTTTACATGCGGGATACAAGGGCACTACGCTAGTGAGTGCCCCTCTAAATCGAAGCCCTTAGCTCTTATGGACTCCTCCTCTGAGCCCGCTGAGATTGTCTATGAGGCCGCGGACGAGTCTGAAGGCGAGCCTAGTGATCTGGAAAATGAGACTTACATGATGGTGATGCGTCGCATTTTAGCCACCCCGCGAGTATTGGACGATTATAATAGGACGAGCATCTTTTCTCTGAATTTCAAAAGCGGTGATAAGTGGTGTAAACTGATCATTGATAGCGGGAGTTGTATGAATGTCATTTCGGAGAATGCCGTCGCGTGAATGAAAGTAAACACGGAACCACACCCCCAACCATATAAGATCGCTTGGGTCAACAAAACCTCCATTGGGGTGTCCAAGCGATGTCTGGTTCCTCTAGTTATCAAGGGGTACGTAGATAAGGTGTGGTGCGACGTCATCCCCATGGACGTTTGTCACGTCTTATTGGGGCGCCCGTGGCTCTTCGATTATGACGTGACCCACTTCGGTCATGCAAACACCTACGAGTTCAAGTTTAACGGCAAGACCGTCACCTTGGCACCCACTCCTCCTAAGGATCCTTCGATCGCCTCTTCGGACACAATTGTGCCCGCTGAGAAGAAAACGTTAACTCTAATTGGTAGGAAGGAGCTCGAGCGTCACTCCTTCGTTGAGGGTATCCTTTATGCACTAGTTTGCCTACAGGTCAAGGGCGAAGAGTCGTCATTTGAGAGTCTACCGCCGGCATTGCGTGATCTTTTAGAAGAATTTAAGGATGTGTATCCGGAAGAGTTGCCCGCAACATTACCCCCGTTGCGGGATATTCAACATGCCATCGATCTCATCCCGGGTTCCTCCCTACCCAACCTACCACATTATCGATTGAATCCGTCCGCCCACGCGGAGCTGCAAACCCAAATTGCTGAATTATTACAAAAAGGATTTATTCGTCATAGTAAAAGCCCTTGCGCCGTACCCGCCTTGCTTGCACCCAAGAAGGACGGGACATGGAGAATGTGCGTGGACAGTAGAGCCATCAATAAAATCACTATTAAGTACCGTTTCCCCATCCCGCATTTGGACGATCTATTGGACATGTTAGCCGGGGCCACGATCTTTTCGAAATTGGATCTTAGGAGTGGCTACCACCAAATACGGATTAGGGAAGGGGATGAGTGGAAGACAGCGTTTAAATCAAAGGAAGGACTTTATGAGTGGTTAGTAATGCCGTTCGGGCTCTCCAATGCCCCCAGTACATTTTCTCGGATGATGACCCACGTATTTCAACCGTATATGGGGAAGTTCATCGTTGTCTACTTTGATGATATACTCATTTTTAGCACCTCGACTACCGATCATGAGAGGCACTTGAAGACTATTTTGGAGACGCTCCGAGCGGAGGAACTGTTTGTCAATATTAAAAAGTGCACGTTTCATGTGCCATCTGTGGAGATCCTAGGATACATTGTTAGCTCGGAGGGCATACACGTAGATCCCAAGAAGGTCCAAGCCATTGTGGATTGGCCGGAACCCACCAACATTCGGGAAGTTAGGAGTTTCCATGGTCTAGCTACCTTCTACCGCCGGTTCATACGCGACTTTAGTAGCATCATGGCTCCCATCACAGAGTGCATGAATAAAGGTGACTTTGTGTGGTCCAAATCCGCCACCAAAGCGTTCCACACGATTAAGGCCCGAATGTCGGAAGCACCCCTCTTGCGATTACCGGATTTCAATAAGGTCTTTGAGTTATCTTGTGATGCATCGGGGATTGGTATTGGGGGCGTCTTAAGTCAGGAGGGGCACCCGGTTGGTTACTTTAGTGAGAAGCTTGCGGGACCTAAGCTTAATTACTCTAACTACGATCGGGAATTTTATGCCATCATTCGATGTCTCCAACACTGGAGGCACTACCTCCTTCCTAAGGAGTTCGTTATACTTTCCGATCACGACGCGTTACGATTCGTCAATTCGCAAGGTAAAATCAGTCCACGCCACGCGAAGTGGGTATCCTTCCTGCAGGAGTACTCCTTTAATATTAAACACTTGAAGGGCAATCTCAATCGGGTAGCTGATGCTCTAAGCCGCGTCACCCTTTTATTGACCACACTAGAGGTTAAGGTCGTAGGTTTCGAGCGTATCAAGGACGAGTATGTTCATTGTCCGGATTTTAAAGATATCTACCTATCCACCCAGAGCGAGTCACCCACGACCATTTCTGCGTACTATCTCCGTGATGGCTATTTATTCAAGCACGCTAAACTATGCATCCCTCGTTCTTCCCTTCGCCACTTTATAGTTTGGGAATTACATAGTGGCGGCCTCGGCGGCCACTTTGGGCGGGATAAGACCATTACCTTGGTGGAGAAAAAATTTTATTGGCCCGGTCTCAAGTCAACGGTACACAAGGTGGTCGGAAGTTGTAGGGCGTGTCAATTGGGAAAGGGGAATAAAACGAATGCGGGTCTTTATACCCCCCTCCCGATCCCTTCCGTTCCTTGGGAAGATATTAGCATGGACTTTGTCTTAGGACTTCCCGTCACGTTTAGACGTCACGACTCCGTCATGGTGGTCGTTGACCGGTTTTCGAAGATGGCCTACTTCATTGCTTGTCACAAAACCGATGATGCGTCTCATGTCGCCAAACTATTTTTTAAAGAGGTCGTAGGCCATAGGGGTGTCCCTAAGACTATTGTCACGGATAGGGACGTGAAATTCACGAGTTATTTTTGGAAAACGTTATGGAAGATCATGGGCACTAAGCTTTTATTTTCCTCGGCTTACCATCCACAAACGGATGGCCAAACGGAGGTAGTTAATAGGAGTTTGGGTAGTTTACTTCGTTGTATTGTGGGGGACCATAAGGGCACGTGGGATCTCACCCTACCACACGCACAATTGGCCTACAATAACTCAAAAAATAGGTCCACCGGACTCTCACCCAATGAAATTGTGCACGGCTACAAGGCACCCGTGCCTCTTGACTTAGTCCCGTTACCACCAACTTATAAATCTAGTCAGTTTGCTCAGGATTTCGCCTCACATGTTCACACCCTACACAAACACATCAATCAAACGTTAGCCAAACAATATGCCTCTTATCAAGCTAATGCCAACGTACATCGAAGGGAAATCCACTTTAATATCGGCGATTTGGTTATGGTGCGTCTCTCCCCCGAACAGTTTCCGACGGGAACCATAAAGAAATTAGCAAATAGGAGAGCCGGTCCTTTTCGTATTTTAAAGAAATTCGGAGAGAATGCTTATCTCTTGGAAATACCCACTGATTGGGGTATATCCCCCATTTTCAATATTTCTGATTTAACGCCTTATATCTCACCACCACTCGAATTATCTGTCTCCCCGTTTTTGTCCACTACCAATTCTAATGGGTTTGGGGGTGAAGTTTTATCTGGATCGTTCTCTCCAACAGCTGCCACCGGGGGTATGTCGCCTAATGAACTTGCTACATTTCCCTCTTCGTCGACTAACGTTTTTTCAAGTTTTCCCAAGTCTGTTTTTGTGCCTGACAGGATTATTCGGGATGAGGTGCTTCCCTCTCCGCATGGTGACTCGAGACGGTTCTTGATCCGATGGCGTGACCGCCCTGCCTCTGATGATTCTTGGCTCTCTCCTTCGGAGGTGGCCCTTTTGGACAAAGCTCTCCTACAGTAGTACCTGCTCCCCTCCTCATCGGTGATGAGCCCTTTCGAGCGGGGGAGGATTGATGGGGACGACGACGACCCACATCTTGATGACGATGCAGTTGATGACGATCCACCGCCACTACCCAAGGATCTGCGACGCCGCAACATTCGTGACGGACAACGTTACAACCTTCGCCCTCGGCACATGAAGAACTTTATTTAATTTGAGCTTGTCTTATGTTACGTTATTTTTGGGACATTTAATCTGGCCTGCGTTTAGCCAGCCTTTGCTACAATTTTATTTTTATTTTGGTCTGCGTTTAGCCGGCCATTGTTGTTTTATTTTGTATGGGCTGCATATAGCCTTTGGTGTGTGCTTGGCTATATATAAAGCCATGATCTAGTGTAAAAGGTAATTTTTGGAAGAGATAATTGAAACCCTAAAGACTCTTGCTCTCCTCCCTCTCATCTTGTGGCCGCCCCCTCTCATTCTCTCTTTCCCCTCTCCTAGTTCGGCCAAGCCTAGGCCGACCACCCTCCTTCTCCTCCTCCCTCTAGCCGCCGGCCAACCACTCTCTCCCTCCCCTTCCCTCTTCTCCCAATCCACCCTCTCCTCCTCTCATATTGCTCTCCTAAATTTTCGGCCAACTCCAAGGAGGATCACCTCGGCTCGACTACGGTTTGGGAAGGCTTTACCGGGCGTGACACGGCGAAGGCGGACGTGTGCAACTTCTTGGTTCATCCCCGGTTGGCTATTGGAGGGAACGATCATTTGTTGTGGATCCACGATCTCGGATCTACAAACTCCGAGTGGGTAACGAAACCTCCTACCAAGAGTGCTCTTTTCTAGATTTTTCTTGTTGGTGGTTGAGTTTTGGCGTGACTTTGGAAGCATCGAAATTTTCGTGGTTATTTTCTTGCGGATTTTGCGTTTTCTAGAATATTTCTTGAAGAGTACGGAAAGGATTGGCGATCCTTGCTTTGTTCTTGTTGGGGAAATATCCACCCTTTTCGAATCGGTTTGTTTTGGTGGATCTTTCTTTGGTACAACTTCGCGCTCGTCCGAAATCAATATTATTCCATTTAGCTTGCGGGGGTATAAGCCTATAGCCTATACCCACACTCTAACGGTTGCTACCCGTGCGCTGCGTTAATAAAGATTAAGCATATTCGGGGCTGCGTTATTGGTGCGTTTGGGTAGTGTGGAGCGGCGTTGGTTCTTGTACGGAGACGTGTGCGGCCACCGCGATCCGGTGGCCTACGTCACATACCATGCTCTAGGGGCTTGCTTTAACCTATATAGAGCTTTCCTAAGCCTATAAATAGAATCATGTGAGATAGGAACAACAAAACCTGGAGGTTGTTCAACATAAACCTCTTCTTTTAAGTCACCATTCAGAAAGGCTGAATTCACATCCATCTTGTATACTTTGAATCCTTGCTATGCATTATATGCAAGGAATAGTTTGATGGCTTCTAATCTTACTATAGGGTTAAAGGTTTGATCAAAGTCAATACCTTCTTCTTGTTTGTACCCGTTAGCTACCAGCCTAGCCTTGTTCTTGATTATAATATCATTTTCATCATGTTTGTTCCAGTAAATCCACTTTACTCCAGTGACATTATGTCCTTGTGGTCTGGGAACCAGCATCTAGACCTTACACCTCTTAAACTGGTTCAGTTCCTCTTGCATAGCTACAATCCAGAACTGATCTAGGTTGGCCTCTTCAAATCTTTTGGGCTCTACTTATAACAAGAAGCTTGAGTATAGTGTTTGGTTGATACTTCTGCTCCTGGTCACCACTCCTTGTATAACATCACCAATAATCAGGTGTCTTGGATGATCCCTTAGATGCCTGATAGTTGGAGGCAATCTTGCTTTAGCATCCTGTGCTTCAATGTCTGCATCTTGCTGACCTTCATCCACATCATTAGTGCTTGGTACTTCCTTTGGAATATCCACTCCATCTTGAACAATTGGAGAAGCTTCATTGATGGTTAGCATATCCATCAACTGCTCTATACTTACAAGACTAAAAAAGGAGCTTGGCAGCTCACTGTTAATCATAGTTGACTTATCAAAAATTATATTAATAGACTCTTTTACAACTTAACTTTCCAAGTTATAGATCCTATAGGCCTTACTATAATTGATGTACCCATCAAAAATCCCATCATAGTACTTGGCAACAAACTTAGTCATATATGATTTCCCATTATGAAGCACATAATACTTGCTACCAAAGATCCTGAGATAGCCTAGGTTTGGTTTTTTTGCCCTTAAAGATCTCAAAGGAAATCTTCTTGTGGCTCTTGGTTATAGAGACTTTATTAAGGAAATGACATACATTATTAACTGCCTCAGCCCAGAAATATTTTGGGAGAGATGTCACTCAACAAGGTCCTTCTAGCCTCTATGAGAGTCCTATTCTTCCTCTTAAGCAATCTCATTTTGCTAAGGTGTTCTTGGAGAAGAAAATTCTTGGTGAATACCTTGCTTTTCATAGAACTATGTCATGTTATCAGACTTAAATTCAGTCTCATGGTCAGTTCTGATTTTTACCACGGTACTGTCCAATTCATTCTGAATTTGCTTGACAAATGCCTTGAAGACATCATGGGTTTCAGACTTTTTCTTCAAAAAGAAAACCCTTGCAAATCTGGAAAAGTTATCAACAACCACAAAGGTATAGACTTTCCTACCTAGACTATGAACTAGCATAGGACCAAATAAGTCCATATACAAGACGTATAAAAACATCACAGAGTCTTTGATCCCAATGCGCTTGAAAGAATCTTTTGTCTACTTGCCATTTTGGCATGCAGAGCAAATGCCTTCCTTGGTGCATTTCATTTTAGGACCATTCCAAACTAGCTCTTCACTAAAGAGCTTGACAATTGTCTTATAGTTCAAATGAGCTAGTCTCTTGTATCATTGGACACAGTATGAGACTTTTTCATTTACAACTAGGCATATAGGAGAGTCTATATCTAAACACAAAAAATTTAAACAATAAACATTCTCACTCCTAGTGACTATCAAGATGACCTCTTGGTCACTGAACCTCTTAATATGGCACTCATCCTTGTGGAATACTATGTTATTGCCTAGAACACAGAGTTAGCTTATGTTTATTAGGTTGTGTTGCAACCCTTCCACATAAGCTACTTTTGTGATAGTAATTAAGTCATTAGTGATCTTACCATAACCTCTGGTGACTCCTCTATCTAATCCACCAAAGATCACTTGGTCCATCCTTTACTGGAGTATACTCCCTCAAGTTGCTCTTTGTTCCAGTCATGTGCCTGGAACATCCATTATCCAAGAACCATATAGGGGTATGGGTACTTAGACTAACCAGCAATACATGATTTAGTTTACCATAGGACCCAATAGGTATTGGGTCCTAGGTTCTGATTAGTCTAAAAAGAGACTTGTCTACCAGCAGCTTTTCTGACTGGTAGACTAAATATTGCTCTAGCCACACTAGGATTATGCCAGCAATTTATGGCATAGTGGCCCACTTTCCCATAACACTAGCATTCATGAATATTGTACCTTCTTTTCTTAGCTAGTCTACTAGCTGTGCTGACAGCAGCTCTCTGTCTAGAAGGAACAGTAGCTGCCTTTCTCAGGTTCATTTCAGCTAGGATATAGTTGAAGGTAAGTCTTCCAATAGACTTATATTGCCTACTCTGAAAGCCATCAGCAGCAGACCATTTTGCAAAACACATCCTCTTGATAGCATTAGAAATAGCCAAATCAGTCTTGCTGATATACTGACCCTTGGTTAGAGTCTTTGCTGGATGGCTCTGAGATTTTGCTGCAACCACATTCTTGAGAGTGGGGGCTAGTGCACCAAAGACAAATGGTCCATGATGGGCTATTTGAATTTCTTCATTGGATGACTTGAAAGCACTCATCCCCATTCCTCTTCTCCTTCCATTGGAAGGTACACTTGTATTCTTCGAGGAAGAATTCCCATTCTTCTAGTGACCATACATGGAGTTCTGTTCATACCTGTTAGAAGGGAGTATTACCTTTCAAAGGAAATGGTGGCTGAAATGGAGCTTTTCCCTTTCCTTTGAAAGGGGCAGCTCTTGTGTTTCCCTTGAATCCTAATCCCTTCTTGTTTCTCTAAGAGGAGGATTCAATAATGGGTAGCACAGACTTTGGCTTAGAATAACTAGCCACAATTCTCTTCTCCCTTTGCAGTTTTTCTTCTAGATCCCTAATAAGGGCATTCTTATATTTTATGGTTCCTATCTACATGATAGTAATCTTTTTCATCTGGCTAACTTCCCTTATTTTTTGTTCCAGCAAGGTTGCTGACTCAGAATGGTGGGAAGCAGCAAGCTGTAGAGATGCAATCTCCTGAGCCTACTTTTTAGCCAGCAGCTTACTTCTTTTTAATTCCTGTAGAAGTTCACCATACTTATCAATCAATTGATTGATATCTTCCTCAGATTCTGAGCTATCTTCAACACTTGATGAAGAAGCACTAGAATAGGGACTTGTCTCATAATCTGAATCAGATGAAGAACTAGATAGAGATTGTACCTTTTCTAGACCAGGCTAAACCTGGCAGGATTCTTCCTTAGACATTACCATCAACCCAATGTAGGCTTCTTCTTCTTCTTCAGATTCTGATGAGGAAGAGTCAGTCCAGCTCTTCTCCTTCTTTGTTATGAAGGACTTCTCCTTCTTGCTCTTTTTATGGTGGTGTTTCTTCTCACCATCCTCCTTTATTTTAATTGGGTAGTCAATAATTACATGCATAGGTTTGCTGCAACAATTGCAAACCACTTTAGTATAAATCTATTTACCAGGTTTATTACCATACTTGTCCTTCTTGGAGGATTTCTTCTTTCCCCTATAGTAGTCCTCCTTGTGATGAGAGGAGGAGGAGGGCAAGCTCCTCAACTGGTTCCTCTTCATCTGCTTCATAAACTGCCTAGATAAGGCAGCAAACTCCTCACCAAACATATTGCAATCTGATGTGTATGTATCTGAACTTTCTGAGTCAGACTCAGCAGCCCTCCTTAGTGGAGAGGGAGTCTTTCCCCTGCTTCTTCTTATGGATTCATCTTTGAAGGCTACAGTCTTTTCTCTGGCCTGGGACTAGTTGTTTTTCTCCCCCTCCTTTCTGGTTGTCAGCTGTATTTTATAAGATAGCAGTTTCCCAAACAGAGTTGGTGGTGGAGTATCAGCCAGCTTTACCACCTCCCCGATGGCACAAATCTTGGTGTCCCAGTCTCTAAATAGAGAGCTTTGGAACATGTTATTAAGTTCATAATTATTAAATACCTTGCCATAGGTCCTTAGATCATTTACTATTCTGAAGAATCTTTCATAGCAGCAAGTTATTCCCTCTTACTTGGACTACCTGAAAGCCTCATACTCTTAGTTGAGCATGGACTTCCTATCATCTCTGACCTCTTTTGTGCCTTCCATGTAGACCACCAAAGTGTCCTACCTCTCCTTGGAGGTCTTGCAGTGAAGCAGGTTCTAAAAGGTAGAATCATCAATAGCACTGACTATGATGTTCTGGGCTCTCTTATCCAAGGTGGCATGAATGACCTCATCCTTAGTCATCTATGAATATTCCATAGGTGTCTAGACATTTACATCCAGAACTGAGACCTTCATAGGGATGAAAGGTCCCTCTTTGACAGTGACAAAGATCCTTGGGTCAGATGCTTCCATCAAGATTCTGGCCCTCTTCTTCCATATTCCAAAGCCTTCCTTTTTGCAGATAGGAAGCTTCATGGAACCAAGCTCCCTATGGTTCTCTCCTAAACCCATAAGTATACTCTAACTACTACCCTTGAGATCTACTCAGACTGTTAAGTCTTTCTTGAGCAACCTCCCCCTGATATCACTTGAAAGTCTTTGTTTTCATGGATAGCTAAACCACATAGAGGGAGGTGAATAGGTTTCTAGTTCTTTAGTATGTCTTTAAAATTTTATAAGTTTATGCTGTGAGTGGTGATTTACTTCCTATTATTTTTAAGACATTCACCCAGACGACACAACAATTTATAGTAGTTCCCCAGATAATGGGTACGTTCACTATTTCTCCCGCCTTTCTAACAGTGTGTTAGACAAGGCACTTCTCTAATATCTCGGCTCCTAAGAGCTTACAACATGATCTAGCAGGACCACTCAGTCTCCTCCAAGACTTATAACTCTGGCACAAAGCCCAATAACTCAGTGATAAGAAGATCACCTAACTCAAGCTAAAGTCCCTACCACTCAGGCTAGGAGGACAGCCCTACCTCAGATCCAAAGGATCCTACAACTCAGTCTAAAGCCCTACACTCAGATTCTTAACAGAATCCTACCACTCAGATTCTTAACAGAATCCTACCACTCAGATTAACTCTTGAATCCTACCGCAGATCTATAACAGATCCTACACTCAGTCTTTATAAATAGGCTTACAACTCAGATCTAAGAAGATCCTATAGAAAGAAATAAGTTTGTTGGTGTTGATTACTAAACAATAGAGAAATGATCTCTGTGTCTTTCTCCTTCTATCCTGAGAAAGATCAGTCATGATTTCTTCTTCAAAACTCCAGAAAATAATCTTCAAAATTTGCTCAACTTGGGATATAAAGTGGACGCAACTAGGGTTAGCCTTTGATGCTCCTTCTTTCTTGCTATTGATTATGAAGATGACAACAACTAACAGGAAGAACTTTCAGGTCGATCGATTTAAACTTCTGCTTCTTGTCTCACCAATAATGGTGAGGAAGACGATGAAGATCTGCCGCTTTTCGAAAAGACAAAGCCCTAAAAGTTA
Source organism: Platanthera zijinensis (assembly GCA_039513925.1). Taxonomy (NCBI): domain Eukaryota; kingdom Viridiplantae; phylum Streptophyta; class Magnoliopsida; order Asparagales; family Orchidaceae; genus Platanthera; species Platanthera zijinensis. The sequence goes on from CM077097.1 coordinate 11,851,096, forward strand.
ATTTGATTATGACATTCTCGTTCCTTTTATTATTCGTCGTCCAACGGCTCTCAGTACATGTGGGCCCAGCTTTAATTGCAGATTTATAGCCTTCCTTTTACATAATAAATCATATAGCGGGCCGTTTATGCCATCAGTGTTGGATTCCAGCTTTTCTGTAATGAATTTGAATTCTAATGACATTTGTTGACTTTTGCTGACATCAGCATCTGTGGGCTAAGCCAATTTCTCAGTTCTAGCTCAGGCGTTCAGTGCGTTGAGTGGACTGGCTTCACTCAACGCCCCTAGACTTAGTCAATTCTTCAGCCTTTCTTAGGCATTAAGTGCATTGAGTGAACTGTCATCACTCAATGCCTCTAGACTTAGTCAATACTTTATATTTGCTTAGGCTTTGAGTGAATTGAGTGAACTGGCTTCACTCAATGCCTCTAGACTTAGTAAATACTTCAGCCTTGCATAGGCGTTGTGTGCGTTGAGTGAACAGGCTTCACTCAACGCCAAAACCCTTGGTCAACTTTCTGAACCATTCTACATCTTAAGCGTTGAGAGCATTGAGTGAGCCTTCATCACTCAATGCCTCTGGACATGGTCACTTTCTGCTCCACTAAAAAGCATTGAGTGCACTAAGTGAACTTTCATCACTCAAAGCTTCTGGACTTAGACAGATTTTTCTTTCTATCTCTTCTTGAGCTTTAACATCACATGGTTCTTTCTTCTCTAGCGTTGAGTGAGCTGACCTCACACAATTCTTCTAGACTTAGTTAATTTTTCTATCTTCTTCTTCTTCGGCTTTGACAGAATTAGCATGGATTTGAGTGAACTAGCTTCACTCAATACTTCTAGACTTAGTCGTATTTCTTTGATAGAATCTATGTGGATTTGACTTGAGTAGCTTTATTCAATTCTTCCTTCTTCAGGTGTCGAGAGATATGTTCACTTGACGCTTCTGGACATAGTCGATTTCCTCCTTGCCACTGTTGAAGCTTTAACAGACTCAGCTATACTCGACGCCTCTTGTTAAATGGCATTGAGTGAGCTGCCTTCACTCAACGCCTGTTGACTTATCCGCAAAATTGCTTTGTAGACTACTGGGCTTTGACTGTCCACACTATACTCAGTTCTTTTTTGCATCTAGCATGGAGTGAACTGGCTTCACTCAACGCCTGTGGACTTAGGTGATTGTTTAGCTTGCTAACATCCTTCATTGACATATGGCATTGAGTGACCTAGATTCACTCAATTCCTAAGTACTTAGATAGATTTTTATCTCTCCACTTCTCTACCTTATGACCACCTGTCACAGCCACTTGGAATACCTATCCAATCAATATGATAAGGACCAACCTACATGCATTAACTTGAACATAAATCAAATACAACTATGTGTATACCATTAACTTGATTGAATTCTACAAATCTGGGACATTGTGAGCAATGGACCCAACACAGCTATTTATTAAAGATCTACTCTTATTGTTGTGAAGAAGGTAGGGCTGAGATTTTCTCAATTTAGGAAGTAAAAGGCTAAGGGACTATTTCCCTGGAGTCAAAGTTGGGTTGTGTTCACTCAGTCCAGGAAGGTAAACTCAGATATCATATCTCTGTAGACAGATTTCACCAACCCACTTTCATCCTATAGGATCTTTTTGGATCTGAGTTGTAGGGCTGAATATATAAAGACCGAGTGTATGATCTGGTTGCAGATCTGAGTGTAGGGCATGTGTGCTTGAGGTAGGGCTTTGGCCTGAGAGTAGGATCCGGTTTGGACTTGAGGTAGGGCTTTTGAGCCTGAGGTAGGAGATTCATTCTCTCTGAGTTGTATTGCACTTGTGCCTGAGCTATAGGATCCTTTTGATCTGAGGTAGGGCCTTTATGCTTGAGCTGTAGGAGAGTCATTCTCTCTGATGTAGGTCTATCCTCCATAGACTGAGTGTAGGACTTATGCTCAAGTCTGAGGTAGGTGATCTTTGGATCATTGAGCTGTAGGATCTAGTCTTGGATCTGAGGTAGGTCTTTGTGCCTGAGGTAAGTCTTGGAGGAGACTGAGAGATCCTGTGGGATCTGCGTTATAAGCTCTTAGGAGCTGAGATTTCGAGAAGTGCCTTATCAAACGAGCTATTAGAAAGTTGGGAGGGATAGAAGACATACCCATAATCTGGGGAACCACTGTAAATTCTATGTGGGCTCTTTGTGGTGTGTCTTGAAAGTAGAAAACTTCTAACTCACAAAGCACTTAAATAAGGAAAACAAAAATATAATCATAGAAGACTAGAAAACCTATTCACCCCCTCCCCCCTCTAGGTGTATAGTTGTCCTTGAAACTAAATATTTTCAAGTAGTATCAGAGGGAGATTACTCAAGAAGGACTTAACCGTCTGAGTAGATCTCAAGGGTAGCTACAAGTATAATACTTATGGGTTAAGGAGAGAACCATAAAGAGTGGAGCTCAATGGAGCTTCAAGCCTGCAGAAAGGACAACTTTGGGATCTACAAAGAGAGGGTCAGGTAGTTCATGGAAGCCTCTGATCCTAGGATCTTTGTAACAGTTCAAGAAGGACCCTTCATCCCCATAAAGGTCACTGTCTTAAATTAAAAGGTCCAGACTCTAAAGAGTTATACGGAAATAACTTGAGATGAAGTCAACTTGGAAACTATGGGCAAGAGGGCACAAAATATCATTGTAAGTGTCATAGATGACTCAACCTTTCAGAACTTGGTCCACTGTAAGTCAGCTAAAGAAATGTGGGACACACTGATTGTCTACATGGAAGGCACAAGAGAGGATAATAAGGAATAAGATGTCAATAGCTATTATGGGCAGATGGCCATGTCAGATGAAGAATCCTGCCAGGATCAGCCTGGTCTAGAAAAGGTACATTCTCTATCTAGTTCTTCTTATTGTTCAGATTATGAGACCAGTCCAAATTTTGATACATCCTCATCTAGTGATGAAGATGACTCATAATCTGAGGTAGATGTCACTCAATAGATTGACATGTATGGTGAAATGTTGGATGCTTTGAAAAGAAGCAAGAAGCTTGCCAAGAAGCAAGATGAGGAGATTGTCTCCTTACAGCTAGCTGCTTCCCAGCAGTGTGACTCAGAATCCTTGCTGGAACAGAAACTAAGGGAAGTCAGCTAACTAAAGGCCATCTCAATCATTCAAATTGATACCACAAGCTAGAAGAACAAGATCAACGTGGATCTTGATGAGAAACTCCTAAAGGAGAGAAAGATTGTGGTTGAATTCAGTAAGCCAAAAATTATACTGCCACTAATTGACTCCTTTACCTCTCAAAAAGATGAGAGAGGTTTAGGGTCTAAGTGGAATTCTAGAGTTGGTCATTCCAAAGTGAAAGGCAAGGCACCTGTAGTGCCTCAGGCAACCTTTCGCAAGGTAATCCTCCCTTCCAATAGGTATGACCAAGAGTGCATGTATGGTCACTAGAAGAATAGGAATTCTCCTTGTCAGAGTACAAGTGTATCTTACAATGGAAGAAAGAAGGGCATGGGTTTTAGTGCACAAAAGGTTACCCATGAAAAAGTTCAAATGGCCCATCATGGACCAATTGTATTTGGTGCTCTAGCCCTTAAACTCAAGGAGAAGGCATGGCCTATTCTCAGGCTCTTCGAGCAAAAACCCAGACCAAGGGTAATTCAATTAGAAAGGCTGACTTGGCTAGCTCTAAGGCCATTATTAGCATGTCAAATACAAACAAGACTGTTGTTAATGAAACTCAGAGTAAGCTAAGTAATTCTACTGGCAAACTCACTTTAGTCAGATTCTTGGTGAGAGAATTAAGAAGAAGGCTACAACACTACCCTCTGAACAGGTAGCTAGTAATGTCTAGCACTCTTCAAAGATTATTCAGAAGAGGAGATATAACATCCATGAGTGTTGGTGTTGTGTAAAAGTGGACCACTTTGACATAGATTGTTGGCACAACCCTAGTATTCCAATGGCAAGGGTAAGTCTTCCTCACAGAGCTAGTGTTATTCTTCCTATCAGGAAATCTGCAGGAAGGCATGATAATTTTCAGGATAATCAGAACTTAGGACCCAATAAGTATTGGGGTCCTAAGGTAAGGTAAAATTCATTTTTGCAGGATAGTCCAATTATCCATACCCCTATATGGTACTTGGACAAAGGTTGTTCCAGGAATAAGACTGGAATAAGAGACAACTGAAGGATCATACTCCAGTAAAAGATGAACCCAAAGTAAGCTTTGGTGGGTAAGACAGAGGAGTCACCAAAGGCTATGGCCAGCTGGTGTGAAGTTGGAGATTGATAAACAGACCATCAAGATTACTCCTCTTCTTACGCAAGAGGAAGAGGATAGTGTGATGTTATGTGCATTCCTGAAGGAGTATAAAGTACACATGCCTTGGATAAAGTCCTTCAAGTGGCATCTGACTGTATTATTAGACTAACAGAATCTAGCCATTGAAGCCCTAAGATGTCTGACTAATGGGACATAGTACTGCTGACACTTAAATAGAATAGTTAGAAGAAGAACAGGTAGGATGTACTCATCACTGAGGAAAGCACTAGAAGTAGCTCTTCTGAGAGCAGCAAGGAAGAGGCATATAATCCTCAGTTGAAAAGACTCTCAAGTGGTATCCTATTCTGTCAGACTCTTCTGAGGAAACAAAGAGAGATAAGAATGCTCATGGATCAATGTCCTCTGAACCTGCAACAAAGTAAGTCCAAGTTAGTTGGTATTGTGGACAGGATCTGTGCAACCATTGAGGGGAAGGCTATCAAGCTAGATGCTCCTATCTAGGGAGCAAGTCCAGTCTAGGTTGTTGGACAAGCTGATGAGTCCTCTTTATATACCTATTTTCGGACTCATCTAGGCTTATTTTCTTGTCTTTGCACACCGTTTAGCGTCATTTGCACTTCTTTTGGTTCGCTACGGTTATTCCACGTCTTGTGCACTTTATTAGCCTATTTCTGTGCGTGTGTGTATTTCCCTTTTTGCTTTGCTTAATATTTATGTCTGTGACTGCCATGTCGACATCCCGTCCAGTTTTCCTGCAGGTTTTGGGATCGTGTGGGCGTCCGGGATAGGACATTCACCATTTTTGGCAAAGGAGTCAATGGTCGTGCGTTTTTACCCACGCACGATCATCGACCTCTTTGGCGCACGATCACTGGTCGTGCGCAGTCATGACCTCTTCTGTGAAAGTTCTGTCCCGGCATATCGCACGATCATTAGCCATACCGCGCACGATCACTGCTCGTGCGTTGCCGGTCGTGCGCAGTCATGACATCTTTTTCCACTTTTCTGCCTCCATTTCGCACGATCACTGACCATATCGCGCACGACCACTGGTCGTGCGCCAGTGATCGTGCGCGCTGTTTAATTCTGTTTTCTATAAATAGCGCAGGTCCGCCCTAATTTCGGGAGACGATCCAAATCCGCATTTTTCCGCCGTTCTTCGTCTCGGACGAGGGTTTCCTCCGTCCCCCTTCATCCTCCACCTTAGGGAAGGTCTCCGGGCAAGCTTTCAACGCCAAATCAACGCCGGAGCATCCTCTCGGCCTCCTCCTTCATCCTCAAGCTTCAAGCGGAGTTTTGACCGAGCTTTCTCCATCAAGCAAGGAAGGGCCGGAGCCGCAATCTACGGATCATTTCAACGAAGAAGACGGGTCCATTGGGAGTGAGTGACACCTCCTCTACCCCGGACGCAGTTGAGGACCGAGCTTGGACTCGGATTGACAACCCGGGATTCCAACCGTGAACCCCCAACAAGGCTTCGGATTCGGTCGATTCGCACACCTCTTCCTCTTGTATTTGATAGCTTAGTTTAACTCTTTGTATTGATGAAGTACATTTTATTGTAGTTAATGATCTTGCATTTTATCATGTCTATGTGATTTGTGTATTTTCGTTATTATTGCTTGAGGTGCGCCTTAATATTCCATCCACCATCCACCCTTGCCGCACTAGCAATTGCTAGTGGCGTGCGTTGCGAAGAGGTGCTCACGACCCTCATTCCGCCGTTCTAACCACCTCATCCGCTAGCCTACTCTTCCATCCGCCAAGCGATTCGGTGCATAGCGGCCCGTGTAGTTTCCATCCCGCCTGGCGAAGCAGTGCATAGCGGCCTGCATAGTAGGATTTCCGCCGTTCTCTCCACCTCATCCGCTAGCCTACTCGCCCATCCGCCTAGCGATTCGGTGCATAGCGGCCCGACTAGTCTTCCATCCCGCCTGGCGAAGCATCGCATAGCGGCGTTGCATAGGAGTAGCTTGTAGATTTTACTTTCTGTTTCCGCCACCATCCAAACCCCATCGTTACCTTCGCCCCGAGGACTTCAATCTCAAGTCCTCCTCGACATTAACTCATCCCTTACTGTGTTCCTCAAGAGACCGACACTCGGGGATTTATTCCCAAACTTTATTACTTGTGCGACCGGTGCGCTTGCCGTTTTCCACGCATCAAGTTTTTGGCGCCGTTGCCGGGGAACACAGTCGTTTGAGTTTTTGAAGAGGTAGATGCGAGATAGTCGCCCTTGTCCATTTGTTCATACCCTGTTTTGTCTTTATTTTAGTTTTTGAAATTGTTTACTTTATTTTTCTTGTCCCTTCCTTGTTTTTCTTTTTTTTTTAATATTGCAGATCCTAGTTATTTTATTCTTGTGTGTAGTAATTTCCGGTAAATATTTTTGTTCGCGATGGATTCTGCTGCCGAGTGTCGTATTATTGACGCTTTGCGGAGATGCATCGATGCCATAGCTGTTTCTAATGCCGAGCACTGTTTTCGGTGTATTCTATGTCAAGGTGTGGGCCATATGTTGAAGGATTGCCCTCGCTTGTGCAAGCCTTCTACCTCTGTGGACGCATCCGTAGCAGTCCCCTGTTTGCGGGAGACTACTATGGATAGGCCTACTAGGGTGTTGCCTGGCCCATACACTGACATGGCGCACCTTGCTCGTTCTTTGCCCGTTGAGATTACGGAAGAATCTCTCGCCGCATATAGTTCCTTCATGGGTTCCTCAACCCCTTTTTACGAGCTTCCTCTGAGTGATCATTCTCACTCGGATGTTAGCCCGCAAGGAGTGGATCGGGAACTCATGGACGATCCTGTATGGGACGATGAGAGTGTTCCGATCGTCGACGGGGTGGCATCTGCGGATGATGTTGCGATGGGGCCTGCGCATTCTATGCCTGATTTTGAGAGCAGCCTTGCCCCTCCGCAATTTTTGCCGGAGTTTTCTACTCCTTTTTCTTGTGAGTCGGCTGATGAGGCCGTTATTGTGGATGATTCGGTGCCCGAGGTTGCGCCGAAGTGGGATGAGGATTCTAGTATCTCCGACGGAGAATGTGGATCTTCGGAACACTTCTTCGCACCCCGGTGGGACGAGGAGTATTACCTTTCGGATGAGGAGGTTTGCACCCCCCTATCTGACGAGGCGATCCCCCTTTCCACCGCGGACTTCGAGTTCTCGGATTCTCCCCAATACGACTCATATGACACTGACGATGATCATTATTTGGATCCTGCTGGGAGTGATACCGGGATCACTCCCCCGATTTCTGATTGTTTTTGTCCTTCTTCTCTTTTATTCCTTGATCCCCCTTCCATATCTGAGCCTGTGCGGGTTGATTCTCCGCTGATGTGCTGGGATGACGATGAGCCTTGTGCTCAAGCCGTTGACTCCTACGCGCCTGTGTGGGATGACCCCTTGCTAGGCAAGGATATTTTTTGTGGTGAGATGAGTGAGGACCAGTGCTTCTCCTCATCTTACTTCCTATTTCCTCTACCTGTGCGTCGCAGGTATTATTACTCAGGTAGAGGGGTAACTGCTCTTTCTCCGTATCGGTACTTGCTACCGCAACGGATAATGGAACAGTTACCTGTTCATCTTCTCTTTCATAGGCCCATTAGCTAGAACTTTTCTTTTGCTGAATAAGTCGTGCTGGGATGACAATAACCCCAGTAGTTATCTTAAATTTCTGCATTTTACTTTTTATGTCTAGCTTAGTTTAGTATTTCTTTTTGTATATTTTTCTTTTGTTTTTGCGGAGCTCACCCCTGCAGGTATTCATGGAAACTACGCATTGGCGGGGTTGTGATTCTTCGTATGGCGGGCCTGCTTCTAGTTTTCACGCGTCTTCTGGTATGCTCACTTGCTGAGCATTGGGTAACCTCTTCCCTTAGCTCTTTCTGATTTTAATTTCTATATCATTTGCTGTGTTGTTTAGTTTAAGTCTGGGGGAGAGCATGTTTACCTTTTGCACGCGCACCTTTCCTGCGCATACTAGAAGCTTTTATAGTTATTATTTTGTTTAGTCCATTTCTTGCACACCACTGCACCCACATGAGCGCGAGCTTAGCGGTTTGCGTGTCACGAGTTGAACCTGTATCTTTGTTCGATTTGGAAAATTTCTGTGCTAGTTCAGGATTGCGCGACGGAGTAAAATGTTGGCCTTGCTGTGTTTCTAGTCAACTGCTCTCGTTTTGTATAGAAATTTGTGTAGATTTAATTTTTCTGTATGCTTATAGCTCTATATTTTTCTATGTGCGTAAATATTTCTTATTCTACTCAAAAGTTGGTGAATCCGGTGTGAATCAAACGGTAGCGTAGGAATGTGTGTAGCCGCCACTAGACTCGTATTGCTTGAGTCGGGAGGAAGGATTATCTTTCTCGGTTGCTAAGAACTTGCCCCAAGCTATTCTTGAAGCATTGGTACACGGTTAGTCTAGCGTGAGAGTGATGTAGGCCACCTTTTGGCCCGGTTGAGCTTTGTACCCATTCCTAACATCGCCCTTGCTAGCCCCTTTGTGCCTACCCTTCCTTTTGATTCAGCTCCACTATATTCGCCAAAGCCTCATAGCCGATCCTAGTCGCACACCCAAGTCGAGCTTAGTGTTTTATATTTTCATGTTGGGTTGTGATGTGGTGTTATTATTTGTGAAAATGTGGAAGTGCTTCCAAGTTATATCTGCTGAAATTATGAAAATAAAAAGATGAAAAAGAAAAGAAAATGATTTAAAAAAGAAAAAAAGAAAAGAAAAAGAAAAAGAAAAAGTTCAATTGAAAATCTTTATTTGAGATGATTTGGATTTGGAGTAGGCGGTGCACACACCCATGTTGCAAAAGTTAAGTCTGGGGGTGTGGTGCACCCGTGTTTATTTTGTGGGCAGCGGGTACTAGTTTTGTACGTTAGCTCATTTGGGTTAGGTGCATACCCTTCATGTTTACCCTTGTTTTCCTCACCGTAACCCAAGCCCCATTATTACCCGAAGTCCTACGGACTTGCGCTTGAGTTGACTAGTGCCGTGGAGAGAGTGCGAACGGGCAAGCTTATGGTTTCCGACATTGGTGGATTCCTTTGGGGGTAATCTTGAGCCCCGGTCTTCGGCAATGCTCACCTTAGTGGCTTGTCTACTTTCTTCCTGCGTAGGACCGGATGATTCACCGTGATTCTACTTTTGAGTAATAATAAATTTTTTATACGCATTGTGAAAAATATAAAATATTTTGTATACTTAAAAATTTCCTTTACTTTATTTTTATGCACGCGAGCATGCGACTTCGCATGGTACTCCGTTTTGCAATTTCTTTGTTAGCTAGTTCATTTTCCCCGTCTGCTTAGGTTTTGTTTGCTCGGGACGCGCAAATGGTTAAGTCTGGGGGTGTGATGAGTCCTCTTTATATACCTATTTTCGGACTCATCTAGGCTTATTTTCTTGTCTTTGCACACCGTTTAGCGTCATTTGCACTTCTTTTGGTTCGCTACGGTTATTCCACGTCTTGTGCACTTTATTAGCCTATTTCTGTGCGTGTGTGTATTTCCCTTTTTGCTTTGCTTAATATTTATGTCTGTGACTGCCATGTCGACATCCCGTCCAGTTTTCCTGCAGGTTTTGGGATCGTGTGGGCGTCCGGGATAGGACATTCACCATTTTTGGCAAAGGAGTCAATGGTCGTGCGTTTTTACCCACGCACGATCATCGACCTCTTTGGCGCACGATCACTGGTCGTGCGCAGTCATGACCTCTTCTGTGAAAGTTCTGTCCCGGCATATCGCACGATCATTAGCCATACCGCGCACGATCAATGCTCGTGCGTTGCCGGTCGTGCGCAGTCATGACATCTTTTTCCACTTTTCTGCCTCCATTTCGCACGATCACTGACCATATCGCGCACGACCACTGGTCGTGCGCCAGTGATCGTGCGCGCTGTTTAATTCTGTTTTCTATAAATAGCGCAGGTCCGCCCTAATTTCGGGAGACGATCCAAATCCGCATTTTTCCGCCGTTCTTCGTCTCGGACGAGGGTTTCCTCCGTCCCCCTTCATCCTCCACCTTAGGGAAGGTCTCCGGGCAAGCTTTCAACGCCAAATCAACGCCGGAGCATCCTCTCGGCCTCCTCCTTCATCCTCAAGCTTCAAGCGGAGTTTTGACCGAGCTTTCTCCATCAAGCAAGGAAGGGCCGGAGCCGCAATCTACGGATCATTTCAACGAAGAAGACGGGTCCATTGGGAGTGAGTGACACCTCCTCTACCCCGGACGCAGTTGAGGACCGAGCTTGGACTCGGATTGACAACCCGGGATTCCAACCGTGAACCCCCAACAAGGCTTCGGATTCGGTCGATTCGCACACCTCTTCCTCTTGTATTTGATAGCTTAGTTTAACTCTTTGTATTGATGAAGTACATTTTATTGTAGTTAATGATCTTGCATTTTATCATGTCTATGTGATTTGTGTATTTTCGTTATTATTGCTTGAGGTGCGCCTTAATATTCCATCCACCATCCACCCTTGCCGCACTAGCAATTGCTAGTGGCGTGCGTTGCGAAGAGGTGCTCACGACCCTCATTCCGCCGTTCTAACCACCTCATCCGCTAGCCTACTCTTCCATCCGCCAAGCGATTCGGTGCATAGCGGCCCGTGTAGTTTCCATCCCGCCTGGCGAAGCAGTGCATAGCGGCCTGCATAGTAGGATTTCCGCCGTTCTCTCCACCTCATCCGCTAGCCTACTCGCCCATCCGCCTAGCGATTCGGTGCATAGCGGCCCGACTAGTCTTCCATCCCGCCTGGCGAAGCATCGCATAGCGGCGTTGCATAGGAGTAGCTTGTAGATTTTACTTTCTGTTTCCGCCACCATCCAAACCCCATCGTTACCTTCGCCCCGAGGACTTCAATCTCAAGTCCTCCTCGACATTAACTCATCCCTTACTGTGTTCCTCAAGAGACCGACACTCGGGGATTTATTCCCAAACTTTATTACTTGTGCGACCGGTGCGCTTGCCGTTTTCCACGCATCACAAGCTTGAGTCTTACCTAGAGCATCTCCAACACTGAATAGATCAGCAATACTGCTGAAGATCAGCATGTCCCTATAGACATTGTTGGGGTTGAGGGGTATACTACCCAGATGATTGCACCTGTTGTAGGAGATCAAGTACAATCAGTTAGAGAATAGCTAGATTTCTCCAGCTATAGTTGATACAAGTCAGCAACTTCCTATGGGTAATGCATAGATTGAGGGGGAGATTCCAAAAAATCTCCCTGCTTAAGATTATAAGAGTGTCATTGAAATGACTATAGATGCTTCAAAGGATAGTGATCTATCTAGATGAAAAGATTGATCAGTCCAAAACCTCCCAGTACAATCTGAAGAGTCTACCTTACTAAATAAGTCATAAAGAGGGAGAAGGCAATGGGAGATGGCAATGAGCAAAGGCAAATGTAACGCCCCTGATTTTTCAATGTTTAATTTAATTCTTTAATCGGCATAATTTTTACGTCAGGGCGTTACATTGATGCTTAGTTTGTGGGTACTGGTACTAAGAATGGCAAAGGTGGAGAAGAGGGGTTAAAGAGAAGAGAAGGCGGATGTGGTGGAAGTTGATAATATTCTCTGATTCTATATCCGATAAAGGCAAGAGTACCTTATCGTTTATAGTATAGGATACTAAAGATTAATATCAAGGTCATATTTCCCTAGGGCATAATGATTACTTCTACTTCGAGGAGATCGCTATTATTTTATCAAATGATTTTTAAGATTAATTTACTTTACTAAAAAAAGAACTAAATTACTAAGCTAAAAAGAAAACTAAATTACTTGTAGAATAAAAAGGGTTAGAGCTAATGATAAAGGGGAGTACTCAATCTTGAATCACTTTGAAATAATAAAATCAAAATGAAATAACAAACTAATTCTAAATAAATTAAAACACCTTGACCGTGGAGGTTTCTGAACCATGAACACGCATCTCTCGAAGTCATGCCCAACTGAGTTTAGGAAGGTCCGACCGAACTCTCGTCCAAATCGAAGACCTAAAGCTCACTTTACGTGGTGAACCCCGCTATTGGATTTCACTCCAATCCAGGAGATTTAATGTCTGCCTATCTCGAGGGGTGCGTGCAACTCTCTTTACTCTTGAGTGATCCATTCAATCTACGAGTCTCTCTGCTAACTAAGAATGAAAACCCAAATGGAAACTATATACCGACAATATAGTCCCACTAAATAAAAACCAAGAATAAATCAAAGGTAATTTCTTTAAGAAGAAAAAGAAAGCTAAAACATCATAACTTTATCGACACATTCTCAGATCATTGCGATCGAGTAAAAATGAGGATTAGTTAATCATGGTAAAAGGGAAAGAGAGGGGTCAATAATAAAGGTGCATTAAGAACAAAATGAAGAGAAAGAGAGAAAGCTAACTAAAATTCATTAAAAACAAAAGCGATTACAACTAGGAATGGAGATTACAAGTCCATAAAAAGAAAGCTAACTACTGATATTACACTAATAAAAAGAGATTACAAGTAAGTAAAGTACAGTGCATGAAAAGTAAAACTAGAAATGGAGGGAGAGAGAGAGCAAAAACATAAGATAAAAACATAAAAAAACATAGGAATGAAACTAGTAGCAACTCCCCTCTCCCCAAAACTTGGTCTGGAATGTTTGGAATGGCCTTGTATTTATAGGGAAAAAATCTATCTGGGTCACGCCCCCTGTCACGCCCGGGGAGGGCGTGTTAGTGGGGCATGTCAAGTACGGAGTTGACCTCGGGCACTGGATTCTGGCGAGAATGATGATTGCTTCTTTATGATGGTGGACACGCCCCAGGCCACGCCCATGTAGGGGGGTGTGTAAGGCACGTCACGTCAAAATCATTGGTCGGAAATCCGTCAGTCGTTACAAAAAGTGATACATGCCCCAGGGCCACGCCCGTATTGGGTGCGTGTCACGTACGGGTTGACGTGCAACAATGAAAAAACTTTAACTGCGGCAGCAGGCTTCAGGATGAGGGTGACACGCCAAGAGACACGCCCAGGGAGGGCGTGTCAGGGGGGGCGTGTTAGGTGTTTTCTCTCGGTATTTGGGTTTTGACTGCAAGCTTCCTCGGGATTGGGTTACATGCTCAAGGAGGGCATGTCAGGGGGGGCATTTCAGGTCATTTGTGCCGAAAGCTGTGAAAACCTGCAAAAAGAGAAAACATTAGTTATATTATTTACATAAAAGAAACTAAAAGAAACCAAAAAATACAAAAAGAAGGAGATTTAAAACGAAAATAAATATATTTTTACCCTAATAAATTAAGCTAAAATATGCATCATAAAATTCCCTCATACTTATTATTTTGCTTATCCTCAAGCAAAGACTACAAGTTAGAGAAAATAAAGAGGATTAATTGAAAAGTTTAAAAATGCTATAAACAAGTAAGACCGAAATTTAGAGGTAGAGAAATTTTGAAAAAGAACTGAAAATTTTTACTTTAACTTAGCACAGAATTTTATAAATTTAACTAAATATTAAAACAAATCATCCCAAATTTTTACAGAATTAAAATTTAAAAAAGTAATGAGTAAAAAGCGCATTGAGCCACTACTAAAGTCTAAGAGACAAATTAAAATCATAGTCAATCAAGACAAAGTTCAATATTTCTATCAAAAAAATACTTACTCAATCTAGTTTCTCGCTACTTTACTAAAAAGTAAACGTAGAAAGCATGAATCACTAGGGCTTTAATTAGGCGTACAGTTAGGCTTAGGTTTTTAAGTGTGCGATATTCAAAAGATAAACATGAGGGGTATTTGCACACTTAAACAAAAAAAGGTGAGTTTTACCAAAATAATGCTATCCAAAATAAATACTTTTCACATTTTTTTTTCTTTTACATTTTTCATCAAATATTTTTTTTTTTTCATTTTTCAAACTTAAATATTTCCACTTTTGCAGCAAAATAAGGATTTTCCCCAAAATTTTTCAAAAAGATGCACATTAGCAATTAAAGCTCAAAAACAAAATTAAAGTGTGCATATAGGTAAGCTATTTGACCATGGTGAAATAAAAAGTGGGGCTACAAAAAGGAAAGGAAAAGGCACAAAAATGGCTAGCAACGATTATTGTTAGGCGGAGTGCAAAGGCTCAAATCTTTCAAAAGAAATGCCTAAATTATTTTCATGCTTCCTAAATCTACTCAAAGTAAAGCTTTGAAATTTCAAAAGAAGATAAGCACAAAAATAGAAAATAGAGAATTTGCTTTCATGCAAACAATGATAATAAGAGTCTAGACCGGTTTGTGTCTACTACACTTAATAATAAGTAACGTTTAAAAAGATTTTAATAAGTAAAAATAAAGGATGATAGGTTTTATAAAAGTAAAAGAAATAAAAAAGGAGGCTTAGGAAATGTGAAGAAAGATTCAAGAATTTTTTCAAAAATAGCATACTACCCTAAATAGGAACACTGCATGAGTCAACATACTACTCGCTAAACATATTTAAACAAAAAATTAATCTAATTTATTCTAACTAAGCAAGTAGACATGAGCTTAAAATATTAATAAAATGCAAAGTGACGGGATACTAATTGATTTGGCAAAAATTAACTCAATTAATTTGGGATTTTTTAAAAAAAATTTATATAATTTTTTTATTATTATTATTCAAAAAAATTTATATATATTTTTTATTATTCTAAAGTAAACTAACTATGAAAACACTCCCCCATACTTAAAATTAAAAATTGTCCCCAATGATTAAAGTTAAGTATAAAGAGAGTTGGGAAAAGAGAAAAAGAAGAAAAAGAAAAGGAAAAGATGCTTCTCTAGCGCTTGATGCCCAGACGTTGAAAAATGCATCCCCTCGTGTTAGGTCCATTGATCCCAATGTCCTAAATTTCAAGAAGGAATAGCAAAACAATGTATACACATATTGTGATCTAACTTGTGTTTAAGGTGAATGATTGCAGTTTGTCCTGATAAGCTATGATGGGATAGGTAGCCTAAGTGGCTAAGTCAAGTAAGTTCTTACATAAGTGGTGGAAAGACAGATAACTATTTAAGTCCATAGTAGTTGAGTGAAGAATAGACACTCAACGCCAGATGGCTTATAGTACTGACTGAAGCCTATACAGTCAAAGCCAAGGCAGTGGCAAGCTGAGAAAATGGTCAAGTCCACAGGCATTGAGTGAAGTCAAATCACTCAACACCATACAACAAAAGGTTGAGAGATAGGCTACAACAATAAAAGCCTGAAGTTGGAATGAGCTGAAAAGTGGCTCAGTCCACATACATTGAGTGAAGTCAACTCACTCAACGCCATGCTACTAAACAGAAAATTGGCTAAGGCAGAAAGCGTTGAGTGAGGCGTATTCACTCAATGCTCTCAACGCTTAATTTGCTAAAGGAGCAGAAATTTGGTTAAGGCAAAAAGCATTGAGTGGAGTTTACTCACTCAACGCTTTCAACGCCTAGTGAAGACATAATTTTGTCTAAGGGGTTTGGCGTTGAGTGATGCTTACTCACTCAACGCCAAGCAGCAGAAAGCTGATAAATCATGTTTGGAGTTGAGTGAAGCTGAATCACTCAATGCCTAGTAATATATTGATATTCTTAGTAGTTTTGCATTGAGTGAGGGTTACTCACTCAACGCCAAGAGACAGTAAATCTTCCTAAGTGTTTTGGCGTTGAGTAAAGCTTACTCACTCAAAACCTATGTTAATGTTGCTTGATTTTTTGCTAAGTCCACAGCTGGTGATGTCAACAAGTCAACATATTTCAAATAAGTGGCAGGATGATTACAGTACGCGATAAAGGTTATCGCAGACCTACTGTATGACAGTTGGCATTAAAGAAAATTTGCAGCCAACATTAAAAGTTTGGGACCCACTGCTAAAAGAGTTGTTGGGTCTCAATAAATAAAAGAAGTAACAGTTTTTCTTCCTATCTGCATTGATTGTGGAGCTACAGAACAAGAAGCTCAAACTGAGAAAGAAAAATAACAATTCAGCTGTTGAGATCAACATCTTCAACAATAAGTTTGTTGGTGACATCTACATCTGCACTAGCAAGGAAGCTCAGGGTGATTCCCTAAGAAAGAGATAGATGCAAGAGCCAACCTTTAATGTAGGAGCTTCATAGATCCTTCCAATACTTTCTAAACAAATCATACACTTGAGGAGCTATGCAGAAGAAGTTGAATATGAGCAGTCTGCTCAGTTCAGAACGGAGCAGAGAAACAGATCTGATAGTTGCTTCTATAATAAGACAAAGCTTCTACATAATTGTTTCTGTGAAGAAGTTAGGGATGAGCTTCTGTATAAGTTAAGGGAGAGGCAAAATATAGCTCTACAAGTAACTTCTAGCACAAGTAATTACTTTTATTGTGGAAGTAGTTAGGACTAAGTATACTTTAGTTCAGTAAAGGTAGACTCAGGAAATAAACTCCTATATTCATTGTTGGGTTGAGTCTATCTCAGTAAATAGGCTTAACACAGAGAAATATCTCTTGTGTCAAGAATATCCATCAACCCACTTTTATCCTATAGGATTGAGTTTACCTGGATCTGAGCTGTAGGTACCTGGAAGGGTACTTAGTTGTAGAAGTGTTGTAGCACTCTGAGAGTAGGACTATGTGCCTGAAGTTATAGGGCTAAAGAGCCTGAGTTATAGGCCTTACAAATAAGTCTAAGGTAGGTGATTAGTGGATCACTGAGCTGTAGGAGCTCTGTAGGGCCCTGAGGTAGGAACCCTTGTGGCTTTGAGCTATGATTCTGTGAAGAATCTGTGTGTAAGGCTGAGGGTCTGAGGTGTAAGCTCCTTAGAGCATTTTGGAGAAGTGTCTAGTATAACAAGACTGTTGGATAGGTGGGAGGGAAAGTGGATGTACCCAGTTGGGGAACCACTATAAATTTCTGTGTGCTTTGTTGTGTTTGTTTTCTTTGTGTAGGGTAAATCATCTTGAAAGCATAAATTAATCAACCACTCAAGCAGCAAACTAAAAGAAAAGAATTAATAAAGAGACCAATAATATATTCACCCCCCCCCCCACTATCCTTGAAATTAAAGACTTTTACCCCGAACTTTAGCTAAAGACCGGCTTGAGTCCAAGTTGAGAGGGGAGAAGGGGAACAAACACGCGGGAGCTTATTCCTGCATAAAACAAAATAAAAAACAACAACAACAAAAAACAGATAAACAAGGGGTGCCTCCCAAGAGCGTTCTTTGGTTATCATCGTTGAGCTCGACATTATTGGTTAGCCAAATGGAAAATAAAACGAGAAATGTAATGATAGATCGCGTAATATGCGTTGTGGCACGAGTGCCAAAACATTTTTTAAGAAAATAAAAAAAAATTTTGTAATTCTTTATTTTTTAAATAAAACAAAAAGGAAAAAGATTTAGAAAAAGAAAATTTGTTAGTGAAAGTAAAATAAACTATTGGAAGAGGAAAAAGAAGAAAAACTAGAAGCTAAATTAGAAGGAAAAATAAAAGATGAAATGAAAGAGGAATTTTCGCAAGGAGGGGGAAGAGAAGAAAAAAAAAGGTGGTGACGGTTGATCACTAGAAAATTTTTAGATAAAAAGATCTGGTTGCTTCACTTGAATATCACTCATTTTTTTAGATTGGGAGCAAAATGGGATATCCGAAAAATCAATCTTCTCGGAAGATCGAACACAAGAAAGTTCATCTTCCTTGGAAAATTGAAAAAAAAATTGGGATATCGGGGGAAATCTCCTCCTCGAGAGGTTAAAAGCACGATGGAATTTCTGAATAATCGTCTTCTACGAGTGATTGAAGGCACTGCGGAAAATCTGAAGATTCATCATTCGAAAGAAAATAGGAGGAGGAGGAGGAGAAGAAAAAGTTGCGGCCTCAGAAGCTAAAGCGTCAAAAATCACTTTGAAATGAGCATTTATGTGTGCATCAAATGCTACAAAATCAAAAATGATTTCTCTAATATCAAAAACAGGAGGCGCGCAAACTTGCGGAGAAAAAGTAGAAAAATCTTGAGATGAAATGGGTTGATGATCACCTTGGCCCCAAGAATGATCAGGGTGTTGCCACCCTGAGTAGTTCAAAGTAGGGATAGGATCAAAATGTCCATTCAAGAAATCTCTGAAAAAATTAAAATTAGAAAAATTCGGAGGAGAAGGGTTGGAAGGCGTTTGAAAATCATCGTAACCCCATGAAAAAAAAATCACAGACGGATCAATTTGGCCAAATTGATCCAATTCGGAAGGGATAAAATCATGGATGGATGAAGGGTATCCTACCCAACATTCCTCGCGAGAATGACCGAACTCTCCACAATAAAAACAAAAACTATCCATAAAAAAAAATTGACCGCAAAAGAGGGGAAGAAAGAAAAGATAAAACAAAGAAGAAGAAGCGATAAAAATAATAGATATCCTCTTTTCACAATATCAAAACTAGTCCCCGGCAACAGCGCCAAAAACTTGATACTAAAAAACGCAAAGGTGGAGAAGAAGGTTTAAAGAGAAGAGAAGATGGATGTGGTGGAAGTTGCTAGTATTCTTTGATTCTATATCCGATAAAGGCAAGCGTACCTTATCGTTTATAGTATAGGATACTAAAGATTAATATCAAGGTCATATTTCCCTGGGGAATAATTATTACTTCTACTTCGAGGAGATCGCTATTATTTTATCAAATGATTTTTAAGATTAATTTACATAACTAAAAAAAAGAACTAAATTACTAAGCTAAAAAGAAAATTAAATTACTTGCAGAATAAAAAGGGTTAGAGAAAATGATAAAGGGGAGTACTCAATCTTGAATCACTTTGAAATAAGAAAATCAAAATGAAATAACAAACTAATTCTAAATAAAGTAAAACACCTTTATCGTGGAGGTTCCTGAAGCATGAATAAGCTTCTCTCGAACTCGTGCCCAACTGAGTTTAGGAAGGTCCGACCGAACTCTCGTCCAAATCGAAGACCTAAAGCTCGTTTTATGTGGTGAACGCCGCTATTGGATTTCACTCCAATCCGAGAGATTTAACGTCTGCCTCTCTCGAGGGGTGTGTGCAACTCTTTTTAATCTTGGGTGATTGATTCAATCTACAAGCCTCTCGGCTAACTAAGAATGAAAAACCAAATGGAAACTATATACCGGCAATATAGTCCCATTAAATAAAAACCAAGAGTAAATCAAAGGTAATTACTTTAAGAAGAAAAAGAAAGCTAAAACATCATAACTTGATCGACACTTTCTCAGATCATCGCGATCGAGTGCAAATGAGGATTAGTTAATCATGGTAAAAGGGAAAACGAGGGGTAAATAATAAAGGTGCATTAAGAACTAAATAAAGAGAAAGATAAAGCTAACTAAAATTCATTAAAAACAAAAGCGATTACAACTAGGAATGAAGATTACATGTGCATAAAAAGAAAGCTAACTACTGATATTACACTAATAAAAAGAGATTACAAGTAAGTAAAGTACAGTGCATGAAAAGTAAAAATAGAAATAGAGGGAGAGAGAGATCAAAAACATAAGATAAAAATATAAAAACCTAGGAATGAAACTAGCATCACCTCCCCTCTCCACAAAACTTGATCTAGAATGCTTGGAATGGCCTGGTATTTATAGGGAAAACATTTGTCTGGGTCACAACCCCTATCACGCCTTGGCGTGTTAGGGGGGCATGTCAAGTACGGAGTTGACCTCAGGCACTAGATTCTGGCGAGAATGATGATTGCTTCTGTATGATAGTGGATATGCCCTGGGCCATGCCAGTGTAGGGAGGTGTGTAAGGCATGTCACGTCAAAACCATTGGTCAGAAATCCGTCAGTCATCAAAAAATGTGTTATCATCCCAGGACCATGTGTAAGACCCCACTCCTGGAACATAACACACGACACGAGAGGGGTCTGTTGCCTAGAACAGCCGCCTTGCAGTAGCACTAACACTCGGGCTAGCAAGTACCACAAGACGCCTATCCTGCCGGCCATAACCAATATCATACATTGCCAACCCAACCAAATATAACATAGAAGTCAAATCTTCACCAAGCAGATTGTCCATAATATAATCAACAGTAGAGAAGCTTCAACAAGCTTCTAACATCAGAGTACGTAAATAGTTTTCCCAAAATGGGAACAACAAAAGCCTCTCATACTCACATCGGTAACCGACGGTAGCGACGGTACCGTCCCCTCAGGCCCTATCATCCTAGCCTGGCTGTCCAACTGCATACCCTGCTGCTCCACCTATGGGGTTTCCTCCTAAAAAGGAAGACGTAGCAACTGTTAGTAATAAAGATTAAGTGGTTTCACATCCTCTCCCCTGGCGACTCCTCGGTACTAGGCGGAGAATGGAACAGGGTACAATATAAATGAAACATAGGTACAAGCAGGTGCTATATCTCACTGTAAATTAAGCAGTGTAATAAATAAGCAACAACTTATTTTAGCAGTTCTATCATCTATAGCAGCATGAGAGTATAGTATTATAACAGAATGTAACTCAACTTATATGAATGCCCATACAAACTTATAAGTTGAGGATCGTTCAGTAGTAAGTTACTCATCGTATAAGAGTGCACATACTGTAACGTCCCAATTCGCGCTAGGCCCCTTGGTTGCGTATTTGAGTCTAGGGGGCTGTGGTGAGCCCAATGGGGGTGTGGGGGAGCAGGTGCGAACGTACGGGAAATGAGGAAAACAAGGCAAAATGGCAATTCTGGCTGACACGGGTATGGACACGGCCATGTCCATACCCGTGTGCCTCATAAAATTAGGCTTCCAGTCAGAGAGGTACACGGGTATTGGGACACGGGCGTGTCTCTAGCCGTGTGCCAAGGACACGGGTCGAGACACGGCCGTGTCTCTACCCGTGTGCCGCAACCCCGACCCGGCAGAAAGTGGATCTGGGATGAACACGGCCTTGAACACGGCAGGCAACACGGCCGTGTCACCTGCACACGGGTAGGAACACGGCCGTGTGCCTACCCGTGTCTGCGATGTATAAAAAGGAAAAAGTTGTGAAACCCTAGCATTCATTCTCCTTTCTTCTGCCCCGAAATTTCTGAGAGGGTTCTTGGCTGGAGGAGGAGGAAGAGCTTGCCGGAGCCATCCTTGGAGGAATCAAAACGCTGCCGCCGTCAAGGGAAAAACAATGCCGCCGCAAAGGAGTGCGAGGCTCATGGCCGGCCATGGTGGTACCGCTGGACATGAGGTGAGCTTCCTCCCCTCTCCCTTGGTGCTAGATCTATAGCTATTTTAGGAGAGACATCGACTCCATAGAGTCTTGATGGTGAGGAGGAGAGTTCTTAGGTTAAGCCATGCCTAGGTTTTCTAGGCTTAGTATTCCTCAACCTTCTCATCGTTCAAAGTGGAGATGAGAGAGATTTTCGTTGAGGGTTTGGCTTTGAAAGGAGGAATAAGGTTGGGTGTGATTTCTGGAGAAGTTTATGCGAGGTCGTTGCAAGGAAGAAGATGAACGGATGCCGTTCATCTCGCCTTAAGATGCGTGCAGAAATCTGATTTCTGCACGCAGCGACCTTCGTGGCCAATTTCGGAGGTGTTCTGGCCAGATCTGGGTGAACGACTCAACACGAAAGTTGTAGCCCTTGAAATTACCTTTCCAACGAGTGGTTGCTCGTTTCCATGCGATACCTGTAGCCACGGGAAAGCTGGTTCGAGTCCGCTGCGTTCGGGAAAATTCCTGTACAGGAAACTGTTTCCTGTACGTGTTCGAATTGAATTTCTGGTAGGTTGCGACCAGATCTGGGCGATCAACTCAACACGAAAGTCGTAGCCCTCGCGAATACCTTTCCAACGAGGGGTTGTGCGTTGTGATCGGATTCCTGTAGCTCCGGGAATCCCAGTTTTAGTATTGGGCTATCCTATGTTAATGCACTTGTTAATTTATAATGTTAGCTCTCTTGCAATGATTGTGATTTGCTCATTTGATATCTTGCTCCCATATATCTATAATGTTGTTGTTACTATAATTTAGCATGGTTATTCATTTGGTTGTGTAATAAGGTATAACCATGTATTGGTAGAGAAATGGATTGGATGGGAAGGCTAGATATTAGGAGTTGAGATCGGTATAGGATATACGTATACAATTTGGTGTTGAATATATCTATTGTGCGTAGTGTTGAGGTGAAGTTATTGAATAGGTGGGCGTGAAAATGATGAACACTATGTGAGGAGTATTTTGTAACTGTAATCCGAGCCCAAGGGGTTATTAATAACCGATGCTTAGAGTTGAAGTCTCCCTACGGGTAGCATCGAGTGAGTTGTTTTGGGGCATGTAATGTGCGACGATTCATCGTGTCGCGATATTGAGATAATGACTGTGGCAAGTCTACGGGTTCGCCAGTCGTCACACCGATGGGAGCCAATGGGTAGACCTTGGGCGGTAGGGTTAGATACTTGGTGTCCATAAACCGAGATCTCCTCCGCGCCATGAGAACGGTTGGGCTTGCACCTCGTGCGCTTCCGAGGTTCCATCCGGTTCGAAATCAAAGGCCAGGTTGGGCTGTGTTCTTGGTGCACATTTACCCAAGACCCCTTCTGAGCCGTAGTACGCATGTGAGCTCCGCTGTTGTGTTCTTAGCGTTGAGGCGTACGGGGGCCTAGGATAGGTAGTGTGATACCACCTAGTAGTGGAGACGCCCGCTCCACTGTCGCCATCTGGCGACGACGGACGATGCCTGAGAGGTTAGCTACCTGCTCGAAAAGTGGGAACTTCAAGTCTGTGTCGACATAGCAACTTGTATGTGCGTGCGCATGAGTCGGTCATACCATAACATTCATATCATGTCATTCATTGCATACACAAGATCCTCATCGTATAAGTTTGTATGGGCACTCCTATACGATGAGTTACTTTATTGTTAAGCCGATCCTTAACTTATAAGTTTGTATGGGCACTCTTATAAGTTAAGTTACTATTCTGATTAATTATACCTGCTGTCATATATTATTGATATTTGTAGAACTGCTAGTTGTGTAGCGTGGTTTATACTCCACTATATTTACAGTCACCTGCTCGTTTACTTGCTTATATATACATATTGTACCTTGTTCCTTTCTCCGCCCGGTGCCGAGGAGTCGTCGGGGGAGCGGATGTGAAGCCACTTAGTCTTATGACTAACGGTTGCTACATCTTCCTTTTTAGGAGGAAACCCCGCAGGTAGAGCAGCGACGGACTATGCAGCAGGACAGCCAGGCCCGGATGATAGGACCTGAGGTGGTGGTGCCATCGGCACCGTCAGTGACAGTCATGAGTGTTTTCATGTAGCCGTTTGGCAAAGCATTTCTAGACTCTTGTTCTTTTTGTACAAGCCTGTTGTGCTTGTTATCTTCCGCTACTTTTGGACTTTAACTTAGCTGTGAACTGAACTGCTTTTGCTTTTACTTTTCTGTTATGGTTGGGTTGGCATAATTGTTGTGATATGGATTGTAGCCGGCGGAATAGGCGTCTTGTGGTAAAGGCTAACCCGTGTGTTAGTGCTACCGCAAGGCGGCTATTTCGGGCATAAGACTCCCCTCGTGCCGTGTGTTGTGTTCCGGGAGGGGGGTCTTACAAGTGGTATCAGAGTTAGCCGATCTTCACCTACAGCAGTCAGGTAACAATGGGCCACTCCCGTTCGATTGGTCGGTTTGGGGACACACCGACTTAGCGGAAGCAGTGGTGTGCCCATATGTAATTCACACTAAGTTGTCCAACTTTGACATTAGTTTTAGCCAACCTGACCCTAGTTTGTACTTTGCGTATAGGTCCCAGCGCAGGTGGAGCCGGTTGGGGGCACTCTTACCCCTTCCGTCCCTTCACAATTCCAGCAGTCGGAACTGGGACAAACGTTGTCAGCCATATTGGATGCATTTAAAGCCCAGCAAGCTCCGGTGCAACAACAAGCGCCAAGCTCCAACTGGTTGAGCACCTTCCGTGCCCTGTCCCCTCCTGCCTATCTTGGGACAGAATCGCCGGTGCGCACCGAGGAATGGCTTGATACCGTGCAGGAATTGATGGCTGGCATAAGATGTCCGAACAGCATGGCGGTGACGTTGGTAGTGACGCTGCTAGAGCTGCACGCCAAAAGGTGGTGGAAGTCCCTCATGGGCTCCATCTTCCAAGGGCGGTTGTACACGGACATCGGTTGGAACGAGTTCACCGAGGCTTTTCTGGATCACTTCATCCCTTCTTCTGCTCGGGATGGACTTGAAGAAAAATTTCTGCAGCTGAAGCAGGGATCGAATTCGGTAACGGAGTACCAGAGGGAGTTCCAACACCTCGCTAGGTTTGCCGATTCCTATGAGTTGGACGATAGAGGCTACACGAAGCGCTTCTACAAAGGGTTGAGGGATCCCCTGAGGCAGGCCCTTTTGTTTATAGCCGATGGAAGCCTGGCAGAAATCATTGACATGGCAAAGAGACTGGAGGCGGACCACATGGGATGTGGCAAGAGACCCGCGGAAGGAGTAATTGAAGTCGGCCCTAGTAATAGAAGGCGGAATGATCATGGCAGAGGAAGGGGAAACCACAGAGGCGGTCGGTGGGTCAACCGGAACTATCGGGTGGAGTACCCAATTCCGCAACCACTAGCTTTACCTCCACCACCGCAGCAGCAATATTATCAACAACCTGGGGGCCGACGTGAGGTGATATGTTTTGAGTGCAACCAACCGGGGCATGTCCGACGAGTTTGCCCGCGATTGATCGGGGATGCTCCTATTGCTCCCCCTCCAGTAGCTCCACGGGGGCGAGGGCACATGCGTGGCCGAGGAAGAGGACCACCAGGGAGAAATCAAGGACATGCACGGGAGCATGTATTCGCATTGGATATGACTCAGGAGAGAAATCCGTAGGAAGTCATCACCGGTACGTGCAAAAATTTATTAATGTTATATGACTTGTTAGATTTATGATACAAATGATACGCGCTATTCTGAATAGTGATTACCCTTTTGGAACCTAGGCACTGTCGTGGTTAGCGGGAGACCCGCCTATACGTTATTTGACACAGGTGCGTCTCACTCGTTCATTTCGGAGGACTTCGTGAAGGACTTAGAGGGAGTGCAACACTTCACGGGCATTACTCAAAGGGTGCGCCTTCCGGACGGCTCTGAGATGACGTCGTCAGCAAGTTGCGACTTCGACACCCTTATTGGAGGAAAGTTCTTTGAAACTCCGGCTACAGTGTTAAGAATCCCGGAGTTCGATCTCATCTTGGGCATGAAGTGGTTGGACTGGCACCACGCCAGGATCAATTGTGCGGAGAAGCAAGTTATGTTGAGGCATGGAGACTCGGAAGTCATCTTCCAAGGTATTAAATTCGCACCCCTGATAACTCTAATTATTTCTATATTTTTATTCACTATTTTATATTAATAATAGATATTTTATATTAATTTTATAATATTAAGTTTATTTTAACTTGTTTTTATAATTTATATCTCTTTGATCTAATAAAATCATTTTTTAATCTTGCAGGGCTGATCTACAGGTAATTTGGAGCAAAAAGAAGGTTTTCATTTTTTTCTGCCTAGACACGCCCTGTGACACGCCCTACCTGGGCGTGACACAGAGGCGTGACACGTTATAACCAAGGCTGCAGCCAGAGCTCGCCGACCGCGCCAAAAGATCGTCGACCGGCCCAGACACGCCCGTGTCAGATGAAGACACGCCCGTGTACTCCCTACACGGGGCGTGACGGCCTGCAACATCACAGCTGCCGTGCCACGTCGGATTAAAATTACACGCCTAGGTCACGGCGCGTGACCCAGGGCGTGTCGAAGAAGTTTCCAATCATTAACGCGCCGTTCCAGCCGTTGCCGCCAGATTTGCGTTCCTGCAAGACACGCCCTAGTCACGGGCGTGACTAGGGGGCGTGACACCTCCTTGAAGACCAATCTACTCCCGCCGTTTTCAGCTTCCCGCCGTTTCCAGAAACAGCCGTGACACGCCCTAGGTCACGGGCGTGACCTAGGGGCGTGACCCGTCAGTTAACCATTTTTTGGCGGTTTTTCTCCAACGTTCCCGGGCTTTCAAGACGACGGTTCCGAGCCTGACACGCCCTAGGTCACGGGCGTGACCTAGGGGCGTGACCAAACAGAAATTTTTCTATAAATTCCAGACAGCTTCAGAGCTCAAGGAGGAGAATTTTGGGAGTTAGAGTCTTGTAATTTTCTATTTCCTTTGCTGTATTTCCTCATTTCTAAGTTAGATTTACTTTTGTTGTAACTTTAATTTTAGTTATTTCCATCATGTCTTTTCCTACTTCATTTTGTATTTCCAAAATCATGATGAGTAGCTAATTTTCTTTTAGCACTTGATCATGATGAAACTTGGAATAAAATAGATCTTTCTCCTTCTTATTAAATGTCTTGTTCTTAATTATTCTCGCTAAGATTTATCTTTGATTTTTATTTCATCGAATTCATATTACGCGGATATGATCTTCGATCTAAGATCCGTATCCTAAATGACCGAGAGGTTGCGGATACAAGGAGATCACTCAAAGATAAAAGGAGTTGAACGCACTCCTCGAGAGAGGACGACGTAAATCTTCCGGATTGGAGTCAAATCCAATAGTGGGGTTCACCGCATAAAGCAAGCTTAGGGGTTTCGACTGGCCGAGAGGTCTTAATCGATCAACCTAAGGTTAGTTAGAAGCATGAGCTCGAGAGAGACGCTTCTATATTTTAGGAACCTCCACGGTCGAGTGAATATAATTAAGAACTCGCATTTTATTATTTTTCAAGAAGATTTATTTTAGTCCAAGGGGATTCTAGATCAAGTGCTAGCTTTCTCTTATTTGAATTTCTCTTTAGCTTCAGCTTTATTTTTATTATCTAGTATAATCAAACCCACTTTTCCGTTAGATAAAATAATAGCTCTTCCTTGTGAGTACAAGTACTCAACAGGCCCCGAATCGCAATACGACACTTCCTATACTGCATTTCGATAGGTACGCTTGCCTAATCGAGATTCTAGTTTGGACGTAATTTAACTTCTAGAAAATCACCATCAAGTTTTTGGCGCCGTTGCCGGGGAACTTTTATTTGTTGATATTTCGAAAGCAAGGATCTATTAGTTTTATCATTTTTCTTTTTCTTTTATTTCAAAAAAAAAAAAAAAACAAACTTTTTCTTTCAAAAAGTTTTATCTTTAAATTTTTATATTTAAAATTTCTTGCGAAAGGGCCGTGTCGGGTTTTCATCCCGCAATACCGCCTAGTACCTTGCGAACCCGTCACTGGGTAGCCCTTGGGAAGTCCGGGAAATTTTATCTTATAAATTTTTAAACCTTAAAACTTTTATCTTATGTTTTGTTCTTGTGTATGACCCGAGGGAATCCGTCACCTCTTTTTGATTTGGATCCGGAAATCGAGCGAACCCTTCGGCACCGCTTACAATTTCGAGTTCCGAATTTTCAAGATACGGAATCCTTAGGAGACACTCCTAATCCTT
This sequence comes from Platanthera zijinensis, assembly GCA_039513925.1. Lineage (NCBI taxonomy): Eukaryota > Viridiplantae > Streptophyta > Magnoliopsida > Asparagales > Orchidaceae > Platanthera > Platanthera zijinensis. The sequence goes on from CM077097.1 coordinate 11,878,807, forward strand.
CTTTAATTCTATCTCCGTCACCCTCTTCTTCTCCTCCTTCTTCATTAAGTTCTTCTTCTCATTCTCCTAGATCTCTTTCTTCTTCTTCTTCCAATATGGGTGAGCCAAATGCGGTCGAACAACGAACTATGTCTTATTATGCCCGTCCAAATTTGGACGAGGCTCAATCTAGTATTGTTCGCCCCGCTATTGCCCCCAATAATTTTGAGTTAAAGCCAAGCATCATCCAAATGGTACAACAATATGTACAATTTGATGGGCTTCAAGATGAAGATCCAAACGCGCATATTTCTAATTTCTTAGAAATATGCGATACTTTTAAAATTAATGGTGTATCCGATGATGCCATCCGGCTAAGGTTATTTCCATTTACATTGCGCACTAAAGCCAAGCAATGGTTGAGTTCTCTACCAAGAGGATCAATCACAACATGGGCTGAAATGACGGAAAGATTTCTTACGAAATACTTTCCGCCGGCTAAAACGGCTAAATTGCGCAATGATATTACTTATTTCTCCCAACTTGATTCGGAAACGTTATATGATACTTGGGAGCGTTTCAAGGAATTGCTTCGTCGATGTCCTCATCATGCAATTCCGGATTGGTTACAAATCCAAACCTTCTATAACGGCCTAAATTCACAAACTAGGCAACATATCGATGCCGCCGCTGGTGGAACGCTTAATAACAAAACACCAGCGGCCGCCCAAGAGCTTATAGAAGGTATGGCTTTGAATACCTATCAATGGAGTACACCTCGGTCTAAATCACCTAAACCGGCCGGGATGTATGAAATTGATACGGTCTCCAATCTATCTCTCCAGGTTGAGATGCTAAACAAAAGATTAGAAGAGATGTCTGCTACCTCTTCTATACCTACCTGGGATCCTACTTCTTCCCCCTCTCCCACTACGTTGGCCGAGCATGTGGATTATATGGGAAATCCGAATCGGCCACCTTTTAATCCGGGTAATACTAATTATGGTAATACCTATCACCCGGGTATAAGGAACCACCCCAACTTCTCTTGGAGTAATCCGGGGAACGCGGCTCGCCCACCAAACACGATCCCACCAGGATATTTTCCACCACAAGCTCCAAAAGCTCCCAATCTCGAGGAGTTGTTCTCCAAATATACGAGTACAAATGATACCAATATCCGGAATCTCACCGGATCTCTTCGTAATTTGGAGACTCAAATTGGGCAAATTGCAAAGATGCTCTCCGATCGACAACAAGGAGCGCTACCGGGCAATACAGAGCCAAACCCAAGGGAGCAAGCCAAAGCCATCACTTTACGGAGCGGGAAGGAGGTAACCACTTCTACAATTCCAGTTGAAACTTCTCCAATTCCGGTTGATACGGAGGTAACAATTTCGTCATCTTCTCCTCTAATTAAGCCTTCTAGTTATATTAAACCAAAACCTTATCAACCACCTCTTCCCTATCCGTCTAGAATGCAAAAAGACCGGATAGATGAGCATCACGGTAAATTTTTAGACATGTTTAAACAAATCCAAATAAATTTACCGTTATGCGAAGTGATAGCACAAACGCCAAAATATGCTAAGTACCTCAAGGATCTTTTATCAAATAAAAAGAAACTTGAGGATATCTGCACGGTTCAATTAAACACGGAGTGCTCGGCGGTTTTACTTAATAAATTGCCTAAGAAATTACCTGATCCGGGTAGTTTCTCTATACCTTGTTCATTTGGCGATTTATTGGTAAAACGTGCGTTAGCCGATTTAGGTGCCTCAATAAATTTAATGCCTTATTCTTTAGTTAAAAAATTGGGTTTAGGAGAACCTAAACCCACAAGAATGAGCATTCAATTGGCGGATCGGTCTATAAGATATCCGATGGGTATTATTGAGGATGTGCTTGTCAAAGTTGACAAATTTATCTTTCCGGTAGATTTTGTCATCTCTGACATCGAAGAGGACACCGAGGTACCACTCATTCTCGGTCGCCCATTTCTTGCCACCTCGCGCGCCGTTATAGACGTTAGTAACGGTAAACTTCTCCTTAGAGTCGGAGATGAAGAAGTTACCTTTACTATTGACGCGTCTATGAAAAATTCGCTTTCCAATGACGACTCATGTTACTATTTAGAAGCTTCTCCCGAAGAAGATTTCATTTCTTTTTCTGAACATTCTTTATCGTCTATTGATCATAACGTTTATTTTGAAAATTTAGATTTAATTACTTATGAAAATAGTGATAAGGATTTGATCACTCGCACACCTACTTTTGAAATTTTGGAAATTAGTAGTGATCGTTTGAAAACTTCTTATGATGAACCTCCCACGCTAGAATTAAAACAATTGCCTGATCATTTAGAATATTTATTTTTAGCGGAGGATTCTAAACTTCCCGTAATTGTGTCGGCCTACTTGACCGATGATGAAAAATTTAAATTATCTAATATTTTAAAACGCCATCGCCGCGCAATTGCGTGGAAGATCACGGATTTGAGGGGAATTAATCCCTCCTTTTGCACCCATAAAATTTTATTAGAAGAACATTCTCACAAAACAATTCAACCTCAACGCCGGCTAAATCCTAACATGAAGGAGGTAGTCAAGGCCGAGGTGATTAAATTATTAGATGCGGGCATCATCTATCCGATTTCGGATAGCTCTTGGGTGAGTCCGGTCCAAGTAGTGCCTAAGAAAGGAGGCTTAACGGTAGTTCCTAATGATAAAAATGAATTAATTCCTACTCGAACCGTTACCGGATGGCGGGTTTGCATCGACTAGCGTAAATTAAATGATGCAACCCGAAAGGATCATTTTCCTTTGCCGTTCATTGACCAAATCCTTGAACGGTTATCCGGGCACTCGTTTTATTGTTTTTTTGATGGTCTCTCGGGATATTTCCAAATCCCAATTGCGCCCGAAGACCAAGAGAAAACAACCTTCACTTGTCCGTTTGGCACCTTCGCCTATCGAAGGATGCCTTTTGGTTTATGCAATGCGCCGGCAACCTTCCAAAGGTGTATGCTAGCAATCTTTGATGAACTAGTGGAGGATATCATGGAGGTCTTCATGGACGATTTCTCCGTCTTTGGAGACTCTTTCGATTTATGTTTAGCAAATCTTTCCCGTGTACTCCAAAGATGCGAGGACACGAACCTAGTCTTGAACTGGGAAAAGTGCCATTTTATGGTGCGGGAAGGTTTGGTTTTAGGCCATAAAATTTCTAGCAAGGGTATAGAGGTAGATAAAGCAAAAATTGAAACTATAGAAAAATTACCTCCACCCTCAAATGTTAAGGCCGTTCGTAGTTTTTTGGGGCACGCCGGTTTCTATCGCCGGTTTATTAAAGATTTTTCTAAAATCACTAAGCCCCTTACACACTTATTAGAAAAAGACGCGCCTTTTATTTTTGATGAAAATTGTTTACGCGCTTTTTCTCTTATTAAAGAAAAATTGATAAACGCACCAATCGTAATAGCTCCCAATTGGGAACTTCCTTTTGAAATTATGTGCGATGCTAGTAGTTTTGCCGTTGGTGCGGTCTTAGGACAACGCATCAATAAAAATTTTCATCCGATATATTATGCGAGCAAAACACTAACCACCGCACAAGAAAATTATACTACCACCGAAAAAGAACTTCTTGCCGTAATTTTTGCCTTTGATAAATTTCGTTCTTACCTTACTTTATCCAAAGTTATTGTTTTTACCGATCATTCGGCTTTGCGTTATTTACTAACCAAAACAGATGCCAAGCCTCGATTGATTAGGTGGGTATTGCTTCTCCAAGAATTTGACTTGGAGATTCGGGATAAAAGAGGAGCGGAGAATCTAGCGGCGGATCATCTTTCTCGGTTGGAGAACCCCAATTCAGAGGAGCTCAAAGAGGAGGACATCGATGACACCTTTCCTGAAGAGCGCCTCCTCGCTATGCATAAGGTAATCACTCTCCCCACTCCTTGGTTCGCCGATTTTGCAAACTTTCTTGTTGCAAGATTCCTCCCGAATGGTTTTTCTTATCAAGAAAAGAAGAAATTCTTTTCTGATTTGAAAAATTATTTTTGGGAGGATCCATTTCTCTTCCGAGTTTGCGCGGACCAAGTAGTGCGGAGGTGTGTTTCTCATGAGGAGGGCGCAGAAATTTTAAAACATTGTCACGAGGGACCCGCCGGTGGGCATTATAAAGCTAATCGGACGGCTCGGAAAGTACTTGAAGCAGGCTTCTATTGGCCGAGCATCTTCAAGGACGCTCACGCACATGTAAGTCGTTGTGAACAATGCCAACGCTCAGGTAATATTTCCCGCCGAGATGAAATGCCCTTAAATTTATTTATAGAAATTGAAGTTTTTGATTTATGGGGAATCGACTTTGTCGGCCCGCTACCAACTTCTTTTGGAAATAAATATATTCTGGTAGCAGTTGACTACGTGTCACGGTGGGCGGAAGCGCAAGCTCTCCCCACCAATGACGCCCGAGTCGTGACCCGATTTCTTAAACAATTATTTTCACGATTTGGAGCACCGCGGGCTATAGTTAGTGATAGGGGCACTCACTTTTGTAACGCACAATTCGCTAAAGTATTATCTAAATACGGCGTTACACATAGGTTAGCCACCCCCTATCACCCTCAAACTAGTGGCCAGGTAGAAGTAGTTAACCGAGAAATTAAACGTATTTTAGAAAAAACGGTTTCTACTAATAGAAAGGATTGGTCGGTCAAGCTTGATGATGCTCTATGGGCTTATCGGACCGCGTACAAGACCGCTATCGGTTGTACGCCGTATCGATTGGTCTATGGGAAAGCATGCCACTTACCGGTTGAGCTTGAACATCGTGCCTTTTGGGCTCTTAAATTTTTAAATCTTGATGAAAATTTGTCCTCCGAGCTCCGCAAATTCCAACTTAACGAGCTCGATGAGTGGCGCTCCCTCGCTTATGAGAGTAATAAACTCTATAAGGAGCGCACCAAATTTTATCATGACAAGAAAATTAAGCACCCAAAGGACTTTAAACCGGGAGACCAAGTCCTTTTATATAACTCGCGCCTACGCTTATTTCCGGGTAAACTTAAGTCCCGTTGGTCCGGCCCCTTTGTCGTAAAGGAGGTTTGGCCTTACGGGACGATTCTTATTTCACACCCGGAAAAAGGCAGCTTTAAAGTGAATGGGCACCGGCTAAAATTATTTTTTGCCGGTGATAATATTAACGAAAAATTAGACAACATAATGTTGTCAAACCCATAATAAGCGCGCGCCACTATGGTCGAGCTCACCGACCATAAACAAAGCGCTCGTGGGAGGCATCCCATGGTTATCTTGTCTTTTTATTTTAATTTTGTTGTTGAGTTTTTTTTTACAGGATTGAAGAATTGCGATGCATGATGATCGGCCGGGGACGAACATGAAGTCTACATTATTCTTCAAGTCGGTAAATTATTGTTTTTTTTAGTTTATTTAAATATATATAAAAAAAAAACTAAAAAACAAAAAAAACAAAAAAAAAAATAATAATAATAAAAAAAAAAAATAATAATAATAAAAATTCTCGTACACGCGTCCGTCACGCCCGTGACCCAATGGTCACGGGCGTGTCCCGGACGTGTTTTGCCAGGACTGCGGGAGGTTCCTCCTCCCTCGGTTTTCCCGCCCGTCATTCGGACATGACACGGGCGTGACATGTTATGTCACGGGCGTGTCAACCACGTGTCGCGGGTATCCGAGGCGCTGACCAGTCACGCCTCGGATTCCTTCTTTGCCAGTCAAATTTGACTGACACGCTCAGAGTCACGGGCGTGACACTGGGGCGTGACCGAAGAATCCGATGCCTTAGCATCGGATGCCCTTTGGATTCCCCCTCCACGCCCGACGTCACGGGCGTGTCCCGCAGAGTCACGGGCGTGACTCTGCGGCGTGACCCCGAATCCGAGGCAGTCCGCCTCGGATTCCCTTTCCCTTTGACCCGAGCTTGTCACGCCCCCTGTCACGGGCGTGACAGGGGGGCGTGACTCACCCGAAAAGCAAAAAAAAATCCTATAAATAGGATCTCTCCCCCCCTCTTCTCTTCACACCTCCACCCTTCAACCCTTCTCTTATCTCCTCCCTTGACCGAAATTTCCTCCACTTCTCTCAACATGCCTCGCCACCACGCTCGATCCACCGCTTCCTCCTCCGAGCACCCCGCTGATCCAGCCTCGGCGGAGGCCATGCTTCTTTTCGAGAATGCTACCCAACAAGATCGGAGCGAGAGACTGCGAGCCAAACCCTTTGGCGTGTTCAGGATCTTGGATTGGGCCATCCTCGCCCAATTCGGAGCAGCGGAGCTAGTTCGGGAGCTCATCTCTACCCAAGGGTGGGATCCCCTTTTTGCCATTTCTGAGCCTGCTTTCCTCGAGCTCACCATTGAGTTCCTGGCCTCATTTGAGTTCCGTTGGGCGGCGCAAGATGATTTCATCGTCTTTCGCTTGGGCGGGATGATGCACCAGCTCACCATCCGCCAGCTCAATGTTGCCATGGGCTTTTGCTCGGAGGCCTTTTCCACTTCCCCCGCCTACCCCGACCTAAAAACTGATTTCCCTCCCGACTTCAGTCTCCCTACTTTTTGGTCGGAAATTAGTAATGACGTCACCCCTTACACTCCAAAGAAATCTAAGGGCAGCCACCTCATCTCCCCGCTTTACGTATCCTGCACAACCTTCTCTCTTTTACCATTTCCGGGCGCGGCGATAGCCACGGTGTGGTGACTCGGGCGGACTTACTATACTTGTATAGTATGTTTTACCGGGTCCCACTCAACCTTGGTTACATGCTCGCCATTTTCTTTCGGCACCAGGCCGAAAATGTGAGATTGGGAGCGGTGCACGGCGGGAATTTCATCACTTTCCTCGCCAAGCAGCTCGGCGTGTGGGCTGCTCTTCCGCGGCTCACTTGCATGCAAACGCCGCAGCCTCTTCAGTTCCCGACCCTTCAGGCGCTTGGTTTAGCTCGCCGACGCGACGGCGAGTTTGAGGCTGTTCCCCCGTTCGTTGGTGGCGGTGATCTTGACCTTGATCATGGTGCCGGTCCCAGCGGTACCCATCATTCCCCGCAGATTCCGCCACCACCGCTGCACTCTGCTCCAGCGCCCGATCCTGCAAATTATTGGGACCGACAATTTGGGTTGCTCCATACTCGCATAGACCAGATGCAAACCCATTTTGACGGTCGCTTCGATTCTTTTGATGCGCGCTTCACCGTGCTCGAGCGAAACCATACTTCCTCCATAGCGCATATTACTCGCGAGTTCGCAAACATGCGGACTTTCTATCAGGAGCACGAGGACGGTTCTGACCAGGAGTAGCTGTTTTTTTTTTTCTTTGGATTTGTAGAGGACCCCCTCTTTGTATCTGTATCTTTATTTTACTTTCATGTATCTGTTTTTATTATGCAAAAAAAAAAAAAATCTATAAAATATTATGTTTTGCTTTGCCACTTTCTTACAGGTATCTTTTGATGCTGGTTTGTGCTTCTCAGGGAAGTTTCCTCTTCTTGTTTTTTTTTCTTTATTTTTACATTGGGGGCAATGTATAGTTTAAGTATGGGGGGAGGGATATTTCTCAAGCAAAATATATAAAAATGTTTCAAAAAAAAAAAACAATTTTTAAAAAACAAAAAAAAAAAAAAAAAAAACAATTTAAAAAAAAATTTAAAACTCAAAAAAAAAAAAATTTTATTTCATCTTCAAATTTTGTTTTTCCAAAATATAAAAAAAAAAAAAAAACAAAAAACAAAAAAAAAAAAACAAAAAAAATTAAAATTAAAAAAAAAATGAAAAAAAAATTTTTAGAGAAGTCTTTATTTCTATATTTATTCACATGCAAAATTCCTAGTAATTCAACTTGTTTATAGTGTTTAGAGAATTTTGATGTTTTAATTGAATGTTGAATTTTGGAGTAGAACTGTTGGCCATGCTGTGTTTCTAGTTAAGTGCACGTGTAAGTAGAATTTTTAATAGATCTAAATATTCAGCATATAATTAGATTTTCATTTTTCTAAATGCGTAGAAACAACTTATTTTACTTCAATTTTGAAAACCGGTAAAACTTTAAAATAATTTAGGTGAGTAAGTAGAAGTTTGCTAGAGAGATATTTCGCGGACCAAGAGAGAGTTATTCTTTTTCGATGTCTAGAACTTGCCCTCTAACTATTCTCAAGACTTTGCATAAGTTAAACTCATTAGCATAAATATGATTTAGGCACTTTTTTTGGCAAGTTTGAGCTTTTGTACCCGCACCTAAAATTTTAACTTTGCTTAGCCAATTTGAGCCTATTACCTTTTCCTTTTGTTTTAGCTCCACCAAATGATTTACCAAAGCCTAAAAAGCATCCTAATTACACACCTAAACCCGAGCTTGAAAGAACAAATGTACAAATATTTTGTGAGTGATTAGGAGCCTTTTCATTTTTGGTGGCTCTTTTCTTAAAAAAAAAAAAGTTGATTTATTTTTCTCCTCTTCAAATTAAAGAAAAAAAATTATCAAAAAAATAAAAAATAAAAAAATATATATAATAAATGAAGAGGAAGAAAAAATCAATATGATGAGAGAGTTAAAAAAATAAGAAAAGAAACAAAGGAATTTAGGAAATTGGCTACGTTCCTTAAGAGCCATAGCAAATTTTTATGTACAAGCTTCTCTAGGTTTTGGTGTGACTAGCCATCATGTTTATCTTTGATTACCCTCACCAAAAACCTAAGCCCACATTTCAACCTAATTAAGCCCTATTGATTTATGTTTATAAGTTAGACTAGTGCCGTGGCGAGAGTGTGAAAGGGCAAGCCTATGGCCATCGACATTGATGGATTTCTTTGGAGGGTATCTTAATCTTAGTTTGTGCAATGTTATCTTAGTACGCACGCTACACTCTCCCTAAAGATAATTTCAAGATTTACCGGATTTTCATCTTAAAAGTAAAAATAATAGTGAAAACGCATTTTAAGAAAAATAAAAACCTAATTTGTATGCTGAGTAAGTCTTTCTACAAAAGTATCTACAAACATAGGCATAAGACTTCGCATTTTACTCCTTAGGTTCAATTTTCTTTTCTAGCATTCAAAATTTTTCTACTCCCTATAGAAAGTTGTTTGCTCGGGACTAGCAAACGGATAAGTATGGGGGTATTTGATAACTCTAATTATTTCTATATTTTTATTCACTATTTTATATTAATAATAGATATTTTATATTAATTTTATAATATTAAGTTTATTTTAACTTGTTTTTATAATTTATATCTCTTTGATCTAATAAAATCATTTTTTAATCTTGCAGGGCTGATCTACAGGTAATTTGGAGCAAAAAGAAGGTTTTCATTTTTTTCTGCCTAGACACGCCCTGTGACACGCCCTACCTGGGCGTGACACAGAGGCGTGACACGTTATAACCAAGGCTGCAGCCAGAGCTCGCCGACCGCGCCAAAAGATCGTCGACCGGCCCAGACACGCCCGTGTCAGATGAAGACACGCCCGTGTACTCCCTACACGGGGCGTGACGGCCTGCAACATCACAGCTGCCGTGCCACGTCGGATTAAAATTACACGCCTAGGTCACGGCGCGTGACCCAGGGCGTGTCGAAGAAGTTTCCAATCATTAACGCGCCGTTCCAGCCGTTGCCGCCAGATTTGCGTTCCTGCAAGACACGCCCTAGTCACGGGCGTGACTAGGGGGCGTGACACCTCCTTGAAGACCAATCTACTCCCGCCGTT